>CM055271.1:36746891-37411593 GCA_029237695.1 Conchocele bisecta
AGGAAACGGGATGAGCGAGGCTCTGCCGGGCACATCCCGTTTCCGTGCCGCGCCAGATATTTTCCCCATTCACGGCACTAACCTACTATTGTATTTATCCAGTCACCACTACAAATAGTTTAAAATGCAAAAAAATAACCACAGCCGCATCCTCAAAATCGGAGAATCGAACCGCACATATTCATACGCAGTGATTAGGTCGTATTGACAGGATATCAAAAATGTTTCACGGCACATACGCACTGTGCTGACGGAATAAATACACATACTTCAATGACTTTAATATAATGCTTTATCTGAGTGTATCGTATGATATGTGGAACATATGTCGATACACGTTATGGCTTTGTTCCACTAATCATATTTGGCTGAATGTAATTTGCGGAAAATGCGTAGAAACGTTAATAAAATGTATGTGTCGGATATGGATGTATAATCTAAATTCATGGCCCCAAGACTCGCGAATATGTGTAAAATGATTGTTAGACCATTGCAGTTAATTGCATTTATTTGTATTCGTATCCAGCCTATAATAAATTAACAGATGCCATTATTAACTAGACACAATGTGCAGCATGAAGCCTTGACATGCCGTATGACCGATACCTCAATTGTACAACGACATATGCGGAAAATGCGTTGAAATTAAAACCAAGTGTAATTGTCAATTATGGTTTGTTACATGATTGTCGTTGTTTGATACCGCTCACAGCCTTGTTCAAACGTATGGCTCGTGCTGTTTGGCCATGGCTGTAGACAATGCTCGTTCCGGGGCCAAGCCAAATCCTATGTAATGCATGTGTCTCATGACGTTACTAGAACAACGCGCAATTAAGTCACCAGACCAGTTCACAACGGTCACACAGATTTTGTTTAATTGAAGCGCATGATGGATCACGCGACGTTTACCGCGGTACGGGAATATTTATGTGTAAATAAGCAGTTTGAATGGAACAGGTTATCACAGTACCAAGTCAATTATGCTCAAATTAAACGACAGTTCCGACTATAACAATAACGTTCGACCATGTCCAGCCCCGGGTAGCCGTTTGCCGTGGCACTCGGTAACTCTTTTTTATCCCGTCAACACAGTGCGTATGTGCCGTGAAACACGGTGCCGTGAAACATTTTTGATATCCTGTCAATACGACCTACTCACTGCGTATGAATATGTGCGGTGGCTGGGATTATTTTTTTTGCATTTTAAGGACATTAGTATGTGTTGACGGGATAAATAGAATAGTAGGTTAGTGCCATGAATGGGAAAAATATCTGGCGCGGCTCGGAAACGGGATGTGCTCGGCAGAGCCTCGCCCATCACGTTTCCTAAGCCTTGCCAGATATGTTTTCCCATTCACGGCACTAACCTACTATTTTCTATAACCCGCGGTCTACGGTCTTGAGGTTCAAACAGTTCCCTCGTGCCACGGCAAACGTTTACCCACTGCTGGACATTGTCGAACTTTATATTTCTTATATAACTCCAGAGCTTAACTTTTGAATCTTTTGAGTACAACAAATACGTACCTTCATCATAAGAATGATTGTGTTTAGTGCAATCAACACCATAACAAAATATTCAAACTTCGGAGAAACCACCAACTTCCATATTCGGTACTTGAAAGATCCTTTGTATTTTGGCATATACCGATTCAGTGGTTTCGCCGTGATAGCAAAGTTTATGCACTGTTTCTGTAACAGAAAGCATAGCATATAGAAGATCTTACATGTGAACTGGCGTAATATGATACCTGTATTTAATTAAACGACTTTATTTATTTAATAATAAACTAGGATATTCCGAATTTCGTATGAACAAAAGTCAACATGTTTCAGAAATAACATACTAGAATTAAATCATCACAAATGTTATATTATTTTTGTGATATTATTGCAAAAGCACAGTATTATCAATTACATACATACTGATCACTTAATATTATATAGTCTCATTTGCATAATAAGTATAACATTAATGTCAACATGAATTATGAGTTTAAATATACTGTGTTAACCCGTTATATGCAATATGTATTAACAAGTTTATATGACTTTGTTCATTAAACAATTTGTGAATTAGAACTAAGCTAAAATTTATAATAAAATAGTGGATCATATATTTGTGCAAGGAATATGACATGAAAATGAATAAACTATTTATTATATACCCCACCAACTTTAGTAAATTAGTCAGATTTTCCGACTGTCCGTTTTGGCAGCTATACATATGAATATAGATAATGGAACTATTGAAATTTCACCGAAAGTATTTCATCCATGAGAACATGTGTAATTTATATAAATCGTATACATGTAGCTACGTGGTTCACGAATGGGTATATAATAAATTCGGGTTATAGTATTATGACACGGTAATATAGCTACCTCGTTTTTATCTAGATCCTGGTCATTGGAGTCGTTTTCGCCCTGCTCCTGGAATGTGATGATGATGAACGCCACGAAGATGTTGACAAAGAAGAAAGGGAACACGATGAAGAAGACAACGTAGAATATCGCCATCTCCATACTGTAGCCTGGTCGCGGCCCTCTGTCTTCGTACGTAGAGTCCATTGAGTGCTTCAGAATGCTGCAATATTGGTGGCGGTAACTTAACAAATAAGGCGTATGGCAAATAAACGGTATCATACGTGCGTGTTCATTGGCAACACAGTATGTGTCAACATACCATCTTCCATGGTACAAACTCACCCTATATTCAATGCAGGTTTTGCCGAGCGACAATGCAAGTAATCATGGTAATAGTATACAATTAATATAAGTTCTTTATTATATAATATGAATTCTGATTAAATATTTTAAATCAATACCACAGTAAACCCAATAAAACACATTGCACCTCTGTACTGTGTACGACCCGAGGCACTATTGCCCACATCACCTCGGGGCAATAGTTTGGACTGTTCCCCGAATGACCATGAAAAAACAGTATATAATTGTCCACTAATGTCGGTGAGACAATAACAAACACGACTTACGCTGGCCAGCCCTCGCCTGTGGTGACAGTAAACAATGTGAGCATGGCGTACATGACGTTGTCGTAGTGAAAGTCCTGGCGTAGCCACTGACGATCTTCTACCTTGGGCGCTTCTGGTCCGTCCTCGTAGGAGAAAAACTGCCCTCTGTAAGTTGTAATCGATGATGATACAATTAGTAAATACACGCATACATGTATGACTGGTAACGGCTGATTTAGTTTGGGGAGGGGTATAATTAATCTTGAAATAATTTGTGCAATCAGATCCAGGTTATAGTACAGATACAAGTGCATGTACAACCAGATCACAAACCACCCCTAGCAGTGAACAAACATAAATCGCGCCCCACGACAACAAGCGGTGTACGGTCCCTGTTTGTTTATATTGTCTACATCATCGAGCACACTTACTTGCATTCTTCTCTTGTTTCCTTAGACTCATCTGTGCAGTAGAAGAACTTTCCCTTGAAGAGTTGGACCGCGATCACAGCGGAAATGAATTGGAACAACATATAGACGAGGAGAATATTTGCTACGTTCTTCAGCGAGTTCACAACGCAATCAAACACAGCCTGAAATTTCGGATAATAAAGTGCTATGGTATTGAATAAAGCTCCTGAACATATGGAACTTGTATAGGGAGCAAGGTATCGACATGGTACAAATGAATAAGTAACATATTGAAAAAGTTCAACTGTAATTGTAAGACTGTTAAGTAATTGTAAGACTGTTAAGTAATTGTAAGAGAAGCGTGCTGTGGTACCCTCAGTGCTTCGACATTTAACTGAAAGAGAACCAACGACTACAATTTTGAATATAACTTTATAGAGCTATAGACCTTCCTGACAGTCAACATGGTACGTGCACAGGTAAACAATCACTTATGGTAATCTTGCCCAGATCATGAACGTTTCTGAACGTCTATTGGGAATACAAACTCGCAATCAAGTAATCTGATTGTCTGAACCTGAGCTGTAGCACAGTACATGCCCAACACAGTCAATTTGCTTGAATTTAAGTACAATATTCAAGTATTTTGATTTTAAGAAATTGACAAACATTGGTAAGATTAGCGCAGGCAGTATCGTATTATATAATTCGTAAACTACGATGTATGTGCTTTACGCGGTCATGATCGGTTTGACTTGCATCCAGCTAACTAATGCCGCTTACTTACCTTTAATTTAGGGACCCTGTTAATGGTCTTTAATGGCCGTAATACTCGTAGCACCCGTAATGATTTGATTGTATTCAGATTCTTACCGGCACTGCCGCTGTAAATATAACGAAAGCATACAGTTGTACAGTTAGCGTTGGTTGACCTTTAAAAGGAGGGAACCGAAAAGTGTTGTCTACGTTTTGCATATCTATATTACTCCTGAACATATTTGGTCAGTGCATAAGAATCGTATTCACTGGGGATTCTCAAGCACTGTCAAACACGCTTGTGTCGAGAAAAATGAAAACGAAAACATAAACAGCAGACGACAATATATAATTCAGCATTGTAAAGGTTAATGTCACACATTCTTGCAAAAGAACAATGAAGAAAATAAAACAATAACAAATTGAACATAAACATATAATGTATACAACATAAATGTCAGCATCGACATAAACTGTGTGTATATAGTAGAAGTTAATCATGTGTGTTTATTAAACAACAGGGAAATATAATTTGGAAATATTTGATGATTTTATGAATACGAGATCGGACCTCATAACAACATTCTTCACACATTTCCTACGATTGATTTTGCTTTGTCTTTATAAATATATCGTGTGTGAAATGTAAGAGTATGTTTATTTAACCAGGTCAGCTGATTATCATGACATGATGGAATAGACAAAGATATCGATCAAGAGTTACCATACTTATTTTAAATTGATCACACACTGAGAACCATTAGAACAATGCATGTGTGAAATATGAAGAATTTGTTATGAAAACAAACAGAAATTATAAGAAATTGAATTCATTGCTCATGGTAAGAATGAACTAAATATATGACATTCACCACTCAGACGTCAGCATGAGGATTATGCTGTTATGAAATTCGATATATCAGTTGGCGTAAGCTGCTATCCAGCAAATAATGTAATAAGAGGAATGTAAGAGGCTGCGTCACGTATTGTTACGTAGTGACACAAACAACTAAAACCAACAGCTGAAATTAAAATTGAATGCATCGCTCTACTGAATAAAACACAGGTTATAACAATTATATATACTACATGCTGTAATCAGTAATTAATGAGGGAAACTAGAATATGCATGTACATACAGTTGACTATTCAAACAAGTATCAAGTGTTAACAAAATGACGACAGCATGCACTGAAAAGTTGTAATAAGATCCGCTAGAAAATAATAGAGATGGCTAGAATGTAGCATCACTGATATCAATGACACATTTAGCCACATCAAAACCAATCAGTTAAACAAGAAACAACACAATTAGTTCAGAATGTAAGGAGAAATCATCTATATTCATGCATGTATTCAATTCGGTTTAATCTGATCAGAACAGATGTACGCCAGCCAACATTGTCTTTGTTTCTTACTATTTGTATCACATTGATAATTGAGACTTTCCTTCATTTATTCCTTTTTTTGGACATAGTCGTTGCAAATGTTCAAAATTGGAAAAAATAATGAAACGCTTTACTGACATAAATATTTGAAAACTGAAAACAAAATATATATTGATAAAATATTCATCAAGTTGCTACGAAAATGAATAGCATCAATAATACATGCATGTGCAAACTATGGCATAAATATAACAAACATAAAATAATCACTCGCTAACTAACATCAACTGACACAGGAGTGTATCATGTACATGAATATGGATGTCTGTCGACGGGTGAATGTACATACACATTATGTCCAGTATGAGACAATGCGAGAAGTGGGATTAAAACAGAGTTTTATTATATATCTACCCATGAAATACATAGTTATACGATGTAAATAAAAGTCATATGGTCTCATCGATGAAATAAACAACTCCCAGTGAAAATACGACTACTCCCGCTATCTATATTCTTATTCTGCATTTAGAAAGAAAACAGCGCAAATAGGCTGCAAATATACATTCATTACCGTATACATTCTAAAACAACTGCTAATTTCCAATGGAGCTGTATATAATAAATAGAATATTCATATTATTGCAACGAATATGACATATATGTTCATCTCGTGGTGTGAAATGTCACACCACTCGATGAACATATATGTCATATTCGTTGCAAAAATATGAATATCCTCTATTTATTTCGCAGAAATGAATGTGAACATACATCAATTCAAAGTCACCACATATAAAACTCCCTGTAACTGTTGATATATCCGGCCGTTGATATTATATCACTACTGTCTGTTCCACGTTTTGCTGCCGACGAACATTTGGCCATTCAACACATTAAATCTAAAAAATATTTAAAAGTAAGTACTTTTTCATCAATAACAAAAAAGTCAACATCCCCAAACAAAATTATTTGATGAAATTCCATCAAATATTGATTTTATTGCATCCTATGGGAAAACATTTGGAAATTGACTCCCCATGTTAAATTCCCATAGGAAAATCCTTTTTTTTCGCAATAAAATAAATATTTGATGGAATTTCATCAAACACAATTTTTTGGGGAGGGTGACTTTTTTGTTATTGATGAAAAAGTAGTTACTTTTAAATATATTTTAGATTTAATGTGTTTAATAGCCAAAAGTTCGTCGGCAGAAAAACGTGGAACAGACAGTAGGATAAGTATCGAGGATCATGGCTAGTAATTACCACAGAACTAGTCTACACATAATTGGAATTTACTCGGAGACAATTTTATTTCATGTAATAATAATGTTGGTACATAACACTTCTATAAAGCAGAAATAGCGGGTGGGTAAACGACCTGACTTTCAAATCACCATATCTCACAAACTATGCATAATAATTCAGTATGCTTTTTCAAACCATCACTTCACGTTATTCATTTTGAGATCTGTTACATTAAACTCAACAGTTGTGATATTACCATTGAAGTGCTAACATTACGACGGTCATGATTCAACAAAAACAATTCTGGGGGCCGTTTCACTAAACTTCGTACGACTAAAATGTTCGTAAGTGCAACATTATGATAGTCTGTAAATTTAATATTAACAAAGTTTTCTTGCAAACAATTGTTGGATTTACATTTATTGAGCAGTAATTGTAAATCCATCAATTTAAATTTCCAGACGATCGTAAACTTGCACTTACGAATATTTTAGTCGTACGAAGTTTAGTGAAACGGCACGCAGATATTCACTGAATGTTAAATAATGGGCTATTCAGCATGTAAACCGTCATGTGCACGTTATGCACTACAACATGCGTAGCATATGTATTTCATATGAATTTCATATGAATTGCATATGAAAAAAAAAGTATTTTTCATATGAATTGCATATGTGGCACATTTTACTGTGTAAGAACTGGACGATTTCAATGCAGGTTATGCGATAAACTATAGAAACTAACATGTCTATCTGACATTGACTGACATGCCTTTTTTATTATCAATCGGTAAGTTTTCAGTTTTCTATATGAACATTTGTATCCTTTATACTACTTACAGTACAGTCCTCACATTCTACTGAAGGTGTCAATTAGCCTGATGTTTGCATACAAATAGTTATAAGTTTCAGACATGCAACCAAACCGTAACAACATTATTTATAAAAGAGGACACTTTTCGATCATCCCTCATTCAATTAACTCAGGTATTTCAGTTTGTGAATCGTGATATTTGTTTTTAACACCACAAAGTTAATAACTAAGGTACGGCGACGTTTTATTTCAATGACAATGGCATGGACTGATGAGAAAATTGCACCGTAGTACTATGCATACTACCTGAATTTCAGATATGCTAATTTGACAATTGGAGTCGTTCTTTTTATCCACCGATATATACTAGGTGTATATATTACATGAGCAATATAAGATCGGTTGTGCACAAACATGTGAATAAGTTTTGTAAACGTTTTAGGAGTGCGGTAACAAATACACTACTAATGATCTGTCACCTTGATATTTGTTATATTACAGCATAGTCTCATTTCTTATGATACCAGTAATCTCGAGTAATAAAATCAGTAAACCAACCCGAATATATTTTACTGATTGAACATGTTTTGAAATCGTACCAGACATGTGACTGCAATACAGGGGCGTCGGAACCGGTCCGGCAGATCCGGCAACTGTCGGACCAATACTTGTGACAAAACTATGTTTGTATCGAAATATTCGGAATTCATATATACCAAATAATAATGTCAGGAACGTTAATATTTTTTCAGCAATGTTCCTCATTTCTCATAAAAAGTCCATGTTGTTACCACTCAGTTGAACCGTCTCGGCGAGACGGTTCAACTGAGTGGTAACAACATACACTTTAGGTGGGTAGCGAGGGCACCCACTAGATTCGCCGGACCAATCTTATGATGCTTCCGGCGCCGCTGCAATATGATTTCCATCAAGCGTGCTTGAATCAATATTAACACGGATATCAGAGTAACAGATCAACTGACATTACGCTACTATTTATTGTGTAATATACATACTGGTATGAGTTAGTCAACACTCACGTAATATGATGTACTTCTAGGGAAACAAAGTGCAACGTGTGATAAATATGAACACCTGGTGGCAGAGCCGAACACCGTGAATTAATAACATACGCGCCAGATCTGCGAGCATATCGAGACAATGCGATATTTAGGCTCGTGTCCTCTGATATCAAAGTTATCAGGAAAGGCCGTGCATCACAAATGGATTGCAAGGTTCGTATTTGGTCAGTTCGACCTATGTAAACTATAAAGATTGGAATACTCGAACACTATGTGTGCTGCGCAATACATCGGGTGGTACTAAAAATAATAGTAATGATGCATGGGTTACTAAGCGATGCTGTAATATTTAGTATTAATATTTAATATGCGTGGCCAGATCTGGGACTATATATATCAGGCTTATAAAAACGATCGTCGGCTTTTCCACCAGTTGTTCATATAAAATGCAGGGTGCTATACTGGACAGTCGGACAATACCACAAACCACTTACCTAAGTATATTTGCATTGCTGGATAAGTATAAATTTATGTTACATGCAAAGCCACACATTTCACCATTTTATGTTATTCAAAATACGTCTAAATTTCAAATAGTCAATTTATAGTTGGATTCTTAAGCAACAGAGACCATCAAATGCATGGGCTCGTAAATACACTGAATATGGAGTCAACTTGATACAGCCTTTTACGGAGTCCATATTATTTATTTCGAAATCAGTCCCGGCGCAAAAAGAGGACATGTACTAGTAGGGGTGGGGTGCGGTGGATTGGTTAATAACATAGACTGGCCCATATGTATGTTGATATGAACCGGTATAACATAAAAAACACTGATGAAGTGTGTTTCATATTTTGTGTTCTTTCCAAAACAATCTAATGATAGTACTGAACGTATACCTCTAGCAGGTATGCATGCCAATAACATATGACCTACATATACGTGAGGCATGGCAAATAGAAATAACTACATGATGTTAAATGCTAACTTACGTCCCGCAACATCTATAGGATTATTCAGTAACTATGTGTATGGTGTTGTATAGTCAGAATACAGATGTTATCTGGTTAGCAAAGAATACATGGTAACCATGTCAGAGATTAGTACATAGTTAGTTGGCAAAGTGTTACGATCGACGCACTTGTCGTTGTCTTCTTAGCTGAATAAAACATGCGAACAAATATATTCCATGTTGGCGTCAATTACATGGTAATCAGTTTGATAACAATACATACACATACTGTTTATATGCTTTATTTGATAACAAATATAAGCTTGTGTATGATATAAAAATATTACACTGACAAGAAGCAAATCCAACAAGTGAAAATAAAAGTACTGTACGTAAACATGTGTGTTATATTACCTATATGGCGGCATGGACATCTGATTCTAAATTCTATGCGACGTTGAATATTTTTAAATAATGTTCAACCCACTTTCATGTGATTTTAAGTTTTCATTTTAACTCATACAGCTATATTATTACTAGTAGTAGTTGAAACTAGACGCGGTTGAAACGCTGCTGTCTTTTTAATATATTGTCCTTTATAATGTCGCTGTTTTAAAAAAATATCTGATATGCAAATGAGAATCCGCCTATTGTAAAATAACTGCACTCTGTCTGCGAATCGGCAAATTATTTACCTTAGTGGAAATATTAAATGAACTGGGGCTACGGGGTCATGCATGCCTGAATAACATTTATGCCCGGCAGCATGTAGTCCATACATAATGAAAGTAACAAACACACTTACGTGAAGAAGAATGCAACAAGGGCACAAATGACAACTGTAGCATCAAGTATATTCCACAAATCTCTGCAGTATGACTTTGGGTGGAGTATCACTCCCAAATCGATGACCTGTAATGGATAATACAAAAAAATATACCAGACTACGTGAAGAAGAATGCAACAAGGGCACAACTGACAACTGTAGCATCAAGTATATTCCACAAATCTCTGCAGTATGACTTTGGGTGGAGTATCACTCCCAAATCGATGACCTGTAATGGATAATGCAAAAAAATATACCAGACTACGTGAAGAAGAATGCAACAAGGGCACAACTGACAACTGTAGCATCAAATATATTCCGCAAATCTCTGCAGTATGACTTTTGGTGGAGTATCACTCGCAAATCGATGACCTGTAATGGATAATAAATAGAATAAACTAGACTAGTGATTATCAGGCACGGCTGGGTAACGTGTAGGAAGTCCAAGGCTCGCCGAGGAATTCGTACCGTTTACGAGTCGAGCCTGATAAAGGATTTATGAACACCGCCTTAGTGGTTATGACCCAGATATACATATAATACATGCATGATACGACACTGTGTGAGCATTCGGTGTTTACTCGGTCAATGCATAGCGAGTTACCTGTGCTTGGCTGGTAACACACTTATAGTCCCGGCAAACGGTTCTTTCATGATGTCATTGGTATTGCTTAATTCACATATACTTGACCGACATTTTCAGAAAGGAGATGTCTACATTTTGCTGAAATTACCAGCTCCATGTTGATAAAAAAGATATGCACATACACGCAATGGTTCAATTTGCGCGTAATGAATACCATGCTAATAAGGTACGTGTTGTTTGATGATTGAAAAGGGATACATGAACCATAAGCGTTGAGCACAAATTGTAGGATGAGGACGTGCGTAAAGAGGTAACTTACAACTAGATTTTGCTTGATGTGGTCTTTATTTGTTTGATAATTTCCACGTCAACATTGTAATATTCAAAATTAACAAAACATGTTACATGTCTGTCTTGCGTACATTGTATCGCAACAACAAATATTATGCCCAATGAATGGGAAGGTACTTATGAATATGAATCATTTACCTTGAGCAATAGTTCTATGGTGAAAACGCCAGTAAATATGTAGTCGAAGTAGTTGAGGATGAGGTTATGCTTGGAGCGTTCATTGACGGGATCCTCGGCGGCGAGGGCTATACTGCTGGCACAAATCACGATCATGATGAACAGGTCGAAGTAACGGAGGTTCACCACGAAATGGCAGAATCGCCGAACTCTGTAAATAACAAAACATACAATACATCCCAGAGTACATGGAACAAATGCATCCTTCATGCAATTCGACTATGAATTGTACACATAGAATAAAAATAACACATACTTCAGATATGTAGTCTTTCACAATTATCGCAGAAAAGCCATCAACTCGATGATACAAATAATTCCCATGCAATGCATTGCTTGTTTCATACCATACTGTACACTGTTAATTGAGACTGTTCATCATAAACTTTGAAATATAAAATATTTGTTAACATTAAATTGATTGTCTATTCTCCGCAGTGTTAGCTATTGTGACAATTAAAAACAGGATCGTCCTCAGTGACTATGAAATCAATTACGGCGTAATCGCTTATTATAGTGATTGAGAATAGTTCAACGTAGTTTGATTTAATTTAGTAGCTTGCTGTACATACGGATTAGTGGGACTAAAGCAGAACATGGAGCTGTAAGGCAACATGGGCTTTGGCTTTCCAAACGCCGGCTCGTCCTGACTTGTGTTCGTGTTCTGGCGAGGCAGGTCTATACTACTGCTTCTTGTTGAGCTCACTGTAAAACATAATATATCAAAGCACATTGCGAACGTGTGATTACTTGCGTTAACAGTGACAAGATAATCAACGTTTCTGAATAACTTTTGGTAATGTCAACTCAAAATCAAGCAATTTAATTGTGTAAGCCTTAGCTATTAATGTGTGCACAATGTTCAAATATTTTGCAAAATAGATTATGACAAATATTGAGATTAGCAGCTTAGTTTCGAGAAGAGATAGTGTACTAGCATATAATTGTTTTTTTACACATCGTGTATTTTCGGAGTTAATATTCATGATTCTATTGACAAAATGAAGTTTGTACACGTAACAGCTTTATCGCTGAATAAATGTCTTCCATATCTTAGATCTAGCGAGTTAGCATTTCTTTATTGTGAAGTCGAAATGCACATACGTTGCAATTAATAGACCAATGAAAAAGGTAGTGTTTACGACAGTGACTGCTTTATTTAGGTGTATTGGTACCAATGTCTATACATAAGCCTACACTTAATGCTGCACTTCGGTTAGTGTTCCCATTGTTTTAAATTTTATTTTTACGCTGTCATCTGGTTTACTGGTTGTGTCCTTTTCCCCAAATAAAATCATTGTTTTAATTGATCGGAGTTGCTTACCGTTGTCGGCAGCGGTGTGTACCGGAGAAGCGTTATTGCCCATTTGAAGGCGGATCTGCTTATCTCGATTGTCCTTGAGGTTGTTTTGACTAAGGTTCGTGTCCAGTTTCGGGTTACTGAAAGATATACTGTAAATGAAAATTGTGTCTTAGTGGGGGTAGGTAAAATACATGTGGTTATGGTGCAACATTTACAATACACAATACATTACCGTCTGCGATCATCTTGCCAAGATAATCAATGTTTCCGAATATATATTGGTAAAGCTAACTCGCAACCAAGCAATTTGATTGGCCTAGCCTGACCTGTGGGCCCAGTACAG
This sequence comes from Conchocele bisecta, assembly GCA_029237695.1. Lineage (NCBI taxonomy): Eukaryota > Metazoa > Mollusca > Bivalvia > Lucinida > Thyasiridae > Conchocele > Conchocele bisecta. The sequence continues at coordinate 36,760,045 of CM055271.1, forward strand.
GCTCAGTCAATTAAGCTCCTTGATCTCAAGCACAATATTCTTGCCCAGATTATTAACGTTCCAGAACATCAGTCGGCAATGCCAACTCGCAATCAAGCAATTTGATTACATGAGCCTGAGCTGTAGGACAGATCAGGCTTAGTCAATCAAGCTGCTTGATCTCAAGCACAATATTCAAGTATTTTGAAATAAAGAAATTGATAAATAATGGCAAGATTAGAGCAGACGGTAGTGTAGTCATTTTACGATACAGGCACCACTTGCTAATAATTAGAGAATAGTAGGTTAGTGCCGTGAATGGGAAAAAATATCTGGCAAGGCTTACGAAACGGGATGGTCGAGGCTCTGCAGAGCACATCCTGTTTCCGTGCCGCGCCAGATATTTTTTCACATTCACGGCACTAACCTACTATTCTATTTATCCCGTCAACACCTAGAAATGGCTTTAAAATGCAATACAAATAACCCCAGCCACCATATTCATACGCAGTTATTATGTCGTATTGACAGGATATAAAAAATGTTTCAAGGCACCGTGTTTCACGGCACATACGCACTGTGTTGACGGGATAAAAAGGGACCTTATATCGTTTGAGAACACAATCGACCAGATTAGGCTACGCATCCACGTAGTGTGATCGTTGCCCACGATGTTCGCGATTTCAGTCACTAATATAGCCTTACTGTACTCAACGGAATCCTCACAGTCCTGTGTGAATGTACGATCATATCGTGATGTCCATCTTGTCGAAAATGCCGATAATCCCTTTCGTAAGCATGTTGCCAATCAAAGTTACATAATAAGTCGAATGTGTGTACTTTAAACTGTAGTAAACAATTGAATTTGTGCAAGAGGGGTATCACTGAAGATATATGCCATGCACAATATTGTGTTAACTATGGTAGCATAATACTAAGCCTGACTCTGGAATTATCTGTCTGATTCCAACGCTGGGTTACGCCAATATTGACTCACAAATCAACCATATTGGTTTTCCTTGCATGATGTCCGATGGCGTCAGTTGACAGTGACATATGAATACTAGCATATGCAGAATTTAATTAGGCAGTTGCCCGAAACTATCTGGAAACTATTTTAAGCAATGTAGTTATTTTTGTTCACTGATTATCATGGATCTCTTTGACTTTGTATTACAATGGTCAACATATATTGGCAATATAGTATGTGTCATCAATGCTGCGAAACACTGCGACGCTATCGGGATGACGAATTACTAAATTTCCGCAATGGTGTATCCTAAACATGAAAAAGGTTAATTCCTTTTCCAGAAACATATAACAATCAGAGTATAAAACGGTAAAGGTCCTACAGAGCCCATTAATCGTCCAATACTATCCATCTTCGTCAGCATGCATGCACACATGACAAATTAAATAATTGTATGTAAAAAGCCATAAGACACATAGTGACAAAATTCCGTCAGTCCTGATCAAGTGACATTCTATTCTCATTTAATTATATGATCAATGCGTTTCATATAATCTATAGGAATGATCGACCAACTACATGACGGCATGGCAGACCCTATTCATACTGTCTTTGTATAATATTCGGGTTGCCCCGTGTTAGGCTATACAGTGTTCCAGATAAGCTTTGTGTCTAAAGCGTACTACACCCCCTGATTGCAAAATAATTGCAAAATAATTGCGTATTTTACTTTTACAAATGGATTATTGATTTTCATCATTACTAAATGATATAACAAATTTAAACATTCACTTATTTGAGTTGCAAAAAGTGAATTTTTTGCAGCTCAATTAAGTGAATTTTCAACTTTATCACTACTCAATTTGAAAATAAATGCGTATTTTCACATTGCTGTGCGTATTGTGCACTCCCACTTTTGATAAGCAATGCGTATTCAGCTAAAATGATTGCGTAAAATACGCCAATAGGCACCTAATCTGGAGCTCTAGTTATAGTAATTAATAATTTGACTTTGTACCATTTACAGACCCAACGCCAATGGATAAGTCATAACTGATACGGAAGAGTAAAACTGTGAAGTGTTAATACAGGGGCGCCAGAAGCATCATACGATTGGTCCGGCGAATCCAGTGGGTGCCTCTGCTACCCTCGCCCCAAAGTGTATGTTGTTGCCACTCAGTTGAACCGTCTCACCGAGACGGTTCAACTGAGTGGTAACAACATACTATTTTGATGAGAAATGAGAAAAAATGGCAGAAAACATATTTACATTCCGTTTCTTTTTATAAATATAATTTATGTGAATTCCAAATATGTCAAAAGTATTGATCCGGCAGTCGCCGGATCTGCCGGACCTGTTCCGACGCCCCTGGAATATGTGAGCATACAGTGAATTGTATGACTAACATTAACATGCATGCAAACTATCAAGATAATTTAACAATTTAACGTTACTTATTAATGCACTATATAGAATATCTTATGTGAGTGATGTTTTAATACGATATACAACGTACATATATTTTATAATACATTTTATTACATTTTAATACACTGTGTTATGTAATTGAGAGAAATACCATATTACATACAATACAAGACAGGTTGTAAACGTGAAACAATTTATATTTGTCACATTAAGATATTTAACATATTTGCCTTTAAAGGTACATGCCCACTCAGTAAGCACAAAATGTTCTTTATAGGAATTAAATAAGTGTATAATTGTGTCACTATTCCACTAGTTATAAAACTTGCAAGTGCTCAGAAAACAGATATAATCATTTAGTAATATTTAGTTTACTGATAGCGACGCGCGTTGGTGTCAGGCTATTTTAATATGCAAATGAGGCATGATATTTTTTACTTATTTATACTAATGAAATGCGTCGCTTGAAAAAATAATGTTTTCGATAGATTATAAAGTATGATCATTGCACATCAGAAAATAAATACAGAGAATAAATAGCAATGTCCGTTAACATTTTAAGGAAACACGGTTATCGCCCCTGATATCAGTGTGAAGATTTTCATCTCAAATAAAATGTATAATAATGCCAATCAATACGTGGCGTAATGGTGAATGAATGTTTATTTTGCCAGGAAATTTCATACGTACTGAATATACAAAAGTATCTGTATCACTATATTATAACCAACTGCGTGGGCATGTACCTTTAAGCGCTGAAAGCAGCTATATTAGTTTAATTATTGATGTTCATAAATGTTATTTAGAAATAAGTTGTTACTAAGCAAATGGCATGATATAAATGATGAGAACTAAATACAATAAGTGAAGCAGACAAAGATATCTACCCTTATTCAATGGGTTAATGAAATGTGGTTGTTGCTGGAGTAATAAGGCTTGTGACACATGTATCGTTCTTAAAATCTACTAACTCACTCACTGTTTCATTGAATGGTGCACGTTACATATTCTAATTAAACTTAGAGGAAGATCATGCTGATCTGAATGTAAACTGGTCACAATGGACATACCGTACGTCGTTAATATCCAGTCACAGTCACAAATGTGTAAAAAAGGATGATTAAACAAAAAAGAAGAAAATACGGAATAATATAATTATACTCACTAATTAAAGTTCCCAATTTTCGTCTCCTCATTGTTCTGTGGCGAGGGTGGGCAGATGTTGACGAGTGGAGGTATACCGCCCGTGTTGAAATGGTTCTCCATCGCTTTGCCGATCTCATCACGCCTCTACAATAGCCAGGAAGTATAGTTAACATAATGCATTCGTAACCTGCTGAGACAAATCAAATTGTTTCATCCGCGACAGCAGCTCTATGTGTTGTTATTTTAATGTGTCTTTCATTGTCGTTCACACATAATAATATATTGTAAAATATATAGATTTTTGGTTAATAGAAACATATGTTAAATATATGCAAGTGGAACCGCGGCTACTTTAGGACAATTTGGCTAAATAGCATCGAATTACATATACATGGCAATATTTCATATTCTTATGTTACATTTTGTATTTAGACAAGCTGTATTTGAATTGTTAAATGCCCATATATTGTTCTCATTACTAATTAAGCATACACTACTACACAGTATCATCCGCTATAAACAAACAAAGCTTTACAAAACTATTATTGAGAAAGCACACGCCAATAGCATGAAGCCACACGATATAATATACAATGCAGCAGGTCAGTGTTCTCCGCAACTTCCAATATTTAACATAATGCATTCGTAACCTGCTGAGACAAATCCAATTGTTTCATCCGCGACAGCAGCTATATTGTCGTTCATATATAATAATATATTGTAAAATATATACCATTTTTTTGTTAATAGAAACATATGTTAAATATATGAATCTACTTTACGGATTTAATCCACAAAAAGTAAGTGTATAGACGTCCAATTCTACTTTTAGGATTTAAACAACCAATACATGTTTAAGGAAATTAAGTGCATAGCCTATACACTTAATTTTCTTAAACATGTATTGGTTCATTAAATCACAAAAGTAGAATTGGCAGCTTTGTTTCTATAGTTACTCTAACAACGAATAACTTGAGATTTGCAGTAATGATCGGTATGTTAATTTCAGATATTTTCGAAATACCACCTTATACATTCCTGTGGTGGTAAACAATACATGTATATATTTTGTAAATAGCAATAACACACAACCGGATATGGTGCATGCATGTGATGCAATACAGAGAAACTTATAGCCTTTATAACATATAATGCATATTGTAATGCTACAATACTACCGAACACATATAATAATACTAAATAATATATATATGTAATTGTATACGTAAGTTTTTTCATAGTACTACGCACAAGTGTAAGATTAAGTATGCGTTACATGAACGACGACCTGAGTATAAACAGATATCTGGCCAACCTGCAACTGGAATCAGTCTACTGTTTGTTTCACGAAAGCTGCCCAAATTGTACGGCTATATTATATTAAAGGAAAATTTAAGAATGGGCCTTCTTTTTATTTCGTGAAATTTGGTCAAATATTGATTATATGACGTTAAAACAATTTTCCCATGTTAAATCTTCAATTGAACTTTTGATTTCTTAGTTCGATCATTTCCAAGCTATCAAGCCAGGTTTCGGGGTCAGTTTCAAAAAAGTTTTGTTTTCTAACTCCTACCACAACTCCTTTTCCCCCATGTTAAATTCCCATAGACAAATACATTTTTCGTAATAAAATCAATATTTGACAATATGTCAGGAAATAAAAAGAAGGCTCAATTATTAAATTTTGATAAAATTTAATATTATCGAAAACAAATACTGTTTTTGCATTTTTGTCTATATGACCATAACATTTGGGCAGGTTTCTTGAAACAGACAGTAGTACGATTCATGTTACGGGCATGCCATTACTGCTAATCTGTTAGTGACACACATTTACTGTTATTTACTTTTTTTGTGCTTTGAGCTACATATTTACTAGCTGATTAGCAAGAAAATATCAGGCTAGTGTTATCTATATGTTGTATATACAATTGCTCGAACAACCAACTTTTACATAGCTGTGTGTAATTCAATAACACCAAGTCATATGCGTGATAATAAACAACATATCCAAGTAAACTGAACACGATGTTATAAATACACTCATGACCATGTAATCAACAACCATGTAACTCATAAACAGTTTATACGTTATCTTTTAGAATATCAAATGGCTTAATATGCCATGTTGGGAACCGCGTAAGAGTTACGCGTCTCACCAAGTCCGAGCATCATAATTTGATATTTAAACAATAGCCCGGTATTGTTTAATCACGTAAAAGTTTTATGATTTACAACTGACATGTATGCCATTGTCTTAATTTAACACGCACTGTACGATGACTTTTCTAAACGTCATGTAACGTTGCTCATTCGTTCAAAGTAATGTAACATCGAATTTGACAGTGGTATATCAGCGCTTATCTGCTTAATGCAAGTTAAGGTCGTGATACAGACAATAAATGCCATAATGTAATTTTTGATGACGAGCTGAAATTTAGAAGGTATGAACAAGATTGCGAATAAAGAAGATGAAGCAACAAGGGATTTAAACTTCCGAGCTGGTAAATTGACTCGTTATGATATAAAACAGACTTATTAAGTGTGTTACCAGTGTTGATTTTGATAAGTTAGCAACTCCATGCAGACTTGTACACATTTAGAGTTTTCATTCGAAATTACAAGACAACGACAAGCGATAAATGTCAGTCACCGTATAACATTACCAGGATATGCTACATTGCAAGTATACCGGTACCAGGGTCCGTTTCACTAAACTTCGCACGACTAAAATGTTCGTAAGTGCAAATTTAGGATCGTCTGGAAATTTCAATTGATGGATTTACATATATTGAGCATAGGCTGCATGTGCATTTAGATCCAATAATTGTTTACAAGAAAATATTGTTAGTGGGCAATTGACGGACTATCGTAATTTTGCACTTACGAACATTTTAGTCGTAATACGTTTAGTGAAACGACCCCCTGGTGCCTGTTATCTAACTGGAGTCATGTAGGCTCGGATCACACTGCGTATACACTGGTAGCAAAGGCAATAAACCTCGATATGTCAATGCGGCTCAACAATACCAATACTGATATAAGAACGTGTTATTTGTCTGAACAATAGTCAAATTATACAGCCATATAAATATACTGTATACATTATATTAGATCGGTGGATTATTTAATGTTTAAACAACGCATTTAGCATGCCCGAAATAACGTAACTCAATAATAATCTTGGCATAGCTACATCCGCCACACATCTATACTAAACACGCTGGGGGGAATGATGCACCTACACTAAAAAGCTGGTACATGTACATTCAATTTAATTCTTAAAATTAGGCTGGCCGTCGTATTCCCACATGCAGATTGTAAGCAACGATGTTGTTAGTACACAGAAAATTACATTATGAAATGCTGTATCTCTTAAGTATTGCTAAGGGGTTTTCCTAAGTCGGTGAAAGAGGCGTTTACGGATGAATTGTGAATATAATGTCACGGTCCAGGACACAAAAGAGACACGCCATGGGATAGTGTACCTTCGGACATCTGCGTAAATTTATGAAATACATTTACAACATTTAAATGGCGGCAAAAGTTGACAATTATATCCCGCATGTACTATGAAAATTTTGTCAACTTTTGACTTAATTTATGAAAAATATTGTTAATTTTGTAAACATGTATCATGAAATTCCACAGATGTCCGAAGGTATAAAATGCCATGGCGTGCCTCATTTAACAAATGCCTTACACATGTTTTGTTCTCTAGTAGTTGTATTCGGCGATCGCTTTTGATATTTTGTATATTTTCTTGAAACTTAATGTCAAACATTACGCAAACATTGTATTAGCGAGCCTACCTCACCAAATCCCCGGTTACCTATGTAAACAGGGGATTTGATGAGGTTGCCGCGCAATAGGTAATGCGGTCAAATAGGTCACGATGCAGTGACTATTTTCAATCAATAACTTATGTTGTAAGCTATTGTAATGTGTATTTTCAATATTTATATTATTAAAATGTATCATATCGGTACCCCTTTAAGTAATATTTGTATATTTTAAATATAATGATGTTGTCATGAAGCGCATGAATATAAGTATTAATTAATCCAGTTTATATTGAGGCAAATCACACAGCCTAAAAACATAGTGCTGGAGTATAAACCATAGTATCGTATATTATTCATAAGTATATCACTATTGAACATTAATTACAATATGTATGCATATTATTAAAACAGTAGATGCTACCGCTGTTTCGCTGTATGTGATATTTATAACAAAAACATTTTTTTATTCGTCCGCGTACGGATTTCTGTCACACAAAGCGCCATTTTCAGTTCATATTTTGACCTGTGAATATGAACCGGACTAAGTTTAAACAACGCTCGATTCCGTCCAATTCAGATTTCTCTGCAGAATGTTCAGACTAACTACATATTAAGTAATGTTGCTAAATAAGTGTTAACGGCTGGAACATGGTTATCACTAAAAGGAAGAAACCACAGTCGTATTATTGAAAAATAAGATTTACCTGAGACCTCATGGAGGCCGCCATTAATCCAGTGTAAACAATAGACCGTGTGATCCCATTTCCTGAGTAGCCCCCGCTTAGTGAAACGATGTGCTAATCATGATATTATGTTCCCCAATAATTGGAAACGGTTTGAATTTCTCGGTAAAAACTACGAAAGTCATAAAAAAATAACGATGTATATTTAACATTGGATACGCTTAAACGGTATTACTCTCTCATCGGATCGTCAGTTGTCGTCGATAGCGATTTAACGTACTGATCTGGTCTTAATTTATTGTCAACTTTCAACGCCATTTACAGAATATATGGTTAATTTTGGAAATAAATAACGGCAAATTACGATGACGTCTGCTCTGAAATATCTGTCAACATGCAGACGTAATTTAAGGAAATCGATTATATTTTAAGGCTACATCTGTGACTAATTACGAATTTATGTATGGTCTTTGGCTATACCCGACACATTACACAGATCTAGTTGTAAATACACGTCGCTTTGTGTGGGGAAAAAAATCGATAATGCGTAGTTGTGTGTGACGAGGTGTTGATCTGATGACACCACACAGCTGTGACCCTTAGGCAATGTTTTGAAATTGACGTGTCGTTTTGATGTGTGCCGCAACACCTCACTGTCGGAGACAACATGACAATTAACGATATACTCTCGATTATACACAGATCTATTAGACGGCTGGTTATTTAAAATAAAGAGTAGTTCAGTACACCTTCGCCGATATTGTTTTTAGAAAATCAGTAATATTTTCCGTAAATGGTGTTGAAAAGTTGACAAAAATTCTATCACCGTATTTAGTTGTGCCGACATTGTTTTAAAAAATCAGTAATTTTTTTTCCGTAAATGGTGTTGAAAATTGACAAAATATATAGCCGCATTTCTCCGATATTCGTTTAGAAAATCACCAATATTTTCTGTAAATGGTGTTGACACAAAATGCAGCGTTCACGCGGAATTCAAATAAAATACAAAATAATAATTTAATAAATAGACGCCGATGGCTACTGTGTTTGCGGCCGGTGAATTCTGGTCGTGGTAGCCACAGGCGCAGTTCGAACAGTGTTGTGAGCAGATGGAGGTCAATAATTATTTCAAATTCATAAAAAAATGTTTGCTGTCCGAAAATTAATTAATTGTGACAGCCAAAAAAAAAAGATTTTGGGACAGTAAAACATTATATGGTATAGACAGTATAGACAGTACCTCAAACTTAAAAAAACAGTAACAAACTGTCTGTATATATATTACTTAAACTTAAAACATCAGTAACAAACTGTCTGTGTATATATTACTTAAAGACAGACACTTTAATTGTTGGTTAGTTTCTATCAATTTATAGGTATTTTTATTAAAATCATAAAATTGTGAAAATATTAAAAAATATTAAAATCACAAAAACAATATATATGGAGAATTTTTTTTATACCACGTCGAGGTTTGAACCCCCGACCCTTTCGGGAATTGGTAATTAAATCATTGAAGTCGGCGACCTTAACCTCACGACTGTTACGCCATTTATGACAAACACAGTTATACAGAAGTGCTATCAGTATTACGCCACCATTTGAACGTAATAATTATTAAATTATTTGCAACTCCATCTACAACAATACCGTTACAGAGATACGCTATTGAAACAACATGTATTAGTACCCATAACATAACAAAGTAATGTATCATTATATATCACAGGAGATAGCTTAAAACTATATATCCTAATCATAAACAGAACAATCCGCTTGGCTCGTATGAAAATAGTTCGCGTGATATTGATTATCTCCCTTGCCGAAAGTAGTTCAGTGATTTATTAATTCCAAATAAGACGTGTTTGCGTAATGAAAACTATTAGGAAATTAAAACTACATATTGAAGAAAGTCCTGTTAATCGATAGACAATATTGCATGAATAAAATGAGTTGTATGTGCAGTTTATTGAAAACTGAGAACAATTTGAACTAGATGGCCGCGGCCTGCATGTCGCGCCTTGTGGCGAGGCATGGACACTAAACAAAACAGATATAGTATAACGAAAAACTTTAACCAAAAAACTTAACCAAAAACTTTAACCGGACACACGTACGTACGTACGCCAAAGTGCCGACTATATCGCGCTTATCGCAAGCGGGCGCGACAAAAACTTTAACCAAAAACTTTAACCAAAAACTTCAAAGTAATTTGACCTTGACATTGGGCACAGGGGCCACACGGGAGGGGGTAGAATGAAAATATAGATGATGATAAACACCCATGTGAAGTTTCAAGGTAATGGGCAAAGCAGTTGCAGAGATATAGTATAACGAAAAACTTTACCCAAAAACTTAACCAAAAACTTCAAAGTAATTTGACCTTGACATTGGGCACAGGGGTTGGGCACAGGGGCACGGGAGGGGGTGGAATGAAAATATAGATGATGATAAACACCCATGTGAAGTTTCAAGGTAATGGGCAAAGCAGTTGCAGAGATATAGTATAACGAAAAAGTTTAACCAAAAAACTTAACCAAAAACTTTAACCAAACAACTTAACCAAAAAACTTAACCAAAAACTTTAACCAAAAAACTTAACCAAAAAGCTTAACCAAAAACTTTAAGCAAAAAACTTAACCAAAAAACTTAACCAAAAACTTTAACCGGACACGTACGTACGTACGCCAAAGTGTACGTACGTACGTACGCCAAAGTGCCGACTATATCGCGCTTTCCGCAAGCGGGCGCGACAATAATGAAATCTTCCGAAATCTGAAGAAACAGGAATGGTTGTACATACAATACTGTGACATTGTATCGGCAATGTTTGGTTATTAAATGTATTTCCTCTCGTCTGTGACATATCTACATTCAAACCTGTGATTAAAAGCCAGCCATGGGAAGAGAGAATCTGGCCTTTGTTCACATGTGGTCATTGTTAGCAGGTTCATTTAAGAAGTAATTGTATAATTGAGATACCTAAAGCGTGGCAGCCACTGCTATATATTGTTATTTGGAGGGTGGCCTTCAGCACGGGTTCGATGGTAGTTTGCTTGTGTTTGAACATGAAAGCTTTGCTTCAAGATATTTACAACGTTCACTAACTATAGGGCGTACATGTATAGAGCACCATTAATAACCAATGTACATTCAAATCGCATTTATTATTGCTATCTTAAAGTGTACCATGGTACATATAGTGTAACTCATTGCAAAATAATAGTAAGGCCATAGCAAGTTCTTCCTCTGTTAAGCGTCCGCGAGCGGATAGGTTTTGAGACTGGTTCTATGAAAAAACAAACAAACTGTGTATGCTATTTTACACTATTTATTGGTGAAGTAATATAGAAATCGATTTTGGACTTGTCTAAGTTTTAAATCCGTGCATGAATGTACACTTAATAAGTGTTTAGAGTGATTTCTTATTATCTAGCGGCAATTTAAATTTATGTTAAAAACTTCATCAACCCTTTGCACACTGAATTTACATTCGTTTTTTTCAAAGCCTTGTTTGGTTTTACCGGATACATAAGTAGGTTTTGGCTATCCAAGTGGATGCTTAACACAGACAAATAAATGCATGGCCTAATGTGTTATAAACGTTAACCACCACGATTGGAATATATTGCATGATGCGTTTCTGGATACAATATATTTTAGAACATTACGAAAATATCAGTGATTTCAGCTCCACTATATTGTATTCTTTAAGCGATTAATCAAGCCCATACACGTTTGTCCAAGTAAATATATATTAATATCAAAACCACAAGCAATAAAAGTGTTCATGCTATGTATAATTGTGATTGGAATAACCCAATTGTGGTTATGGTCAATATGATCAGTGCATCCACATAGTGGGAATCACACAATTTAAATGATTCACGTGATCCCTTCTAAATGCAGTACTCAGATATGTGTATTGCCTCAAAACAACACGATCACGTGGGCCATAACCACCATTTCGTCAGTCACCGTCACATAGAGAGCTATGGAATCAAATGTCTATCCACGCGCCGATTAAAAATGTCCGTGGACAGATAGAATAACGAGATGTATAGAATGTACATTGGTTGTTCGCATGTCATGCTGAGAGGCGGGCTATGGTAAGGTAACGGATATTACGCCAGTAACGTACGTCTAATAGATGGGCGTCAGCCATCATCAACAGCGCCTGTGTTGGGAAGAGAAACACACAAAGTTAAACAAAAAACATTGTGCTATACAAATGCCTATACATGGGGTATTTTTTCGTAGATATGTATGCCAGTAGCATCATAGTAGCATTTATAGAATCATACAAACGGGATATTGAACGCAAGCGTATATCAATCCTATCCCTAAAATAAATATTGTGCCATGTGCACAATATTTATTTTAGGGATAGGATGTATATACTTTGCGTTCAATATCCCGTTTGTATAGGCACAATATTTATTTTAGGGATAGGATTCATATAAGCTTGCGTTCAATATCCCATTTGTATAATTCTGTAAATACTACTATTGCTGCCTTAATTGTAAACTATATACAAATACAATGTGTTTAAACCAATCTTTCGCGATGTTTCGCCTTATCACTGCTTCACATTTCGCAGCAGACATTGGTTGCGTTAAATCAATACAATTAGATATGTACATAATGGCCATGAACATCAAATATGAAATCCAGAGCACTTGAGGGATACAGTCAGCATGCGCTATGCCTCATTTGAGAAAATTTGACTGAGAAAGGGAGTAAAAGAAATCTGGTAGAACGTGAAAGTACTGATAGTATTGTACATTCATCCGACTGTGTATCTAATCTTTTCGCTAAAGACAGTAACGACCATTCAGCATGTTCAGTGACTGAATTGCGAACACCATATATCATGACCAGTAGCCGATTTCACCAAAATTGCAAAGTATACATTGAGGGAGTAATCATGTATTTTCCCCGAAATGCATTATTTCATATGTTGTTGAAATCGGCTACTGACTTCAAGTAACTTGATCTGGAAAACCAAGACAGCTATTACAACTGTCAAGCCACAACAACTATCAATCTGTAAGAGGTTACTGTTACATTATTGTGGACTATCGCAAACAAACCATATACCCTGGTTGCTACATAAACCGGCTAAATGGCGAGCAACATTTCCTCATACACAACCACCTGCATTAATCTTGCAATATTTTCTCATATATCGGTAATTCCAAGTTGTGATCAAGTCATTTGATCAATCTCAAGCTTTATCAATCAAGCTGTTTGATTTCAGGCAATTTCAAGTATTTTTAAATAAGGAAAATGACCAATATTGGTAAGATTAGCGCAAGCGGTAGTGTCTAGCTAGTCACAATATAATAATAATATAATAATGTCCTTTGTCACTTTGTGCATTGTGTTACAACCAACCGGTGAATAGTAAAATGCATGCATATCATATTGTTTAGGTAAGGACACGTCGTTAAACTACATGATTGTATACATGAAACATTTGTGAATGTTGCTGAAAATTCAAATGACTAGTACAATTGAAATTGACGTGTACACTGCATAACCAGGGTAAATGTAAATTTAAATGCTCGATGACTTTGCATGTCGGGACATGTGCATTGTATTTAAATCTGATAGGACTAAGCTAGCAACGGTCGAGGTGGGAATCGAACCGGGGGTCTCCCGGTCCGCAGTCCGACGCTCTACCTACTGAGCTAATCCGGCCACATTAACTATTATCTAATAATTCCAGCACAAACATATTTACTCAATTCCCTAACATTTGATTGGCCCGTAGCAAGTCTCTGTCCAAAATTTATATCCCAGTAAACTCCCATGCCGGATTACTTTCCGTAACCGTGAGGCGCAGTTGAAATAATTCTTTAAGAAAACGGAAAATAAACACATTTTCTTGATGAATTTATTTCAAATGCTGGAATTATAAGGAATGAATGGCATTTTTGTGGAATTTATCGGGGATATAAACTTGGAAAAATCGTGGGAATACTGGACGAGGCCTTCCGGCCTTCGTCCAGTATTCCCGCGACTTTCCTTAGACATTTAACATTGGAAAACTGTCAACACATATTTTTTTCTAATTTCGTAAAAAGCGTACCGATTTTCTGAATTAGATCATTTCCAAGCTATCTATAGTCTGTTTCACGAAAGCTGCCCAAATTTTACGGCCATATAAACAATTAAAAAACCATATTGTTTTCGATAATATTAATTTAAAGCAAAATTTAAGAATGAGCGTTCTTTTTACTTCGTGAAATTTGGTCAAATATTGATTTTATTTCGAAAACAAAATTTCCCCGTGAAGATGTCTATGGGGATTTAACATGGGGAAATTTTGGACCGATTTTTAAAATTTAACCTTTGTTTTCTTAGTTAGATCATTTCCAAGCTATCTAGCTAGGTTTCTGAGTCAATTTCCAAAAAAAAAAGTTGTTTGACTCCTCCCACAAGTCCTCTACCTCTTTTCCCCCATGTTAAATTCCCATAGAGAAATCAATTTTTCGTAATAAAACCAATATTTGACCAAATTTCACGAAATAAAAAGAAGGCTCATTCTTAAATTTTGCTTTAATTTAATATTATCGAAAAAAATATTGTTTTTGCATTGTTTATATAGCCGTAAAATTTGGGCAGGTTTCGTGAAACAGACTATAGACATGTTTCAGTGTTGATGTTGACGAATGTCAAATACCAACATTTGTTGACACTCCCTTCAGCTCATCTAGCTCAAGTTCCCCCATGTTAAGTTCCAATAGAGAAATAATAGTTTCACAAGAAAGTGAATTATTTACCATATGTCACAAACTAAACAGAAGGCTCAGTGTTAAATTTAATACTAGCGAAAAAATATTATTTTTGTATTGTGGGTATAGGACGATATTGTTGGGTTAATCGGGTGGTATATACGGCATCCATAAGTAAACAATGTGTCGGTTATGACATAATTATTCATGGACAAGTAAAGGATATCAAACCTTAGTACACAACCGTCTGCATTAATTTTGCACATATTATTAAGGTGTCTGAACATCAATTGGCAATACCAGATCGCCATCAAGCAATTTGATTTTCTGACCCTGAGCACAACTCAGGCTCAGCCAATCAAGCTGCTTGATTTCAAGCGCAACATTAACGTATTTTGGACTAAATAAATTAACAAATATTAGCAACATTAGCGCAGGCGGCATTGTATAGGTTAGATAATAGGAGGCCTGCTGATACAATAAACTGTTTTTATCCCGTCAACACAGTGCGTATGTGCCGTGAAACACAGTGCCGTGAAACATTTTTGATATCCTGTCAATACGACCTAATCACTGCGCATGAATATATGCATTTTAAAGCTATGTGTAGGTGTTTACGGGATAAATAGAATAGTACGTTAGTACCGTGAATGGGAAAAATATCTGACGCGGCACGGAAACGGGATGTGCTCGGCAGAGCCTCGCCCATCCCGTTTCCTAAGCCTTGCCAGATATTTATTTTCCCATTCAC
Source organism: Conchocele bisecta (assembly GCA_029237695.1). Lineage (NCBI taxonomy): Eukaryota > Metazoa > Mollusca > Bivalvia > Lucinida > Thyasiridae > Conchocele > Conchocele bisecta. Next base: position 36,775,528 of record CM055271.1, read on the forward strand.
GGCACTAACCTACTATTCCCTATAACCACGCTCCATGTGTGATAATTGACCAGTAGCTATACTGGTAAAAACATTAAATAGGCCATCAAACGTACTTTGGTTTCTCTGATTCGGCACATGCTTGATCAAAAACACTATCCTTCAAATATATGTTATATCCCATCATATATGACGAAACTATGTTGATTTGTCAAGTTGAAAGAGGTAATACTAGCTTTATTATCATCTGTGTCAACCACATGTGCAACTTGAGATCTCATACAAAACAAATGTATTACAAAAATCCACTTTCCGCAAACCCCGTGTCTGAGAACCAAAGTACTTGTGTATGGCCTAAATGGCATATCACCGAGGCGGCTTGCAACAGCTAGTGTGTAAAATGCGTACAGTGCTGGTTTCAATGGCAAAAAAAGACATTCTTTTAAAATATGTGCTACGTGTGAACTACCACAACTGTTACAGTAGTGAGTGCGTCATTGCTAGTAATGTGGTATTTATCCAGTCAACACAGTGCGTTTGTACCGTGAAACACGGTGACGTGAATTTATTTTGATATTCTGTCAATACGACCTAATCACTGCGTATGAATATGTGCGGTTGTCATACTAGTCGATTCTCCGAGTTTGAGGATACGGCTGTGGTTATTTCTTGCATTTTAAAGCTATTTGTAGGTGTTGACGGGATAAATAGAATAGTAGGTTAGTGCCGTGAATGGGAAAAATATCTGGCGCGGCACGGAAACGCAGAGCCTCGCCCATCCCGTTTCATAAGCCTTGTCATATATTTTGTCCCATTCACGGCACTAACCTACCATTCTCTATTTATTGATAAAGTTGAAAATACATAATTAACTGAAAATACATGACACTGCAAACAAGTACCAGAACATCTAGTTCAGGGCTCCTATTTTGTTAGAAAATCAAAAGGACATCATTGAATAGGCCTGAATGACATTGTCATAGATACATGTATATATATACATGGATTTCAAACTGATTTTGAATTAATAAAAAAAGTAAATTTTGCATTAGCTAGTATGAAATTATATCTAGAGGGAGCCGTGTCATCTTGATGAATTCACATATACAGGGTGTATGATCACGTGGTTACAACAACAACAACAACAACAACACATACTGAAACATCCAAAAGCCCAAATTACGTATTCATTGTATTGTGTTCTTATTATGTAACGGATTTTGATGACATATGGCGCATCAAACGCGTCTTGTTAAGCAGCATTTGGTGGTCTCGGTACTTTGGCCCAAACGTCTGTCTTTTTTGCGAAGAATCGATTTCCGTCTCTACTCACACGGAAATCGATTCTTCGCAAAAACGACATAAGTATGTCCCGAACTCCCGGGACCACCAAATGCAGCTCATGAAATGAAACTTACTTTGGAATGGGCGGGCTTTCAGCACTTTCAGCACTTTCAGCACTTTCAGCACTTTCAGCACTTTCAGCACTTTCAGCACTTTCAGCTAGTGTTGTTGTTGTTGTAACCACGTGATCGCACCTTGATATACACGGTCAACACAACACCCGAACTCCCGGGACCACCAAATGCAGCTCATGAAGGCGCGTTTGATTCGCCATATTTCAACAAAATCCGTTGCATATTAAGGAAAATATCAAATAATACTTACTTTGGAATGGGCGAGCTTTCAGCACTTTCAGCTAGTGTTGTTGTTGTTGTAACCACGTGATCGCACCTTGATATACACGGTCAACACATCGATTGTTGCAAAGAAAGCCAAATATTACTTCCGGCAAATTTAGTTGTATGCATTTCATAAAATGTGGCAGGGTTACATGAATGTCCATTTTCCTGAACGCAATAGGAACCCTCTGAAATGTAATATGGTAATACGCAAATACAATTTCTGACGTCATAAAATAACATTATGACGTCATAAAATAACATTATGACGTCATCAGTACGTACCTCCTCACGTGCAGCCTCGGAATCCTCCTCGTCTGCCGTGAGTTCCTGTGCGTTCGCCAAGTTGTCCACTGCGATAGCCAGGAACACATTGAGCAGTGTGTCTGTGTGTCGTTAAGGTCGAGTCACATGGGATATGGTGTGCATAGAAAATGGTGGCTATTTGTAAAGTGGAAAGCATAGTGTATGGTGATTATAAAACACGTATGAATTCTTAGAGTCGTTACAATATAAATGAATACACCAGAAAGATACTGTAGGAAAAATAAAACGAATTTCAAAAACTAACAACTGCCAAATGGGCTGTTGCATTTACTGGGCTTTAGAATACATTTGGTCTGTTTAAAGTGCGTGAAGTCCGAAGCAATAGACAATAATTGTATTACACGTACTTATGTTTACCCTGCATTTTTGATAGTTTCAAATATGGCGTTCAAATTAAGAATAATCTTGGTTTACGTCATGTTGTCGCAATTGCTGGAACAGCGCCGTTGCCGGTCAATAGCATGCCGTTATTGACAACCTCGTGGAAATTAATGACGTAAATATAAAGGATACAGTTACCAAATACGACAAGCACGATGAAATAGAGCGAGTACACCATGCCGGAACCCTCGATACCGCCGCGGGCCTGAATACCATTATACATGACCTCATTCCAGTCTTCACCGGTCAGAATCTGAAAACACGATAACCAAAGTATACCCATGAACCCATTTAAAGAAGAAGCTTACGCAATACAGTACGCTATAGTATACATTTATCTGTGCAGATATATGATCCCAGTATCAAACACAATACATTACAGTGGAACCTCTCTAAACCGGATACCAATAACATATATGTGATCTCTCATTCTGATGGGTTTCTTGGTTTCTCAGATAACAATGCATGTACATGACTATAGGAATGAATGGCCTTTTTGTGGAATTTATCGGGGTATAAACTTGAAAAAACCACTTTCACAATTGGCGATAAAAATAAACAATTGGCATAAAAAAATACAATTTTCGAAAATTGTAATTTTTTATCGCCAATTGTTTATTTTTATCCTATTGGTTATTATAGGAATGAATGACCTTTTCGTGGAATTTATCGGGGTATAAACTTGGAAAAGTCGCGGGAATACTGGACGAAGGCCGGAAGGCCTCGTCCAGTATTCCCGCGACTTTTCCAAGTTTATATCCTAGATAAATTCCACAAAAATTCCATTCATTCCTTATAATTCCAGCATTTGAAATAAATTCATCAAGAAAATGTGTTTCTATTCCGTTTTCTTAAGAATTATTTTAACTGCGCCTCACGATTACGGAAAGTAGTTCTGCGTGGGAGTTTACTGGGATATAAATTTTGGACAGAGACTTGCTACGAGCCAATCAAATGTTAGGGAATTGTGTAAATATTTTTGTGCTGCAATTATATAAGTATGTCCCTGATACTATTGGCAAGATTAAGACAGGCGGTAGTGTACATAAGGTGCATGATCACGTGGTTAATACAACAACAACAACGTCGCCTACTCCAAAGTAAGTATTATTTGATATTTTCATTAATATGCAACGGATTTTGATGAAATATGGCGCAGCAAACGCGTCTTCATGAGCTACATTTGGTGGTCCAGGGATTTCGGCACAGACTTATGTTGTTTTTGCGAAGAATCTATTTCCGTGTCGGCAAAAATGACAAAGGATTTGGCGAAAATACAGAGACCACCAAATGCAGCTTAACAAGACGCGCTTGATGCGCCATATTTCATCAAAATCCGTTTCGTAATAAGGACAATATAAAATAATAAGTACTTTGAATTAGATGGATTCTGGAAATTTCAGTACTTGTTTGTTGTTGTTAGTACCACGTGATCATACAACTTGGTATACGACTGGTCGATATTGTTACCTGGAAAACGGTGAGCAGGGCTATGGGGAATGTGTCGAAGTGACTGGCAGGACGACCGTCGTCAAAATTCATTCTGCAAGAGAAAACCAATATGTGTTATCATAATGGACGCTAGCTGGTATACTTATTACTATTAATTATTATTATTAATTGATATATTCCGCCTATGCCACCCTGTTGTATGGTTATTTAATGATACTCCAACAACACATTATATTATTGGCTATTCAAATACAGTTTATGTCGTCCAGTTAAGACATCTTCATCACTTTCCGACATCTTTGTTTCCATTGAGAGTGAGTGTAGTACGATATCACCACCACATATTTCAGCTACATGCTCCATTTCCAGACCCTGAATTCGTATTACCCAATGAACATTAATCAAACAAGCTGACGCTACATGCGACATTACATTTTAAATGCGTTGCTGTGACCGGATAAATGGGGCGTATGGTTTTACGACCAGTGCAGATCCAGATCAGCCTGTGCATCCGCACAGTCTGATCAGGATCTGCACTCCTCGCCAATCCAACAAGGAAATACCCGTTATGACTCTAACGAGCAAACAGAATAGTTATCCGGGTACAGGAGTGTTCTATTCGACCTGGGGCTACACTGATCACACATTACATACACCCACTATGTCTTTAGTCACGGCCACGGTCACTCGAATTGTAGCAATCAGTGCATACCAGGGGACCGCTTCACTAAACTTCGTACGACTAAAATGTTCGTAAGTGCAAAATTACGATAGTCAGTAAATTTCACATTAACAATCTTTTCTTGAAAACAATTATTGGATTTATATTTGTTAAGCATATGCTGCATATGCAGCCTATGCTCAATACATGTAAATCGATCAATTGAAATTTCCAGACGATCCTAAATTTGCAATTTGCATTTTAGTCGTACGAAGTTTAGTAAAACGCGCCCCTGGACACCGCGGCGGACATATAGAGCCTGCCGAGACGTCGTCCTGACTTTGTGTACACAAATTATCGTACAGACGCATGGAAGTACATGTATGGATACACGGACGCGATACTGAGTGTGATCACAATGTCGACCTCTCCGCAAGAAGTACCGACATAACTGTTCAAACCTTACATTATAAGCAATAATATTTACATGTACACCTTCCACGAATTCATAATGCAAACGCCCATACAACCTAAACTGTTTATATCTCAATGTATCACATTAGCCCCACGTGATGTCGCGCGACATTGTTGATTCGTTAGTTTCTTTCATGTTGTTCATTAACGGCACGCTACTGGCCGCCAATGTCGCTGTTCCATGAATTGCGTGAATTGCGACAACATGACATAAAGAACAAAATGATTCTTAATTTACTGCCATATTTGGCGATTTACATTTTGGAAACTATCTGAACTTTTAATGTAAATATAAGTAATAAAACAATGAGCTGTTGCGTTTACTGTGGTACGAAACACAGTTGGTCTGTTTAAAGTTGCGAGGAGTCCTTAGGACTCCACGCACTTTAAACATACCAATATGTTGTTCGTACTACAGTAAACGCAAAAACCCATGGTTTTATTCCTTAAGTGTATGCCACTTAGGTTGACCGTGACTTACTCGCCACCGAAGAGCTGCATGCCAAGCAAGGCGAAGATGAGGATGAAGAGGAAGAGAAGGAACAAGAGACTGACGATGGAGCGCATACTGTGTAACAGCGAGACGACAAGGTTACGGAGTGACGACCAATATCTGTAACAAATAGAAACACTATGAAGAAGACAATGACGATGTAACGGGGATACGAGGTTACGTAGGTTACGTAGGGACGACCAACAGCTGTAACAAATAGAAACAATATGAACAAGAGACGAACGATGGAGAGCATACTGTGTAACAGCGACGAGGTAATGCCGTACCAAGTTCTTTCTCTGTTAAGCGTCCGCGGGCGGGTATTTTTTTAGGGTGATTCAGTGAAAAACACACAGTCTATGTATGCTATTTTACACTGTCAACTGATGACGTAATATGACAACTGATTGGGGCTTGTCCAAGTTTTAAATCAGTTCATGAAAGTACGCAATGCAGTTTAATGAGAGTATTTGCTTTCTATTAGGCGGCACTTGAAATTTATGTTAAAAACGTCCTCAACCCTTTGCACACTGCAAAGGGTTGAGGAAGTTTTTAACATAAATTTACCATTTTTCAAGGCCTTGCCGGATACCTAGATAGGTTTTGGTCATCTGGATGGACGCTGAACTGAGACAAAAATTGGCATGACCTTACGGAGAACGACCAGTGTCTGTGACAAATAGAAACAATATAGTATTATACTCCTGTTTCAAACGTGCGTCTCCTGTCATCACTAAATTAAAGATTACTAAATGATTATATCTCTAAAGCAAGCACCCGTAATATTTAAAACTGGTGGAATAGTTACAGAATATACACTTACTTACTTCATATAAAGAACATTTTGCGCCTATCCGATCGGACTGGCCATGTGGAGTGACGAAAACCTTGAATATATACGCTTTCACAGCGTAGTACCACAGCGTAGTACCACAGTGTATTAAACCACAGTGTATTAAACCCTATACTACACTAGTGTAATACATATACAAATGAGACTACTAAAGAAAACATGGCAACCTGTCGGTACAGTTTCAATGTATGATATAGTGCTTATGCAATAAACATAATCTTACATATTTGTTGATTTAATATGACAATTATTAAACTCTTTGGCTGATTTCAGAATACACGCGACATAACCTCGTTTCTTACGAAATCAGTAAACTCGTTAAATAAATATCATATTATCATCTATCAGATTTAAAAGCATCTATTTATGGCGGTTTAAAGGGGCATATCAGGATTTTTGAAAACAAATACCATACAAAATAAAAACGTGTTTTCATAATGACCCTGTGTAAAGGTACATAAATATCGGAGTTCCCATCTTGTTGAGTTCAGCAAGATGTAAACAAAATGTAAATGCTTTGAGTTAACGACAGCACTGGCTCGATGACCTTGCATGTCGGGACCGACTATTTAAGTCCCCATCCGATAGGACTACTGTCTGTTTCACGAAAGCTGCCCAAATTTTTCGGCCATATAAACAATTCAAAAACCATATTTGTTTCGATAATATTAAATTAAAGGAAAATTTAAGAATGAGCCTTCTTTTTATTTCGTGAAATTTTGTCAAATAGTGATTTTATTGCGAAAACAAAATTTCCCCATGTTAAATCCCCATAGACATCTTCACGGAGTGAAGATGTCTATGGGGATTTAACATGGGGAAATTTTTTAGAATTTCAGAAATAGTGGACCGATTTTTAAAATTTAACTTTTGTTTTCTTAGTTAGATCATATCCAAGCTATATAGCTAGGTTTCGGAGTCAATTTCCAAATGTTTTCGTTTATTGACTCCTCCCACACTTCCTTACCACTTTTTCCCCCATGTTAAATTCCCATAGACAAATCAATTTTTCGTAATAAAATCAATATTTGACCGAATTTCACGAAATAAAAAGAAGAATCATTCTTAAATTTTCCTTTAATTTAATATTATCGAAAGAAATCTTGTTTTTGAATTGTTTATATATCCGTAAAATTTGGGCAGCTTTCGTGAAACAGACTATAGGCTAGTTGTCTTGCCCAAGGACACGCCGAATCGACCATTCGCAGCGGTCGAGGTGGGAATCGAACCCGGGGTCTCCCGGTCCGCAGTCAAACGCTGAGCTAATCCGGCCACCGTCAACAAGACAGACAATCTGATACTTATGTACCGATATCGGTGAACATTAAAACAACTGGTCCTCCTAGTATCGTCATACATTTTCAATTAAACCACTTTACTATAATTCCAGCACAAAAATATTTACACAATTCCCTAACGTTTGATTGGTCCGTAGCAAGTCTCGGTCTAAAATTTATATCACAGTAAACTCCATGCCGAACTACTTTCCGTAACCGTCAGGCGCAGTTAAAATAATTCTTAAGAAAACGGAAAATAAACACATTTTCTTGATGAATTTATTTCAAATGCTGGAATTATAAGGAATGAATGGCCTTTTTGTGGAATTTATCGGGGATATAAACTTGGAAAAGTCGCCGGAATACTGGACGAGGCCTTAAAAAATTACAATTTCCGAACAAAAATCAATTTTTTTTTTCGAAAATTGTAATTTTTTATCGCTTCGTCCAGTATTCCCGCGACTTTTCCAAGTTTATACCCCGATAAATTCCACAAAAAGACCATTCATTCCTATATTATTTTTATAATATTTTTTTCAAATAACCCTGACATGCCCCTTTAATTTCCGAAAACAGACTTACCTTGTGACTTTGAAGATCCTAAGTAATCTAAGGGCCCGTAATGTGCTAATACCGAACGAGGCCCCCTCCTTGAATTCGGACCATATAACTTCAAATATACTTCCAACTATTACCTGAAACAAATAACAGTATGATTGCAGAACTACCACGTTGGCTGTCTGAGAGAGGTTCCAGGGGCCCATTTCACTAAACTTCGTACGACTAAAATATTCGTAAGTGCAAATTTAGGATCGTCTGGAAATTTAAATTGATGGATTTACATTTATTGAGCATAGGCTGCACATGCAGCCTATGCTCAATAAATGTAACTCCAATACTTGAATACAAGAAAACAGTGTTAATGTGAAATTTACAGACTGTCATAAATTTTGCACTTATGAACAATTTAGTCGTACGAAGTTTAGTCAAACGACCCCCTGAAGGTGCAACTTAGATGGTGATTACAATAACGGTACATCATTGACATTTCAATTTGAGAGGTATAGTTATCTTGTTTAAATACAATAAGCATAGGCAAAAATGAATGAGTTAAATTATGTTGTATATAGACAGTATAACGAAGATGGCACAGAGAGACTAAGACCACTAGCCGATTTCATCAAAATTGCAAAGTATACTTATCTAGCAAAGTATTCTTTGAGGGAGTAATCATTTATTTTTCCCGAAATGTATTATTTCATATAGAACTAACGACTGCATATATTTGATGAATAAAAGTATGCAGAATTATGATACTGAATGTATTACATTATCACAGCCAAAATGGCTGTGATAATGTAATACATTTAGTATAATGACAATTTATAAATGTATTCTTAAATTGAAAATTTCTCCCTCAAAGTATACTTTTCTAGATAAGTATACTTTGCAATGTTGGTGAAATATGCTACAGTTCAACTACAAGGTACAATATCGCTTTCGATCTGAGCTGAAACCTTTGCAAATTATTAGTAATAGTTATAGTTCACAAATTAATTTCGTTACCTATTGTTTGACACGCCCTAACGCGTGCTCGTGTTACGTTTGAACGGAGCCCCGCCCCCGACATGGGTTGACATCCCGATACTATTACGTGATTGGTGGTTTTACACCGACTACATCATGTACACGCGGTATGGTAGCATGGTTCACGTCAGCGGAAATTACGTCAACAAGGCGGGAAATCTGTATCTAAATATAACTCTGCTTGTATTGCAACATTTAATCGTGCCCATATTATCAACGTTTCTGGACATCTATTGGCAAAGCCAACTCGTAATCAAGCAATTTGATTGCATGAGCCTGATATGTATCACTGCTGTATCACAGCTCAGGCTCAGCCAATCAAACTGCTGATTTCCAGCACCACATTCACATTTAGATGTAAAAAACAATACAAATATAGACACAATTAGCGCAGGCGGTAGTGTATCAATAATTGAATACTCACAACACAGTCAAATATATTGAACGACGACTGGAAATACGTTCGGACACCTAGACCATACATTTTGATGACCATCTCCATCATAAAGAGACCAAGGAACATAAATTCTGTTATATCTGAAATAGAATCAAATTATAATAATTAGTTATGCAGGCAGAGTTAGTGTTCTTGGGGAAATTTACCATAGAATCCACGTACATTTAATATGTTTCGTAAATGTCGTCGATGTTTAACAAAAGAAATACATGTTAAGAGCTCATGTGGAATGACCTTTGCATTTTGTATCACCGTTCGATATCATTTACGGAATTGCATTTGTTCAAATGTAGCTGTGCGTATATGTTTTGTGACATGAGTGTAGATCCAGATCAGCCCGTTCATCCGCATATACTAATCAGTATATGCACTGTTCGCCATTCCATCCAAGCAACATATCAGAATACTACTCAGACGGAGTGTGCAAGAAGACCAATATCTTAATTGTTTCAAATGTCGAAAGATACGTCTTCCCTATATAAACACGCAACGTCAGCCACCACACATGTCTTTATGTCATTGTTAAGTTGTATTTATTACATGAAGACCAATATCTTAATTGTTTCAAATGTCGAAAGATACGTCTTCCCTATATAAACACGCAACGTCAGCCACCACACATGTCTTTATGTCATTGTTAAGTTGTATTTATTACATGACTGCCGTTGTTTGACACCGCTCACGGCCGTGTTCAAACGTACAGCGCGTGCTGTTTGACCATGGCTGTTGACAATGCCTAGTCAAAACCTACGTAATGCATTGTGTCTCATGGCGTTGCTAGAACGCGCCATCACGTCAGCAGACCAGTTCACAACGGTCGCACTAACATTTTGAAATTGATGCGGCTGCATCACGCGACGTGCACTGCGGCCCCGGAACATGTATGTGTAAATAAGCTGTTTGAATAGAGCAGATTATCAAAGTACCGAAAGTACTGCATATATATATGCTCAATTTACACGATATTTCCGACAGAAATGTAACAATAACGTTCGACCATGTCCAGATGTGGGTAAACGTTTACCGTGGCACTCGGGAACTGTTTGAACCCGCGGCCTACGGCCTATTTGTTAATGGGCTGGCACTTTTCTATTTATGTTATGGTGTTATACACCGGGAATTAACGCGAGTGAGTGGGCTACAGTTGTATGCGTAATCCTTCCTAACCGGCCGCACAGGTATACTTACACAAAAATTGTGTGTGCCACTTTGGTTGGCCGTAGTGTTCCGATGCCACGGACGCGGTGTTGAGGAACACTAACAGTATCACAGTCCAATAGAATATTTGGCTTTTAATGGCGCGGCGGGCCGCATATCTGTAAAAATATATCAATACATCAAGTAGTTGCGGACACGCTCTTCAAACCCTCCCGTACCGTCCGTGTCACTGACTTTACGGGAGGTTTTGCTGAGTTCCGTAGTATGTATCGAGCATGCGCAGTTGTAGTCAAGCTAGCTGCGAACACGTAGTTTCGCTAAGTAGGTAATAAGTAGCCAAGGCTTGAACACAAATGTACTAATATTTACTTAAAGTGATTTGTCGAAGCAACATATGCGTGAAAGCAGAGCAAACAATATATGTAGCATGGGTACGTATATAATGTTGTGTAATTGGTTCTGAAATGTTCTCAAATAATATTAATTTGTAAACATCGCTGTTATTCCTTGGCAGAAGTATAAGTAATAGTTATAGTTTACATATTGAATTATTAATAAATCAGTTTATTAAAAATTCAATAATTGAACTATAACTTATTTATTGTTTGCCACGCCCATCGCCTGCACGTGTTACGTTTGAATGGACCGCTGCCCTCTACATGGGTTGAAATCCCGATACTATTACGTGATTTCTGGTTTTACACCGACACAATCATGTACACGCAGTTGCATGATTCGCGTCAGCAAGGCGGGACATCTGTATCTAAATATAACTATGCGTGTATTGCAACACTTAATGATTAATTTAATAGATATTGGCGAAATCGTCGCAGTATACGATTAATTGAGTCGAAATGCTGTGCTTTCATTGGTCGAGAAACTAGGGCAAACAATAAGAGAATAATTAAACTCCATGTATGTTACTGGTGGCGTCTTCCAGTAGCCTATTTCACCAAAATTGCAAAGTATACTTTTCTTGCTAAGTACACTTTCAGGGAGAAATAAAATTTCAATTTAAGGATAAATTGTATTATCAATTTTTATTATACTTAATTTATTACATTACCACAGCCATTTTGGCTGTGATAATATAATAAATTCAGTATAATAATTATGCATACTTTTAATCATCAAATATATGCAGTCATTAGTTCTATATGAAATAATGTCTTTCGGGAAAAATAAATGATTACTCCGTCAAAGTATTCTTTGCTAGAAAAGTATACTTTGCAATGTTGGTGAAATCGGCTACAGGACACGCGAAATCATACACCGGAAATACAAAGGGCCGTTTCATTCACGAGGGTAAGTGAATTATTATATTGTAAACTTAATATTTCATTCCCCAACGGCCAGTACACGATAAGCGGTTTATGACATATGATAGTTTGTGCTTTGATGGAAATCGGATATTAATTTTGTGAATAAGTCATGGAATAAATAACCCATGCTTAAGTACAATTGAGAATAATGTATGTAAATTGTGTTGTCATGCAGCTTAAGTCAGTGAATAAATAACGCAGGAGTTATGTTAGATGCATGCAAATGTATCACCGGTTGACATATCACATGGATCGAATGCGTAGCTTATGTGCTCGTAAATAAGCGTAGTATGTCTTTGAAATATGATGTCTGTCTTTGTATAGCAATGTAAAACCTATAGTAATTCGTTTGTGTCATGGACGTGAATACAGCACAGTTCGGGACACAAATAAACAGGTGCAACTAGACATTATGTTTGTAAAACATGGATATGCCCCTTTGTCATACCTAATTGTAAAAATGACTACGTGTTTCAGCGACATTGTGACGTAAAATAAAAAGGTCAACGTCAAGTGAATGGTGGCGCGAGTGGGTGACAAATCGATGGTCTAGTAACATAAGGTCGTAACTGCTATGCTAAAGCATAGCACTTACGACCTTATGTTACTAGACCATCGAAATGTTCAGGTGATTCAAGTGTCCAAGTATTGAAGCAATTCTTCACGTGCTATTGAAGATATTACATATTGGAAAAACGTTTACACACTTTTCGACGTAAATGTACACGGACGGCCTTATGAACCTCAACAGCAACGCAATATGCCCACTTGCTATAAGCATAGGGGGCATATTAAAACCACGTGTACTTTTTTATAATAATCTGGGGCCCGTTTCACTAAACTTCGTACGAATAAAATGTTCGCATACTAAGTGCAAATTTAGGATCGTCTGGAAATTGCAATTGATGGTATTACATTTATTGAGCATATGCTGCATTGTTTACAAGAAAACATTCTTAAAGTGAAATTTACAGACTATCATAATTTTGCACTTACAAACATTTTAGTCGTACGAATTATAACGGCCCCCATGTTCGTCGATTATAATGGATCTCATGACTGGTTTTTTTGTCATATAGTTGTGTATTAGTGGCCTTTGCAAAGGCATACCGGTGGTATATTTGCATTTTGCAAATATACCACCGATATGCCTTTGCAAAGGTATTTTGAATAACGTTTGTAGAACGGTATATTAGATACAAATTAAGGTTTTATGTACATTGTAGTCTATTGTTTTGTGAAAAGTGTTACATTATCACTCGCTATATGGTTACACATATAATGTTATCAATATGTTTACATGCTCTTTGTTGTGGATATATGCAATAATTGTTTATCTTTCACCTTACCTGGGGGCCGTTTCACTAAAACTTCCTACGACTAAAATGTTCGTAAGTGCAAAATTATGATAGTCTGTAAATTTCACATTAACAATGTTTTCTTGTAAACAATTGTTGGATTTACATTTATTGAGCATAGGCTGCATATGCAGCCTATGCTCAATAAATGTAAATCCATCAATTGAAATTTACAGACAATCCTAAATTTGCACTTAAGAACATTTTAGTCGTACGAAGTTTAGTGAAACGGTCCCCTGATATCGTTGCAATCAGAGCTTCAAATAAGGATAAGTTTTGTATCTAGAGTATTATACCCGCATATTTCAAATTCAATGCGTATTTTCCTTTTACAAATGCGTTATTGATGTTCTTCCTTACGGAACACATGCTACAAAATAAAACAAATTTAAACATTCACTTATTTCAGCTGGAAAAAGCAAACACATTTTGCAGCTCAACTAAGTAAATGTTTAAGTTTATTACAGAATATTCACTACTCAATTTGAAAATCAATGCGTATTTTCACATTGCTGTGAGTATTTTGTACTGCCACTTTCGATAATCAATACGTATTCTGCTAAACTAACTGCGTAAAACAAGCCAATACGCATCTTATCTGGAGCTCTGGTTGCAATATAGCGCATGCGTAGGATTAGTAATATCTGTACCTGTGCTTATAAAACTGTTATAGAACGTGCTCGGTTTTCATGCTCAAATAAGTAAGTATGAGATCTCGGATAATGCAACAGTCTGATTTCGAGTAGGAATCAGCAGGGCACTTTGCCAATTCGTAGCTTTACAATGTCGTACCCGTACCATTTCGTACTCGGTTTCTCATTTCGTATCAAGTGTTTGGTCAATTCGTACTCATACCATTGACCTGGAATCTTTTGAAGAATCTGTAGCCGATTTCACAAAAATTGCTGTGATCATGTAATTAAATACAGTATATTAATTATGCATACTTTTAATCATCAAATATAAACAGTCGTTAGTTATAGACGAGTTAATGTATTGCAATAAAAAATAAATAATTACTCTCTCAAAGGTAGATAAGTATACTCAGCACTTTTGATGAAATCGGCTACTTCTCGGAACGTTTAATAAGCACGGTCACAGACTCAATGTGGAGAAAGTTACTCCCGTGTGTTCAACAATATAACAGTGCCAAATTATTGCAATAACATGGTGATGTTTATAAAACTTATAATTGGTACCTCCACTCTGTGTGTTTGCTGAAGGGAAACAGGCTTGACATAAATGTACAGTGGAACCTCTCCAAACCGGACACCCTGGGTGGGCCCCAGGGTGTCCGGTTCGGAGATGTTCCGCTGTGAATCAGACATATTAGCGCTTCATGATACATTCTAGTGTTTGGCAATCATGAACAGTCATTGTAATCAGAGATACATAGCAGCGAAACACGCCTAGGTGAAACATCCATATTTTCCTGAGGGGTTCCATTGTATATAATGGCAGATGCGACAAGGTGCCGTATGACAGATGCAACAGTCGTAGATCATATTAAATAGTGTAACACATGAGTATTGAGCCCCGCAGTGGACGTATAATTCTTTTTTTATTAATTCGTTCCCACGAAATAACAGTTCGTTCCGTCAATTTAACAATTCGTTCCCCAACAATTCGTTACCTCAATTTAACAATTCGTTCCCCAAAAATTCGTTACCTCAATTTAACAATTCGTTCCCACGAAATAACAATTCGTTCCCACGGGAACGAATTGTTAATTCGTGGGAACGAATTGTTAATTCGTGGGGACGAATTGCTAATTCGTAGGAACGAATTGTCATTTCCTGGAAACGAATTGTTAATTCGAGGGAAGGAATTGTTAAATTGAGGGAAAGAATTGTTATTTCGTGGGAACGAATTAATAAAAAAAGAATCCATGTCCTGTCAGTACATGAGCATAGACTGTGTCTACAAACTTTCCTGGCGATAACATTGGATTAAGCGACTGAATGACGTCCAGCATAGCCCCAGATCAGACTGTGCGGATGCGCAGGCTGATCTGGGACAATGCCGGTTGAAAACGACGTAATGAACATATTATCTGTCTTTTCTCCACCAGTGTTAAAAGTAACGTATATGAGAGTCAGAAACGCCGTTACACATGACATTGGGCGAGCCCATTGCTTTGTGAAATAAGGGAATATCTCGAACTTGATTTCTAAGATTTTACAAAGATTTAATAATTAATAATTGATCCATTTGGGTTTTACGTCATTAAACAGCTAGAGCATACACATATAGGAATACTCGATTAAAAGTACTAATTATTTTGGTATTCATTTTCACAATGTACGGCATATTTGGTTTATTGGTCTTTAACGGCCTATCAACAGATAAGGTCATTTAAGGTCGGGTATTTATCGCAGGACTTTCATCAACTGGAAAAGGAACTTGAAAGTACAAATAAACTGTCCAAGCTGTCCGTTATAGTAATCCACGGTGCCCGGATGAGAGATATCCATCTATGAATCATTGACTAATTGTTGTGATTTGCAATCATGAACATACATAATAATTTGAGCTATGTTAGAGAGACACCCATCCAAAATAAAGATCCAGAATTTCAACAATCCGTTAATCAAAACCACTAAACGTACCGGTAGCACGAACTCAATTTCTTTGCACGAGCAAACGATGTGTCGTATTTATTGTCTCAGATCTCATGTGTATATGAAGCCATACATTTGTCAAGACATAAACACATACAATATCAAAGACAATGGGCATGGATGAAGATGCAATGGGATGAAAGGGCACGTGCCGTAGGCATGCTGACCAACGGAGCTACGCCCAGACAGGTATGTAGACAAGTCGTTTAGAAACAAATCACTTTCCACCAGGTTTAAACTCTTTAAATTCAACCCAGGATCCGTTAGAAACATGAATATCATCTTCAATGTAACTCCAATATCCACCCCATTTATCTTCACACAAATACCCAGTTAATTTTGCTTCGTCAAAACATTGTACAGCAGGAGACTGGGCCCAGGACTCGTTATGAATACATGTGACTGCAATATATTTCATCCGCATTATTTATTTACACTGAAAGAAAGACAAAAGTAGGTTATCTGACCGATTATAATTGTGGTTAAGTATAGACGTACTAAATACAGCGAAACTACAGCGAAATTACAAAGAACTGTGTCCCTAAAACACACTTAGCTGTTTTGGGTTCATGTTTAGAGGGGTTCCATTGTAATCCTGTTATATTTGGCTGTGACTGGAGAAATGGCGGTTATGAGGTTTGTGATAAGACTAGCTCCAGATCAAACAACGAACTCATGTAGCCTGATAACGATTTATACTGTGTGTTAGCATCATGCCGGATGTTTCATCGATGGAATGGCGAACAGTGCAAATCCTGATCAGACTGTGCGGATGCACAGTCTGATCTGGATCTACACTGGTCGCAAAATCCATAAATCCCATTCCTCCACTCACAGCCACATATGAATAAGCACTCCAAAACATGTGTGTGTGTTGCACATATGAACATACCTTCCTACGGGTAACAGCTAAATTACAACGAAAGCAATACAAAACACTGGACTGTGGGTGTCTGGTTTAGATCACAGATGTTTGAACAGATGGTCAGTATGTTGGTGTCATATGGGTATTTCGGTGCATTTTGGGTAGACTGTGTGTGGATTTCGTTGGTTTTGGGTAATTTATATAGTTTTGTACAACTACTAGTGCTCAATCATTACGCACGACAGAAATCGTCAATTATCTACACATTCACCGTTCCGAATTTCGGGCCCCTTTTATACTGTCAATATACCCACAAAGGAAAAAGTTACCGTACTTGTATGTGTAACTCGCGGGAGGTGACGTAAATTGTATGTTGGTAACAATGCACCCAAACCACCAGAGACACCGAAATAACCGGTAAAACACCAAACAATGAACCGTCATTCATGAACCTGTGGTTTAGATAAGGTTTACTGGACATACCTGAATTGCTTCTCGACGTTCCAGAAGGCTGTCAAGCGACTTTGAGACGGCTTTACACCTAGAGTTCTACCAAATGTGTTTCCTGAAAATATTCAAATATAAAAGATAAATAAAGCTGCGTTGCGACCTTGAGACGGATTTAAACCGAGCGTTCCGTTATGATGACAATTTAACTAGATAAGTAAGATGTATCGAATATTTATACACTTATTTCATGAATATTAAAAACAAATGTCACATGTACTATTATAGTTTGCCCTACTTTCTAAGCCAATCGCTGGCCAGTATCGGGCTACACTTATGTCACATATTGCAAGATCTACATGTAAGTTTCATATTACCCGATTTCATCATTAACCCTTACTACGCTGAATTAAATTTTCGTCTGCCGTAAATGTTTTATTTTCAATATTTCTTGACGAAAACCTGTTTTGACAGCGCATGAGAATCGTCTCCACTGGAGACGATTCTCATGTGCTGCCAAAACAGGTTTTTTGTTAAGAATTAAGGGAAAATTGAAAAACAGCAGACGACAATTTTCGTCTCCCGCGTAGTGACGGTTAACGTTAGCACGTACGTACTAGAAACAAAATTGCTACCCCGCTACATACCTCTCGCGAGGGTAGCAATTTAACCCTATCTCTTTAATGTAACATAACGCATAGAAGAGTATTTATTACATTCGGTTATCCGGCGTGTTTGATATGTTAGCGATATAAAATTGTCAAAGTTGAATCAATCAATTATTGATAAAGAACATACACTTGCAGAAATTGGTTATTTTACCGTGTCAAGGTGTTTATCTGACATTCACATGTATATCTTGTAAATTTGAAAGCTTCATTTCGTTATATTGAATGTTGAACAACAACATTAGATGGCTTACATGGGAAAATTATTTGCCTGTTCTATTATTTTTTCGCAATTTACCAGCTCTACATCAAATATTATTTGAAGGTATAACATATACAGTTTACTAAATTTGACCGACATGCAACATGTTTGGGTATGCACTTCGGTTGTTCACATTTTTTGAACGGGTCAAATTATAGCCGTAGATAACATATCGAAGGTAAATTATTGTAGCTAGTACGTACGTACGCCAATGTGCCGACTAGACAGCGCTGTCCCCAAGCGTGCGCGACAATAAATAACAGAAGACACTTTTTGTTTCCCACATTATACATGTTAAATCATGCCGCTTTTCTACTCACTGCCTATATTTAGTTCATTCAGTAGATCGTCGTCGTTATCGTCGACGTTGTCGTCGTCGGTGTCTTTGCCGTCCTTTAATTGTTTCATCTTCCGCGCTGCCGCCCGCCGCCGGGCTAGGGAGGAAAAGTGAAAGTGAATAGGTTTACTGTGTTTCACGAAAGCTGCCCGAATGTACGGCCATATAAACAATGGAAAACAATTATTTTTTTGATAATATTAACTTTCATCAAAATGTAAGAATGACCCATCTTTTTATTTCGTGAAATTTGGTCTAATATTCATTTTATTGCGAAAAATCATTTTCCCCATGTTAAATCCCCATATACATGTCTATGGGGATTTAACATGGGGATTTAACATGGGGATTTATTTTTTTTAATTTCAGAAATACTGGACCGATTTTCAAAATTTAACTTTTGTGTTCTTAGTTAGATCATTTCCAAGATATCTAGCCAGGTTTCGGGGTGAATTTTCAATTTTGTTTCGTTTTTGATTCTGACCTCTGCTTCTCCACCTCCTTTTCCCCCATGTTAAATTCCGTTAGGGAAATCATTTTTTCCTAATAAAATCAATATTTGACCAAATTTCACGAAATAAAAAGAAGGCTCATTATTAACTTTTGATAAAATTTAATATTATCGAGAGAAACATTGTCTTTGCATTGTTTATATGGCCGTACAATTTGGGCTGGTTTCGTGAAACAGACAGAAATGTCGTTTTTTACCCAAGCACATTGTGCGATTTTTCATGGATTATATTAACAGAATCTGTGATGTTTTCTAAAAATGACGTCGAAGATGTCGAATTCCGCATTTGCTATGAACATTTCGACATCTATTGATGGACAAAAGTTCACACAATAAAAAGAAGGCTCATTCTTAATTTATGATAAAATGTAATATTATCCAAAAAAAAGAAGAAGTTTTTGCACTGTTTATATAGCCGTAAAACAGACAGTAGACCACCACCCATCCATGGCTAAGGGGGAGAATAACTTGAGAATAGTAGGTTAGTGCCGTGAATGGGAAGAAATATCTGGCAAGGCTCAGGAAACGGAATGGGCGAGGCTCTGCCGAGCACATCCCGTTTCCGTGCCGCGCCAGATATTTTTTCCCATTCACGGCACTAACCTACTATTCTATTTATCCCGTCAACACCTACAAATGGCTGTAAAATGCAAAAAATAGTATTGACTGGATATCAAAAATGTTTCACGGCACCGTGTTTCACGGCACATACGCACTGTGTTGACGGGATAAAATTGAGACACGCCATGTGATTCGTACCTACGAAGCTTAGCGATTCTTCTTGAGATATATTTACAAAAACTATCGTGGAAGTTTTCATAAATTAATATTATTAATTGTATATCGCCACTGTTTCGCATGACAAACAATCAATTTTTACCTTCTATAATTTTTATCTTCTCTTCGTCTGTTGTTCTTTCTTCGTTGAGTATTACTTCCTCTGCAATAGTTAGTGAATGGTTACACTCTTTAAAGGTAGATCGAAAACATACATAATTAATCCCCGTTTATTCACCGAAATATTACAGTGCAACCTCTCTACAACAGACACCCATGGGAAGACGCAAAACTGCCTGTTGTAGAGAGGTGGCTGTTGTAGGGAGGTTAATGCTGAATTAAATTTTGTCGTCCGCTGTTTATTTATTTTCTTAGATAATTATCATCAAAGACATGCTTTGGCAACATTTTAGAATCATTTCCAATGGAAATGATTCTAAAACGCTGTCAAAACATGTTTTTTATTGAGAAAGAAGGCAAGAGCAACAACAGATGACAATTTTCGTGCTCAGCAGTCTAAGGGTTAGATACAGAGGAAATCATCCATTTGGGATATAAAATAGCGGCTGTTATAGAGAGGGTGTTGTTGTAGAGAGGTGGTAATTCGGGGAGGTTCAACTGTATTAGCCTTACTTATTTCATTTTGAGCGTAAAGCGTTACCTATAAATATAAAAGGTATGGCTGGCTCCTGTTAAGTTATTTTTACACAGTTGTGGTACGGGTACATGGTCACTGTATTTAATGTGGACTAATTAACAAGGTGCATGATCACGTGGTTACAACAACAACAACAACGTCGTCCGCTCCAAAGTAAGTATTATTTGATATTTTCCTTAATATGCAACGGATTTTGATGAAATATGGCGCAGCAAACGCGTCTTCAAGATTTGCATTTGGTGGTCCAGGGAGTTCGACACAGACTTAAGTCGTTTTTGTAAAGAATCGATTTCCGTGTCGGTAGAGGCTGATCCGTTACGGATGCAGAGGCTGATCTGGATCTACACTGGTCGCAAAACCGATAAGATCCATTTCTCCAGTCACAGCCACAAAAATCATTGTATTCACTTTCTATATAGTCAGCGACATAAGTGACGCACCTGCTTTGCAGATCCACTCTAAATATCCGTTGAGTTCCCGATCTAACTGCTGCCGCCGCCGGAGTTTGAAGAAGGCTCTCCGATTCTCCACCCGCTCTCTCTCCTTCGCAAACTCTCTGGAGAGAAACAAATAGTGAAACATGTCTGAACATGGTACACTACTAATAGAGAATAGTAGGTTAGTGCCGTGAATGGGAAAAAATATCCGGCAAGGCTCAAGAATTTCTTTATTTCTCATCAGAAGTATATGTTGTGACCACTCATTTGAACCGTCTCGGCGAGACGGTTCAAATGAGTCGAGCCGGTTCAAATGAGTGGTCACAACATATACTTTGGTTCAGAAATAAGGAAAATAGATAGAGAATAGTAGGTTAGTGCCGTGAATAGGGAAACATATCTGGCAAGGCTCAGTAAACGGGATTGGCGAGGCTCTGCCGAGCACATCCCGTTTCCGTGCCGCGCCAGATATTTTTTCCCATTCACAGCACTAACCTACTATTCTATTTATCCCGTCAACACCTACAAATGGCTGTAAAATGCAAAAATAGTATTAACTGGATATCAAAAATGTTTCACGGCACCGTGTTTCACGGCACATACACACTGTGTTGACGGGTTAAATAACATTTCATTACACTGCATTGCAAAAGCGTTATGACGGAGCAGTCTTTCCTAATGTGTGTTTGAAGTGGTCTTTGTTTACATTCTACTTCGTGCAGTGTGACTTAAGGACAAACTTTATACCTGATCATCGTTTGATTCAAAGATAATTGCTTCGTAAATGTGATGGGACTTTTTGTATAACATATATGTGAACACTGTCTCGTTAATGTATCATATACGTTACATGGGGTGGCCAAATCGGCAATCTTTCCAGCCATCAGCCAGTTTCACCTGTTCTGCCTTTTGACAAAGAACTAAAAATGTGAAGCAGAACATATGATATAATGTAGCTAATCACATATAGAAAAGCCAGGAAAACGAATCCCTATCAATTAAATTACACCAAACTGTAAAATATGTCAGTTTTCTGGACATATTTGTGCCTGTGTTTTTAACAACATGAACACCCTTATAAATAGCTTCATACACAGAAAATCGCACAGTGTATCACTTTCACCTGGTAAACCACACAACACATACCATATATACCCACTACTGTACTCTGTTAGTATCTATCAAATCCATTGACATGTCAGTACCTGAGTGTATTGTCCCTGGTTTCGACTCACCTACTATGCGAGTAAATATGGCTTTACCTATGGGTAACGTGTACAGTAACATAGGCTGTGCATCAGTTTGGGTAGATTACACGTTGACATTTATTTCCAGATTGATGGGAGAAATGCTCAGATATCTCGTCTTTTGTATAGTGTGCTGGCATAATATTTATAGCTTGCCGTTGTCATACCTGTTTATTATGTATTGCACCAAATATTATTTGGTTTACAGTCATATTATTTGCGGCATGTGTCAAACGCACGAAGTTGTGAAACTGTACGATGGCTTGTACATACAAAGATGGCGGAAATGGCAACTCAATCCTCAATATAGTATACAGTAACAATAAATATTCACATATGTTATATTCATATATCACAACACTCTTATGAAGCAATTATCATTGAAGTCAAGTGTATCTATATATCACCTACTGTCTGTTTCACGAAAGCTGCCCAAATTTTACGGCTATATAAACAATGCAAAAACAATATTGTTTTCGATAATATTAAATTAAAGCAAACTTTTTGATATCCTGTCAATACAACCTAATCACTGCGTATGAATGTGTGCGGTTGCCATACTATTCGAATCTTCGATGTTTATGGATGCGGCTATTTTAAAGCTATTTATAGATGTTGACGGGGTAAATAGAATATTAGGTTAGTGACATGAATGGGAAAAATATCTGGCGTGGTACGGAAACGGGATGTGCTCGACAGAGACTCGCCCATCCCGTTTCCTAAGCCTTGCCAGCTATTTTTTCCCATTAACGGCACTAACCTACTATTCTCTATATATCTTCAATTAAGCCACTTTACACATATAGTATTTTTTCAACAAATCATGATATTGCCCCTTTAACCCTTTGAACCCGAAAGCCCGCTATATCGGTTTATGCAAACAGTGCAGATCCAGATGAGCCGGCTCGTAACGAGCCGTCTCATCAGGATCTGCACTGTTTGAAAGTAATTTTCATATTTTTGAGAACAACAAATACCGGCACTTTTTATAAATGGAATAGTCTGAACATCATTTTGCGATGATTGGATTGGTTGCAAAATTAACATCTCGCAGCCCATTCAGTTACTTAGGGGTGAAAGGGTTAAAGTACCTTACGACGTTTGTGATCAACGTAATCCGCACATTATGATCAGGGCCCACGTTGTTCACCATTCAATCAGTGTAATATGCGTACTGTCGCCAGAAAAAAATGATTACACCCCAATTCGAGTATTGAATTTTATATTTGATTTTTTGGGTGTTTAACGGCCTATCAACAGCTAAGGTAATTTAAAGCCGGGCTATTCAGCCCTGAAATTAGAATAACCTGACCTGTTGGCAGGTCCATACCACACCAAAGTCACTTGGCCCCTTCCCATAATAGTAATAGGATTAACAATACTCGTATTACTCATACAAGGGGTATAACCAGATTTTATCCCGTCAACACAGTGCGTATGTGCCGTGAAACACGGTGCCGTGAAACATTTTTGATATCCAGTCAATACCATTTTTGCATTTTACAGCCATTTGTAGGTGTTGACGGGATAAATAGAATAGTAGGTTAGTGCCGTGAATGGGAAAAAATATATGGCGCGGCACGGAAACGGGATGTGCTCGGCAGAGCCTCGCCCATCCCGTTTTCTGAGCCTTGCCAGATATGTTTTCCCAGTCACGGCACTAACCTACTATTCTCTATCTAGTTTCCTTATTTCTGAACCAAAGTATATGTTGTGACACTCATTTGAACCGTCTCGGCGAGACGGTTCAAATGAGTGGTCACAACATATACTTCTGATGAGAAATAAAGAAATTATTGAGCCTTGCCGGATATTTTTTCCCATTCACGGCACTAACCTACTATTCTCTATAAACCTCACATCCGAGTATTGGAAAAAGCATGAAAACCAGGATCCATAATTTCTGCATGGTAAGACCCCTTTTCTCGGCCCAGACAGTTAGCCTTTTAAACGATCTTCCGAACTACTTAACCAACATGCTATATTCATGAATACAAAATAGTATTAGTGCACAAATGGTATGCTTATGAATATGGAAATGAGTAAACACGACTTTTTAGTCACAACGCATTATCCACAAAATAACTACATTTACGGTTGGAAATATTGAACTGTATAACCCTATATACATCTGACCCACTATCTGTCCACGTTTTGCTGCCGACGAACTTCTGGCTATTAAACACATTAAATCTGAAAAATATTTAAATGTAAGTACTTTTTCATCAACAACAAAAAAGTCACCCTCCCATTTTCTTTTTATTTGATGAAATTTCATTAAATATTGATTTTATTGTGAAAACAATGGGAATTTAACATGGGGCAAAAGAAGCTGAATTCCAAAAAAAATTTAAATCTATTTTCAGCCCCCATGTTAAAAATTCCCATTGGAATAAAATAAATATTCGGTTGACAAAAAAGTACTTACATTTAAATATTTATGGGATTTAATGTGTTTAATGGCCAAAAATTCGTCAGCAGCAAAATGTGGACAGACAGCAGTCCAGTAACGCGACTATACTACCGCATGCGTTAATTTTGTCAATATTTGCTAATTTTGTTATTTTAAAATATGTGAATAGTGTAATTGAAATCAAGCAGCTTGATAGTCTGAGCCTGAGCTGTGTTACAGCTCCGTCTCAGACAATCAAATTGCTTGATTGGGAGGTGGCCAATATATGTTATAGGCAAAATTAACGTAGGCGGTTGTGTACCATGTGATCAGACAATCAAGTTGCTTGCTAACGAATTGGCATACAATGGTGGCATAAAATGGTTGCCAATAGTTATTCTAAAACGTTGATACTATGGACAAGGTTGTGTACAAACGGACGGACGTTTTTATTTGTATATACTTACCCACTAAGGACACCGAGTACGAGATTGAGCATGAAGAAAGACCCCAGAATGATGAGAGGATAAAAATAGATCCAGTTGAAATAGCGCCCGTACGCATCGTTTGTCTGAAAGAAATACAAACACGCATCATTTGTCTGCAAGAAATACAATACACGCATCGAGAGAGAGAGGGGAAGGGAAACAGATATATATACAAATTGAAGAGTATGAGAGAGAGAGAGAGAGAGAGAGAGAGAGAGAGAGAGAGAGAGAGGGGAGAGAGAGAGAGAGAGAGAGGGAGAGAGGGAGAGAGGGAGAGGGGGAAGGGAAGCAGGATATATACAAATTGAAGAGTATGAGAGAGACAGAGAGAGAGAGAGAGAGAGAGAGAGAGAGAGAGAGAGGGAGAGAGGAAGGGAAGCAGATATATATACAGATTGAAGAGTAGGTGAGAGAGAGAGAGAGAGAGAGAGAGAGAGAGAGAGAGAGAGGGAGAGAGAGGGAGAGAGGGAGAGGGGGGGGGAGGGAATCAGATATATATACAGATTGAAGAGTATGATAGAGAGGGGGGGTGAGGAATCAGAGAGAAAGAGAGAGATAGAACGTGAGAAAGCGAGAGATAAAGAGAGAAAGAGAGAAAAGAAAAAGACAACATGGTGGCTTGGAGGGAAATAAAACGTGATTGTTATAGAGTTGTTGTAGAGGGGTGGCCGTTGTAGGCAGGTTCAAATGTACATGAAATCAGCTAATCACGGAAACGGGATGTGCTCGACAGAGCCTCGCCCATCCTGTTTCCTAAGCCTTGCCAGATATATTTTCCCATTCACGGCACTAACCTACAATTCTGTATAAACCAGGTATTATCTGGGATTTACATATCTTTGCGGAAAACATTTTCAGTGGGGCTTTATGCTATCATGGGAAATCAGAGAATCGTTATTGACAAACATGTCCGACGTACGCCTACGCAAAAACACATTACTAATAGTAAACCCTCCCACGACATTCCGTGATGCTAGGACGAGGAACCTTACAATGTGCGCGACCAGCGTAGCCTCATATCATCCTGCGCACCCTGCGACCTTTGCAACCAGCGCAGTTCCAGATCAGTCTGTGCACCCTACGCCTTTTGAAACCAGCTTAGCCCCAGATCAGCCAGCGCACCCTGCGACTTTTGCAACCAGCTTAGCCCCAGATCAACCCGCGCACCCTACGGCATTTGCAAGCAGCGTAGCCCTAGATCAGGCAGCGCACCCTACGGCATTTGCAAGCAGCGTAGCCGCAGATCAACCCGCGCACCCTACAGCATTTACAAGCAGCGTAGCCCCATATCAACATGCGCACCCTACGACTTTAGCAAGCAGTGTAGCCCCAGATCAACCTGCGCACCCTACGACTATTCACTGCGATCAATGTAGAACCAGACAAGTCTCCGCATCCGGGAAGTCTATGCAGGGTACATATTGTTCGCCAGTAACGCACGAGTCTTGCTATACTACATGGGGGCGTTTCACTAAACTTCGTACGACTAAAATGTTCGTAAGTTCAAATTTAGGATCGTCTGGAAATGTCAATTGATGGATTTACATTTATTGAGCATATGCTGCATATGCAGCATATGCTCAATAAATGTAAATCCAATAATTGCTTACAAGAAAACATTGTTATTGTGAAATGTACAGACTATCATATTTTTGCACTTACGAACATTTTATTCGTACGAAGTTTAGTGAAACGGTCCCCAGGTTTCGCTAATCTTGCCAGTATTTTCCAATTTCCATATTTCAAAATACTTAAATATGGTGCTTGAAATCAAGCAGCTTGGTTGGCTGAGCCTGAGCTGTGCTGGAAACAATAATTATTGTCATAAGCCCCATTTCTCCATTGACACCACATGAGGATCATCAATATTGTAATAAAGATGGCTTACAGAGATTAGAAGTCTACACAACCGCCTACATTAATCTTGCCAAGATTTTCACCGTTTCTGAACGTCTGTTAGCAATGCCAGTTCACAATGAAGCAATTTGCTTGTCCCAGTATTATCCTACAGCTCAGGCTCAGCCAATCAAACTGCCTGATTTCAAGCACGATTTTGAAATAAGGAAATTGACAAATATTCGCAAGATGCAAGATTAACGCATGCGATAGGGAATATGGCAATGGTGTATGGAACGCCATGTCTACAGAAACACAAATAATTATTGCTAAGCTCTAAATAAATGGAGCTAGCATTAAATATTTAGAGTTAGCATTAATTGAGTTGATGTAGATTTGGCGTTCCTTGAACGCCAAATCTACATCAACTCAAATAATGATTGCTAGTTCTAAAACGAGGTAGCATTAAATATTTAGAGCTAGCTCCAAATAATTTAGAGAGATCTTCAAGTGGTTTGGAGGTAACTGTAAATAATTAATGCTAGCTATTATTATTTAGAACTATCAATAACTATTTGAGTCTATGTAGATGTGGCGTTCCATAATGGTGAAGACTAGTAAGCGTATCGAGGCAAAACACACACATACCACACAATTGTATAACATAACAGGGGCGGATCCAATATTTGGGGACCGTGGGGTTGTCTAGTTGCGAAGGTAACTCTTGCAATCTACTCCCGCACCGTCCGTAGCTAGCTACGGACGGTACGGGAGTAATTGCAAGAGTTACCGTTCGCAACTAAGAGGTGTCCTATGTTTCAGCTGTTCGAAATGCACTTTTCTGTGTTTTACGGCATTTAAATTCAGGGTGGGTTGCAACCCAGGAACCCCCTCCCCTCTAGATCCGCCCCTGCATACTTACATAGTACAATATCTGCGTCCAGCCCTCCATAGTAAAACACTGGAACACTGTCAACATTGCATATCCTATATTGTCAAAGCTGGTGATGCCGTAGTTGGGGCCCCGCCAGTAGGGGCGGCACTCGGACACGTTCTCCTGGCAACTGAATCCCCCCAACACGTAACTCGTCCCCTCCTTGGAGCTACACGGTCTAATACTGTCTTCGTCCCCCTGCACTATAACATCTGTAACGAGAAAAAAGCACACGATTGATGGGTACATGTACGTGTTTCAAAACACAGGCATTCGACGTGTTTCGGCTTTCATCGGTATAAATCTAACTTTGGTCGGACACGACCTCGTATCATAACAAAATAACATGTTTAAACTTTAACTTTTCTATGCATTCTATGTATTTCTGAAGGATAACGATAATTCTCAAATGATCATATGAACCTGCCACTACAATATTGACGTTAGAGCCTTAAATACATTATTTAATTTGTTATAATACGAGGTTGTGTCCGACCTAGAAAACGCAGCTTTAAGTCGATATTCTTTGCATAATTATGTTCTAGCTATGCTATTTTAGCACACAGACTAACATTCAATTCGGGAATACAGTGACTCTGAATGCCACACCTTTGTTTTGAAACACAGGCATTCGGCGTGTTTCAGCTTTCATCGGTATAACTCTATATATACGAACAAAGCTTCTAGCTTCTAGCTAGTCGGACACGACCTCGTATTATAACAAATTCCGTGATTTTATTTATTTTAGCGGAAGGTGCACATGTTCATTTGAGAATGATTGTTATCTTGCTAAAATAGCATAGTTTGAACATAATTTTGCAAAGAATATCGAATTACAGCTGCTTTTCCTAGGTCGGACACGACCTCGTATCATAACAAATGAAATAATACGACTAACACGTTCGTAAGTGCAAATTTAGGATTCTCTGGAAATTTCAATTGATGCATTTACATTTATTGAGCATAGGCTGCATATGCAGCCTATGCTCAATAAATGTAAATCCAACAGTTGGTTACAAGAAAACATTGTGAATGTGAAATGTACAGACTGTCATAATTTTGCACTTACGAACATTTTAGTCGTACGAACTTTAGTGAAACGGGCCCTGGTGTATACCTGGCTAACGTTCATATAAGTTACATAGAATCATACGTACCTTCGGCGTGGTTAGGGTACGTGTCTTTCATGTAGCAGGCCTTGTGGAAGGCACCGTTGTATATTTCTAGGCCTATGATGGCGAACATGATGATGGCGAACAGCACTAGGAGGGTGACCTGCAGCAGCGGGGCCATAGCCCGGATGATGGACTTCAGGACCACCTGTAGACCTGTGGCAATATAGATAATGTAGTTAATTCATAATATTTAATTTAGCCCTTTGAAACCGTAGGCCCGCTACAGCGGTTTATGCAAACCGTGCGGATCCAGTTGAGCCGGCTCGTAACGAGCCGTCTCATCGGGATCTGCACTTCTTGAAAGTAATTTTCATATTTTTGAGAACCAAAAAATACACCCTTTTCATAAATGGACTAGTCTGAAAACCATTTTGTGACGGTTTGGTTGGTTATAAAATTAACATACAACATCCATTCCAGTTAATTAGGGCTATTGAATTTACTGTGATGGGCAAACCTTTGATCTGTTTAATGTTTGCGATGAGTCATTTGGACTCATTGCAAGCTTTAAACAGACCAACAAGGTTTGGATACCCAAGTTTTATTAACCGTTTCAACTCTAATTTACTGGAATCGACTGTGACATGTTAATATTCCGACCAATCCAGTCGTCACTAACTGATTTTCCGACGAGTCCATTTATGAAAAGGGGGTGTTTTCGTTATTTTGTTCTAAAAATATGAAAATTGCGTGCAAACAGTGCAGATCCTGATGAGACGGCTCGTTACGAGCCGGCTCATCTGGATCTACACTGTTTGCCAACTACAGCGGACTGTCAGGTTCAAAGGCTTAAGAAATACATTGTTGGGCTGTTGACTGTACTGTGTAATGCAAAAACTTTGATCTGTTTAATGCTTGCGGGGAGACCGAATAAATCCGTGCACACTTTAAACATACTTTAAACATAACAGCCCGGATGATAGTCTTAAGGATGACCTGTAGGCCTGTATCAAAATAAAGAATGTAGCGAATTCAGAATAGTTATGGAATAAATCAGTCAGCTAGTTCGTTTACTGTGTTTTGAGTAAAATAGTTGGTCGGTTTAAGGTAAAAATCATTGTAAAATTTAAAATCTTCAAATACATATTATTCAGTAGTTTGTATAATGATACATATACATACAGCTGGCACCTTGGACTTGTACATTCTACAGATGTACTGACTTGTCCATAACTTTTAACATACACTTGTATGGTGAGATTTCCAACAGTTGAGTCATCATGCCGTAAGCTATGCTGTTTCCAGCTAAATATGCTCCCAGAGACATATTACAGATTGTAAGTCCCTGATGGTCCTTACGAGTACATCGTTTGTTTGTTTATTAGTGTTTAACGGCCTATCAATAGCTACGGTCATGTACGGGTTCGATCCCATTTTAACCTGCTGCATTGGGGGGAAAATCCCAAAATCAGAGGGGAATATTTACATCGAGAACAAATATATTCAGCCCTGAAATTAGAATAACCTGACCTGGTGCCAGGTCCGTACCACACCATGTCACTTGGCCCCTTCCCCTAAAATAGGATTACGAATATCGTAATACTCACATAAGGAGTATAACCAGATTCAACAGTCACATACAAAATGCCAAAGACGTATGTGAGGGCCAAACCAGGTCTCCAGTCGGGATTCCGGTAGGAATGAACCCCGATGGTTAAATTACCCATCACATGCTCCCACCTGCCACCCACCACGAGTACATCGTATCCTATACGAGCATCGAGCTTACGGCTAATTAAATATATATGCAATTTTGGCTATGTCATATGTTTTTCTCGTGATATTCTGAAATTCGGTAAAATATTGATGTTATTACGACGAAATAATTACACAATTGACAGTTCACATGGGAGATGTAGTAGTATTAAGATGGAAACTAGTGAATTGATTTAACGTCTCAGCACCAGATAATGCCATACAGGGACGGCATCTTGGTTTCAACTGTCACCCGAAGACCAGAGGGGCGTTTCACTAAACTTCGTACGACTAAAATGTTCGTAAGTGCACAATTATGATAGTGTGTAAATTGTACAGTAACAATGTTTTATTGTAAACAATTATTGGATTTACATTTACTGAGCATAGGCTGCATATGCAGCCTATGCTCAATAAATGTAAATCCATCAATTGAAATTTCCAGACGATTCAATATTTGCGCTTACGAACAGTTTAGTCATACGACGTTTAGTGAAACGGGCCCATGTTTGATGAGAGCACATTGAAAGCACACGAACGTATTTTAATCGTGCAAATACTGTATGAGTAGTGACACTGCGATAAAATGAACTTGCACTCCAAAACCTCTATTGGTAGGGTGGAAATTGCAGAACTAATACAACAAATGTTAGATTTGGAAATTGGTTCGCAAAATCAAAAATTAATAACAAACTGATTCCTTCCATTTTTATTTTGTTAGCTTTCCAGAGAAATGTTATTGTATTTTATTTCGTAAAACATCAATATTTGGCCTAGAATTACGACAGATAGAAAATATATGGTAAAATCTAATTTTATAAAAAATAATTGGTAGTAAATTTCTGATCTGTTTAAAATAGCCGTAAAACGGGGAGTGCTCATTGGAACGGACAGTAGACACATGTTAGTATCCTATGTAACTGAAAGATCCAACTCGCGACTATTCCATACCATCCGGACACGTGGTAGGAACTATATACGTACTTGGAATCCCTGATACCAGTTTTAGGGGCCGCAGGACCCGCACGGCCCGCAGTGTCCGCAGGTCCAGTGTGCTCGAGGCAGCTATGGTTATAAACCTGCGAAGGAACGGTTCAAACCCTCAACCAAAATCTACTTGGACGGACGGACGACCAGAATTTACAGTGTTTTCGCTCGGCCTATTTTAGTACGGGTCCGTGTTATGTCCGATGTTGATGGCATCTGTAGCCGATTTCATCAACATTGCAAAGTATACTTTAGTAGCAAAGTATACTTTGAGGGAGAAATTTTATGATAAATTTATTAATTTTTATTATACTGAATTTATTACATTATCATAGCCAATTTGACTGTGATAATGTAATAAATTCAGTATAATAAGTCTGCATACTTTTAATCATGAAATATATGCATTTGTTAGTTCTATATGAAATAATGCATTTCAGGAAAAATAAATGATTACTCCCTCAAAGTATACTTTGCTAGTAAAGTATACTTTGCAATGTTGATGAAATAGGCTACAGGCCCGAATTCATATGGAACGCCTAATATACCTAATCTCAAATAATTATTGCTAGCTCTAAATAATTAGACACAGCATTACTATTTAGAACTAGTATTAATTATTTAGAGCTAGCATTAATTATTTAGAACTAGCATTAATTATTTAGAGTTAGCATTAATTATTTGAGTTTATGTAGATTTGGCGTTCAATAAATTCACGAATATGAATCTGAGTCTGCCCAAAAGTATTTTTTACAAAATGTTTTTTTTTTACCATTTTCTTATTAAATTATTATAATTTGCTATTACAGAAATTATCATTATTTAGCCAAAATGCTAACAGGCATTTTGTTGATGATGATTGATTTTCAACTAATAGTATAAATTAATGTCGTTTCGCTCGCTGAATGGGCCCATTTTTAACAGTTTTAGGCCTTACATGTAATTGCATAGCCGTATCAATTTCGCCTTTCCTTTTCAAGTTATTCGTATTCGTGTTAAGTTTAGCAACGTTATTCATCTTTCTACAATAACACACCCTTAACCCAACCAAATTCTGATCGTCCTGGGGTACTAAATACTATTCACTACATATAAATAAAATTTTCATCTATTAAACCCCAATACCACACTACCACCTGAGCTAACCTTGCCAATATTATAGGAATGAATAGCCTTTTTGTGGAATTTATCGGGGTATAAACTTGGAAAAAACACTTTCGCAATTGGCGATAAAAATAAACAACTGGCATAAAAATTACAATTTTCGAAAAAAAAAAAAAAAAAAGTTTTTTTCTAAAATTGTAATTTTTTATCGCCAATTGTTTATTTTTATCCTATTGGTTATTATAGGAATGAATGGCCTTTTTGTGGAATTTATCGGGGTATAAACTTGGAAAAGTCGTGGGAATACTGCACGAAGACCGGAAGGCCTCGTCCAGTATTCCCGCGACTTTTCCAAGTTTATATCCCCGATAAATTCCACAAAAAGGCTATTCATTCCTTATAATTCCAGCATTTGAAATAAATTCATCAAGAAAATGTGTTTATTTTCCGTTTTCTTAAGAATTATTTTAACTTCGCCTGACGGTTACGGAAAGTAGTTCGGCATTGGAGTTTACTGGGATATAAATTTCGGACAGAGACTTGCTACGGGCCAATCAAATGTTAGGGAATTGTGTAAATATTTTTGTGCTGGAATTATTTGACAATATATGCATTTCAAAATACTTTTACATTGTGCTTGTAATCAAACAGCTTGATTGACTGATACTGAGCTGTGTTACCGCTCAGGCTCAGACAATCAAGTTGCTTGATTGCAAGTTGGCTTTAGTTGACATAATGTAAATCTTCGGAAACGTTGATATTCTTGACAAGATTAACGTAGGTAGGCGGTTTTGTACATGGACAGTTGGCTGAAAGAAAGGCAGTTATAACAAGCTTTACTACAGAGCCCCGCAGGGGACATGGATTTTTTTTGTTGGTGAGTTTGGTGACATGTGAGAGGTGTTCCACTGTAAATCAGACAAATGACTATGCCAAGGTACGCGGCTGTGCTCTGCGAACTTGAACAGGCATTATTATCATACATATGCACCAATGAAACCCATAACATTAAGGATACACAGACTGTCGGTTTACCGATGTTTCACTGTATACGTATGTATGTTATCTGAATGTTTTGCCAATAGCTTCAGGGCTCCAGATAAGGAATTAGTAATTGAGTATTGTCGCTCCATCATTTCTTAAGCAATTGGGTTTTTCAAAAAAATTTAGTTAGTCAAATAAAATCACACTACTGTTTACACATCAGCAGACAGCAAGTATTGAATAGTTTGCTTCGAAATGAAAACATGTCTTGGTATTTCAATAGAATTGTCTCCTTGAAGACAATTATAATGAAATACCAAGAAGTGTTTTCATGGTAAAATAAGAAATATACGCTATATTTGTGGTCTGTTTATTGCTTTCCGCAGCATGATAAAGATACCACAAATTTGTCATTGCTTTTTGATACTCACTACTTCTGCTTTCAATTGGGTTTTTGGAAATTCTAATTGGGTATTTAAGCAAATACGCACCTTATCTGGAGCCCTGTAAAGTTTACATCATTCCGGGATTCAGATATGATCGTATTGACTATTGTGCCGAAGTAATATCTGCGATATACCGCGATGGGTAATGGTGGTAATTTATGAGTCGGGTTCATTAATTGTACATATACATATGACACAAGTATACGTTATTGTTTACCAATTGGATTGTTAAGGAATTAAATGAGAGGGAGAGCTAGACAACATGTTATTTCCCCACGTCCTCAAACAATATTATACTGTCTGTTTCGCGTAACCTTGCCAACCGTTTACGGTTAACTTATATCCACAGGTCATCGGCATGTTGATAGGATAGTGTATTATACGTTTTAGACATGTAGAACATTCTTGTCGTCATTCCTTTGTCAATGTATTTATAGTCAAGTCACTAAGAATGACAATATGTTATTTTGTCTACGTGTCTAAAAAGTATAATACACTATCATATCAACATGCCGATGACCTGTGGTTATATCATGTCATATAGAGAATAGTAGGTTAGTGCCGTGAATGGGAAAACATATCTGGCAAGGCTTAGGAAACGGGATAGGCGAGGCTCTGCCGAGCACATCCCGTTTCCGTGCCGCGCCAGATATATTTCCCTTTCACGGCACTAACGTACTATTCTATTTATCCCGTCAACACCTACAAATAGCTTTAAAATGCAAAAACAAATAAACCAAGCCGCACCATAATAATCGGAGAATCTTCTATGACAACCGCACATATTCATACGCAGTGATTAGGTCGTCTTGACAGGATATCAAAAATGTTTCACGGCAAATACGCACTGTGTTGACGGGATACATATATGTTCACTACTAGTACTTGTTACATGTAGCAGAATTTAACAATGAAGATAATTATTATACAATTATCGTGAAATTTGGTATAAATCCCCATTGACATCTTTGCAGGGGAGACTCTCAAAACATATTTTCTAATTTCGGAAATAGTGGAGTGCTGTTCAAAATGTAACTAGTTTTTTAAGTTACACTAATTCTAAGCTAAGATTGTTAGTATAGGTTTCAGTGTAAATTTCCTCTTTCTTTCTTCTTTCATCTCCTTTTGCCCATGTTGAATTCTCATACAGAACCATTTTTCTTTTCGAAGCAAAATCAATATTTGACCTAATTTTACAAAATTAAACAATACCTATTTTTAAATGTTGCTGGAATTTATTATTATTGAACAACATATATATTTTTGTTTTGCAGTGTGTACATGCATATAGCCGAAACAATTGGACAGGTATTGTGAAACAGACAGTAACTCTAATACAAGCGACCATTACCAAAAATGTGATACTTCTCTATTGGGTTTAAATATACGGGAAAGCCTTAAATCCCATTGCTACTTGTAGGTTACACGGGTGTATCATATTTGAACTCACTTTCAATACCGGCCACGAGCTTAATCGGTCTGAGCACCCTTAGGGCCCGGACGGAGGGCTGATCAAACGGGGTCTTGATCATATATTCTAGGTACCTACCGGGCGGGGCAGGAAAAAAGGGTAGAATTAAAGATTTATCCCGTCAACACAGTGCGTATGTGCCGTGAAACACGGTGCCGTAAAACATTTTTGATATCCAGTCAATACAATTTTTGCATTTTACAGCCATTTGTAGGTGTTGACGGGATAAATAGAATAGTAGGTTAGTGCCGTGAATGGGAAAAAATATCTGGCGCGGCTCGGAAACGGGATGTGCTCGGCAGAGCCTCGCCCATCCCGTTTCCTGAGCCTTGCCAGATATTGTTTTCCCATTCACGGCACTAACCTACTATTCTCTATCTATTTTCCTTATTTCTGAACCAAAATATATGTTGTGACCACTCATTTGAACCGTCTCGGCGAGACGGTTCAAATGAGTGGTCACAACATATACTTCTGATGAGAAATAAAGAAATTATTTAGCCTTGCCGGATATTTTTTCCCATTCACGGCACTAATCTACTATTCTCTATATATATGTATGTTATTATGTACGTATTACGCCACTTCAACCAATATCCGGGACTTTGTGCCCGTGTTATTGGGAGAACTCGATATATATAGACCATACCAGGCTAGTATCTTTTGATCTCAATTTTATCAGGCAAGGCTAGGAAACGCGTAGGAATTCCGAGGCTTGCTGAGGAATTCCTACCGTTTCCGAGCCGAGCCTGATAAACTTCATATCCAAAATCAGTAACCTGGTATTCTATTTATCAGCTAACGTTTTATGCTCGAAAATGACCACAAATTATGTTGTTGTATATGGATAGAACGCGGACTTGTTTACGTTGCGTCATTACACTGACGTGATTAGGTAACGTCACGTGACGTAGAACACCGGTGTACACATGTACGATGGAATAGTAAATTAATATATGTCTAAATTAAGTAGATTTTTCAGTAAGCGAGGCTTACAAAATACCCCCGCGTGGGCTCAGGTACCCCTAAAACTAAATATGTAGACTGTGAGCCTGTGACCTTGACCTAGGAATTAGCGGGGGTTGGACAGTTATGGCTTTGTCACAGCATGATAGTAGAGCCTTAGAGGAATGCATGGGTGAAATATTAAGAAGTTTCGATGAAGGAAATATAAGTTATAACATATTTATCTGATGTTAAGTTTTGTGAAGAGACTAAATATGTGACCTTGACCTCGGGATCAGCGGGGGTTGGACGGTCGTGGATTTGTCACAGCATGATAGTAGAGCCTTAGAGGAATGCATGGGTGATATATTAAGAAGTTTTGATGAAGGAAGTAGAATAACATATTTCTCTGCCGTTAAGTTTAGTGACGGACGGACGCCTGTATGGACGGACGGACGGACAACCAGTATACCCACCACAGCTCGTTGCGGGGCGAGGGTGGGGGTATAGTACATAAACAAATAAACTATGCATGCATTACGATCACATACGCATGGCGAAAACTATCACAAATGAAAATCATTTGATCAGTCATACATGTAAAATATATAGAAATAATACTACAATCACGCACATATATCGGTATGATCTGGTTTGGCCTACTTCTGCTTAAAATGCCGTGCGGTTCACTTTATTCATGGTATGATCGTTTTGCCATTTAATACTATAATTACAAAGCATTTAAACATGGCATACGGTAGCTTGCCAACTTAATATGATAGTGAAAAAGGTTGTAACTGATCCAACATTTCAGTTGAACCCGCGGATAAATACAAATAATGGGACGAAATAGAGTTGCATCAACAACGACAGGGTTAGAAAGTTATACAGAATACCAGGCTAGTGTCGTTGCTATCAAGTTTTTATGCAAGGCTAGGAAACGCCACAGGTGGAAGACTCGGACGTAGGACCTAATAAATGTCTCATTTGAAAAACGTTACCCCACCCACCCATTTCATTACACTATACAGGATAGCATTATTGTCTATTGTACGGAAATTGGTGGGTGGGATAACGGTTAACAAATGAGCCATTTATCAGGTCCTAAGTCCGAGTCTTCCACCAGTGTGAAACGCATATGTGGCTTTGACTGGAGAAATGAGGCTTGCGGGATTTGTGACCAGTGTAGCTCATGATCAAACGGAACACTCCTGTAGACGGATACCAATGTACTGTGCTTGTTAGAAGCATGGTGGGTGTTTCATTGATGGAATGACGAACAGTGCAGATTCTGATCAGACTGTGTGGATGTACAGGCTGATCTGGAAGTACACTAGTCGAAAACCCCATAAGTCCCGTTTCTCCAGTCACAATCACATATGAAGTCCGTGGAATTCCTATCATTTCAGAGCCGAACCGAATACACTTATTATTAAAAACACCACCACGGTATTATATTTATCAGGTAACGTATTATGCTAGATAATGGACACGTATAACGTGCTTGTAGTTGAAAATGGCGCGGACTGATTTGCGTTGTGCCGCTACATTGACGTAATTCGGTAGCGTCATGTGACGCCGCTCGACCAATGGAATGTCGGAGAACTTAGTTATGCGTACCTATCAACATGTAGTTAAACAACACAATATCAAATGTATACAACCGCCTGTCATAATCTTGCCAATAATTAGTTTATTTAAAAATACTTGAATACTGTGCTTGAAATCAACGAGCTTGATTGGCAGAGCCAGAGCTGCATTGCTCAGGCTCAGAAAATCAAATAGATTCTCAGAAGCGTTGATAATATGTGCAAAATTAACACTGGCGGTGGTTTATCAATGACGGTGTATTCAGTCAAGGATAGCAATCTACCTGATATATTCATAGATAGGATGACAATGGAGCAATGACGTCACTTACCCAGTAACAACAACAACAAAATCCATGATGTTCCACACGTTGCGTAGATACGACCCGCGATGTAAAACAAAACCTAGAGCTACAATCTTTAACAACGCTTCGACACAGAAAATTCCCAGGAAGTACACCTCTGTCTTCTCCTGCAACAAACACGGAACATGGCTTAAAGTTGAAACACAATTGCTACCCAGCTCCATACCTCTCGCGAGTGTAGCAGTTTATCCCCATCTCTTTAATGCAACACATGGAAGAGTGATTTTTGCAATCGGTTATCCGGCGTGTTTGTTATGTTAGCGATAAAAAACTGTCAAAGCTGTATCAATAAATTATTAATAAAGAACATACACATGCAGAAATTGGTTATTTTACCGTGTCATGGTATTTATCTGACATTTACATGTATATTTTGTAAATTTGAAAGCTTCATTTCGTTATGTTGAATGTTGAACAACAACACGAGAAAAGATGGCTTCCATGGGAAAATTATTTCCCTGTTATATTATTTTTGACAATTTACTAGTTCTACATCAAAGATTATTTGTATAAACTATACAGTTTACTTAATTTACTAAACAGGTTTGGGTATGCACTTCGGTTGGTCACATTCTTTGAATGGGTCAAATTGTAGCCGTAGATAACATATCGGAGGTGAATTATTGTAGCTAGGCTTAAAGGGGCATATCATAATTTTTTTGGAAAAAATATTAATAATTATAACAAATAAAAACGTGTGTTCATCATGGCCCTGTGTAAAGTGGTTTAATTGAAGATATATGACGATACTAGGACTGCTGGTTTTTTCACCGATTTCGGTATGTAAGTATCAGATGTTCTATCTTGTTCAACGCAAAAAGATAGGAAAGCATATATTTATGTACTTATATGGGTGAAAATAGAAATAATCCAGGGGTCCTAGTATCTTCAATTAAAGCACGTTACACAGGGCCATGATGAACACACGTTTTTATTTTTTATAGCATTGTTTCAAAATATCCCGATATGCCCCTTTAATAATACTTTCAAATAGACACTATATATAAAAGGCCACACAGTAAATAAGGACACACACAATTGAATAATTATTATTCCTTATAAAGAAAAAAAAGTTTGGTCTCAAAGTTCGAGTACATATTTAGGTTTGACGCAACGTTTGAAAAGTGAAAGTGAATAGGTTTAACGTCTCAGCAACAGCTAAGGTCATATAGAGACTGGACCACAATTTAAAGTATCATCCGACAGACAAGTGGGATGGAACTACTATGAAAGTATGTTGATGCCCTATGCGAGGTTTGAACCCACAATCTCCAGATTGGAAGTCATGTGTTCTAAACCCTATTACACAACCCATCACTGACACACAGTTTGATGAATATCGGTCCAAATCTCGACGAGACTATTATAGGAATGAATGGCCTTTTTGTGGAATTTATCGGGGTATAAACTTGGAAAAGTCGCGGGAATACTGGACGAAGGCCGGAAGGCCTCGTCCAGTATTCCCGCGACTTTTCCAAGTTTATATCCCCGATAAATTCAACAAAAAGGCCATTAATTCCTTATAATTCCAGCATTTTAAATAAATTCATTAAGAAAATGTGTTTATTTTCAGTTTTCTTAAGAATTATTTTAACTGCGCCTGACGGTTACGGAAAGTAGTTCGGCATGGAGTTTACTGGGATATAAATTTTGGACGGAGACTTGCACAACGGACCAATCAAATGTTAGGGAATTGTGTGAATATTTTTGTGCTGGAATTATATGGGCATGTCTGATGATGTGGATGTACAGGGTGGTTCAAAATACATGCCCCAACTTTAAATAGCCATAACTAGTGCTCGAAGTAAGATAATCATTCAAACTAAATCGTATTGCCAAGTTATATGGTAGCATTGTGTTAGGGGAATATTGAAATGCAACTAATAACATCAGAAACACATGTCCACTTATACACGCGACAAGTTATCGCATTTACTATCGCAAGTCACGTTATTTGCCGCCCTGAACCCGGTCGGTTTGATACATTTCGAATCTATGGAACGCCAAATCTACATAAACTCAAATATATATTGCTAGCAACAAATATTTGGAGCCAGCAATAAATATTTGGAGAGCTCTCGAAATCATTTGGAGAGCTCTCGAAATCAATTAATGATATCTCGAAATCATTTGGAGAGCTCTCGAAATCATTTGGAGCGAGCATTATATAACATTTGATTTGGAGAGCTCTCTAAATCATTTGGAGAGCTCTCGAAATCAATTAATGATATCTCGAAATCATTTAAAGAGCTCTCGAAATCATTTGTAGCGAGCATTATATAACTTTGATTTGGAGAGCTCTCTAAATCATTTGGAGCTATCTCTAAATCATTTGGAGAGCTCTCGAAATCATTTGGAGCTATCTCTAAATCATTTGGAGAGCTCTCGAAATCATTTGGAGAGCTCTCGAAATCAATTAATGATATCTCGAAATCATTTAGAGAGCTCTCGAAATCATTTGTAGCGAGCATTATATAACTTGATTTGGAGAGCTCTCTAAATGATTTGGAGCTATCTCTAAATGATTTGGAGAGCTCTCGAAATCATTTGGAGAGCTCTCGAAATCAATTAATGATATCTCGAAATCATTTAGAGAGCTCTCGAAATCATTTGGAGAGCTCTCGAAATCAATTAATGATATCTCGAAATCATTTGGAGAGCTCTCGAAATCATTTGGAGCGAGCATTATATAACATTTGATTTGGAGAGCTCTCTAAATCATTTGGAGAGCTCTCGAAATCAATTAATGATATCTCGAAATCATTTAAAGAGCTCTCGAAATCATTTGTAGCGAGCATTATATAACTTTGATTTGGAGAGCTCTCTAAATCATTTGGAGCTATCTCTAAATCATTTGGAGAGCTCTCGAAATCATTTGGAGCTATCTCTAAATCATTTGGAGAGCTCTCGAAATCATTTGGAGAGCTCTCGAAATCAATTAATGATATCTCGAAATCATTTAGAGAGCTCTCGAAATCATTTGTAGCGAGCATTATATAACTTGATTTGGAGAGCTCTCTAAATGATTTGGAGCTATCTCTAAATGATTTGGAGAGCTCTCGAAATCATTTGGAGAGCTCTCGAAATCAATTAATGATATCTCGAAATCATTTAGAGAGCTCTCGAAATCATTTGTAGCGAGCATTATATAGCTTTGATTTGGAGAGCTCTCGAAATCAAGTTATATAATGCTCGCTACAAATGATTTCGAGAGCTCTCTAAATGATTTCGAGATATCATTAATTGATTTCGAGAGCTCTCCAAATGATTTCGAGAGCTCCTTAAATGATTTCGAGATATCATTAATTGATTTCGAGAGCTCTCCAAATGATTTAGAGAGCTCTCCAAATCAAATGTTATATTGCTCGCTCCAAATGATTTCGAGAGCTCTCCAAATGATTTCGATATATCATTAATTGATTTCGAGATATCATTAATTGATTTCGAGAGCTCTCCAAATATTTATTGCTAGCTCCAAATATTTGTTGCTAGCAATATATATTTGAGTTTATGTAGATTTGGCGTTCCATACGAATCACGGCAGGTGTCGGGGCGTTCTGTAGCCGATTTCACCAAAATTGCAACGTATACTTATCTTGCTAACTACATTCACAGACATTTTCAATTTAATGATACATTTATTAAGTTTTATTTAATGAAATAAAATATCTTCTAACCAAATTATTATACTGAATTTATTACATTATCACAGCCATCCATTCTGGCTGTGATAATGTAATAAATTCAGTATCATAATTCTGCACACTTTTAATAATCAAATATATGCAGTCGTTAGTTCTATATGAAATAATGTAATTCGGTTTAAAGCAAATGATTACTCCCTCAAAGGATGCTTCGCTAGATAAGTATGCTTAGCAATTTAGGTGAAATCGGCTACATGACGTTGTGAATCATTACGCGAAAATGCACAATGACCCGAAGCAGCCAACCGAGAATGACACACATACTTACATGTGCACGTTCTTATATAGAACATTCCGTACTTACCAGCTGCTCTGCCAGAGGCGTTTTGTCATTTTTTGGCAGGTGTTCTTCCAAGGCGAGGACGACACAATTGGCCATAATAGTCAGTAGCACCATATACTCGAACGGCGTGACAGGGAGTTAAGGAAAATGGAGTTGGAGTTGTACATGTATATGACATTGTGCGATTTACAAGAAAGGAAACGGTGACTACAGTGGAACCTCTCTAAACCGGACGCTCTGGGGGCCTCCCAGGGCGTCCGGTTTAGAGAGGTTCCTCTGTCATTATGCACTTCATGAACGTTTTTGTCATTTCCAGTCATGAACAGACACGACAATGACAGAAATGACAGTGAAACCCATTTAAATTGGAGACAACGGGGTCGCCAGGGTGTCCGTTTAGAGACATTCCACTGTATTTGAGAAACCGTATGCGACATCATTTCAGTCAAGTTAGTTGCGGGGATGTAACGCCGGGTTATCAGAGTATATAACGTAATACAAAACAATAAAGAGAAAATGAACAAGACATAAAATAAATAAAAATAACACCACACATATTCATA
Source organism: Conchocele bisecta (assembly GCA_029237695.1). Taxonomy (NCBI): domain Eukaryota; kingdom Metazoa; phylum Mollusca; class Bivalvia; order Lucinida; family Thyasiridae; genus Conchocele; species Conchocele bisecta. The sequence goes on from CM055271.1 coordinate 36,818,780, forward strand.
ACATACATATACAATATACAAGTACATGCAGTTGAATTACTAGACAAAGTGCATATTTGCACCTACTGTCTTTTCCACGTGTTGCTGCCGACGAACTTTTGTCTATTAAACACATTAAATCTAAAAAATATTTAATTGTAGGTTCTTTTTCATCAATAACAAAAAAGTCACCCTCTCCAAAAAAAAATATTTTATGAAATTCCATCAAATATTGATTTTATTGCGAAAAAACGATTTTTCTATGGGAATTTAACATGGGGGCTGAAATATTTTTTTTATTTGTGGACCGATTTTCAAAATCTAACTTCTGTTTTCTTAGTTACATCATTTTCAAGCTATCTCACCAGGTTTCGGAATCAATGTCCAATGTCCGGTAGGATCAAAAAACGAAAACTTTTGGAAATATCGGCCCCATGTTAAATCGTTTTTGCAATAAAATCAATAATCTTTTTTGGGGAGGGTGATTTTTTTGTTATTGATGAAAAAGTACTTACTTCTAAATATATTTTAGATTTAATGTGTTTAATAGCCAAAAGTTAGTCGGCAGCCAAACGTGGAACAGACAGTATACAATGTACATATTCTTTCGATATATAATATCAATGCTGACGGCATATACTGCTTTATCTCCTTCTTTGGCTGCATACAGAAGCCCCGAAATGTACGGAGCCCCGCAGGGGACGTATACTTTTTGTTTTTATTAATTTGTTCCCACGAAATAAGAATTCGTTCCCACGAAATAAGAATTCGTTCCCTCAATTTAACAATTCGTTCCCACGAATTAACAATTCGTTCCCTCAATTTAACAATTCGTTCCTACGAAATGACAATTCGTTCCCTCAATTTAACAATTCGTTCCCACGTAATAACAATTCTTTCCCACGAATTAAAAATTCGTTCCCGTGGGAACGAATTGTTATTTCGTGGGAACGAATTGTTAAATTGAGGGAACGAATTGTTAAATTGAGGGAACGAATTCGAATTGTTAAATTGAAGGAACGAATTGTTAATTTGTTAAATTGAGGGAACGAATTGTTAATTCGTGGGAACGAATTGTTAATTCGTGGAAACGAATTGTTAAATTGAGGGAACTAATTGTCATTTCGTGGGGCTCCGTAGCATACGCCCGCCGTAAGTCTGAAATATAATGATGCATATATAAAAATGTATATATGGGTAAGGTAATGCACAATAATGTCTGCGACTGGAGAAATTGGGCTTGTGATATATATAACCAGTCCAGGGATTCCGCTTGGGGGAAATAAAAAAATCGCCACTTCAAAAAAAATAAAACAATTGGCGATAAAAAATTACAATTTTGCGAAAAAAAAAAAAAAAAAAAAAAAGATTTTTTTGTTTTGGATTTTTTTCCCGAAAATTGTAATTTTTTATCGCCAATTGTTTATTTGTATCGCCAATTGCGAAAGTGACGATCGCCAGCGGAATCCCTGCCAGTCTAGCTCCTGATCTTCCAGCACATGTCTGCGGAATGGTCTTGAACAGCCCAGGGTCCCGTTTCACAAAACTTCGTACGACTAAAATGTTCGTAAGCGCAAATTTAGAATCGTCTGGAAATTTCAATTGATGGATTTACATGTATTGAGCATAGGCTGCATATGCAGCCTATGCTCAATAAATGTAAATCCAATAATTGTTTACAAGAAGACATTGTTAATGTGATAAATACAGACTATAATAATTTTGCTCTTACGAACATTTTAGTCGTACGAAGTTTAGGGAAACAGCCCCCAAGGGAAACAGCCCCCATGTGTTCGCTAGAATCATGCCAGGTGGACCACTAATACAGGAGGGGGCTGGGTGTTGGTGTGTGTGTGGGGGTGGGGGGGGGGGGTGCCGGTGTGGAGGGTTGATGTCATATGTGGCTGTAACTGCAGAAATGGTGCTAAGGCATCCGTGACTCCTGATCAAATAATTGTAGTAATACCCTGCTGTAGCCTGATACGATCTACATTCACTGATGGAATGGTAGCAAGGTGTATGATCACGTGGTACTAACAACAACAACAAGTACTGAAACTTCCATAATCCATCTGATTCAAAGTAAGTATTATTTTATATTGTCCTTATTACGTAACGGATTTTGATGAAATATGGCGCATCAAACGCGTCTTGTTAAGCTGCATTTGGTGGTCTCTGTATTTTCGCCCAAACTTCTGTAGTTTTTGCGAAGAATCGATTTCCGTGTCTACCAACACGGAAATCGATTCTTCGCAAAAACGACATAAGTCTGTGCCGAACTCCCTGGACCACCAAATGCAGCTCATGAAGACGAGTTTGCTGCGTCATATTTCATCAAAATCCATTGCATATTAAGTAAAATATAAAATAATACTTACTTTGGAGTGGGCGACGTTGTTGTTGTTGTAACCACGTGATCATCCACCTTGGGTAGGTACTAGATACACAGGCTGATCTGGACACTGGTCACAACACCCATAAGGCCAATATCTCCAGTCACAGACACGCAATGTATCTCTCTCGAAACGCCAAAATAACACTCCACGAATCCCAGCCGACGTAACTCAAACATATAGTCCAGTCAATTACTCCAAAGTCTGGATGAATTATAAACAACGACTCGGCACATTTTAATCAAGTTACCCGCTTGATTGATTGACCGGAATCTCGATTTTGACGTTTATTCAAACTTAGTTGATGGACCTCAACAGAAATTCGATCCCGTCTGTCCTAACTGATGGGCACTTGTAAAACGATTAATTATTATTGTGACTGGAGGAATTGGCCTTAGCGACTAGATTAAACCCGTATCAGCCTGCGGATCCGAGTTCGCCTTTGGACTATAATTTATTATTGGTGTCTAACGGCCTATCAACAGCTAAGGTCATTAAAGGCCGGGCCAACGGGTTGGACGATCCCGCATTTAACCTGTCCATAGTGAGAGAAATTCCCAAAATCAGAACTCAATATTAATAGAAAAATACATATTCAACCCTGAAATTAGAATATCCTGACCAGGTGCCAGGTCCATTCCACACCAGAGTCACTTAGCTCCAAACCCAAAAGTAATATGATCAGCACTTGTAGTATTACTTTTTAATGGGACATAACAGGATTTAGCTCTCAAGTATCAGAAGGCCAAAAATGTACATGAGGGCCAAACCATGTCAGTGGGCATTCCGTTAAAGATGAACCCCGATCGCTAAATTACCCTCCGCGTGCTCCCGACCAACCATTCATTCTTCGGAATATGACCAGACTGACGATACAATCCAGGGGGGGCCATTTCACTAAGCTTCGTACGACTAAAATGTTCGTAAGCGCAAATTTAGGATCTTCTGGAAATTTCAATTGATGGGTTTACATGTATTGAGCATAGGCTGCATATGCAGCCTATGCTCAATAAATGTAAATCCAATAATCGTCTACAAGAAAGCCTTGTTAATGTGAAATTTACAGACTATCATAAGGTTGCACTTACGAAGTTTAGTGAAACGGACCTCAGTAAGGTACACAACCGCCTGCGTTAATCTTGCCAAGATCAACAACGGTTCATAACATATATTGGCAATGCAAACTCGGCAATCAAGCGGTTTTATTGGCTGAGCCTGAGCTGTGGTAAACTCAGACTCAGCGAATCAAGCTGCTTGATTTCAAGCAATATTTTCAAGTATTTGGGAATGATGACATTTACAAATATTGACATAATTAGCGCAGTCAGCGGTGCAGTATCCGACTAATGTTCACGTCAAAAGTACTTGATGTTCATAGTAATAATTTAGAACCAAGTGGACACGGTCACAATGCAAAACAATAGGAAGAAACAAGACATCTTCAGCCCTGAAATTAGAATATCCTGACCAGCTGCCAGGTCCATTCCAAAGAGAGGTGAGAGGTTGGAGACGGAGTGAGAGAGAGGGTACAATCGAACGAGAGAACAAGATACTCAGAGGAGACCAATGAACCCATGTACGGAAGAAACAAGAATCATGACACACTAATTTAACCTTTGAACCCGAAGGTCCGCTATAGCGGTTTATGCAAGAAGTGCAGATCTAGATGAGACGGGGTCAGCGTGTAAGTGCACACACGAACGAACACGACAGGTTGGTTCCAACCTGTCGTGTTCGTTCGTGTGTGCACTTACACGCTGACCCCCGGCTTGTAACGAACCATCTCATCAGGATCTGCACCTTTTGTAAAGCAATGTTCATATTTCTGAGAACAAAATAGTCCCTCTTTTCATAAATGGACTAGTGATGATTAGATTGGCTGCTAAATAAACATATCAAAATCCATTCCAGTTATTTAGGGGTGAAAATATTATCTCATACCCCGAGTAATGTATGTACATGTACATGATGCAAGGGGTTGCCAGCTTTTCAGAAAGGCGGGGGGGGGGGGTCGAAAATAAGAGAAACATATTATAAGGCGCAAAATAAACCAGAAAAAGTAACTCAACTATTCGATGACCGACATTTAACCTATAAGAGTCTCACAAATCGAGATATGAGCAAAAATAATTTTCGATTTCTTGCCATTTTTAGTTAAAACAATTATGCTGGCTCAACCCCCCCCCCCCGACTTGCAATCTGACGACGCCCTTGCAATGTACAAGTATGGCATTAGCCACACAACCGCACGCGATGATGGTGTTTGTATCGATTGGCAACGTCATCGGTGGCTGTGACTGGAGAAATATGGCTTATGGAATATTTGATCAGTAGCTCCTGATCAAATAACTCACTCCTGCAGCCTTATATCGATGTATATTGTTTGTTAGACACATGCCGAGTGATTCATTGATGTACTGGCTAACAGTGCAGATCCTGATTCACACAGGCTGGTCTGGATCAACACTGGTCTCAAAACTCATTAGCCCATTTGTTCCAGTCACAGCCACATATGTCTAGTAGAAAGCTATTTTCGAAGGAATAACAGAGCTGCAGATAACTTGTGTATCTAAAGTATTATACCCCCATATTTCAAATTCAATGCGTATTTTACTTTTATAAATGTGGTATAGATGTTCTTCCTTAATAAATAGGGAAAAAATGTTAAAAAATAAAACAGATTATTTAAAAATTCACTTATTTGAGCTGCAAAAAGCAAACACTGTTTGCTTTTTGCAGCGCAACTAAGTAAATTTTAAACTATATTATTACAGTATTTTCACTACTCAATTTGAAAATCAATGCGCATTTTCACATTGCTGTGAGTATTTTGTACTCCCTCTTTTGATAATCAATCCGTATTCTGCTAAGATACGTGCGTAAAATACACCAATACGCACCTTATCCGGAGCTCTAGAATAATGTCTTGCTCGTCGTAGTCTATGTTTGCCCAAGGGATATACATCGCAGTTATTATACGATAGCACGAGATAGAGGCGAACACGCTCGATATGCCTTCCAACGGATACATTACACTACCTGCTGCGTTAATCTTACCAATATATGTCAATTTCAAAATACTTGAATATTGCATTTAATTCTCCAGCTTGATTGGCTGAGCCTGAGCTGTGCCACAATGCTCGCATGCTCGCAATCAAGCAGTTTGATTGCATGAGCCTGAGCTGTGTTACAGCTCAGTCTCAGTCAATCAAGCTGCTTGATTTCAAGCGCAATATAGAGGTATTTTGAAATACATAAATTGACAGATGTTGGCAAGATCAGCGCATGCGGTACTGTATTTCATAGTATTATTACGGGTTTATGTTATTAGTTTAAAGGGGCGTGTCAGAATTAAAAAAAAAAAAAAAAAAATCTTAAACATAAAACGTGCTTTCATTATGGCCCTGTGTAAAGTGGTTTAAATGAAGATATAATATGACGATACTATTTCTATTGTTACCCATATAGGTACATAAATATCGGGCTTCCTACAGTTTGTGTATCTTGTTCAACAAGATAGATAATCTGATACCTATGTACCGCTCTCGGTGAAAATAGAAACAACCCAGCGGTCCTAGTATCCTCATATATTTTCAATTACACCACGTTACATATGGCCATGACGAAAACACGTTTCCATTTGTTAAAGTATTTGAAAAAAAATCCTGATATGCCCGTTTAATAAAAAGGTTTCGTGCCACATCACTGCATTCACATATATGTACTGTTTATCAGAAGTTGATCATGTGACCAGTTCACTAAGGTTGTGACTTCCCTCGGGAAATTTATCTACGGAAATTCGATAATTGTCAGGATATTTCTGGTAGACATTTACATATACAGAACCACATGTATTCTATCATACGCAATGGTCTCTCGCAGAGTACATGTATGTTATGAACCTTCTTAATAATAACATCGTCCGAAATTATTATTCAAGTATACAAGGCGATCCCCGGCGCGTGTCTCACCCACGAACGTCACGGTCACCCGAATAATAATGTAAGGAAGCTACTGGCGAAGCTTGGTAAAGATCCGACCTTCATGTACATGCTATGAGAAAGCAGGGGGCCATTTCACTAAACGTCATACGACTAAGATGTTCGTAAGTGAAAATTTATGATCGTCTGGAAATTTCAATTGGTGGATTTACATTTATTGAGCATAGGCTGCATATGCAGCCTATGCTCAATAAATGTAAATCCAATAATTGTTTACAACAAAAAAATGTTACTGTGAAATTCATAATTTTTCACTTACGAACATCTTAGTCGTACGAAGTTTATGAAATGGCCCCCTGTGTCCTACCCATGGAGAAATGCGACATATTGAAGATGTACGTCCAACATTGTCGATGTCCATCCCGCCGGACTTGTGACCGCTATGTACACTTACAGTACAGTGCAACCTCTCCACAACAGCCACCATTTGGAAGACGCAAAACTGGCTGTTGAAGAGAGGTGGCTGTTGTAGAGAGGTTAATGCTGAATTAAATTTGTCGTCTACTGTTTATTTATTTTCTTCGATAATTTTCAGCAAATACATGCTTTGGTAGCATTTTAGAATCATTTCCAATGGAAATGATTCTAAAGTGCTGTAAAAACATGTTTTTATTGAGAAAGAATGCAAAAGTAACAGCAGATGACAATGTTCGTGCTCAGCAGTATTATGATTACATATAGAAGAATCCATCCATTTGGGATATAAAATAGCGGCTGTTACAGAGAGGGTGTTGTTATAGAGAGGTGGCCGTTCAGGGAGGTTCTATTTTACTTTCCTCTAGAGCGGTTGAGACAAAAAACTAGATAATTTAGACAATGACTACAATATCCTCGAAAACGTGTCACCGAATGTCGGTAAAATCACAATCACAACTACATAGTATGTGCTTATAGTTGGTGTGTAGGTTAGCGAATACCAAATGGCACGAAATCGCCCAAGGGGTATGCAGAAGTAGTCCGGTATAAAACGTATAACAAATAATGTGGGCGTTTTGAGGTCACATACTCAGTTTTGCTTGCAAATCTTGATCTATTACTACCCAGTTTCACTTGAGGAACATTTTGGGGTACTTTTAACACCAGTTTTCAACATATTTGTAGCATTTAAAAGAAAACACTGAACCTGTTGGTCACGTGATGTAAACAGAGTTTCCGTGGCCAAAAATGTGTAAACAATATTGGGGGATATGACGAGGTTGGATTTTTCTTTCTTATAAGTAAGTGAACCTATTGTTATAATTCATGCAGAACAAGTACAGACTGGCTGCATGTCATGTACAAGTAGGTCCCACAGCATCCATACGAATAGTGAAAGTAGGAGAGACTGGCCTTATTGGATGCGATTCGGTGAAAGTATATATTAAACTAGTTGGTGTGTTCTAACCTGTATGACATATGAAACACAAACTTTCCCCATTTCAAAATGTCAGTTTATCTGTGCCGCATGATCTTTTGACCACATACATGGTCATATGTTTGCCGTATTGACGAGTATTCGTGGCTGTGAATGGAGAAAATTAGGCCTATGCTGTTTGCGACCAGTGTAGATCCAGATCAGCCTGTGCATCCGCACAGGCTGATCAGGATCTACACCGTTCGCCATTCCATCAGGGAAACACCTGGGATGCTTCTAACAAGCAATAGATCGTAGGCTACACCGATAGGTATCCGGCTACAGGAGTGTGCCGTTTGATCAAGAAGTACACAGGTCACAAATCCCATCAGCCCTATTTCTCCAGTAAAAAAAATTCAGACACCTTGGGAGGTTTATGAAGTGGTACCTCTCAAAACCGGACACCCTGGGAGTTCCCCAGGGTGTCCGGTCTGGAGAGGTTCCATTGAATAATATGACGGTCTCAGAACTAAAACGTCCGTGCAGCAATGTATGAGCATGTGACACCTATCGATTGAGAGATCTGTACCTCTCCAAACGGAGCTCCATATGGTGTCCTGTTGGAGAGGTTCCACTGCATACAATGAAGGCCAACGAACTACAAAGTAGTGTATCATTGAATGAGAGTGTCCCACCAATAACCCATGAATGCGTTGGTGATGTCAATCAAGGCGGATCTATGACATCCCGACAACAATGTGATAACCTGTGAGGTTTGTGGAGGGGAGTTACCCAGGGTGTCCGGTTGGGAGAGGTCCCACTGTATACCATGACGAACAACAACTTACGTATAACAATATGCGAGTATGTCCCACCGATCGACAATCAGGTGCATGATCACGTGGTTACAACAACAACAACGTCGCCCACTCCAAAGTAAGTATTATTTGATATTTTCTTTAATATGCAACGGATTTTGATGAAATATGGCGCATTTGGTGGTCTATGGAGTTTGGCACAGACTTGTGTTGTTTTTGCGAAGAATCGGAAACACGACAGAAGTGTGGGCGAAAATACAGAGACCACCAAATGCAGCTTAACAAGACGCGTTTGATGCGCCATATTTCATCAAAATCCGTTACGTAATAAGGACACTATACAAGAATACGTACTTTTAATCGGTACTTGTTGTTGTTAGTAGCACGTGATCATGCACCTTGACAATGTAAGCACTTTGTACGGGGATGTCAATCAATGCTGAACTATGATACCCCGACAATAACGTGGTAACCGTTGACATGATGACATTAACCCCGATATACGCCAGGGCGATTTATAGCGCCGACGGCTAATTACATTACAGCCGGCGAGCAGTCACTCCGACCGATCGCAGCTATGAACAAATGTTACGACAGTAAACAATGCAAAAACAGTATTTTTTCAATAATATTAAATTATAGTAAAAGTTAAGAATGAGCCTTCTTTTTATTTCGTGAAATTTGGTCAAATTTTATTTCAAAGTGAAGTGAAGATGTCTATGGGAATTTCAGAGGAGGACATTTTTCTATTTTCAGAAATATGGACGATTTTCAATATTTGTTTTCTTAGTTAGATAATTTCGAAGCTATCTATCTAGCCATATTTCGGAGTAAATTCTATTATTTTTCCTTTATTTTTGGCTCCTCCTCCAGCTCCTCCACCTCCTTTTCCCCATGTTAAATTCCCATAGACAAATCAGTGCTTAGTAATAAAACCATATTTGACCAAAGTTTAGGTAGGTACAAAATCGCGTGGCTTGTCTCAGTTATACATACATGTACATGTACTTATAGGTTAAGACAATTTCAACCCTCAGGAACTGGAATGGACTGTGATATGCTAATGTTCCGACCAATCAAATGGTCACAAATGATTTTCAGATTCGTCCATTTATGAAAAGGTTGATTTTTGTTCTAAGAAATATGAAAATTACTTGCAAAAAGTGCAGATCCTGATGAGACGGCTCGTTACGAGCCGGTTCATCTGGATCTGCACTGTTTGCATAAACCACTATAGCGGGTTTTCGGGTTCAAAGGGTTAAGAAAATTTCAGCTAAATGTAACTGCATGTACATGCATTATGTGATGCATCGTAAATATTTATTCAGACGTCATTAACGGACTAAATCATACATTTTAATTTTTTTAACATTTTGCACAACTTGTTATGTACAAACTCACGTGACTTGTGTCATATGACCCTTTACATGACATCCAACGTTTATATTACGCGAAAGTGCATATTACATGTCCTAGGTTTGTTCCAGACACTATTTGAATTTTATTCATAAATGCCAGCGAGTTGTACAATGAAAATGCATTTACTGGGATTGGTGCGTCCCATAGGAGACAGAGCGCATAAAATTGTAATGATCCGTCGATGTTCTCTTGTCTGAATTTGCCAGATATAAATATACATGTACACTGGAATCTCTCTAGACCGGACACCAATAAAATATACAGTGGAACCTCTCTAAACCGGACACCCAGAACAGGCATTATCATCATAGGAATGAATGGCCTTTTTGTGGAATTTGTCGGGGTATAAACTTGGAAAAACCACTTTCACAATTGGCGATAAAAATAAACAATTGGCATAAAAATTACAATTTTCGAGAAATTTTTTTTTTTTTTTTTTTTTACCCAGCCGTGGGTAAGCGTTTGCCGTGGCACGAGGGAACTGTTTGAATCCCAAGGCCGTAGGCCGCGGGTTCAAACAGTTACCGAGTTCCCACGATGTAACAATTAAAAATGTCTACGTCCATGCGGGGCTCCGTGCTTTATTTAAAGCCTTAGTTCACAGTTCACTATGCGACACACTGAACTGTCCTGAACACCACGGAACCATGTCACTGCTCGTTTGTAACCTTATATAAGACGTCAGTAACCAATTTCCATAGCCAATCTCCCTATTTTGCTGAGCAATCTTACGAGATAACACTCCTCCTCGTCGGATAACGTTATTATAGTATAAAAACTGTCTAACAATCCAGCCCACGAAGCGTTTTCATAACGATGAATTCTATCGAGGGCGACGACATTCCGCTAAGTCTAAATTGGTTATCGAGTTTGGAGACGCAACAGAATAATTCTGGAAACAGCCATCAATATTAACCCTTACACCGCTATCTTAATTTGTTATATTGGTCTGCTGTTTATTTTCTATTTTCCATTGTTATCATCAAAAACATGCTTTGACAGCACTTTAGAACAATTTACAACATGCTTTGACAGCACTTTAGAACCATTGAAAATGATTCTGACGTGCTGTCAAACCATGTTTTTTATTGATAAATAAGGCAGTATATAAAAGCAACAGCAGACGACAAATGTTGCGTGTAGCGGTCTAAGGGTTAATTCATGGCTGTCTAAGGAGTCAGAATTGATCGTTATTGGATTTACATTTATTGAGCATAGGCTGCATATGCAGCCTATGCTCAATAAATGTAAATCCATCGTATTGTTTTGTTTATAGCCATACAAGTATATGAGGTTACCACGTGATGTGATTTTGTACCTTCGGACATCTGCTTAATTTCTTGAAATACGTTTACAAAATTTACAATATTTTCCGCAAATGGCGCCAAAAGTTGCTAAAATTTTCAGAGTACATACGGAATTATTCAGCTTTTGACTTTATTTATGAAAAATATTGTAAATTTTGTAAACGTATTTACCGAAGGTACACAATCACATTGCGTGTATCATATGAATCGTCTAGTCGAGACGGTTCATATGAGTGGTAACATCATGTATTTTATTTTAAGATTTAAAAATACAAAAAACACATAAAGAAAATAGGTATTTTTTCACGAACCACTTCATAACTGTAATTGCATTTTGCCTGTATTACACTTCAAAACATGGTTTCACAGCACTAATGGACTTGATTCTAAAGTGAAGCACGAATTAACAATTCGTTCCCAAGAAATGACAATTATTTCCCTCAATTTAACAATTCGTTCCCTCGAATTAACAGTTCGTTCCCACGATATAATAATTCGTTCCTTCGAAATAACAAATCGTTCCCGTGAATTGAGGGAACGAATTGTTAATTCGTGGGAACGGGAACGAATTGTTATTTCGTGGGAACGAATTGATAAATTGTGGGAACGAATTGTTAATTGTTAATTGCTAATAAGACTAGATGGCCGCGGCCTGCAAGTTGCGCCTTGGGGCGAGGCATGGACAATAAAAAAAGAGATATAGTAGACGGAAGTGCCGACTATATCGCTCTTTCCGCAAGCGGTCGGGACAAAAACTTTAACCAAAAATTTCAAAGTAATTAGACCTTGACATTGGGCACAGGGGCCGCACGGGAGCGGGGTAGAATGAAATTATACATGAAGATAAACACCCATGTGAAGTTTCAAGGTAATGGGCAAAGCAGGTGCAGAGATATAGTACATGAAAAAACTTTAACCAAAAACGTTAACCAAAAACTTCAAAGTAATTTGACCTTGACATTGGGCACAGGGGCCGCACGGGTGTGGGGTAGAATGAAAATATGGATGATGATAAACAGGCATGGGGCAAACAAGGTGCATAGATATAGTACATGAAAAAACTTTAACCAAAAACTTTATCCAAAAACTTCAAAGTAATTTGACCTTGACATTGGGCACAGGTGCCACACGGGTGGGGGTAGAATGAAAATATGGATGATGATAAACGCCCATGTGAAGTTTCAAGGTAATGGGCGAAGCAGTTGCAGAGATATAGTATAACGAAAAACATTAACCAAACAACTTTAACCAAAAACTTAAAAGTAAATTGACCTTGACATTGGGCACAGGGACCGCACGGGAGGGGGGTGAATGAAAATATAGATGATGATAAACACCCATGTGAAGTTTGAAGGTAATGGGCAAAGCAGTTGCAGAGATATTGTATAACGAAAAACTTTAACCAAAAAACTTTAACCAAAAACTTTAACCAAAAACTTTAACCAAAAACTTTAACCGGACATACGCCAAAGTACCGACTATATCGCGCTTTCCGCAAACGGGCGCGACAAAAACTATATTTATCCCGTCAACACAGTGCGTATGTGCCGTGAAACACGGTGCCGTGAAACATTTTTGATATCCAGTCAATACTATTTTTGCATTTTACAGCCATTTGAAGGTGTTGACGGGATAAATAGAATAGTAGGTTAGTGCCGTGAATGGGAAAAAATATCTGGCGCGGCACGGAAACGGGATGTGCTCGGCAGAGCCTCGCCCATCCCGTTTCCTGAGCCTTGCCAGATATTTTTTCCCATTCACGGCACTGACCTACTATTCTCTATCTATTTTCCTTATTTCTGAACCAAAGTATATGTTGTGACCACTCATTTGAACCGTCTCGGCGAGACGGTTCAAATGAGTGGTCACAACATATACTTCTGATGAGAAATAAAGAAATTCATGAGCGTTGCCGGATATTTTTTCCCATTCACGGCACTAACCTACTATTCTCTATATACGTCCCCTGTGCCGGGCTACGTAATCTAATGGTTTACAGTCTGCTTTTACCAAGTATGGGCTTGGGACATTAGTATAAAACATGTGTGACGCACAGTCAAGCTGTTGTCCTGAGGTAGATAAACAGATCAATGCTTTCATTTGCGATACTAAACACGAAGATACGTGTGCTGCAACAGTTGGTAAAACATTCTCATTGATATCATAGATAAATGGTAATGATAAACGTGACTGTAACTGGAAAACTGGAAAAATTGGGCTTATGGGATTGTGGTCTGCAGAGCTCCAGATAAGCTTTGTGTCTAACGCGTACTATACCAGGGATTCCGCTGGCCATCGCCACTTTCGCAATCGGCGCTAAAAATAAACAATTGGCGATAAAAAATTACAATTTTTCGAGAAAAATAATATAAAAAAAATCCTTTTTTTTTTTTTTTTTTTCGAAAATTGTAATTTTTTATCGCCAATTGTTTATTTTTATCCTATTGGTTATTCCTTTTTCTTTTTTTTTTGTGTGATTTTTTTGATTTTTTCGAAGAGGTGATTTTTTGGTTTTCCCCAGCGGAATTTCTGCTATACCCCTGATTTCAAAATCATTGATTATTTTACCTTTACAAATTGGTTATTGATTGTCTTCATTACTAAATAGGGAACGAATGATAACAAATTTAAACATTCACTTATTTGAGCTGCAAAATGCCAACACTCGGTGAATTTTCAACCTTATGACAGTATTTTCACTACTCAATTTGAAAATCAATGCGTATTTTCACATTGCTGTGCGTATTTTGTACTCCAACTTTTGATAATCAATGCGTATTCAGCTAAAATAGTTGCGTAACATACGCCAATATGCACCTTATCTGAAGCGCTGGGTCAGTAGTTCCTGCACGAATTGCACAGTTATGTAGTCTGGTAACGGTCTATATACATGTATCTTGTTAGAAGCATCACGGGTGTATCATTGCTGGAATGGTGAACAGTGCATATCCTGATCAGACTCTGTGGATGCACAGGCTGATCTGGATGTACACTAGTCACAAAACCCATAAGTCCAATATATCCTGTCAACGTCACATATTATATTACAATTTTGATACAATTTTAATGACATAATATGATAGATCCGAAATGATATTTGTTATGATTATAATGTTTGTTTGTTCGCTAACTTTGAAGTTTCAATTGATGTATTTACATTTATTGAGCTCAATAAATATAAATTCAATAATTGTTTACGAGAAAACGGTGTTAATGTGACATCTACAGACCATTATAATTTTGTAAATACGAACATTTTAGTCGTACGAAGTTTAGTGAAACGCGCCCCAGGGTCCCGTTTCACTAAACTTCTTACGACTAAAATGTTCGTAAGTGCAAAATTATGATAGTCTGTAAATTTCGCATTAATAATGTTTTCTTGAAAACAATTATTGGATTTACATTTATTGAGCATAGGCTGCATATGCAGCCTATGCTCAATAAATGTAAATCCATAAATTGAAAGTTACAGACGATATTAAATTTGAACTTACGAACATTTTAGTCGTAAGAAGTTTAGTGAAACGGGCCCCTGGTCTGCATATACATACGCACAGTTTGATCAGGATGTGCACATTAATGAAGCACGTGGTATTCTGCATATAGACCCGTATCAGTCTACAGGAGTGTGCTATTTGATGCGAGTGGTCACACATTTCTCCAGTCACATCGACATAGATTGTAAAATTGTCCAGTTATTTAGACTGTACATGTATGTGTATGTGGAAAGAAATTTCTGTTAAAACGTGCATCCTACGTCAGTTTTAGCAGGTGCGCATACATGTAGGATTATGGGTACCGGAAGTACATGTACCTATATTCGACCGGTTGTTTATTTTATAGATGAGATCATATTTTCATCGTACATAAATAGCTATGTATTTCATGGCTAGGTGTACAATACAATTGTGTAGTGTCAATTTCTGAATTATATCTGTATATTTACTGGAACACGTCCATGAAAACATACAACGTGCATGATCACGTGGTACTAACAACAACAACAAGTACCGATTTAAAGTACGTATTCTTGTATAGTGTCCTTATTACGTAACGGATTTTGATGTAATATCAAATGTGTCTTGTTAAGCTGTATTTGGTGGTCTCTGAATCTTCGCCCAACCTTCTGTCGTTTTTGCGACGAATCGATTTCCGTGTCTCCGACATGGAAATCGATTCTTCGCAAAAACGACATAAGTCTGTGCCAAACTCCCTAGACCACCAAATGCAGCTCATGAAGACGCGTTTGCTTCGCCATATTTCATCAAAATCCGTTGCATATTAAGGAAAATATCAAATAATACTTACTTTGGAGTGGGCGAATTTGTTATTGTTGTAAACACGTGATCATGCACCTTGACATATCTCCCGACCAGTCTATCATTCCATAGATTTGCCGATCCAATAACGGACTAAACGCCATTCGGACAAGGGGAAAACAACAATTTCGTAATACGGAGGGATGGTATGCTTTAAAATAATCAATAGTTGAGACAGACCGACAATACTGAATCACGCCTGACGTACTGCTATGTCTGTGTATGGGTGGAATGTATGAATCGATACGATTGTAACACGCAAACAGGTCGAATAAATACGGCGAATGAATGATAGAACATCGTAGTCAATCCACACCGCAGACTGGAAACAACAGAGGCGGTAATACACGTACATGTACATGCAATATTTGGCCTTGGGCCGATTTTCAAAATGTAACTTTGTTTTCTTAGTTAGATAATTTCCAAGCTATCTAGCTAGATTTCAGAATCAATTTCCAAATTTTTATTCTACTCCTCCTCCAGGTTCTCCACCTCTTTTCTCCACATGTTAAATTCCCATAGAGAACTCATTTTTCGTAATAACATCAATATTTCACAAAAGAATGCTCATTCTTAAATTTTGATAAAATGCAATATTTTCAAAAGAAATATTGTTTTTGCATTGGGGATATGGCCGTAACATGTGGGCAGGTTTCGTGAAACAGACAGTAGGCTGACATTTTGAAAGGTCTTCCTTACCAGAGGGGAATATACCGACAAACCTATCGATCCGTGTCTCTGGTGTCCGTAAGCCAACACTGAGTGGCTGGATGCTGATGAGTGATAGCAACACATCTAGAGTCCACTGAATAAAGATTAAGGGCAATTATGTATTGACCTATTTTTCCTGGAGGCCAGGAAAAATTGGTCAATACATAAGTGCCCTTAATTACTCACAGATGCTTGGAAACCTTCCGCAGCCTGAACTATTTCCAATGGTGGAAGCCCATGGGATGGTATTATGGTTGCACAGAATACCATGGAGAAAGTCACTACTGTCTGTTTCACGAAACCTACGCAAATTTTACGGCGATATAAACAATGCAAAAACAGTATAATTTTCTATAATATTAAATTTTATCAAAATTTAAGAATGAGCCTTCTTTTTATTTTTTGAATATCTGCCCAGTAGTTCTGAAATTCTACAAATTTCCCAATGTTAAATCCCCATAGACATCTGCATTGTTTATATGGCCGGAACAAATTATCAGGTTTCGTGAAACAGACAGTAGATTGTGTACTCTTCTCGCTGATATAGTCCAGCCTCTCGATGTCCTGTAACCGAAGAATACTCGTCTAGTTCCCGCTGGTATCACGTTTATCATGTAAAGCTAGGAAATGCGTAGGAATTCAGGAAACGTTTTATATGCATCAGGTAACGTTTTATGCTAGCCGACGATCAAATATAAAATAATCGTTGCAATAACGCGGACTCGTTAACGTTGTGGCGTTACACTGGCGTCATTCGGTAACGTCATTCGACCAATGAAACGTTAGTCTTCAATTCGGTGTATCCCGTATATTTTTATCAGGCCAATGCTTGATACCAGGGCTCCAGATAAGGAATTAGTAATTGAGTATTGTCACTCCATTATTTCTGAAGTAATTGGGTATTTCAAAATGTTAATTGTGAAAAATAGAATCACACTACTGAATCAGCAGACCGCATTTATTGAATAATTTGCTTCTAAATGAAAACAGATCTTGGTATTTCATTAGAATTGTCTCCTTGGAGACAATTCAAATGAAATACCAAGATGTGTTTTCATGGAAAAATAAGAACATATGCTATATTTGTGGTATGTTTATTGTTTTCTGTAGCATGATAAAGATATCACAAATTGTTCATTGCTTTTTGATACTCACTACGTCTGATTTCAATTGGGTTTTTGACAATTTTAATTGGGTATTTAAGCAAATACGCAGCTTATCTGGAGCGCTGCCTGATACTACATTATCTTATCAGTCAGTACATAATGGGCCAATACAAAGTACGTCACCTGATAAAAGCTAGTCTTCTGCTGCTTTAATATAGATCCAATCAATTCGTCCGAATGCGGATTTCACTCGATAAATCCACGAGCCACAGACCGTTCCATGTCGGAATCCGGGAGACTTAATACATATTGCCATATACTGTTCCGGGGAATAAGTGTTGTATCTTTTCCATCAGGGGGCCGTTTCACTAAACTCCATACAACTAAAATGTTCATAAGTGCAAAATTATGATGGTCTGTAGATTTCACATTAACAATGTTTTCTTGTAAACCCATTCATCGAAATTTCCAGACGATCCTAAATTTGCACTTATGAACATTTTAGTCGTACGAAGTTTAGTAAAACGGGTCTCAGCTGTTTTAATCCGGAAACGTCGAGGTGTCACAGGCTTCATTTGACGTTTAATCCAGTTGTCTACACATTATTCCAAACTATTACTTAATCCAGTTTCACACATGTGTCTTCGGCGGAATAAGTTAATCCAGTGTACGACCGTTCCATGTCAGAATCCTCATCATCTAACCCAGTTTAAATAACACAAACTGCACAAGCTCCGTTGCGGAAGCTTCGTTGAGGTCTAGTCCCACGTACCACAATGCTTCCTTACGTAATCCAGATTCACACAAGATATTTGAGCACACCGACGGTATTACTTCCCTTCGTTTCGTTTCAGATTATATTTAATGATGGGAATTTGCTCGAACACCTTCCATACCTCCCTTATCGCATCACCCGTATGCTATAATTTCGACAATCATGTGGAATTGAATCTGGGGGCCGTTTCACTAAACTTCTTACGACTAAAATGTTCGTAAGTGCAAACTTACAATAGTCAGTGAAGTTCACATTAACAATGTTTTCTTGTAAACAATTATTGGATTTGCATTTATTGAACATAGGCTGCATATGCAGCCTTGTTCAATAAATGTAAATACATCAATTGAAATTTCCAGACGATCCTGAATTTGCAAGTACTAACATTTTAGTCGTACGAAGGTAAGTGAAATGGCCCCCAGATGTTTTGTAAATTGTTGACGTAATTTTCGCCAAATACGACTGATTGTTGATAGTTATGAACTACTGCGATGCGACAAGGGACTGAGGAAATTCTAAAGTGGCCCATGTCCCAATAACGGCATTTATCAGGTAACCTGCCCTGTATTGACCGAATACGTACTGACTGATAACATAGTGTTGTATCAGGCATTGACCTGATACAAACATCCGGGTTACAAAGAGGTGAAAACTTACGTTACATTGGTCGGAGGGCGTCACGTGACGTTACCGAATGACGTCGTCAGTGTAATGACGCAACGCAAACAAGTCCGCGTTCTGTCCATAGATAACGACGTCATATGTGGTAATTTTTCAAGCATACAACGTTACCTGATGAATATAGTACCAGGCTAGTGTCTTTTGGCATCAAGTTTTTCAGGCACGGCTCGGAAACGGTAGAAATCGGCAAGCCTCGGAATTCTTACGCGCTTAATGGCTTTGCCTGATAAACTCATTACCGCCGGAGCTAATCTTGCCAATATTTGTCAATTTTGCTATAGGTCAGGCTCAGACAATCAAATTGCTTGATTGCGAGCTTGAATTTCCCATAGATGTTCAGAAATGTTGATAAGCTGGGCAAGATTAACACAGGCGGTTGTGTATCAGGGATTCCGATTCCACTTTCGCAATTGGCGATAAAAATAAACAATTGGCGATAAAAAATTACAATTTTCGAAGAAAAAAATAATAATAATATTTATTTTTCGAAAATTGTAATTTTGTAATCTTTTTTCGAAAATTGTAATTTTTTATCGCCAATTGTTTATTTTTATCTTATAGGTTATTCCATTTTTTTTTTTTTTTCTTGAAGTGGCGATTTTTTTATTTTCCCCAGCGGAATCCCTGGTGTATCAACACTAGACCACGTGATCCCATACACTGGTGCAGGTCTACAGAAAACAATGACGTTGAAGATGAAATAAATTCGACAAGCACACACAGATTGTATATATACCTTGTACACCAATGTATTGAGAACGTACACCATAGGCATATTGTTTTTGAAAAATTACAGATACTCCACCGACTGCGCTATTCTTGTAAATGTTTGTCAGTTTCTGCATTTCAAAATACTAGAATATTGTGCTTGAAATCAAGCTGCTTGATTGACTGAGCCTGAGATGTGCTACAGCTCAGGATCAGACAATCACATTGCTAAGATGCTAGTTGGCATTGTCAATATGCATATAAACGTTAATAATCTGGGCAAGATTAACGCAGGCGGCCGAGTATGGTAAGCGTAGTATTAATCTTTATTTCTTATCTTTATTTCTGGACATTTCCATCTGCCTCGTCCATTCGCGCTTTCTCTCTAGGGTATACTACTTTGTACTTTGAGTTTCTGGCAATTAAATGCCACTCGTCGAATATAAATCCAGAAAGGAAAATATTCTGGCCAATATTGTTCGTCTACGAATTGATTTCCCGAATGAGTTCGCGTTGTCAGATAGACCAATGCATGGCAGAAGTAACATACGGAAGTGCGTTGTGTCCTTGTTGAGCAAGACACGTTATCCACACCGCTTCAGTCCGCCCAGCTGTAAATGGGCACCGGCTAAATACCGGGAATCTTAATTGTATTTGATTGTATGTACATGTGCTTATGAATCAAATATGATCATGCACAACGTTGCAATCATTATATCAATTAAGGGAAAACACAACGAAAAGGGCCGACACGGGGGGGGGGGGGGGTGGGGGGGGGGGGGTGGGTGCGGGGGCAAGTTACGGTAAGGTGGTTATGATGAGATGAGAAATGAGGTGCTAGCGGGAGACTGTGAGAGATGTAGAGAGTGGAGAAGGTGAGAGAGAGAGAGAGAGAGAGAGAGAGAGAGAGAGAGAGAGAGAGAGAGAGAGAGAGACACACACACACACACACACGACACAGAGAGAGAGAGAGAGAGGAGAGAGAGAGAGAGAGAGAGAGATAGAGACACAGAGAGAGAGAGAGAGAGAGAGAGAGAGAGAGAGAGAGGAGAGAGAGAGAGAGAGAGAGAGAGAGAGAGAGAGAGAGAGAGAGAAAGAGAGAGAGAGAGAGACAGAGACAGACAGAGACAGAGAGACAGAGAGGAAATTTGGAGGAAATTTGTTATGAAACGAGGTCGTGCGTGTCAGATCAAAGATACAAGCCTTGTTGTTCATATATAGTTATCTGATGAAAGCCGAACCACGCCGAATGCCTGTTATGTGAAGTCATTCGGTAACATTGCCATTCGACCAATGAAACGTCAGCGACAGTAGAATTAGAATACGGAGTGTCCGTGACAAATTTGTCAGTGTCAATGCCTGATACAGACATCCAAACCTCAGTTAGATCACGTTTCGTCCGCATGTACGAGGAGATAATCCACGAGCATTAGCGAGTGGATTATCGATCGTACACGCGGACAAACGTGATCTAACTGCAGAAATAAAACTCGAAAATGTATCAAAGATTTTCTAATACATGTATCAGTTAGCACGTACATGTATTCGTCTGCAACAAATGTGGCGCTGGTGCTCTCGGTGACAAGTTTCATTTCCTTTTCGAGTGCCGCCGCTTCTATGATGAAGTTCGAAAACGGTATATCAAGCCATTTTATTTTAGAAGACCAAATATTTTAAAATTCGCACAGCTAATTGAGAAAAAATCTGGAAAGCAATTAAGAAATTTAGCTATTTTTATAAGAAATGCTTTATGGTTATAATGACTAGTGAGCTTATACATATGCATTTTGTATTTTTACCCATCGTTGTATTATGTAATCTATTGTATACCTCGTGTGTCACGTATGTGGCTTAGAGTGAATAAAATGTATTGTACTATCGACGTCAGTGAATTACCTGGGGGCCGTTTCGCTAAACTTCGTACGACTAAAATGTTCGCAAGTACAAAACTATGATAGTCTTTAAATTGCACACTAACAATGTTTTCTTGTAAACAATTATTGGATTTACATTTATTGAGCATATGCTGCCTATGCTCAATACATGTACATCCATCAATTGAAATTGTCCGACGATCCTAAATTTGCACTTACTGTGAAACGGGCACCTGATAACTACACATCATAAGCAATACATAATAATGAGCGTAATAGTTGCTTGGCGACCAGTAACGTTTTCATTCGGACAAATCAAAAAGCAGCGAGCAGTGATCGATCCATTACGACAGAATTTATAGCTTTTCAATGTAACACTCGGATGAATCGAATTCCGTTACATGCATCAGTCGTTTTTTAATTAAATTGATTCGTCTGCTGTTTTAACAAATATTTGTTCCATGGTTTGATACAATATGTTGTGGCGACGATTCTCAAATACTGCCGAATGAGGATGATTTGGTTTAGACATGTATGTAAAGACACGCCGTAAAAGCAATCGTTAACATGTGTTTCCCGCCTTTTATTAGTTGACGTCAACATGGTATGTAGAGCCAACTTGCCATGCTCGGCTATATGGTTATGTCAAGTACAGTGAAACCTCTATAAACCGGACACCCTGGGGGGTTCCCAGTGTGTCCGGTTTAGAGAGGTTTCACTGTAAATCGGGAATTTGATCATCCTGAGTCATAGTTGTGTGCTATGCGATCACGAACAGACATTATCACATGAGATATAGGACCAAGAAACTCATAAACAATACGATCACAGCCGTTTTCTTGATGTCCGGCTTAGCGGGCTTCCACTGTACATTAGGGATTCCGCTGGCGATCGCCACTTTCGCAATTGGCGATAAAAATAAACAATTGGCGATAAAAAATTACAATTTTCGAATAATTTATTTTTTATTTTTTTCGAAGTGGCGATTTTTTTATTTTCCCCAGCGGAATCCCTGGTACATTGAATCTTATTGGCTGACAGGCTGATTGATTGATTAATTGATTGATTGATTGATTGATTGATTGATGAGTTGGTTGATTGGTTGGTTTGTTTGTTTCGGTCCTTTTAAGAACAAGGTAATATATATATATAGAATATCAGTATAGTGTATTTTGATAATCAAAAGACAAGCATTTAATTCATAATGGAAACGCCCATTCAACGTATTGCGTTCATATCACAGTACATTACATTAGCCCCACGTTAGCCCCACGTTAGCCCCCACGTTAGCCCCACGTTAGCCCCACGCGACGTTAACGTTGTTGATTCGTTAAAGTTTGTTTGACGTCATTAGATTACGTGACGTTCATATCGTCGTTGTCAATAACGTCACGCTATTGACTGGCAACGTCGCTGTTCCATGAATTGCGACAAAAAGACGTAAAACAATAACATTCGTAACTTTTACGCCGTATATGGTTATTTACATCTTTGAAACTATCCGAAAATGCAGTGTAAATATAAGTAATACAAACATGGGCAGTTGCGTTTACTGTATTATGAACACCAGTTGGTCTTGTTTAAAGTTTGCGAGGAGTCCTTCGGACTTTTGACGTTGTTTCAATTGTCACCGACATCGGTACATAAGTATCAGATTTTCTATCTTGTTCATAACAAGATATGACATCCGATATGTATGTACATGTATCTATATGGGTGAAAATAGAAACAACCCAGCGGTCCTAGTCTTCAATTAAACGACTTTACACAGGACCATGATGAAAACACGTTATTATTTTTATAGAAGTTTTTCAAAAAAATCCTGATATGCACCTTTGAGCTTTACTGATTAGAAAGACTCGGGATAAATGGAAGGATCGATCCATCATAAAGATACGCCTACAATCTCATCACCCCAATCAGCCTACAGTGTAAGTAATTTCACATTCAGAACACGTGGTTTCTACGTTTGTAGATTACACTACCGCCTGCGCTAATCAAGCAAATATGTCCATCTTTCAAACATACTTGATTATTCTTATTTAAATCAAGTAGCTTGATTGCCTGAGCCTGAACTGTGATACAGCTCAGGCTCAGACAATCAAATTGCTTGATTGCGAGTTGGCATTGCCAATAATTATATGTTCGGAAACGTTGATAATCTGGGCAAGATTACAGCCGGCGGTTGTTTACTCGGCAAAAGTAAAATTTATCAAAGTTGACATCAGCAGATCTCACTTTTAACCCTTTGAAACCGAAATCCCGCTATAGCGGTTTATGCAAAAAGTGCAGATCCAGATGAGCCGGCTCGTAACGAGTCGTCTCATCAGGATCTGCACTTTTTTAAAGTAATTTTCTTAGAACAAAAACACCCCCTTTTCATAAATGGATGAATCTGAAAATCATTTTGTGACCATTGAATTGGTCAGAACATTAGCATATCACAGTCCATTCCAGTTCCTTAGGGTTGAAAGGGTTAAATTTGTTACCAAAGACAATTTGCGAGCTTCTTGCAATCCGGATCACTTATTTCCTGAAGCGACAATCCCCTACTGCAAATGACCCCATTACATTGTCGTCTGCCAGGCGAATATCCGCCATGCTAATTAGCCGCCAGACGAAACAAGAATCTGGTGCGCATGTCCCTCGTGCGTTGCACGTACACTCATGCGCATGCGCATTGTTGAATGCCATCTAATTGGAATATCCAGAAACGTCTAACATTAAGTCATTGGAATATCTGCCTCGGTTTTGTACGTTTCGTACGAACACCAGGTGGCGCTACTAATACCCACGGGAGGTACCCAACTAGTGTGTGACACGTCAGTTGAGAGAGGTGCTGCTGTATTGTATAAGACGTCACAGACTGAATAACGGTGATTGATAACAGAAATCCGTATCTGAAATGACGCCGATAATGACGACATTCACAGACATTTATTAGGTAACCTGCCCTGTATTGACCGAATACATACTGACTGATAACATATTGACCTGATACAAACATCCAGGTTACAACGAAGTGAAAACTGACGTTCCATTGGTCAGATGACGTCACGGGACGGTACCGAATGACGTCAGTGTAATGACTAAACGTAAACAAGTCCGCGTTCTGGCCATAGATAACGACGTTCGACCATAAAACGTTACCTGATAAATACAATAACAGGCTACTGTTTGATATCAAGTTGATCAGGCTCGGCTCGACAAACCTCGGAATTCCTACGCGTTTCCTAGCCTTGCCTGATAAACTTGATATCAAAAGACACTAGCCTGGTATTCTCTATCTCATAAGTCATGACGTCAATGTGGTGAAGCAATTTAAATAGTCTCACATTTTGTTCAACAAAAACGTCGCTATACATGCTTATTTACAGTGTCTTCTGTAGCCTATTTCACCAAAATTGAAAAGTATACATGTATACTTATCTTACTAAGTACACTTTCATGAAGAAATTTTCAATTTAAGGGTACATTTATAAATGTGTATTATACTGAATGTATTACATTATCACAGCCATTTTGGCTGTGATAATGTAAACAATTCAATATAATAATTATGCATACGTTTAATTATCAAATATATATGCGGTCGTTAGTTCTATATGCAATAATGCAATTGGGAAATAATAAATGATTACTCCTCAACGTCTACTTAGCTTGATAAGTATACTTAGCAATTTTTGTGAAATCGGCTAGTGATATCTAATGTATCAGTCTCGGCTTGAAAACGGCAGGAATTCCTTGGCAAGCTTCGGAATTCTTGCACGTTTCCTAGCCTCGCCGTTTTAACTTGACAGCAAATATGTGACATTCTATATTTATCCCGTCAACACAGTGCGTATGTGCCGTGAAACACGGTGCCGTGAAACATTTTTGATATCCAGTCAATACTATTTTTGCATTTTACAGCCATTTGTAGGTGTCGGCAGAGCCTCGCCCATCCCGTTTCCTGAGCCTTGCCAGATATTTTTTCCCATTCACGGCACTAACCTACTATTCTCTATATATAGTGTGCACTGTGTGATGCGAAGCCATCGTTATCGCAATGAATAGACAGACTGTAAGCGTGAGCTGATGATTGCGGAGATATTAGACCGGCATTATGTTGCAATTGTTCCAATTTTGACGAATAAGCTCCAGACAAGCTATACCAGCCATGTCCATCTCCCCGTCCGTCATCCCCAAGAATTGTTCAAATGAATTCGAAACCAACCGAAAATGGTACAGTGGTGGAACCCCTCTAAACCGGACACCAAGAAAACGCCTGTGATGTTATGTTTGATGGGTTTCTTGGCCATTTATCTCAGGCGATAATGTATGTTCGTGATCGCATAGCACACAACTATGACTCAGTATGATCGAATGCCTGATTTACAATGAAACCTCTCTAAGCCGGACACCCTGGGGACCTCCCAGGGTGTCCGGTTTAGAGAGGTTTCACTGAACTTATTCTCGGCGTATACCATACGCATACAACGCAATTGCTACCCCACTCCATACCTCTCGCGAGGGTAGCAATTTAACCCCATCTCTTTAATGTAACACATGGAAGAGTAATTTTTGCAATCGGTTATCCGGCGTGTTTGATATGTTAGCGATATAAAACTGTCAAAGCTATAGCAATACATTATTAATAAAGAACATACACATGCATAAATTGGTTATTTTACCGTGTCAAGGTGTGTATCTGACATTTACATGTATAAGATATACATGTAAATGTCAGATAAACACCTTGTAAATGAGAACTGATGGCTTCCATGGTAAATGATTTCCCTGTTCTATTGTTTTTGGCAATTTACTTGTTCTACATCAAAGAGTATTTGCTTAAAGGTATAAACTATACAGTTTACTAAATTTTGACCTACATGCAACCGGTTTGGGTATGCACTTCGGTTGCTCACATTTTTGAATGGGTTACATTGTAGCCGTAGATAACATATCGGAGGCGAATTATTGTAGCCGCATTAGCGAAACGGGAACGCAATACTTAGAAATACAACAGCCGCTGTTGTATTTCTAAGTATTGCGTTCCCGTTTCGCTAATGCAGCTACAATTGTCAGCCCAATTGTCACGTGACGTATCACGTGTAAGTGGGTTACACAATCTGAGATACCATTATAGTAAATCGATGACGACATTGAATATGTTGGGCATTACGGCGCTGCAATATAATTACCGGGGAACCCCTCCAAACCGGACACTCGTGAAAATAATGATGTTTAACTTACGTGCGTTTCGCAGTGGAACATCTCCGAACCGGACACCATGGGGACCTCCCAGGGTGTCCGGTTTGGAGAGGTTCCACGGTACCACCGTACGAGGGGCCAACTCACAATACGAAGCTTGTCGCTGTACTGACTATTTCATTTCGTCTTGACACATGTACGAATGTGAACCGATTACTTCAGTACACAGCCGCCTGAGTTAATCTTGTCCAGAGTATCAACTAGGCTGAACATCTATGAAACTCGAAATGAAACAATTTGATTATCTGAGCCTTGATTGCAGCTGGATTTCAAGGAAAATACGGTTAAATTTCTACTAGTCTGTGGCCCGTTTCACTAAACTTCGTACGACTAAAAATTTAGGATCGTCTGAAAATTTAAATTGATGGATTTACATTTATTGAGCATAGGCTGCTTATGCAGCCTATGCTCAATAAATATACATCCATTAATTGTTTACAAGAAAACATTGTTAATGTGAAATTTACAGACTATCATCATTTTGGACATACGAACATTTTAGTCGTACGAAGTTTAGTGAAACGGCCCCCTGGTATTTGACACAGGCATTCGGCGTGTTTCGGCTTTCATCTGTATATAGCTCTATATATATAAACAAGGATTCTAACTTTGGCCGGACACGACCTCGTATCATAACAAAATAACATGTTTAAAATTGTAATTTTCTATGCATTCTATGTGTTTCTGCAGGATATCGATACTTCTCAAATGATCATATTATGAACTTGCCACTACAATATTGACGTTAAAGCCTTAAACACGAGGTTGTGTCCGACCTAGGAAAAGCAGCCGTGTAATTCGATATGTTTTGCATAAGTATGTTCTAACTATGCTATTTTAGCAAGATAACAATAATTCTCAAATGAACATGTGCACTTTCGGCCAAAATATTCACATTAGCGTTAATAAAATCGCGGAATTTGTTATGATACGAAGTTAGAAGCCTTGTTTATATATAGAGTTATACCGAGGAAAGCCAAAACACGTCGAATGCCTGTGTTTTTTGAATATGCACATTCGCTAATTGTATTATCCATTTTGATTTCTGATACTGAATATACATCTTAATGTTTTTAATCGATAATTATCTACAGTGTAACCTCGCTAAACCAGACACGCTGGGAGATCCCCAGGGTGTCCGGCTTAGCGAGGTTCCACTGTAAACCAGGGGGCCGTTTCATTAAACTTCATACGACTAACATGTTCGTAAGTGCAAATTTATGATCGTCTGTATATTTCAATTTATGGATTTACATTTATTGAGAATAGGCTGCATATGCAGCCTATGCTCAATAAATGTAAATCCAATAATTATTTACAAGAAAACAATGTTAATGTGAAATTTACAGACTATCATAATTTTGCACTTACGAACATTTTAGTCGTAGGAAGTTTAGTGAAACGTCCCCCAGGCATTTAATTATTCCGAGCCATAGTTGTGTGTTATGCGATCACGAACAGGCATTATAACCTAAGATAAATGACAGAGAAAGCCATCAAAATTATTATCACATATATTTCTTGTCGTTCGGTTTAGAGAGGTTCCACTTTCTGTCACAAATTGACAAGTATTTGTAGGATTATCGTAGACGATACGGTTACATTTCTACAAGTCTTATACTTGAATATGCACATTCGCTAATGGTGCTATCCATTTTGATTTCGAAACACGAACATTATGTATACCCGAGCCGAAACCTATTACCACAATACATGCACAGTGGAACCTCTCTAAACCGGACACAAAGAAAACACCCGTGATCTTAGTTTGATGATTTTCTTGGTCATTTATCTCGGACGATATTGTCTATTCTTGATATCTAAACAAACAGCTATGGCTCAGAATGATCAATTGGCTGATTTACAGTGAAACCTCTCAAAGCCGAACACCAGGGATTCCGCTGGCGATCGCCACTTTCGCAATTGGCGATACAAATAAACAATTGGCGATAAAAAATTACAATTTTGGCGATAAAAAATTACAATTTTCGAAAAAAAAGAAGATATTTTCCCCATCCCAGTGTGTCCGGTTTTGAGAGGTTTCACTGTACGTCGATAATGTATCTCGTACAACAATTGTTGGATTTGTTTCCGGCAGTTATCATAATTATTTCATAGCTTAGAAAATCTCAGCTCTACGGATGTGTTTTACTATTTCATCTGTCTTTTATATTTTCGGTATCCGTGAGAGCTGAGACACTTATAGTTTAAAGTTTAGTCACAATAACAGCCCAATTTGTCCTGGTGTTTTGCTACACAAATGGGAATAAAAGGATAACCAATGTCAAACTATGTATACCTACATGTGTATTATTGGTATATCAATGTTTTTAACATGACTGTGAAGTGTTAAACTTCTCACTCGTCAGACTGTGTAGCAAAACGCCAGGACATTTTAACATGACTGTGAATTGTTAAACTTCTCACTCGTCAGACTGTGTAGCAAAACGCCAGGACATTTAACATGACTGTGAACTGTTAAACTTCTCACTCGTCAGACTGTGTAGCAAAACGCCAGGACATTTTAACATGACTGTGAAGTGTTAAACTTCTCACTCGTCAGACTGCATAGCAAAACACCAGGACAAATTGTTGTTATTGTTGTTGTTAATTGCTGTTATTGTGACTAAACTTTACACTATAAGGGGCTCAGCTCTCACGGATACAGAAAATATAAAAGACAGACGAAATAGTAAAACACATCCGTAGAACTGAGATTTTCTAAGCTACATTATTTCACAGCATTTTTGTCATTGACAACGGATCACCAGCACGCGAATTGTGTACAGTATGTCCATTAGACATGAGGCCACAATTACGCTGTAATTTCATTCGTGGCAATATCGTGAATATAGTGCACGTGTGGTTGCAGCAAAACCATCGATTATCTGTCTGTAAATGGCATCGTACTCAGTGCCCTGGTGCATCCCTGAACACAAACATGCGTTAATGTCAGTGTTAGAACAGCGGTCCGTTTCAATAAACTTCGTACGACTAAGATGTTCGTAAGTGCAAATTTAGGATCGTCTGGAAATTTAAATTGATGGATTTACATTAATTGAGCATAGGCTGCAAACGCAATTCGTTCCCTCGTTTACATTTATAGGCTGCAAACGCAGCCTATAAATGTAAACGAGGGAACGAATTGTTAAATTGAGGGAACGAATTGCCATTTCGTGGGAACGAATTAATAAAGAAAACCCATGTCCCCTGCGGGGCTCCGTAATCTTCCAATGCGATTCGTGCCGTAATACAAGTTCTACATAAAGTGGAATCGCCTGCTGGAGCAATATTGATAAGGGGGCAATGACCAGTTAATTTAAAATTATCAATTTCACGCCCTCGGACAGTATGTATTTAATTCAATATTCCAAATAAGTAGGCAGACAGCAATATGTGTTCGACATTTGTGACCTAGACACACAAGAAGCTTTTACATAAACACAAATATGCTGCTCTATTAGTGCTCCTTACCTATGCAGGAATGTGAAATATCTTGGTGCAGCCTCTTTAAAATTGTCCAATTCTGAGGTAAAATATTCACTTTAAAACCATGCCGTGTCACGCTACTTGCGGAACTACAGATTGAATGTTGTATGTGTTCTCAATCATCATCCAGAGGCAAATGCACTATCATGGTGCAAACCAGTTCCCATCCATGAGTTTTCTCTGAAATAAATTCTTGTTTGAAACTACCAGAAAAATCTGTTGTTTTGATCAGTTTTTGTCACAACATACCCTCAATTCGTATTTGGCCATTTCTGATCAATGGGAACAGGTCAGATGACCCTGGAATAGGCATTCATCAATTAATACGATGTAAAATCTGAATAAAATACAAAATCAACTACAAAAAATTCATTAAACAATTAAAATTCATTTTAATTGTTTAATGAATTTTTTGTAGTTGATTTTGTATAACAATTAACGGTATAACAATTAAAATGAATTTTAATCAGCAGAAAGTGTAATATTTATAAATTTCATTATACGAAACTGGCGGCTAACTGGTCACTGCCACCTAAGAGTATACTCTGGAACTGACGGTCGCTGCCACCTAAGAGTATACTCTGGAACTGACATATACGGAACCCCGCAGGGGACATAGATTTTTTTATTATTTCGTTCCCACGAAATAACAATTCGTTCCCTCAATTTAACAATTAGTTCCCTCGAATTAACTTTTCGTTCCCACGGTATAACAATTCGTTCCCTCTAATTAACAATTCGTTCCCTCGAAATGACAATGTGTTCCCCCAATTTAACAAGTTGTTCCCTCGAATTAACAATTCGTTCCCACGATATAACAATTCGTTCCCACGAATTAACAATTCGTTCCCACGAATTAACAATTCGTTCCCGTGGAAACGAATTGTTATTTCGTAGACGAATTGCTAAATTGAGGGAACGATTTGTTAATTCGTGGGAACGAATCGTTAAATTGAGGGAACGAATTGTTATTTCGTGGGAACGAATTAATAAAAACAAAATTCTACGTCCCCTGCGTACACTACCGTATCTGCTAATCCTGCCATATTTGTCAATTTCGTTATTTCTAAAAACATAGTACTTGAGAATTATGCTTGAAATCAATCAGCTTGATTACCAGGGGGCCGTTTCACTAAACTTCGTACGACTAAAATGTTCGTAATTGCAAAATTATGATAGTCTGTAAATTTCACATTAACAATGTTTTCTTGTAAATAATTAATGGATTTACATGTATTGAGCACAGGCTGCATATGCAGCCTATGCTCAATAAATGTAAAACCATCAATTGAAATTCTTAAATATAAGCCGAATCGAATCGAAGTGTGCCCGGGTAGCTAAGTCGTTACGGTGATGGTATGGTAATCCATGGAGACGGAGGATTATTTGCTTAACTGCGAGTTGTCGTTGCCAATAGAAACGATGGTACTCAGGAGCAAGATTTAGCACAGGCGGTTGTGTAAAGATGGAGAGAGCATGGGAGAGAGAGAGAGAGAAGGTGTGAGAGGGCGAGTCATGGAAGAAACCATAAAAAAGTTACTTAGGGAGACTGAGAGAGGGAGAGATCTCGTGTAGGTGAGATAATTCGATGGAAAACTACTAGAAACAAATGTTAGTGCCGTGAATGGGAAAAATATCCGGCAAGGCTCAAGAATTTCTTTATTTCTCATCAGAAGTATATGTTGTGACCACTCATCTGAACCGTCTCGTTTTGGTTCAGAAATCAGGAAAATAGATAGAGAATAGTAGGTTAGTGCCGTCAATGGGGAAAAATATCTGGCAAGGCTTAGGAAACGGGATGGGCGAGGCTCTGCCGAGCACATCCCGTTTCCGTGCCGCGCCAGATATTTCGTCCCATTCACGGCACTAATTTACTATTCTATTTATCCTGTCAACACCTACAAATAGATTTAAAATGCAACAAATAACCCCAGTCGCATCCTCAAAATCGGAGAATCGACTAGTATGACAACCGCACATATTCATACGCAGTGATTAGGTTGTATTGACAGGATATCAAAAATGTATCACGGCACCATACGCACTGTGTTGACGTGATAAACATTGTATGTATACTGTGTGCAACATCAGTGTAACTACTTTCCGATGCGCAGTCGCAATTGCTTAGGGAGTTTCAGCATCGATTTGTGTTTTATAGCAACCGGTTGCGTGTTGTAATTGCGTGACATGTTCTACATCAACTGTGCTAGCGACTATACAAATGGTGATGATGGGATTGGTCGTCAGTGTAGCCGCTGGAAATAGTACCGAACTGCGTACTACAGCGTCACGTTTGTTAAACTCATGCCGTTGTTTCACACACGGAATGGTTATCAGAGAAGTGCGAGCGGCGGAGTGTGAGTGGAGGAATGTGAGTGGAGAAATATGAGTGGAGAAATTGTTATTACGACCACTGGTCAGCAATAAAAACTTCTCCCTCCACTGACGCACCAATCCATCAGAGAAACGCTAACACCGCTACAAGCCAACATTCAAGACGGAATGTGTATGCGTACATCAGCTGTTTGAATGGAAGAGGCTATCAAAACAAAGTACCAAAGGTACTGCATATATGCTAGAATTACACGATATCTCCGACGGAAATGTAACAATAACGTTCGACCCTGTCCATCCATGGGTAAACGTTTGTCGTGGCACTCGGGAACTGTTTGAACCCGCGGTCTACGGTATTGGGGTTCAAACAGTCCACTCGCGCCACGGCAAATGTTTACCCACGGCTGGACATTGTCGAACCGTATAATGCAGGCCCGTACACAGAGGGGGTGCGACGGGTGCGTACGCACCCCCTTAACCCGTTCAACACCACAGGCATGTATAGTGGTATTGGCAAAAAGTGTAGATCCAAATGAGCCGGCTCGTGACGAGCCGTCTCATCAGGATCTGCACTTTTTGCAAGTACTTTTCATAATTTTGAGAACAAAAACACCTCATGTTCACAAATGGACTGGTCTGAAAATCATTTTGTGATGATTGGAATGGGTTGCAAAATTAACATATCAAAATCCATTCCAGTTATTTAGGGGTGAAATGGTTAATCTGCCAAGGTCGGTCTGTGAATGTGCAAAACAAACATGTTTAGCCCTTCGCGCTGTCGATAACGCACCCCCCTAAAGTAATGCCTGCGTACGGGCCTGTAATGTTTGTCACTAAGCAGTGATAAAACGAAGAGACGAAGTGTCCGTATGGAGTCGCAACTATGAGTTAGAAACTCATAGTGGCGACTCCATACGGACACTTCGTACAAACATAATGAAAGTAGACGATGTTGTCACGATTCTTACTGTGACAAATGTGCTCAGGTCAGTAGCCGATTTCATCAAACTTGCAAAGTATACTTATCTAACAAAGTATACTTTGAGGGAGCAATCATTTATTTTTCCTGAAATGCATTATTTCATATAGAACTAACAACTGCATATATTTGATGATTAAAAGTATGCATACTTATTATACTGAATTCGGTTGATGTGTAAACAGTAGCGTAATTTTATTTTACCCTATTACTCAAAATACTCAATTACTAATTCCTTATCTGGAGCCCTGCAGTTTCATTAATGTTCATGATCCGGAAGTCATTTAAAGGTTCGAATTAATCTTGCGAATCTGCACACCATAAGAAAGTCGCATACCAAATGTGAAGTCTCCATCTATTACGGTTTAAAACGTTAATTTCTTGAAAGGCAAAATTGCGAAATTAAAATGGTATGATATGACCTGGAGTCCAACAAAAACAATCGAAATGCACAGTGTGCATCTGCTCACTATAAGAAAGGCACATGCCAGATATCAAGTATCTACCTATTACGGTTTAAAATGTATCCTGTCAACACAGTGCGTCTGTGCCGTGAAACACGGTGCCGTGAAACATTTTTGATATCCTGTCAATACGACCTAATCACTGCGTATGAATATGTGCGGTGGCTGGGGTTATTTTTAATGCATTTTGACGCTATTTGTAGTGTTGACTGGATAAATAGAATAGTAGGATAGTGCCGTGAATGTGAAAAAATATCTGGCGCGGCACGGAAACGGGATGTGCTCGGCAGAGCCTCGCCCATCCCGTTTCCTAAGCCTTACCAGATATTTTTTCCCATTCACGGCACTAACCTACTATTCTCTGTATATTTGTTCTTAAAAGAAACGCGAACAAAGATTGATGGATGTCAAAACAAAAGTTTACATACACATGTAGACAAAGTGGGTTCGAGATTTAGCTCCCTTGTCGTCGTGGTAACAAGATTCATTATGCAATTGGTTCTAATGTTATTCATGAATATAATGTACGGTTAATTATGCATGTCACTGGTTATATCAGTACACGATCAGCAACTGTCTGACACCCGCCTTAGGGAATTACCTAGCATCAATAATTATCGCGTGTCACCTGCCGAGTGCACTACTGTTTGTTCCACGTTTTGCTGCCGACGAACATTTGGCCATTAAACACATGAAATCTAAAAAATATTTAAAAGAAAGTACTTTTTTTATCAATAACAAAAAAGTCACCCACCCGAAAAATAATTATTTGATGAAATTCCATCAAATATTGATTTTATTGCGAAAAAACGATTTTCCTATGGGAATTTAACATTTGGGCTAAACATATATTTTTGATGGAATTTTTGGGAAGGGCGACTCTTGTTATTGATGAAAAATTACTTACTTTTAAATATTTTTTAGATTCAATGTGTTTAATGGCCAAATGTTCGTCGGCAGACAGACAGTAGTATTGGAAGCGATGGCAAATAACATCCAGGTGCGCCACCACCATTGACTTGTCCTATGTAACCTAACCATTTAGCACATCGCATGTCACCTGCCGAGTGCACTAGTATCGAAGCGATGGCAAATAACGTCCATGTGCGCCACCACCATTGACTTGACTTATGTAACCTAACCATTTAGCACATCGCATGTCACCTGCCGAGTGCACTAGTATCGAAGCATTGGCAAATAACGTCCAGGTGCGCCACCACCATTGACTTGACTTATGTAACCTAACCATTTAGCACATCGCATGTCACCTGCCGAGTGCACTAGTATCGAAGCAATGGCAAATAACGTCCAGGTGCGCCACCACCATTGACTTGTCTTATATAACCTAACCATTTAGCACATCGCATGTCACCTGCCGAGTGCACTAGTATCGAAGCCATGGCAAATAACATCCAGGTGCGCCACCACCATTGACTTGTCCTATGTAACCTAACCATTTAGCACACCGCATGTCACCTGCCGAGTGCACTAATATTGAAGCCATGGCAAATAACGTCCAGGTGCGCCACCACCATTGACTTGTCCTATGTAACCTAACCATTTAGCACATCGCATGTCACCTGCCGAGTGCACTAGTATCGAAGCAATGGCAAATAACGTCCATGTGCGCCACCACCATTGAATTGACTTATGTAACCTAACCATTTAGCACATCGCATGTCACCTGCCGAGTGCACTATTGTCTGTTCCACGAAGTGCTGCCCAAAATTTATTGCTATAAAAACACTCCAATCTGCTTATTGTTTTATATAAAACAATGTAAAACTATTTTTTAGAACTAAGTTATTTCGAATAAACAGTCATGGATGGGCTTTTGTATTGACTTATAAATTCATTTTACCGAATTTTAGTTGTTGACAATAAAACAAGAAACTACTATTGCAATAATCACTTCCGGTAAACAACAACAACAACAACTATTATTGCGAACTTAACACAAATTCTTAATAAATTTGTTTATTAACATCATTTTCTGGCATAAAATTTAAACAATTTGCATTACAATATATCAATTAATCATTTAATCTTCATATATTTAGCGAATATCATTCATCCATAACATGATAAGGTTCCACGTCGATCTGATACTATTGCTAATACGTCCTAATGTATTGTAAATTGTGAATGCTAACGAACTTGATTCGATTAAACTCGTGACCTTCACCAACCAATCAGCATTTAGTAAACCAAGTTGTCCGCCGGAAATTCGTCCGGCAAAGAAACTGGCTCACAGGAAGTGACTGTATACTTCCGCCGGAAATGACGTATATATGGTGTTCCCAAGTCATACCATTAGAGAATGTAGATTTACACCGGTGTCGATGTGCGAGGATATGTGCAATTAATTTTGCGTGGTAGGAACAGCGTGCCAACCTCAGCTTGGCGTTGTCAATAGATACGAAAGCTGTAGCAGATGATGATGACATCATGTTGTATTTTGACCAAATTCTCGGCATTTTCTTCTGTAATTCTTGTACGAACACCGAGAAATGGAGGCTCGATTCCTTTATTTTTCAACCTGGCAAGATTTGCTCTCATACATATAAGGTTTGTGTCTTGTTTTTAATGATGAAATCCAGCAAGCAGTTCGATGCTAGAAAAATGTTGAAAATCTGATCGCACGTGACATTTTAACATTGCAACCCTGCATTCAATTCTTGATTTATGGCTATTACTTCATTATAGGACCGAATTTAAAAAAATAAAAAGATGGCTCATTGCTAAATTTTGCTGAAGAATGATTCTATGCCAACAAATAAGAGTTTTAGGGTGTTTAAATAGGTATAAAAGTTGGGCAGGTTAACGTGAAACAGACAGTAGTATTGAAGCAATGGCAAATAACGTCCAGGTGCGCCACCACCATTGACTTATCTTATATAACCTAACCATTTAGCACATCGCATGTCACCTGCCGAGTGCACTAGTAGTGAAGCAATGGCAAATAACGTCCAGGTGCGCCACCACCATTGACTTGTCTTATATAACCTAACCATTTAGCACATCGCATGTCACCTGCCGAGTGCACTAGTATCGGAAGCCATGGCAAATAACGTCCAGGTGCGCCACCACCATTGACTTGTCTTATGTAACCTAACCAAATAGCACACCGCGTGTCACCTGCCGAGTGCACTAGTATCGAAACCATGGCAAATAACGTCCAGGTGCGCCACCACCATTGACTTGTCCTATGTAACCTAACCAAATAGCACACCGCGTGTCACCTGCCGAGTGCACTAGTATCGAAGCCATGGCAAATAACGTCCAGGTGCGCCACCACCATTGACTTGTCCTATATAACCTAACCATGTAGCAAAAATCGCATGTCAACTGCCGAGTGCACTAGTATCGAAGCAATGGCAAATAACGTCCAGGGGGCCGTTTCACTCATCTTCGTACGACTAAAATGTTCGTATGTGCGGATTTAGAATAGTCTGTAAATTTCAATTGATGGATTTACATTTATGGAGCATATGCTGCATATGCCGGTGGCATATGCAGCCTATGCTCAATACATTTAAATCCAATAAATATTTACAAGACAATAGTGTTAACGTGAAATGTACAGACTATTATAATTGTGCACGAACATTTTAGTCGTACGAAGTTTAGTGAAACGGGCCCTAGGTGCGCCACCACCATGGATTTGTCCGATATAACGTAACAATGTACCACGTAGTTGGCTAATTGCTGCTACTATCAATTTAGTATGGAAGCAATGGCAGGGATTCCGCTGGCGATCGCCACTTTCGCAATTGGCGATAAAAATACACAATTGGCGATAAAAAATTACAATTTTCGAAAATAAATCAGAACAAAAAACATAAAAACAAATTAAATATTTATTTTTTTTTGGAAGTGTCGATTTTTTTATTTTCCCCAGCGGAATCCCTGGAATGGGACTTATTTTCTACATAACCTACATCCATTCTCCTCCAGATGTTCACTCGATAAAATATACCAGGGCTCCATATAATTAATTAGTAATTGAGTATTGTCACTCCATATTTCTGAAACAATTGGGTATTTCAAAATTGTAATTGGGTAAAATAAAATCACACTTAGTCTACTGTTTACACATCAGCAGACCGCACTTATTGAATAGTTTGCTTCTAAATGAAAACATGTCTTGGCATTTCATTAGAATTGTCTCCTTGGAGACAATTCTATTGAAATACCAAGATGGGTTTTCATGGAAAATTAGAAAAATATGCCATATTTGTGGTATGTTTATTGTTTTCTGCAGCATGATAAAGGTATCGCAAACTTATTATTGCTTTTTGATACTCGCTACTTCTGATTTCAATTGGGTTTTCGGCAATTTTAATTGGGTATTTACGCAAATACGCAGCTTGTTTGGGGCTCTGTGTGGAATCATAATATACATGTGTATACTACATGTATCATATGAATGAAGTGCTCAATGCATACGTAACTAAGGAAACCGTATCCGCCCACCCTGTTTTGTCCCATGTCTTTTCCCACGTTTTGTCGCGATAAAATAAATATTTGATGGAATTTCATGAAACAAACAAATTTCGGGAGGGTGACTTTTTTGTTACTGAGGAAAAAGTACTTACTTTTAAATATTTTTTAGATTTAATGTGTTTAATTGCAAAAGGTTCGTCGGCAGCAAAACGTGGAACAGACAGTAGGTTCAAAATCACATTCTCGTCTCATATATGGTGAATTTAATTGGAATATGAATAAGGAAACCGTTATTACCACAAATCAACTATGTGCAGCACGGTGACACATAGCTCCGGATAAGCTGCGTATTTGCTGAAATACCAAATTAAAATTGCCAAAAACCCAATTTAAATCAGAAGTAGCGAGTATCAAAAAGCAATACAAATTTTAGGGTACGTTTATCATGCTGCTGAAAGCAATAAACAGACCACAAATATAGCATATTTTTTTATTTTCCATGAAAACACATCTTGGTATTTCATTAGAATTGCCTCCAAAGAGACAATTCTAATGAAATGCCAAAATATGTTTTCATTTCGAAGCAAACTATTCAATAATTGTTGTCTGTTAGTGTGTAAACAGTAGTGTGATTTTATTTTACCCAATTAAAAATGTGAAATACCCAATTGCTTCAGAAATGATCAGACTGACAATACTCAATTACTAATTCCTTATCTGGAGCCCTGGTGACAAGACCAGCACGCGTTATCTCGAGGTTTTTGACGATGGATGCTAACCAGAGTCTGCAGTATTGGATTGTACAAACACGTTATTAAATTAATGTTGCCAAATTAGCATGGATACATCAATCAAACAGAGACGCGTGCTAGTTTGATGCCGAACTTTGCTCTCTGTCCCATAATGAAGCGCCCTGGTGTCAATGCTAAAATATATTTATCTCCTAATTAGGAGATACTACCTCCTAATTATGAGATACTATATCCTCATTAGGACTTAGAATCTCCTAATTAGGAGATACTACCTCTTAACTAGGACTTACTATCTCCTTATTATGACGTATTATCTCCTAATTAGGATTTATATATCCTTATTAGGAGTTAGAATCTCCTAATTAGGAGATAAAACAGTATTTAGCATTGACACAGATAGTAAGTCCTAATTAGGAGATACTAAGCCCTAATTAGGAGTTACTAAGGCGATAAAAGCATTGACACCAGGACGCTTCCATAGTCCCAGGTCTAGAGACGGCGTGTTAGTTTGATGCCGCTCTGTTGCTACCATTGCGAACTTTGCTCTTAGTATCATGCCTGGAGGCAGCACCGTTGAAATTTTTAATGTTTCTGTCCGAAATAATACAATTAATATGTTCAACAATTCTGCAAAAACCAGGATCCCGACGTTTCGGCACAAGACCTTCATCAAGGAATTAGTTTCTACTGAACGCTAAGCAGGGTTGGCCGGGAAATACCGGGGGCGGGAATTCCCGGCGGGAAATACCGGTCCCGGGAAATACTCCCCAAAGTGGGAAATACCGGGAAATACCGGGAAATATTAATTTTGATGTTATTATTTGATAATTAAAGTAATTTAAATTAAGTTTTAAGCTCAGTAATAGTTAATTAAACAATCAACAACTTAATAATTAGATATAGGGGTTAATTACAATGTATAGATCTGTTTCATTCCCAACTAGGGGTACTCATCAGGTGGAATATTTGGCAACCATGACATTTATATTTTGGTTGTATTATTTTTTGGTAAATTACTTTTTCATTTTTAAGGAAGCATCTGAGTGTCTGCTAAATACAATTCACAAGGATAACGTCATCATGATCAGACTGTTAATTGTCAACCTTCTCCCACACTAATATTCAGTATCAAGAAATGAGAATAAATGATCTTAGCATGCATGATGTGTATACACATATTCTCTTACAAGTCTTATATGACTGACAATGTACTGTTGTTTTATGCTTTGCATTTGTATTACTTATTTGCATTATTATTATGACATTTATTTAACGTGAAGACAATGGGCCACGATGGTACGTATGAGATACAGTACCTAAAATCGTTAAAATTAGCCAAAAGCCTACTAATGTCTACTTATTTGCATGTACATTGATGAGACTTTAATAGACTTTAATACACCATATCAGACTATGACAACAGACTGTTAATTGTCAGCCTTCTCTCACACCTTTTGTGTCATACTGTATAATAAGAACCCAGGTGGTCTGTATATGGTTATGTCAAGTTGTAAAACAATTACACTTACACTGTACATGGATTATCCCTGTTATCAACAGGGATTTTCTCAAAATTCCAAAAGCAGCTTTTATTAGTGGCAGGTTACTATAGTAATGAGGGGTGTTCTCATATACAATAAAATAGACATTTGGCAAATACTACATAGACTTGTAAATAGGGAAGAAAATTGTCTAGAAAATAATGATGTGTTTTTCTCTAAATAAACTTATTATTTCTTTTTTTATTGCAGAATGTTTTACTTATAGGCTTATCAATCTACACAGATATAAACCATAGTAGATATAGGGGAATATAGAGACTCATCTTGACATTTTGGAATGAAAAAGACCACCAAGATTCATATTTCCCGGTATTTCCCAGTATTTCCCGGTATTTCCCAGTATTTCCCGGTATTTCCCGGTATTTCCCAGTATTTCCCGCCGTCCTGGGAAATACTCTTATTTCCCGGGAAATTGCCAACCCTGACGCTAAGTGGCATCCATTTTAGATTTCCAAATCTAAAATGGATGCCACTTAGCGTTAAGTAGAAACTAATTCCTTGATAAAGGCCTTGTGCCGAAACTTCGGAAAAGTTGGTTCCTGGTTTTTGCAGAATTGTTGTTTACGTTTCGATTCTAACATGTTGCTGTTGCCACAGGTTCTTGAAGAATGGTTCATATTTCGGAGTTTTATGGGTTATTTCGGTGTATCTGGTGGTTTGGGTGCATTGTTACCAACATACAATTTACGTCACCTGCGAATTACACGTGTAGCTATAAGTACAGTACACATGTAAAAGGGCCAGAAAGTTCGGAACGGTGAATGTGTAGATAATTGGCAATGTCTGTCCTGTGTAATGTTTGAGCATTAGTAGTTGCACATAACTATGTAAATTACCAAAAACCAACGAAATTCGCCGAACTCTACAGAAAATACCCATATGACACACTTGTGGCTGTGGCTGGAGAAACGGGCTTATAGAATCGGTGACCAGTGTGTGACTGCTTATCAAATAGCACACTCGGAAGCAGGTCAAAACGCCCCCAAGTCAAATCGCCCCTAATAGTCTGTACATTTCACGTTAACAATGTTGTCTTTATTGGATTTACATGTATTGAGCATATGCTGCATATGCCACCGGCATATGCAGCATATGCTCCATGAATGTAAATCCATCAATTGAAATTTACAGACTATTCTAAATCTGCCATGTTGGTCAAATCTCCTGTAGACTGACAACTGTTTTTTCCTAGTTAGAAGAATTATTGGTGTTTCATTGATGGAGTGGCGAACAGTGCAGATCCTGATCAGACTGCGGATGCACAGGCTGATCTGGATGTACACTAGTCGCAAAAACCCATAAGTCCAATATATCCTGTCACAGTCACACATTATCGTACAATGTTGATGCAATTTTAATGACATAATACAGGACTCCAGATAAGGAATTACTAATTGAGTATTTTCACTCCAGCATTTCTGAAGAAAATGGGTATTTAACAATTTTAATTGGGTAAAATGAAATCACACTGCTGTTTACATATCAACAGACAGTAATTATTGAATAGTTTGCTTCGAAATCTAATGAAATACCAAAATGCGTTTTCATGGAAAATAAGAAAAATATACTATATTTGATGTCTGTTTACTGTTTTCTGCAGCATGATAAATGTACCACAAAATTGTAATTGCTTTTTGATACTAGCTACTCTTGATTCCAATTGGGTTTTTGGCAATTTTAATTGGGTATTTCAGCAAATACGCAGCTTATCTGGAGCGCTGCGTAATATGATAAAACCGAAATGCTATTTGTCATGATGCTAATGTTTGTTTGTTCGCTAACTTTGAGGGACACGGTTCGTTGACGTCATCAGGTGGCAACAATATCGTAAGACAGCTTCATATACACACATACGTGTACGTACTAAGCTCTATATCTGTAGAGCTCTGTCTTTGTTTGTGTGAATACATATATAGCAATATGGCAACTGCCAACCGATTAGTATGTTCAATCTTAAAAATGGCCACACAAATTACCACGAAACAATGTGTTCATTAAACGTCTATACACTTATTGTATAAAACACGTTAACCCTTTCAACACCACAGACCTCTATAGAGACAATGTTTGCAAACAGTGCAGATCCAGATGAGCCGGCTCGTAACGAGCCGTCTCATCAGGCTCTCCACTGTTTGTTAATAATTTTAAACGTCGTACAGATTACCCTTTTAGAAGAATGGGATAATTTGAATGAACAAAATTAATGAAATAGCGTGAAACATTGGCATGGAACATCCTATTAAGTTACTTGGTGTTGAAAGGGCTAATGAGCTTTCCTGCAATACGGAATCTGAGTCAGAACTGGCCTTACAATACTTATGTGCATATATATAGTTACCACATGAATCGTGTTACCACGACGACAAGGGAGCTAAATCTCGGACCCACTTCGTCTACATGTGTATGTAAAATTTTGTTTTGACATCCATCAAAATTTGTTCGCGTTTCTTTTAAGAACAAATATACAGAGAATAGTAGGTTTGTGCCGTGAATGGGAACAAATATCTGGCAAGGCTCAGGAAACGGGATGGGCGAGGCTCTGCCGAGCACATCCCGTTTCCGTGCCGCGCCAGATATTGTTTCCCATTCACGGCACTAACCTACTATTCTAGTTATCCCGTCTTCACATAAAAATGGCTTTAAAATGCAAAAAATTAATCCCAGCCACCGCACATATTCATACGCAGTGAT
The DNA here is from genome assembly GCA_029237695.1 of Conchocele bisecta. NCBI lineage: Eukaryota > Metazoa > Mollusca > Bivalvia > Lucinida > Thyasiridae > Conchocele > Conchocele bisecta. The sequence goes on from CM055271.1 coordinate 36,862,174, forward strand.
TAGGTCGTATTGACAGGATATCAAAAATGTTTCACGGCACCGTGTTTCACGGCACATACGTACTGTGTTGACGGGATAAATTCCGTTAGACCTTACAGACAAATAGTGGAAATAATCTCATTTTCGCAATTATTAACTGGTGCATGAACAACAAACAGCTGTATTTCCAAATATGATTTGTTCAGACCAAAGCAAATAAAATTCATATCAGAGTATTTGTCATATTTACTTATTTGCCCACAAAGATGCAAAAGGTGTGCCAGTACTGGCAGAACATATACAACAACAACAACGATGGCGGATAAGGGAGACTATACGAAACCCCGCAGAGGACGTATAATTCTTTTTTTTATCAATTCGTTCCCACGAAATAACAATTCGTTCCCACCGGAACGAATTGTTAATTCGTGGGAACGAATTGTTATATCGTGGGAACGAATTGTTAATTCGAGGGAACGAATTGTTAAATTGAGGTAACAAAGGGAAGTAACCTCTTACCGTATTGCGAGGAAGCTAATTAAGACGTTTCATACAGTAAGTACGATAAACTTAGCCAATATTTGTCCATTTCTTAATGTTAAAACACTTGATCATTGTGCTTGAAAGCATGCAGCTTGATTGGCTGAGCCTGAGCTGTGCTACAGCTCAGACAATCAAGTTGCAGGATTGCGAGTTGGCATTGCCAATATATTTCCAGAAACATTGATAAGCTGGCCAAGATTAACGCAGGCGGTTGTGTAATCCTACTGAACGAATGCAATATGACCAAGAACGAAAATTGTCGAGAACGTTGTAAGGTCCGTTTTATCCGCCCATATAATGATGAATTCTACGGCTCAACAGGGCTCCAGATAAGGAATTAGTAATTCGGAGTATTGTCACTCCATCATTTCTGAAGCAATTGGATATTTCAGAATTGTAATTGGGTAAATAAAATCACAGTACTGTTTACAGACAGACAATTATTGAATAATTTGTTTCGAAATGAAAACATTTCTTGGCATTTCATTAGAATTGTCTCATTGGAGACAATTCTAATGAAATACCAAGATGTGTTTTCATGGAAAATAAGAGAGATATGCTATATTTGTGGTCTGTTTATTGTTTCTGCAGCATGATAAAGGTACCACCAAAGTTTTATTGCTTTTTGATACTCGCTACTTCTGATTTCAATTGGGTTTTTGGCAATTTTAATTGGGTATTTAAGCAAAAAGCAGCTTATATGGAGCTCTGGGCTCAAGTATGCAGATTGTAGCGCTTCGAATATCGACGTTATTTACGGAACAATTGCTAGACAACATATAGCTTACCTTTACAACCTTTACGCACGTTGTATACAGAGGCTGCCGCACCATACTGTGTTGTTGTGTTTCTGTTTCTGTTGTTGTTGTTGTTGTTGTTGTTGTTGTTGTTGTCAACTTACCCAGGTAGTTGTGGAAGTAATCCAAACACAGATATCGAAATAAATCCATAGAACTATCCGATCTTGTCCATATTTCTTCTCCACATATTTCTTCACGTGACTTCCAATTAACACAATTCACATATAAAGGGCAGAATCAGAATTGAAGAAAAAAGAACAACAATAGATAAATGAATAAAAGACACAAAAAAAAGAAAAAGACAAATACAAAAAAAGTCACACAAATAATTCAAAAATATAGACAAAAACTACTTCCAAAAATTCCAATTTTCACACACAAAAGGATATCCCCACTCAATAATAATCTTGGCGTATTTCCGTATAAAGTTTTCTTCGCTGAAGATGAACAGGGACCTCGTGTTTGCGGCGGTGAAGCCCGGAAGGCCCAGGTGGGCGGCTTGTCGCGCCATCTGGCCCAGTGACCCGTCGTATCCCCCGGTTAGCTCTTCGCCATCTCGACTGCCCGATCGCGCGAAACTGGCCATTCTGAAACGATACGAGTTAGGAATGTGATGGTGATACTGAGACCTGCTCATGAGGATATCGCAAAGGATAATGCGTGTTGATCGCCCAGCCCGTTTATTGACTTCCGCGATGTCAGGTTTTGAGCAGTCGGTGCGAAATCGCAATCACTTTAGCCAATCATGATTTATTCATTGGTGTGCAACCTGTGTTGACCCAGATCAGACTGCACGTTCGTCGTGCAGTCTGATCTGGGTCTACACTGGTTGCAAACAGCGGGTCGCGATGTGGTTTGTCTTGCGCTGCAGCAATTGTATATTGAAAATCGATACCGATGAATAATTTGGAAGATACGTGTTTACATACCCATGCAAGCAGTAGGATCGTGATATTTTGCAGTTTTTGTTTTGACACGTTAGTCATACAGATCGATACGAATATGTCAAATAGCGGGCGGTACGTGATGTTTGTTTGATTGATAAACAATTGATTTTCAGAGTCTGGTTTGATTCACAACTCTGCTGTGTGTTAGACCGAAGGCATTACCGTATTTGTTTACTTGAGGGTAACACGACACTCCCTAGCATTTAGCCTTATTTTGCGTCACCTAGATTTCTTTAGACGTTTCAGCGAGAGACAATCTCCATTCATTATACTGCTGTAGTTCTTATAGTTAACCCTACTTCCTGAATGGCCCTAAATAATTGATACTCTTCATTCATTCATTCCTTTGCTTATTACTTTTTATTTATTTATTGATTTATGTATTTTTTTATCAGCCTGTCAACAGCTAAGATCATTTTAGACCGGAGAGGTCGACTCTCATATACTGTCTATAATATACAGGCATAACATGAGAGTCGACCTCATTAAACCGGTAAGATTTAAAACGGATCACTAACCGGTATTGTTGCAGATTATTAAAGATCCAATTCCCAAACCATATTTTGCGAAACACAAGTACAAGTTTTTTTCACGACGGGTGACGATACATTGCCATTCGGCTGACTACTCGATAGGTGACTGTCACAGATGTGGGGACCTGTGGAGTAATTAAATATGGAAAAAAGGTGACAAAATACAGCAAACTGCGAACATCTGTTTTCAGTAACCGCTGGTCAGTATATATCACGGCGAGTAATGTACGACATGCGTACCCGGTGGCTGTTTCACTAAACTTCGTACGACTAAACTGTTCTTAAGTGCAAAATCATGATGTAAATTTCACTTTAATAATGTTTTCTTGTAAGCAATTATTGGATTTACATTTATTGAGCATATGCTGCATTTGCAGCCTATGCTCAATCAAAGTAAATCCATCAATTTTTACATATGCATATGCAGCATATGCTCAAAACATGTTAATGCATCAATTGAGATTTCCAGACGATGCTAAATTTGCACTTACGAACATTTTAGTTATACGAAGTTTAGTGAAACGGGCCCCCGATAGTTAGGCCCGATTCCGCATGCACTTTCCTGCATCGATTAGCAATGTCAATGAAGCACTATTCAAGCATTTTGACATAATTTAATTGACAAGCATTGGCACTATTAGCGTAGGATCAGGGCCCCGTATCACTAAACTTCGTACGACTAAAATGTTCGTAAGTGCAAATTTAGGATCGTCCGGAAATTTCAATACATGGATTTACATTTATTGAGCATAGGCTGCAGCCTATGCTCAATACATGTAAATATATCTAATAATTGTTTACAAGAAAACATTGTTAATGTGAAAGTTACGGAATATCATAAGTTTGGACCAGGGGCCCGTATCACTAAACTTCGTACGACTAAAATGTTCGTAAGTGCAAATTTAGGATCGTCCGGAAATTTCAATTGATGGATTTACATTTATTGAGCATATGCTGCATATGCAGCCTATGCTTAATACATGTAAATCCAATAATTGTTTAATGGAAAACATTGTTAATATGAGATTTACAGAATATAATAATTTTGCACTTACGAACATTTTAGTCCTACGAAGTTTAGTGAAAAGGCCCCCAGAAAATAAAATGGCTTGATTGCGAGTTGGCACTGCCAATAGATGTTGAGAAACGTTGATACTCTGATTAAAGGTACATGCCCACTCAGTAGGCACAAATGTTCTCTATAGGAATTAAATACATGTATAATTGTGTCACTATTCTACCAGTTCTAAACATTACGAGTGCCCGCTATACCGATATAATTATCTAGTAATATTTATTTTACTGATTGTGACTCGCGGTGGTTTATTTTCTATGCAAATGAGGCTGATCTTTTCTAAATAGTTATACTAATTAAATGCGTCACCGAAAGAAAAAATAAATATATTTTCGACAGATTATAAAGTATGATCATTGCACATCAATTTTCTTTACAGAGAATAAATAATAATGTCCGTTCACATTTTAAGAAAACACGGTTATCTCCCCTGATATCAGTGTGTGCATTTACGTCTGATATAAACTGTATAATAATGCCAATTAATACGTGGGTAATGGTGAATGAATGTTTATTTTGCCAGAAAATGTCTAAGATGATGTATCTGATATAAAGAACATTGTGTGCATACTGCGTGGGCATGCACCTTTAACACCGGTGGTTGTGTACCTTCGTGAGTCGTGGGTATTCCTGATTAATCAATGACTGCCTTTGTTACAGTTGTGTATTCGTAATTAGAAATGTTATACAAACTGCGAACAAATGTGTTAAATGTCGTGCAGTATACATGTAACATTGACTACTAATTGCATATGCATTCAAATAGTTGACTCCGCGATTGAGTCTTAAACCTGCGTGACAAGTGGGCAGATGTCCAGTACGAGCCACCGTGTCAGCAACGAGTATAGTTGCGAACACGTAACTGCTGCATACTGTCGTACTTACGACAGTATGCAGCAGTTACGTGTTCGCAACTATGTTCGTTGCTCGCATGGTGGCATAAACATTCATTCCCCATTACCCCATGTATTACTTGGCATACAGTTTATATCAGACGTAAATGTCGACACTTATATCAGGGAAGATAACCGTGTTTCCTTAAAATGTGAACGTACATTATTACGTGTTCGGAACTACAACGAGTTCACCATCCCTTTATCCCCAGTCCCCACCACAAACCTCCCCACCCCGGATCAAATTCCGCATACAATATTTATAATTTAGATTACATTGATCATTTTATGTGTGTACTGAAATACTGATTGTAGTTTTATAAATAATACTATAAAATACATATTCCACCATCATCAATCTACACATATTACCATCTATTTCAAATAAAAATGATCAATTGTTATTTCAGTCACCATTGGTACTGCATCGGTCATCACTTATCATTGATCACTGTAACAGATACATATTATATATTAGCAATCACAACGCTATCCATACTTATACGTCACACCATAGTTTTTCATTTTGTCTCTTATACCACCACGGTATGCCAGAGATGTATTTAATCTAATAAAGGTATGTTCGTTCTGTTCTGTTCTGTTCTGATAATTAACTAGTCGTAACCTGCCTGACAGTAATGCCATGTATATCGTACTCACGCTTATAGTGGAGAAGAATTCATGTATGTTTGTTTTAAGCTTGTATTTCCAATCCACACACTCTTTAAAGGTACATACCCACTCAGTCGGCACACCATGTTCTTTAAGGGAATTAAATAAGTGTATAATTGTATCACTATTCCACTAGTTCTAAAACTTACGAGAGCCGATATACAGGTATAATAATTTAGTAATATTTATTTTACCGTTAGTGACGCGCCGTGGTATTAGGCTATTTTCATATGCAAATGAGGCATTGTATTTTTTACATTTTATACTAATTAAGCGCGTCACCTTAAAAATTAATATTTCGACAGTTTATAAAGTATGATAATTGCACATCAAAAAATAAATACAAAGAATAAATAGTAATGTCCGTTAACATTTTAAGGAAACACGGTTATCGCCACTGATATCAGTGTGCAAATTTGCGTCTGATATAAAATGTATAATAATGCTAATCAATACGTGGGGAGTTAATGTTTATTTTGCCAGAAAATGTCCCAGATGATGTCTCTGATATAAAGAACATGTTGTGCCTACTGAGCGAGCATGCACCTTTAACCCTTTGAACCCGAAATCCCGCTATATCGGTTTATGCAAAAAGTGCAGATCCAGATGAGCCGGCTCGTAACGAGCCGTCTCATCGGGATCTGCACTTTTTGAAAGTAATTTTAATATTTTTGAGAACAAAAACACCCCCTTTTCATAAATGGACGAATCTGAAAATCATTTTGTGACCATTGGATTGGTCGGAACATTAGCATATCACAGTCCATTCCAGTTCCTTAGGGTTGAAAGGGTTAATGTTTATATCATACCATGTATTCTTCCTTTACATGACTTATAATTTAATAAATATTGTTTAAACTAAACCTGCGTGATTAACAACGACTCTGAACATATATTGATAATGCCAACGTGCTATCAAACAATTTAATTCCATGTATTTGGTACATTTCAGGGATTATTTATCAAACATGGTCACTCGTTTTCCTCAAAATGTCACAGGGTGAGAAATATGCACACCGGCCCGGAATTGAACAGGGGACCAACCGACTGAGCTAACCATACACAGATACACACCTTGACAATTAATATTATATCTAATAACAGAAGAAATATTCAGGGGCGGATCCATGATTTACGTCTACAGGGGGCGTGGATTTCACTTTTCATAAAATTCAAATATTATTTTTTCTGCATTGTTTTCTTATTTCGCATCAAACGTATACGTTGTTACCACTCTGAACCGTCTCGACGAGACGGTTCAACTGAGTGGTAAAAACATACACTTTGTGTGCAAAAATAAGGAAACAATAAGATCTTTCCACGAAAAAAAAATGGGTTGAAATCTATACTCAATCAATTTTAGAGGGGGCGAGCGCCGCACACGCCCCCACCTGGATCCGCACCTGATATTGGCCAGATTAGCACAGGAGGTCGTGTACGATATTACTTCCGTCCGCGCTTGAGACTTAAACCTGAGTCCTAGACATGTTACTTCAGACGGGGGGAAAATGATACCATACAAGGGCAGACAATGCTTTTAACGGAACTAGTCCAAGAACAAAACTGACATTATAAAGGAAACCAACAAAGTTAAACATAATGTCGGAATGTTTCAATTTGTTAAAGGTTATACGAAGCCCTTTTCCGTTTATATGAAACAAGTTTCAGAAACATTTCAAGCCGATGTGTTTCACGCATAGTTAGTTTCGTAATTATAATTTGAGGCTGTGAGCGGAGTAATGTACGGCTTTTGTGAGCATTAGGTTTAAACAATATTCTTGTTTTGAAAAACCTGATGTGTGTTTTCTGATTGTTTTTATTATTTCTCATCAAAAGTATACATTTTTACCACTCAGTTGAACCGTCTCGTCGAGACGGTTCAACTGAGTGGTAACAACATATACTGAGTGGTAACAACATACACTTTGTGTGAAAAATAAGGAAATAATCAGATCTTTCCACGAACAAAAAATGGGTTAAAATCTAAACTCGACTTAGGTTTGTAATTAGAACTTGGGGTTGTGAGCGGAGTAATGGGACATACATGTATAGCCTTTGCGAACATCAGATTCAATAGTCTGTACAACACAGTAAAACCCCAGACTTTTTAAAAGTCTGGGGTTTTACTGTGTTGTACTGACTATTGATCCATCATATCGTTCAGTGTGATGTGAATCTACACTGCTTGCATCCTAGTTTTTTCCAGCAAAGCCTAAATGGATCGTGTATCATAGCTGTTTGGGATTTTTTAGACCAGTAGCCGATTTCATCAAAATTGCAACGTATACTTATCTAGCAAAGTATACTTTGAGGGAGAAATTTTCAATGTAAGGATAAATTTATTAATTTGTATTATACTGAATTTATTACATTATCACAAACAGCTAAGGTCATTTAAGGCCGGGCAAACGGGTTCGATCCCGTTTTAACCTGTTGCATTGGTGGGGGGATCCCAAAATCAGAAATAATATTTACATCCAGAAAAAATATATTCAGCCCTGAAATTAGAATAACCTGACCTGGTGCCAGGTCCGTACCACACCAAATTCACTTGGCCCCTTCCCCTAAAATAGGATTACGAATAATCATAATACTCACATAAGGGGCATAACCAGATTCAACTGTCAAATACAAAATGCCAAAGACGTATGTGAGGGCCAAACCAGGTCTCCAGTGGGAATTCCGGTAAGGAGGAACCCCGATCGTTAAATTACCCATCACAGTCTCCCACCTGCCACCCACTCAACAGACCGGACCGGGTCTACATTGGTATATCATAAGCCAGATTTCACCAGTAACAGTCCCATATGTCGATACATCGGTAATCTACAAGTCACTTGTCAATAAGTTAATTATCGAGATTCGATTGCACAATCCTAACACGATGTCGATATTTAGTCACGACCGCTACTCCCAATGCGAACTGAATGCCGGTGATACAGTGTAGGTGATACAGATAATTACGTTTGTTTGTTTATTGGTTGTTTTGTTTATACGGCCTACAAACAGCGACGGTCATGTAAGGCCGGGGCAAACACGGGTTCGATCCCGTTTTAACCTGCTGCATTGGGGGAGGGGGAAATCCCAAAATCCGAAAATCAGAATATTTACATCGAAAAAAATTATATTCAGCCCTGAAATTAGAATAACCTGACTGGTGCCAGGTCAATGCCACACCAAAGTCACTTGGCCCCTTCCCCTAAAACAAGATTATGAATAATCGTAATACTCACATATAACCAGATTCAGAGGGCCAAACCTGGGGCCCGTTTCACTAAACGTCACTAAAAGTGCAAATTTAGAATCGTCTGGAAATTCAATTAATGGATTTATATTTATTGAGCATAGTTTTACAAGATAACATTGTTAACGTGGAATTTACAGACTATCATAATTTTGCACTTGCGAACATTGTAGTCGTACGAAGTTTAGTGAAACGGGCCCCTGAACTCCAGTCGGAATTCCGATAAGGATGAACCCCGATCGTTAAATTACCCATCACATATATTCTCCCACCTGCCACCCACTATAATGCGGGATCGTAGTCAGTTATCTCCCTTTGCATTTGCAACCCACCGGGGCCCGGTTGCTCAAAACATCTGTTAGCTTAACAGACTGTTAAATCCTTAGCAATGCTAAGGATTTAACAGTCTGTTAAGCTAACAGAAGCTTTGAGCAGTGGGGCCCAGATAATTATGATTACACAATTGTACACCGGCAAATATATATTAAACGAGTTTATTGATTTCATAAGAAACGAGGCCGTGCCTCCTTTCTTATGAAAACCATCAACGCGTTGATTAATAATTAATATCACGTAAAATCCAACAGTTGCGTTATATTTATTACATACTTAGTACAGGGCCATAGTATACATGGAATATATATTGATCACCAAATTTACACTACCGCCTGCGCTAATCTTGCCAATAGTTATCATGTTTTAAATTTCTAAATACTTCAATATTATGCATGGAATTCAGCAGCTTGATTTGCTGAGTCCGAGCTATGTGCTCAGGCTCAGGGAGTCAAGCTACTGGATCAAGTAGCTTGGTTTCCAGTATATTTTCATAAACGTTGCTAATCTGGGCAAGATGAACGCGGACGGTTGTGTAGCCGTTCGTTCTACACACTCCCAGCTGAACAAGCAAGCATCAATCCGACAAATTGCTTACAGTACCACCTGCGCATAACCTGCCAATATTTGTCACTGTATGTATGTCAATTCCATTGAATATTGTGGTTCATCGAGCGGCTGGATTGACTGAGCCTGAGCTGTGATACAGCTCAGGCTCAGACAATCAAATTGCGCGATTGCGAGTATTTATTACATATACATGTTGTGTACCAGACTGAGATAGGCAGGCGCCAATCTGATAAGGTGCTTTGTAGAATAACGGATGCCCCGCCTGTTGAACTCGTCGACTGGGGGCCGTTTCACTAAACTTCGTACGACTAAAATGTGCGTAAGTGCAAAATTATGATAGTCTGTAAATTTCACATTAACAATGTCTCTTAAACAATTGATGGATTTACATTTATTGAGCATAGGCTGCATATGCAGCCTGTGCTCAATAAAAGTAAATCCATCAATTGAAATTTCCAGACGATCATAAATTTGCACTTACGAACATTTTAGTCGTACGAAGTTTAGTAAAACGGGCCTCTGATAGGCATATGTAGCATTGATGGTAACATGGTGTATTGACAAAACAGGTACATTTGTATACACAATTCAACTGTGCGGACACATAAGTAGTGTTTAGAATAAGCACTATAGATAGTCATTGGCACCATCTACATGTACATTCTCTTGACCACATAATCGGTCAAATCCCACCGTAGTCAAAGTCAAATAGGAAAAATTAAGGTGAAATAATTAATGAAACCTTTTAAGAATTCAGTGAACATGAATTTTGGTTTCGGGTGGAACCATTGTAAAACTGGCGAAACTCATCGATTTCGCGAATCCGTCGATTTCTCCTAGCAATGAGGGCCTCTACATTGACCCCAACAGGAAGTTACTGGCTGATATAGTTCCAGAGTAAGATCAATGCGTGTCACACGCCGATGTAAACTGTGGCGACGGCGGTGAGAAACACGTCAGACGTGTTCCCACGTAGCGTAGGCAAGCCACATAGCAACATGATACACTGCGCACACTTTATAAATCTGTTTAACTAATACAATTACACTGATTCCTTCATATTTAACACAGTTTCCAGACAGAATACGCGATGCGCTTGTAATTCGAACGTCTTGACCTAATTATATCGGACGCTAGCGAAGCCACCACGGTGTCGCTAATGCTACTGGCGGCATTTGTCCTGACATGGCCAATGAAATTGATGCATCTCTAATGTAATCAATATACAGTCGTTACATTAGACAAGGCTGCTCGTACCAGTAAACAAGTGACCTTGCCCGCCAGCAACATAGCCACATATAACGTAGTTCGTGACCACAGTCTGCAGATTATTACCAATATGCGAGGTTGCGATTTGCCATTGGCAGTAGATGTTCAGAAAAGTTGATATTTTCCCGTCAATACGGTGTGTACATGTATGTGCCGTGAAATACGGAGCCTTGAAACATTATTGATATCCTGTCAATACGACCTAATCACTGCGTATGAATATGTGCCGTTGTCATACTAGTCGATTCTCCGATTTTGAGGATGCGGCGAGGGTTATCTTTTGCATTTTAAAGCTGTGTGTAATGTTGACGGGATAAATAGAATAGTAGGTTAGTGCCTTGAATGGGAAAACTATCTGGCGCGGCACGGAAACGGGATGGGCTCGGCAAAGCCTCGCCCATCCTGTTTCCTAAGCCTTGCCAGATATTTTTCCCATTCACGGCACTAACCTACTATTCTATATATCTGGGCCAGATTAACGCAGGCAGTTCCATACCTTGTCATTCGCGAGTCGTCGTAAATATGTTTAGTATGGAACCAACGTTTGAAGATGTGAAGACCTCATACAAATCAGAACTCCAGAAAAGCTTTGTGTCTAAAGCGTAATATACCCCCTGATTTCAAACTTTTACAAATGGATTATTGATTTTCTTCAATACTAAATAGGTAACAAAAGATAACAAAATACAACAAATTTAAACATTCACTTATATATTTGAGCTGCAAAAAGCAAACACTACTGTTTGCTTTTTCCAGCTCAACAAAGTGAATTTTCAACTTTATGACAGTATTTTCACTACTCAATTTGAAAATCAATGCGTATTTTCACATTGCTGTTCGTATTTTGTACTCCCACCTTTGATAATCAAAGCGTATTCAGTAAAATAATTGCTTAAAATACGCCAATACGCACCTTATCTGGAGCTCTGAAAATATTTACAAAATACACGATAGTTTCCGTCAATGATCCAAAGCTGACGAACTATTCAGAGCAAATGTGGAATAGAATACAATTTGTGAGACGTTTCACGAAAAATCAATGATTTTATGGACCAATCAAACCTGGGTCCTGTTGCTCAAACCTCTGTTAGCTTGAATGCTTAACAACCGGGCCCTGATTTCCAGCATATGATTGTACAGTGGAACCTCATTGACCCGGGAAAACAGTGACATTCCACAGTAAAACAGGCAGCTAACTACTTCAAGACACGTGTGTGTGCTTCGTGATCATGAACAGACATTATCATCAGAGATAAACAACAATGAAACCTATCAGTTAAGCTGAACTAACTTTTCTCATGTCCTGTTTCAATAGTGAGATTCGACTCTAGTGCATGATCAGAACGTTCAATAATCCTAGGACCTGTAGCCGAGTTCACCAAGCTTGCTAAGCATACTTATTCAGCTAAGTATACTTTGAGGGAGTAATCATTTATTTTTGCCGAAATGCATTATTTCATATAGAACTAGCGACTGCTATAATTATTATACTGAATTTATCGCATTATCACAGCCAATATGGCTGTGATAATGCAATAAATTCAGTATAATACAAGAAACGAGGCAAAGCCACGAAGGCCAGGTTTTTTCCAAGCATAGACACTTGGATAACATAATTATACCCACTTTTTGCAGACTAGATGGTCGTGGCCTGCATGTCGCGCCTTGGGGCGAGGCATGGACACTAAAAAAATAGATATAGTAGATGGAAAAACTTTAACTAAAAAACTTTAACCGGACACACGGACGTACGAACGGACGGGCGGACGTATGCCAAAACGCCGACGATATCGTGCTTTCCGCAAGCAGGCGCGACAATGATGATAAACACCCATGTGAAGTATCAGGGTATTTGGTGAAGCAGTTGCAGAGATATAGTACACGAAAAAACTTTAACAAAAGTATTCAAAGTAATTTGACCTTGACATTGGGCACAGGGGCCGCACTGTTGCGGGGTAGAATGAACATATGGATGTGAAGTTTCAAGGTAATGGGCGAAGCAGTTGCAGAGATATAGTATAACGAAAAACTTTTAACCAAAAAACTTTAACCAGACGTACGTTAAAAAGTTAACGTTGAAAATGGCTAAGTCAATTACATTAGAAATAATAGGTGAAGGTAACAAAAATGGTCACATGTTGAATAGTTGTATGTGGTGGGCACCCCTTGGTTATCAAGCTGTGAAAATTTGGAGGTCCTAGGTGGTACAGTATCAAAGAAATGGACTTAAACACGAACACTTAACATTGTAAACGCGAAAAGTTAAAATTGAAAATGGCTAAGTCGACAGCGCGGAGACAATGGGTCAAGTTCAAAAAAAGGTAACATATTGGATAGTGATATGTGGTGGGCACCCCTTGATTATGAAGCGGTGAAAGTTTGGTGGTCCTAGGTGGTACAGTAACAAAGAAATGGACTCAAACACGAAAGCTTAACATTGATTGTGGACGCCGCCCGCCGCCCGCCGCCCGCCGCCCGGCTTTCGCCAATCCAATAGCCTGGATTTTTTCCCCAAAAAAACCTGGCTAAAAAATGAATAAATTTATCCATAAATTGAAAATTTCTCCCTGAAAGTACACTTTGCAAGTTTGGTGAAATCGGCTAATGATCAGACTGGTGTGCGTACATTGGGATCGTAATCCAAGTCGTGGTTACTCTCGCGTCCGCGCTTGTACACCAGGCTAAGCTGAAAACATCGCTTCCGCCGCTGTATTATTTATCACCGGAGCGGGCAAGCCTGAACCGATGTCCCTGGGAATAGGTTTTATGCATCGTACCCGAATCAGGGTAATTATAGAGCGATGACCGAGAGTCGACCTCTCTCTCTCGTCTCTCTCTCTCTCTCTCTCTCTCTCTCTCTCTCTCTCTCTCTCTCTCTTGGATCAGATGTGACTGTGACTGAAGAGATGAGGCTTATGGGACTTAATTGTGACCAGTAGCCTATTTCACCAACATTGCAAAGTATACTTTTCTAGCAAAGTATACTTTGAGGGAGTAATCATTTCTTTTTCATGAAATGCATTATTCCATATAGAACTAACTACTGCATATATTTGATGATTAAAAGTATGCAGAATTATTATACTGATTTTTTTTACATTATCACAGCCATTTTGGCTGTGATAATGTAAAAAATTCAGTATAATAAAAATTAATAAATTTATCCTAAAATTGAAAATTTCTCCCTCAAAGTATACTTTGCTAGATAAGTATACTTTGCAATGTTGATGAAATCGGCTACAGGTCAACTACTAGGAGCACATTCCTGTAGCCTGATAGCGATATAGTCTGCATGAATCTAGTTCTGAGTACATAACGTTAACATTACGCAGCATTACATAAGAGTTATGACGGAGTAGTCTTTCCAAATGTGCGTTTGATGCGTTCTTTGTTTACTTCTACTTCGTGAGGAGGGACCTAAACAATTTGCTAATACACACTTTATTAGGTAAATTTATGGTAATATGTTTGTGTCATATTGTAGCATTGTCTCTCAATAAGTAACAATATAGCGGGGTATGAAAGTCAACGTCCTGCAGGTTTTGTCTATAGTACGCAAAGTGTAAATGCTATTACGCACATATTTGCTGTAGCGATATAGTGCAACATGTTGCCTATACAGCGGAAAACGTGCAGCTAGTATGAATCATGCTCGAATTAGAGTACATGTAATTATAGAGCGATAACCGAGAGTAGCCCTCTCTCTCTCTCTCTCTCTCTCTCTCTCTCTCTCTCTCTCTCTCTCTCTCTCTCTCTCTCTCTCCCCGCTCTCTCTCTCTCGCTCTCTCTCTCTCTCTCTCTCTCTCTCTCTCTCTCTCCACTCCTCTCTCTCACTCTCTCTCTTCTTCTCTCACACTCTCTCTCTCTCCGCTCTCTCTCTCTCCCTCTCTCTCTCTCTCTCTCTCTCCCCTCCTCTTCTCTTTCCCCCCTCTCTCTCTGCTCGCTCCCCTCTCTCTCTTTCTATATATATATATCTCTCTATCTATCTATCTCTCTCTCTCTCTCTCTCTCTCTCTCTCTCTCCCTCCTCTCTAAATGTGCCGTGACTGGCGAAATGAGGCTTATGGGATTAGTGACCAGTAGGCGATTTCACCAACATTGCAAAGTATACTTATCTAGTAAAGTATACTTTGAGGGAGTAATCATTTATTTTTCCCGAAATGCATTAATTCATATAGAACTACCCGCTGCATATATTTGATGATTAAAAGTATGCAGAATTATTATACTGAATGTATTACATTATCACAGCCAAAATGGCTGTGATAATGTAATACATTTTGTATAATAACAAATAATATATTTATCCTAAAATTGAAAATTTCTCCCTCAAAGTATACTTTGCTAGATAAGTAGACTTTGCAATGTTGGTGAAATTAGCTACTGGTCAAATACCACACTGCAACACTGTAGCCTGATAACGATATAGGTTGTATGTATCATGGCCGAATTTGGATAATTATAGAACGACAACCGAATTTAGACCTTTCTGTGCAAGCAATATTCGGGTTCAAATGTGGTAGCGATTGAAAAATAAGGCTTATGGGATATGTGACCAGTAGCCTATTTCACCAACATTGCAAAGTATACTTTTCTAGCAAAGTATTGAGGGAGTAATCATTTATTTTTCCCGAAATGCATTATGTCCTATAGAACTAACGACTGCATATATATGATATACTGAATTTATAACATTATAACAGCCAAAATGGCTGTGATAATATAATAAATTCAGTATAATAAATTTATCCTAAAATTTAAATTTTCTCCCTCAAAGTATACTTTGCTAGATAAGTATACTTTGTAATCTTGGTGAAATAGGCTACTGGTCAAATAACACACTCACTGACGTCAATATAAGGTGTATGCGGAGTAAGATGTGTGAATCGTGATTTGTGATCAGTGTAGTTGCTGGTCCCATATCACACTCACGTAGCTTGATACCGATCTATATTGCTTGTTAGAATCATGAGGGCTGTTTCATTGATGGAATGGCGAACAGTGCAGATCCTGATCAGACTGTGCGAATGCACAGGCTGATCTGGATCTACACTGATCCCGAAAAACACATAAGCTCACTTACTCCAGAGCCACATGCATGGTATGCGTGTACTGTGCGTGTTAAGACATGGGGTGTATGGCATTTGTTGTCAGTCGAACACCTAGCTTACTGTCTGTTTCACGAAACCTGCCCAAATTGTACGGCTATATACTAAATAATGCAAAATACAATATGTTTTTCGATTATATTAAATTATAGCAACATGTAAGATTGAGCCTACTTTTTATTTCGTGAAATTTGGTCCAATAATGATTTTACTGCGAAAAAACAATTTAAACATGTTAAATCCCCATAGACATATTCATAGTGAATATGTCTAAGGGGATTTAACATGGGGAAAGTTTTCTAATTTCAGAAATAGTGGACCAAATTTTTTCTTAGTTAGATCATTTCCAAGCTATCTAGCTAGGTTTCAGAACCAATTTCCAAATTTTTCGTTTTTCGACTCCTTCTCCAGGTTCTCCACCTCTTTTTTCCCCATGTTAAATTCCCATAGAGAACTAATGTTTCGTAATAAAAACAATATTTGACAAAATTTCACGAAATAAAAAGAAGGCTCATTCTTAAATTTCAAATAAAATTTGATATTATCGAAAACAATATTGTTCTTGCCTTGTTTACATGGCCGTACATTTTGGGCAAGTTTCGTGAAACAGATAGTAGATAAGCTCAGCTATACGGACGACTTTTACTATTTCATCTGTCTTTTATATTATCTGTATCCTTATCCTTATATAGTAGACCCGGCCATTATAAAATATGGTCACCTTGACCCTGGGCTTAGCAGGGACGGGACGATTGTGAATTTGTCGCAGGGCGGTAGAGGACCATTAGTAGATCCGTGTAAGGATGTAGGTCGTATGCAAAGCAAAGCAACATCGGATCCATAGACATACATTGTGGCCATATAGTATCAAAATCGGCGAGGCGCTTCGTGAGTTATTATAGGAATGAATGGCATTTTTGTGGAATTTATCGGGGTATAAACTTGGAAAAGTCGCGGGAATACTGGACGAAGGCCGGAAGGCCTCGTCCAGTATTCCCGCGACTTTTCCAAGTTTATATCCCCGATAAATTCCACAAAAAGGCCATTCATTTGAAATAAATTCATCAAGAAAATGTGTTTATTTTCCGTTTTCTTAAGAATTATTTTAACTGCGCCTGACGGTTACGCAAAGTAGTTCGGCATGGAGTTTACTGGGATATAAATTTTGGACGGAGACTTGCAACGGACCAATCAAATGTTAAGGAATTGTGTAAATATTTTTGTGCTGGAATTATTAAAAAATGAAAGGTGTTACTAACGTAAGTAAATACGGACGCATCCACGCACGGACATGTACTAACGTTATATCCATTTTTTGCCGATCGACGAGGGGATAACTAGACACATGATGTGTTGAATGCGGTGACGGAAACGTACATACGGCAATCACCGACGGCTATATTGTATCCAATATGATGTCGCCGGTTTGAATTAACACGTTCAGCCCCTCACGCAATACAGAATATACACCACCGCCTGCGTTAATCTTGCCAAGATTATGAACGTTTCTGAGTATCTATTGGCACTGTTGCACATCGCAAACAAGCAATTTAATTGTCTGAGCCTGAGCTGTAGCACAGCTCAGGCTCAACCAATTAAGTTTCTTGATTGTAATCGCAATGTTAATAGGCATGTGTTTTTGAATAAATAAATTGACAAACATTGGTAATATTGGCGCAGTCGGTAGTGTGCTATATATGAACGACGTGTAACGAGCAATCTGGTAGATTCATCATGAAGCGAGGCAAATCCATTAAGGCCGGGTTTTCGCAAAAACTTAAGGCACAACAACTTAACATTGAAAATTACTAAGAACTTGATGCGGAAAAAGAAGGTCAACTTGAAATGAAGCTCAAATGTCGTATTGAAGTTGCTGCTGTACACCACTAGCAGATGATGTTGTCCGAGTTTGATGTAGTAGCCGTTACAGTGAATGAGATGCGGAACAGTACACACACTCAGGGATTCCGCTGGCGATAAAAATAAACAATTGGCGATACAAAATTACAATTTTGGAAAAAAAATAATATATTGTTTTTTTTTTTTTTTTTTTTTTTTTGAAGTAGCGATTTTTTTATTTTCCCCAGCGGAATCCATGTACACTGTTTTGGAAGCAGGGGACCGTTTTACTAAACTTCGTACGACTAAAATGTTTATAAGTGCAGAATTATGTACATTTCATATTAACACTGTTTTCTTGTAAACAATTATTTGATTTACATTTATTGAGCATATGCTAAATAAATGTAAATTCATCAATTGAAACTTCCAGACGATTCTAAATTGGCACTTACGAATATTTTAGTCGTAAGAGGTTTAATGAAACAGGTCCGAACTGTATTGTGATCTAGTTAAAGCTCATACAAGATCGGTCAGTTGAATTAAAAATATCACCGGAAAGTGGACACTTACACATTTGTTAAGCACAGCAACTGAACATTTTTCAAATGTGAAACAGATGTGAAACACTCCTTGTCCGGGTTTTTTTATAATTATATGTATTGTGATACACTGAAAGCCCATGCAAAATTTGGTTAAAATCGGTTAGTGGAAACTCAAAACATCGCCTAAATATGGACCTTTACACATTTAGTTTAAACAATATGTATTTCAAGTTGTGGCAAGTGATATATATATAGATACACTTGAGAACAGGATTAGAAAACAAGCTTTTACACTTATGTGAATTCTTCTACACATTTACTAAAGGTGGTAACGGAACAGTGTGGACGCCGCAGCCGCCGCCTCCGTTCATTAACCCATTTTTTATTTAAACAAGAACCGGCCAACTATGCAAATAATCCAAACGGATAAATTAAGAATCGTCTTGTTTTCCGTCATTTCGTCGCAGTTCATGGAAGAGCGACATTGCCGGTCAATAGCGTGCCGTCGTGGAATTCGAAGCGATATGTACTATATAATAACACATATGTGATTTGCGATTTGACACTGAAGCATGCACGCACACATGGTAACTTCCGACAACAAAGTGTAACCCATGGTCGTAAATATAACTGTGTACTTATGCACAATTAATCATGCTTTCGAGAAATTAGGGAAATTAATAAGTATTTAATATTTGTGTCATTTAGTGCGTCCCGTACAGTACACATGGCTGTGACTGTAGACATTTTTTGTGGAATTTATCGGGGTGTAAACTTGGAAAAGTCGCGTGAATACTGGACGAAGGCCGGAAGGCCTCGTCCAGTATTCCCGCGACTTTTCCAAGTTTATATCCCCGATAAATTCCACAAAAAGGCCATTAATTCCTTATAATTCCAGCATTTGAAATAAATTCATCAAGAAAATGTGTTTATTTTCCGTTTTCTTAAGAATGTTACTGAAAGTAGTTCGGCGTGGGAGTTTACTGGGATATAAATTTTGGAGAGAGACTTGCTACGGGCCAATCAAATGATAGGGAATTGTGTAAATATTTTTGTGCTGGAATTATTAGCCAATGCATCCATGCAGTCTGGTCAGAGCATGCGCCGTCCACCATTTAGTCAATGAAACTTACACCCGTCCTGCTCTCACGCCATGAGATGCTATACCTTGTGCCAACTGCGTTATTTCATGAAATACATTTACAAAATTTTACAAATCTTCCACAAATGAAGTCAAAAGTTGACAAAAATCTCAGAGTACATGCGGAATCATATTCCGCATGTACACTGTAATTTGTGTTAACGTTTGAAGTCATTTACGGAACATATCCCATTTTCTGTAAATATATTTCATGAAATAACGCAGATGTCCGTAGGTACAAACTGTCATGGCGTGTCTCATAGAGTTGTGATCCGTATCAGTCTGCAGGAGTGCGCTAGAAGATCAGAAGATCAGAGAATCCACAAATGTCATAAGCCTCATTTCTTCCGGCAGCCAACTCACAGCCAAGCAATTTGATTGTCTGAGCCTGAGCTGTAGCTGTGTATGTCTAAGTCCATGCAACGGTAACTCATGATTCATCACGTGATAGGTACATGTTGGAAGCCAAGTCCACGTGCATTATCAGACCTGAACTGCTTTCACCTTTGAAGTGGCGGGAATTTAAAGACAGTAATCTACGCTGGTTCGTTCAGAATATATTATAGGAATGAATGGCCTTTTTTTGTGGAATTTATCGGGGCATAAACTTGGAAAAGTCGCGGGAATACTGGACGAGGCCTTCCGGCCTTCGTCCAGTATTCCCGCGACTTTTCCAAGTTTATATCCCCAAGTTTATATTTCCAAGTTTATATTTCCAAGGCCGGAAGGCCTCGTCCAGTATTCCCGCGACTTTTCCAAGTTTATATCCCCGATAAATTCCACAAAAATGCCATTCATTCCTTATAATTCCAGCATTTGCAATACATTCATCAAGGTGTGTTTATTTTCCGTTTTCTCAATAATTATTTTAACTGCACCTGACGGTTACGGAAAGAAGTTCGGCATGGGAGTTTACTGGGATATACATTTTGGACTGAGACTTGCTACGGACCAATCAAATGTTAGGGAATTGTGTAAATATGTTTGTGCTGGAATTATTGTCTCTTCGTTTATTCACCATGTAGGTTATACTATTACACCACCGCCTGCGCTAATCTTGCTAATATTCGCTATTTCAAAATACTTGAAAATTGTGCTTGCAATCAAGCAGTTTGATTGTCTGAGCCTGAGCTGTGTTACAGCTCAGGCTCAGACAATCGAATTGCAAGCATAATAGATCCAGATGAACCAGACATAATCATCTGCAGCGTTTGTCTGTAGCGGTGAGACTTTCCAAAAGAAGAGAGACATTTTCTGAGCAGCATTGAGACCGCAAGCGCGTGTCGCACCCACCGAGGTCAAGGTCACCGATGTCAAGGACAAGGTCACTTGATTGGCACTGGGTGGAGAGCCATCAATGCGAGTAAATCATTGATATAGTCCCACTAACCCAGATAGTCAACAATAGGTCGTAATGTCCGAAATCTTTGACACCGAATACGACCGTCGCCTACGCCGGACCTGTGACCACTATTTATCGACCACCAGGGGGCGTTTCACTAAACTTCGTGCGACTAAAATGTTCGTAAGTGCAAACTTATGAAAATTTCACATTAACATTGTTTTCTTGTAAACAATTATTGCAAATGCAGCTTATGCTCAATAAATGTAAATCCATCAATTGAAATTTACAGACGATCCTAAATTTGCACTTACGCACATTTTAGTGGTACGAAGTTTAGTGAAACGGGCCCAAGGAGCCCCGATACAAGAATATGCGTACAGTCACACCCGCGTGAGATTAAGAGTATCCATCATAGGCACTGGTATGGGTCAAGGATATTCCCCCCCGAGTGTCAGAATATGTCGTCAGAAACGAGGCTTTGCCGAGTTTCTGACGACATATTCTGACACGAGGGTCACACGAAGTGTGATTTCCTTGCTGGCAGCATCTGCATAAACACAACTATATGGTTTATTTGTGAAAGTTTCTATCGGTATAGGAGTTTTTTTATTAGATTTCCATTGACTTTGCATGGGGCCACACGAAGGGTACAACAACTCGTGACAATATTTTTCAATTTCTGCATTTCAAAATACTTGAATATTGTGCTTGAACTCAAGCAATTTGATTGAGTGAGCCTGAGCTGTGCTTAATCAAAGTGCTTAATTGCGAGTTGGCATCGCCAATAGATGTCCAGAACGTGGGTAATCCGGGCAAGACTAACGCAGCCGGTTGTGTATGCAGAATGTCATTGAACGTTCACTTGACTTGCGAACACGACTTTCACGACACACATACTATGATACACAACAATAATAATGGACTTACCCACCCCCCACCCTGTTTCAACTGACCCATTCAATTTCGACAACCGGACAACCTCGTCTGACTACATGAGACACAAAAAGGGAATTATCCAATCGCGGTTGTCGTTGCCACTGATTGGTTTAACCAGGATAAGCGCAGTGGTAAGGGCAAAAGGGCAACTTCGCCGGTTGATTGCTTTTTTGTTCTTGTGTTATTTTTTACATACAGACCAAAAAAAAGTAGAAAAATATATTAATTTGATGCACATATGGAGCTCATTTATATATCCACAAGAGTCCCGTGTCACAGAAGTGTTGTAGCATGGCATCGCAGTTAATTCCAATGCTGTGAAATGTGTCACCATGGGTTGATTGTGGTTATCGATAACACGAGTCCAGAGCTCCAGATAAGCAGCGTATTTGCGTAAATAACCAATTAAAATTGCCAAAATAAAAAGAAATTGAAATCAGAAGTAGCGAGCATCATGAACAATTCTTGGTACCTTTATCATGCTGCAGACAAAATAAACAACCCACAATTATAGCATATTTTTCTTATTTCCCACGAAAACACATCTTGGTATTTCATTAGAATTGTCTCCAAGGAGACAATTCTAATGAAATGCCAAGATATGTTTTTATTTCGAAGCAAAGTATTCAATTATTGCTGTCTGTTGATGTGTAAACAGTAGTGTGATTTTATGTTACCCAATTACAATTTTGAAATACCCAATTGCTTCAGAAATGATGGAGTGGCAATATTCAATTACTAATTCCTTACCTGGAGCCCTCACACGAGTATATAAGCATGTTCATGCATAGACATATATATGTGTATATATAGTCCGGAGTGTGTATGCATTTAGCTCCATATTACGCAACAAGTATTGTGATACGTAACTACATGTCGTATGTCTTATACCCTCTTTCATTGGTTTAGAAACCGTGTACATTTGTTGATTATGAGCTTTAGAAGTGTACATAGGTTATGTTTGTTTGTCAACAGCTAAGGTCATGTAAGGCCGGGAAAACGGGTTCGATCCCATTTTAACCTGCTGCATTGGGGGGGGGAATCCCAAAATCAGAACTGAATATTTACATCGAGAACAAATATATTCAGCCCTGAAATTAGAATAACCTGACCTGGTGTCATTTCCATACCACACCAAGTCACTTGGCCCCTTCCCCTAAAATAGGATTACGAATATCGTAATACTCACATAAGGGGTATAACCAGATTCAACTGTCACATACAAAATGCCAAAGACGTATGTGAGGGCCAAACCAGGTCTCCAGTTGGGATGAACCCCGATTGTTAAATTACCCATCGCGTGCTCCCACGTGCCACCCACGTACATAGGTTATGTTAAACGGTGCTGTGATAAGTGGAAGTGAGTCATCTCTAAAAATTCTATATCGAATTGCAACTGTGCATGTGCATTTTTTATCCCGTCAACACAGTGCGTATGTACCGTGAAACACGGTGCCGTGAAATATTTGTGATATCCTGTCAATACGACCTAATCACTGCGTATGAATATGTGCGGTAGCTGGGGTTATATTTTTGCATTTTACAGCCATTTGTAGGTGTTGACGGGATACATAGAATAGTAGGTTAGTGCCGTGAATGGGAAACAATATCTGGCGCGACACGGAAAAGGGATGTGCTCGGCAGAGCCTCGCCCATCCCGTTTCCTGAGCCTTGCCAGATATTGTTACCCATGCACGGCACTAACCTACTATTCTCTATATAACTGCTATGCATTTTATGTTGTACAGTTGATGAGACGTAAATGATGAAGTAAACAAAACTAAACTAAACTAAACTCTGACAACTTGATACTTACTTTCTCTATGCCTCACAGTGTGTTGACGCAACAAGGGAGGTCCATCATATATTTATAAACACGAATGCAATAATCCAACAAGTGTTTCCCACCACTATCACAGTCTCTGTCTCAACCACGCTATGTTATAACGTCCCATATAGAGCTGTGTCCCGTCTTTCTGGTGCATGTCCAACGTTACTAGATTAGCACCGTCGTCTGATAACCCGTGAAACAGTTCGTATTCTGACGTTCGTTATTAATGCCGTATATACTAAAGGTGTATGACCGCCTGGTCACAACAACAACAACAAGACTTACAAATATAGAAGCCAACCGATTCTTTTTTAACTATTTTATTAAGTAATGGATTTTGATGAAGCGTATCAAACGCGTCTTGTTAAGCTGCATTTGGTCTCGGTACTTTGGCCCAAACTTCTGTCGTTTTTGCGAAGAATCGATTTCCGTGAAATCGATTCTTCGCAAACACGACATACGTATGTTCCGAACACCTGAGACCACCAAATGCAGCTCATGAAGACGCGTTTGCTGCGCCATATTACAAACAAATCCGTTGCATATTAAGGAAAATATCAAATAATACTTACATTGGACACACTCAGCCATTGTTGTTGTTGTTGTTGTTGTAACCACGTGATTATTTACCTGGATACTATATGAATTGCCGGGACATTTCGCTGCTCTGCTCCCGAGTCAATAACGCCATTTAGCCGCTGTATATAACCATTGAACGGAATTCCCCGGTCGATATTCGCTAAAGAAATGCCAAATACCAAAGGAGACATTATGGAACTATGCATAATGTATGAGACTGGAGAATATAGGAATTCCACGATATAGGACGCTCATATGGCGCAGATATAATACTGCTGCCACCACTTTCAGAAACTAAAACCGCGTCTTAACGTTTTAACATTTCATTAGAACATGAAATGGCAAAGGTACAGAGTCCCGTAGGGGACATGGATTTTTTTAATTAATTCCTTTACACGAAATAAAAATTATTTCCCTCGAATTAACAATTCGTTCCCACGATATAACATTTCGTTCCCTCAAGTTAACAATTCGTTCCTTCGAATTGACAATTCTTTCCCTCGATATAACAATTCGTTCCCTCGAATTAACAATTCGTTCCCTCGAATTGACAATTCGTTCCCTCGATATAACAATTCGTTCCCTCGATATAACAATTCGTTCCCACGAATTAACAATTCGTTCCCGTGGGAACGAATTGTGATTTGGTGGGAACGAATTAATAAAAAAAAGAAGAGAATTATACGTCCACTTCGGGGCTCCGTAGTTAACAGTAGTACAGTGAAACCTCTCTAAACCGGACACCCTGGGAGATCCCCAGGGTGTCCGGTTTAGAGAGGTTCCACTGTAAATTAGACTTATGTATATGTTAATGCATGCGTTAGTGCTTTGCGAACATGAACAGGCATTATCATCAGAGATAGATGACAATGAAACCAATAGACTTAAGCATACAGAGACTACCCGTGTGTCCGATTTAGAGTGGTTCCACTGTCCATGTATTATGCATTTTGGTAAAACCGGACCAATAACAATGATATGTTCAGGAAATCGACCATCTCCTCCATTTGTTTCTGGCCTGGTGTTTTGTGCCCGCAGTACGTCTTTTTCGTTTACATATTATCATACGAGTTCATATATAATGTACAGTCCATGTAGTTCCTGTGTCAAGGTGCATGATCACGTGGTTACAACAACAACAACGTCGCCCACTCCAAAGTAAGTATTATTTGATATTTTCCTTAATATGCAACGGATTTTGATGAAATATGGCGCAGCAAACGCGTCTTCATGAGCTGCATTTGGTGGTCTATGGAGTTTGGCACAGAATTATGTCGTTTTTGCGAAGAATCGATTTCCGTGTCGGAGATAAGCGGACTGGTAATCGGACTGGTTATGGCTCCGTGTTAGCTAGTGTCGACTACTGACTGTTCAAATGCGACACCATTGTGCGTTGTATTTATATTATATTTGCCCCGAATGGCCACTATCGTCGTAACATACGTGTTGATTCGTAAATGTGCACGTATTAATGGTCGATCAGTCTCCGCGAAACTGCCAACATTTTACAAGACATTCGATAAAATCTAACTAGCACCAGATAGTAGGCTTTTTAAGTGACTATTGACTTCAAGTCATGATGCTAAGGTCCCCTTTGGTATGGAAGTACCTAAGGACCATAGAAACTTTTTTATCCGGCGGCCATATTGGAAAAAGATAGCCGATTATATGTAAGTTTAGCTAAAATTTATTTAAAGTGAAGATTCAAATTCAAATTTATCTGTTGTATGCAAGCTTCTAAGAGTCATGGTGGAACTATTATCAAATATATAAGTCGTATCTCAGATCCAAGATGGCCACCGACGACCATATTGGAAAATGTGTCCGAAAATAAATAGTCGTTTAGCTAAATTTCAATTCAAGATTGATTAATTGTTTTCTGCTGTATGCAAGTTTCTAATGGTAATGGAAGAATGACTATCAACATATGGAAGTTGTATGTCATATTCAAGATGGCCGCCATCGTCTATATTGGAAAACATGGTCGACGATGTATAAGTTTAGCTAAATGTTAATGGAAGCTACTGTCTGTTTCACGAAAGCTGCCCAAATTTTACGGCGATATAAACAATTCAAAAACAAGATTTCTTTTGATAATATTAAATTAAAGGAAAAATTAAGAATGAGCCTTCTTTTTATTTCGTGAAATTTGGTAAAAATTTTCCTTTAATTTAATATTATCGAAGATAATATTGTTTTTGAATTGTCTATATGGCCGTAAAATTTGGGCAGCTTTCGTGAAACAGACAGTAGATTTGTTCTATGACTTTGTTCTATCTATTGTATGCACATTTCTAACGGTCATGGAATAAGGAATAGCAAACTACTGAAGTTGTATCTCAAATTTAAGATATATTAAAAAATGTGGCGGATAATATGTAAGTTTTCTAGCTATGTTGAATGCCATAACTAATATCTAATAACTAACAACTAATTTTAACTACATATTATTAGAAAAAGAGTGGAATGTAAAATGAAAATTGAGAACAGATATGGAACAGAATCACCGAATTAACAAACCCTAGTGGATGACATTCCTTCATGCATAATTTGCTGGAAATTATATTCCATGTGCATATTCTGTTTCCTTTATACGTACAATGCTTTGTATTTCAGATACATGATGCATTTTTTCAAATGAGTGACATAAAAAGAACTGAGCAGATAAACGATAAAAAGATGATATGTTAGAATGAGGATTATAATTATATATATATTGCATGTACGAGATACAGACAGAGTGTATGTTGGTTTTGTGAAAGTCGTGGATTAATGGACCATGCTCACGGAATTAATACACTTTTGTAAAGGGATATTATGTGAATTAAAGATGTAAAAGAGTCGGGCATATGCGAATAATGTATGCAATTTATGGGGGTAGGTGTTATAGTTGGGTAGAGATCATGTGCAGAGATAAATAAAACAGTCATATGGATTGAAAACTATAGCCAGGACGTGCTAGTAGGAGCTTCGTATGTCTTGAAGTGCATATTGTATGCATATGCTCCGCATTATATAGTGCAGCACATGGCAAAATCACTCTTGAGTATGTGAATATACATCTTGTTTGAGAGTGGCTCATTTTATTGCAACACGTGTTTTATTTTATGAGCAAGCAGAACAGTACACATATGTAGTGCACAGTTTTGTCAGGCTTACTAAATAACCGGATTTATAAAATATGGTGTTTGAGCGACTTATAATGTATGCATATCATCGCAATCTCGGAAGCTAAATGGTCACTCGCGTAAATTGTGTTGTAGAGAACATATAGTATGGAAACAGGAATAATGCATGTTAATGTATATATTGCACACACTACATGATATAATAAAACTAATACGAGATGAGACGATATTCAGTGCGCAAATACATAATGGTTGGCATACACCACGATATAATTGTCAACTTTACGTTTATAATTAGTCTAGCTACAGCGAGATACGATTAATCCGCTACTATGTTTAATGGTGAATATAACACGATCCCCTGCTAATAGAAACATTGCTACATATCGTGGACTGAACTTAAACTTTGCTACAATGACGCCAATAATATGCAATGAATATGTAAATTGACGAATATAGATGTGTTGGGTTCATGTCGGTGATTGGCATTATTAAGTTGAGTCTGTGGTTCTTTGAAATAGTATTGCCTCTGCGAGACAGATACTGAATAGATAGAACATAACACGAATATGCTTGTATTATGGCAAAATGTCATGCATAAGATAATATGCATTCTAAGTACTACACCATTATACAATGTGCTTATAAATGATTAGTATGTGATGATTTATATTACCATGAAATGCATACATTGCATCTTCGCATACACTATAAGAGTACATGTATATGTGATTGGTATATGCATGTTTTATTATTATACGGTATACATATATTGCTGAACGGTGCAGTGTACATTTTTTTGTCATTCATTCCGGTCGTCTGTTGATCTGTACTTCTAACAGTAACAATTTTGTTAAAGTTAGCATTCACAGTTTCAGTGCCAAATGCTTTAAGCTGTATGTGTATGTGCAGGAGGCAGCCACTTTTCATTTCCTCAAAGGCCTTTTGCATTACAAGTGCCTATATTGCTGGCTTGCAATTGTTTCCAAGATGCCATATAATTACTAAGTTGTAAAGTTTGTGTGCTACTTTCGAATGGTGCTTGAATACATTCTAACAGTGAAAACTGCCTGAATAAAAGAGTTTGTGGAATCAACGGGATCAAAACAGTAATATATGTCTAATCTGTTTCCGAATGATTGGATTCGAGATTCAGTTTTGTTTACATATGTTATTATATACCGCAGTTCATTTATTTCAAGTGAAAACTGTCTACAGATGGAATATATGTTTATAATAGCATCTACGACAAACAGTTAGCGAACTCGAATTTAATTGAAAATTGGCTGATGGCGATTATCTTGGATTCGAGATACAACTTACTAATTATTGTATTCAGTGTTCTATGACACATATGTAGTTCTATATCAAAGAGGAGAGTCACATTACAACATTAATTAATTAAATACATATATTGTCAGCAATTTTTATCAATGTGGCAACCGGCGGCCATCTTGTATTTTAGAAAAAGCTTTTGTATTAGATATTCATTCCCGCATGAACCTTAGACACTTGAATATAACGGAAGAAATTTAAGTCATTACTTTTATATCTATTTAGCTACACTTATATATTGTCGGCCACTTTTTCCATTATAGCTGTCAGCAATATTTTACCAATATGGACACCGGCGGCCATCTTGAATTTGCTATACAACTTCTATATTCATTCCTCCATGACCCTTAGAACCTTGTATATAACAGAAGAAGTTTAAATCATTACCTTTATTGAAATTTAGCTAAGCGTGTATACTGTGTGCATTTTGAGATACAACTACTATATTTGATAATCATTCCTAGTCCATGATTGTTAGAAGCTAGCATACAACACTAGCAATTGGAATCATAAGTTTAATTGAAATTTAACTCAACTTATATATCGTCGCCCATAATTTCAAGATGGCCGCCGGCAACCATCTTGAATATTAGATAGAGCGTGTGTCTTTGGATAGACAACTTTCTATGGTCCTAAGGAACTTCCATACCAAAGGGGACCTTTGCATCATGATGTGAAGTCAAACCCCTATTTTATGCACTTAACAAGCCTACTAAGAAGCGCATACCAAATGAAGATGATGTCATTGAAGATTAGAATAAAACAGTAAAACAAATATAGTCGGACATTCGGTCCGGTGACTTCCGATTTACCGTCGGACCGGCGGAAATTTTAACGGACATGTCCGACGGACCGACGACTTTCGCGGAGACTGATGCACATCCGCCTTCGTTAATCTTGCCCAAGAGTATCAACGTTTCTGACCATCTATGTGCAGTGCCAACTCGAAAGCGCGCATCTTGATTGGCTGAGCCTGAGCTGTAGCACAGCTCAGGCTCAGTCAATCAAGCTGCGCGATTTCAAGGACAACATTCGAGTCCTTTGAACTGAAGAAATCCTGGAACATTGGCAAGATTGGCGAAGGCGGCGGTAGTGTGCTATTAATCGTCAACACCATCAATGTCGGTATTACGGAAACTAGTTGGGACATCTAAAATGCGATATGTAGCCCATTTCACCAACATTGCAAAGTATGCTTTTCTAGCAAAGTATACTTTGAGGGAGAAATTTTCAATTTAAGGATAAATTTATTAATTTTTATTATACTGAATTTATTACATTATCACATTTGTTAGTTCTATATGAAATAATGCATTTCAGGAAAAATAAATGATTACTCCCTCAAAGTATACTTTGCTAGAAAAGTATACTTTGCAATGTTGGTGAAATCGGCTACTGGTTTACTCTTCCGAAGCGTATACTCGCATAATTGCATTACTACGAAGCCCACGCAGGGGCGTAGATTTTTTTCTTATTAACAACAACAACAACAAAATCCACGATCCAGTTTTGAGGAAACATGAACCAACATTAATTCTTTAAAATTTGTATTATAAACAATTCGCCACGTATTACCTTGTCTATCAACAATGACTTATAGGCCCATAGGGCCAGGTGTTTTCATTACCATGTGATAAACTTGATATTGTATTGTATACACAGGTCACTATAATCTTACTTACTTACTTACTTATTAACTCATTCCCACGAATTATCGATTCGTTCCCTCAATTTAACAATTCGTTCCCACGAAATAACAATTCGTTCCCTTAACGGGAACGAATTGTTAATTCGTGTGAACGAATTGTTGATTCAAAGGAACTGTTAATTCGAGGGAACGAATTGTTAAATTGAGGAAACGTATTGTCATTTCGTGGGATTGAATTAATGCAAATAAATCCATCTCCCCTGCGGTGCTCCGTACATTACATTCTCGTCAATATACGGCTGCTAGATGAGATTCCTTACTCAGAGTAAACTGTATTTAAGAAAGAAAAGCATAGGCTGTTGCGTTTACTGTGGTATGTTTAAAGTGCGTAGACTCCGAAGGACTCATCGCAAACTTTAAAGGGGCATGTTTTTAAAGTGGTTTAATTGAAGATATATGACGATAATAGGACCGCTGATTTTATTTTTTTTTTTAAAAACTCAGGAATTTTCGAAATAAATAATATAAAAAATAAAGATGTGTGTTCATAATTGCCCCGTGTAAAGTGCTTTAATTGAAGATATTTGACGATACTAGGACTGCTGGGTTGTTTCAATTTTCACCCATATCGGTACATAATGTACATGCAAGTATCAGATTTCAAACAAGATAGGAAATCCGATGTGTACATGTCTGTGCCTATATGGGTGAAATCAGAAACAGCCCAGCGGTCCTCGAATCGTTATATACGTATGATGAGTCTAGGACCGCTGGGTTGCAGGCGCGGATCCAGGATTTCGGGTTGGGGGGGCGTAAGAATATTGCATTACTTGACTATATTATCGAACGAGCTATGCTCGTTCGATAATATAGTAAAGTATTGCAAAATAGTCGTCCGAGCAGAATCTACATCGCATTTCCTGCGTTCTGGCACATTTTGGAGCAAAAATATTGACACTGTCACAGTATGTTTAGACATGATTTTTGATTGAACACGTTTAAATTGTTAAACAATAAGAAAACGACCGAAAAATGATGAAAACACGTTTTTTTTTTGTATTTTTTTCCAAATAATCCCGATATGCTCCTTTAAACAGACCACAGTAAACGCAACAGCCCATGGTTTTATTACTGATACGTTGCAAATATTTGCCAATTTCTTTATTTCAAAATACACGTATAATAGCATATTGTGCTTGAATACGAGTTGGCCTTGCCCATAGATGTCCAGAAACGGTTTTAACCTGTACAAGGTTGACGCAGGCGGCTGTGTACGCACGTTGCGATGACGTAGACATTATTGACCAAATTGAATTTTCTCCGTTCAATGAGAGAAACTTTATAAGATAGCAATATTTCGTTCCATTCATATCGTGCCTAAAATTGATGCAAATTGTAATTTAATCAGCTATATTTACACCCATAAATGGAATCTAAATATACTGTCTGATGGATTCAATATCGTGACGGCTAGTCGCGAGAATTAAACGAGAACGACCATGTGCATTTCCAAAATTTCGCGGCAACTTCCCAGAAATACTCAACGGTCTGCGTTAGTCTTGTCCAGATTCTCCACGTTCTCGTACATCTTTAGGCAATGCCAACTCGCGTTCAAGCAGTTTGATTGTTTGAGCCTGAGCTGTGGCACAGCTCAGGCTCAGTCATTCAAGCTGCTTGGTTTCAAGCGCACACTATTCAAGTGTATTCAGAGAAACAAAATGACAACTATCGGCAAGATTACCGTGGATGTTAGCGTCAGATACTTTACGATTCTAGTCAAATCAAGGGCCCTGTCTTTATGCGTTCAAGATGGCGTTCATGTAAAAAATGGAGCAGCATTTTGCACCACATTGATCGGACTCATTAATAAATATTCATGTATGACGTCATGGCAGCAGTATGATGCATGTACGTAATGGTCAAGTATAGTCACCACCAGGTAAATATATTGATGTAGTAATAGAGAATAGTAGGTTGAATGGGAAAAATATCTGGCAAGGCTTAGGAAACGGGATGGGCGAGGCTCCGCCGAGCACATTCCGTTTACGTGCCGCGCCTGATATGTTTTCCCATTCACGGCACTAACCTACTATTCTATTTATCCCGTCAACACTACAAATAGCTTTATCCCGTCAATACAGTGCGTATGTGCCGTGAAACACGGTGCCGTGAAACATTTTTTTGATATCCAGTCAATACTATTTTTGCAGAGCCTCGCCCATCCCGTTTCCTGAGCCTTGCCATATATTTTCCCCCATTCACGGCACTAACCTACTATTCTCTATTTAAAATGCAAAAGATAACCACAGCCGCATCCTCAAAATCGGAGAATCGACTATTATGACGTCTGTTTCACGAAACCTGCCCACATTTTACGGCTATATAAACAATGCAAAAACAATTTGTTTTTGATAATGTTAAATTTTATTATAATTTAATAATGAGCCTTCTTTGTATTTCATGAACTTTGGTAAAATATTGATTTTATTACGAAAAATTGTCTATAGGAATTTAACATGGGGGGAAATGCGGTGGATGAGCTGTGGGAGAAGTCAACAAACGAAACATTTTGGAATTTGACTCCGAAAACTGACTAAATAGCTTGGAAATGATCTAACTAAGAAAACAAGTTAAATTTTGAAAATCGGTCAAGTATTTCTGAAATTCGAAAACTTTCCCCATGTTAAATCCCCATAGACATCTCCACCCTGACATTTTTTTTTTCGCAATAAAATCAACATTTTCACCAAATTAATTTTCGCGAAATAAAAAGAAGGCTCATTCTTAAATTTTTTTACTTTAATTTACTATTATAAAAAAAATATTGTTTTTGCATTGTTTATATAGTCGTAACATTTGGGCGGCTTTCGCGAAACAGACAGTAGTAGGGAAGCTACAAACCACGGTTTTACGTAATACGTGTACATTTGTCTGGTCACTTAGAACCTAATTTATATATCTTGTAGACAATTTCCCTTTGTAAACAGTAAACAACACCGTTTTGTAAGACGTTCTGCCGTAAATCGGACGCAAACCAAGATTGGTAATTCAAAGGCATTAGTATACACAATTCATTCATTCATTCGGCTCATATTTAAGGGTGGGAATTGGCTCGGACACCTTCCATACCCGGCCTGGTGTACACAATACCAGCACAGGCAATTAACACCACGAGTACTTAACCCTTTCACCCCTAAGTAACTGAATGGGCTGCGATATGTTCGTTTTGCAAACAATCCAATAATAGCAAAATGATTTTCAGACTATTCCATTTATAAAAAGGGGGTATTTGTTTTTCTCAAAAATATGAAAATTACTTTCAAACAGTGCAGATCCTGATGAGACGGCTCGTTACGAGCCGGCTCATCTGGATCTGCACTGTTTGCATAAACCGATATAGCGGGCTTTCGTGTTCAAAGGGTTAACGATGCCGGGATCAACGACGTGCATGAGGTGGCCGGATTAGCTCAGTATGTAGAGCGTCGGACTGCGGATCGGGGGACCCCGACCACTTCGTGCAAGCCTAGTCATGTCGGATGGGGACTTAAATAGTCGGTCCCGACATGCAAGGTCATCGAGCCAGTGCCGTCGTTAAATCAAAGCATTTACATTTACAACGTGCATGGCGCGATCAACGGTATGCCAGCGCAATGATACAACGGGCGCCATTCAATGGTGGGTACCAAGCTGGCTACATCCGCGTAATGGCGCGATCAACGGCATGACACAACGGACGCCATACCATGCTGGGTAACTTGCTGGCTACATCCGCGTAATGGCGCGGTCAACGGTATGACACAATGGACGCTATACCATGCTGGGTACCAAGCTGGCTACATCCGCGTAATATTGAGCCTTACCCTGGCTACGTTGATTCCAAAGTACACAGTCCCTGTTTTCCCGGGTATTAATTCCTGTACTAAGCCTGCCCATACATTATGCATAGGACAAGGACTTAGGGCTGTTGTTTGGTTAAATTCTTTATTTGCTTCTGGTATGGCAAATCAATCGATCGATACCAACATACGGGCAACGAGGGACCGACAAAGCATAGCAGGACCTCTCTAGATCTGACAACGTAAATGTGGCTATGACTGGTGAAATGGGGTTTATGGGTAAATGTGGCTGTGACTGGTGAAATGGGGTTTATGGGTAAATGTGGCTGTGACTGGTGAAATGGGGTTTATGGGTAAATGTGGCTGTGACTGGTGAAATGGGGTTTATGGGTTTTGCGACCAGTGTAGATCCAGATCAGCCTGTGCGTACGCACAGTCTAATCAGGATCTGCATTGTTCACCATTCAATCAATACAACACCCGTCCTCCTTCTAACAATCAGTATATATATATCGTTATAAGGCTACAGGAGTGTGCTGTTTGATCAGGAGCTACACCTGTCACAAATACCATAAGCCCCATTTCTCCAGTCACAGCCACAGATATCGACGTATCAATGGGTGATGAGTTTATATGTTAAGAGTCCAGCCAGTTGACCAAGACCTACCTACGTATCCGGTAAAAACAAACAAGGCCTTGAAAAAAAACGAAGGTACATTTACATTTATGTAGGGTTGATGAAGTTTTTAGCATAAATTTAAATTTAAACCAATCTTTAGATAAACAAATATGCTCTGATTAAACTTATTAAGTGGACATTCATAAACGGATTTAATGCTTGGACAAATATCCTAATCAGTTTCCATATTACTTCACTAGTAAATAGTGGAAAATAGCATACATATTGTGTTTGTTTTTTCATAGAACCACGCCCAAAACCTACCAGCACACGGACGCTTAACAGAGAAAGAACTTTGCACGGTCTTAATAAGGGCTGAAAGGGTTAAGTACCATACATTATACATGCCATGTGACGCTTAACAGAGAAAGAACTTTGCACGGTCTTACTTAGGGCTGAAAGGGTTACAATGTAAGTACCATACATTATACATGCCATGTGACGCTTAACAGAGAAATACATTGTTACGGCCTAATTTATTATGTAAATACAATTGTATGTGTAATGTTTGTAACGTACACATACTGGTCTTGGAATACACAACCGCCTGCGTTAATTTTGCCCCAAATTATCAACGTTTCTGAATACATTCGGACAATGCCAACATGCAATCAAGCACGGTGGCTGTCTGAACTTGAGCTGTAGCGCGGATCAGTAGCCGATTTCACCAACATTGCAAAGTATACTTATCTAGAAAAGTATACTTTGAGGGAGTAATCATTTATTTATGCATTATTTCATATAGAACTAACCACTGCATATATTTGATGATTAAACGTATGCAGAATTATTATACTGAATTTATTATATTATCACAGCCAAAATGGCTGTGATAATATAATACATTCAGTATAAAAAAATTTAACAAATGTATCCTTAAATTTATAAATTCTCCCTCAAAGTATACTTTGCTAGATAAGTATAATTTGCAATTTTGATGAAATCGGCTACAGGCTCTACCAATATTCAAGTATTTTTACATTAATAAATTGACAAATATTGACAAGATTAGCGAAGGATGTAGTATATGATTCGAACCGACACTATATAACACGAAATCTACGATATTTATTTTCAATAAAGTTACGTGACCGCGAAATATATAGAGAATAGTAGGTTAGTGCCGTGAATGGGAAGACATATCTGGCAAGGCTTAGGAAACGGGATGGGCGAGGCTCTGCCGAGCACATCCCGTTTCCGTGCCGCGCCAGATATTTTCCCCATTCACGGCACTAACCTACTATTCTATTTATCCCGTCAACACCTACAAATAGCTTTAAAATGCATAAATGAATAACCCCAGCCACTGTACATATTCATACGCAGTGATTAGGTCGTATTGACAGGGTATCAAAAATGTTTCAAGGAACCGTGTTTCACGGCACATACGCACTGTGTTGACGGAATAAATTCTGGTAATTGTGTTCAGCTATTGTGCAGACTGGTCGAGGAAAGCGATGTTCAAAAATGTTTTAACATGAGACAAGCCATGTGATTTTGTAGCTTAGGACGAACATGTGCGATTTTTAATTAAATATATTTGCAGAAACTGTGATATTTTCTGTAAATGACGTCGTAATATGATGAAATTGTCATCGCAAATGCGGAATTGAATTCGTCAACTTTCGACATCATTTACGGAATATATAGTAAATTTTGTAAATATTTTTCATGACAAATCGCACATGTTCAGGTACAAGCTCAGATGGTTTGTCTCACATAAGGTCCCTAATGTTCGCCCTTGCATATTCGTACAGGGAATCAGGGGCGGCTCTGGAGGGGGGGGGGTTCCGGGGTTGCAACCCTCCACCGTTCAGCCACGGAGTTTACATAGATCACAGTTTACCACCAGTTGGAGTCTGAATTTAAATGCCGTAAAACACAGGAAAGTGAATTTCGAAGAGCTCTAAAGTAGGACAACCCCCTAGTTGCGAACGGCAACTCTTGCAATTACTCCCGTACCGTCCGTAGCTAGCTACGGACGGTACGGGAGTAGATTGCAATCGCAACTAGACAACCCCGCCCCCTTCCCCAAATGCTGAATCCGCCACTGGGAATAATGCATGCTAATATTGCTCCAAGGTTAGGGTGTAATTTTGTAAACGAAAACGTGGTACTTAACCCAGATATTTGACGTGAACATCAATTTGTGAGAAGAACGGTAATAATGCGTATAAGACGCAGGCATGAGGGTATCGCCTCCGGAGATATTGCTTTCTCACGGAGATAATCCACAAGATTCCCCCCCCCCCCCCCAATCAAGGGCGGTACGTAATTTATTATATCCCATAAACACAGTGCGTATGTGCCGTGAAACACGGTGCCGTGAAACATTTTTGATATCCTGTCAATACGACCTAACCACTGCGTATGAATATGTGCGGTTGCTGGGGTTATTTGTGTTGCATTGTAAAGCCATTTGTATTGTGTTGACGGGATAAATAGAATAGTAGGTTAGTGCCGTGAATGGAAAAAATATATGGCGCGGCACGGAAACGGGATGTGCTCGGCAGAGCCTCGCCCATCCCGTTTCCTAAGCCTTGCTATATATGTTTCCCATTCACGGTACTAACCTACTATTCTCTATATACCGAATACAGTGGAACCTCTCTACTTCCGGTGTGGCTGATTAGATCCAGCCGCCGATTGTTCGGCTCATTCTCTCCCTGACACAAAGAGTAGGATAGTAATGTTGGTTTATTGTCGTCGGTGCGATGGTGCGGGTGTTTAGTCAATAATATTAATTTGGTTGTTTTCATATACGGTGAAACATTCGTTTGAATAGTCTGTTGATGTAGCTGGGTGCCAGACATTACCATTGTGTGTGTCTTCATAAATATTTAGTTAATACGTCTTTATTATTTGAAAGTATAATGGATTGATGTTGAACATCAATTCTAATTGTTAGATTCTAAGTATAAGTTAGATCGGAAGGGTGTGCGAAGCCATGTAGGTCCGCCACCACCATTGATTTTTCCTATATAAACTAACCAATGACCTCACATTTTGCTATTCTCTGCTACTTTCATTTTTCGTATGGATGTTGTGGGACCTATTTTCCCATAACCTGCACCCATTCCGCTCTGGATATTCACTAATTAAAGTATATATAGGTTTAATTATGTAATTAATGTGAGACGGTTTCAATTCAGGGTGGTGGCGCAAAAAGTTAGCGACTGGAATTGAAAC
Source organism: Conchocele bisecta (assembly GCA_029237695.1). Taxonomy (NCBI): domain Eukaryota; kingdom Metazoa; phylum Mollusca; class Bivalvia; order Lucinida; family Thyasiridae; genus Conchocele; species Conchocele bisecta. The sequence goes on from CM055271.1 coordinate 36,900,171, forward strand.
CGTGGTGGTGGCGCAAAAAGTTAGCGACTCGAATTGAAACCTTCTCACATGACAAACATGTTCAGACTGGATTGTGTTTTTAGCATACTACTTTTGAATACACCGCTCATGAATATCTGATTATTTAGTGTGGCTAAACGTGTACACATCCATGTGTTTTCAAATTGATTCATGTAGTACAACAACAATGGCGGATCCCTGATCTCGCGTGAACTGTCTGACACGTGACACACATATTTCCGGTGTTGAGTGTCATGTCTGTCAAAATACAAACAAAGGCGAACTTTATTTGTATACTTGTTTCCGATAATTATCAAAATACATGTAAAATGTGCGAAGCCACGTACACCGACTATATTTTTTTTCTGTAAATATTCTGTTCTGATTTTGGGATTTTCCTTCAATCCATACACATGTAATATGGGATTTTACCCTGTTAACCAACCTAAACTGACTTTAACTGATGATAAGACATTAAACATCATTATATAAATAAAAAATACTTGTTAGTAACCTTGTGGAGCTAACCTAGTTTCATTACTTTCAGTACTTTGATATTATATCAAGTGTCGACGTCATTTACCATACATATCGCGGATTAGTAAAATCAATGTCGAAAGATATTCTCAAATGCAGAAAAGCTGATGCAGCCCAGACAAAGTACAATGAAACCTCTCTAAACCGGACACCCTGGGAGGTTCCCATGGTTATAATATACAGTGAAACCTCTCTAAACCGGACACCCTGGGAGGTCCTCAGGGTGTCCGGTTTACAGAGGTTCCACTGTAACCATATAAATATGTCAAGGTATGCGGCTGTGCTTTGCGGAGTTGAACAGGTATAATAAATATACGCCAATGAAACCCATAAAATTAAGGATACACATACTAACATGCGTGTCCGGTTTAGAGAGGTTCTATTGTATGTCAATTATACAAGCTCAAGGGAAGCGAAAACAACAACAACAACAGGGCCCGACACAGCTACTGTAACATTGGAAACCCAAACCGCAAATGAGACACGACATGCGATTTTGTACTTTCGGACATATGCGTAATTTCTTTAAATACATTTACAAAATTTACAATATATCTCATAAATTAAGTCTAAAGTTTACACAATTTTCAGAGTACATGCGGAATATAATTCCGCATGTACTCTGAAAGGTTTGTCAACTTTTGACGTCTACTACAGAAAATACTGTGCATTTTGTAAACGTGTTTCATGAAATTACGCAGATGTCCGAAAGTACAAAATCACATGGCGTGTCTCAAACAATACTGAAAATACGTAACATTAAAGGTACATGCCCACGTGCCATGTTAAAATAAAGAGAGGCATATTTTGTTCGTCAATTCGTTAGATATGACATTGTTCGGGCAAAATAAAAGTCATAATTGACATTATTATACTTCGTATAGCAAACGGCTGTGTGAAGTTAGCACTGCAATCGCAGATCGACAATCAACATTCAAATCGAATGTCGACTTGAATGTAGAGCTGTAAAGTTAGGATATGTAGAAACCTTGAATGAACAGCTGGCTAGTTCCAATGCGCTGCTGGCTCTGCAATGGACATTTGTATTTACAGTACAAAGTGAATGTACAGCTGGCTAGTGCCAATGTACAGCTGGCTCTGCAATCGACATTCAAACTCGTATTGTCAGTTCAATCTGAATGTAGAGCTGCGTACTTCCAATGTACAGCTGGCTCTGCAACCGACATTCAAACTCGTATTGTCAGTTCAATCTGAATGTACAGCTGGGTACTTCCAATGTACAGCTGGCTCTACAATCGACATTCAAACATTTATTTTCGGTTGAATGTGAATGTAGAGCTGGGTACTTCCAATGTACAGCTGGCTCTGCAATCGACATTTAAACATGTATTGTCCGTTCAATTTGAATGTAGAGCTGGGTATTCCCAATGTACAGCTGGCTCTGCAATCGACATTCAAACATGTATCTTCGGTTGAATCTGAATGTAGAGCTGGGTATTCCCAATGTACAGCTGGCTCTGCTATCAACATTCAAACTCGCATTTTCTGTTCGATCTGAATGTAGAGCTGGGTACTTCCAATGTACAGCTGGCTCTGCAATCGACATTCAAACTCGTGTTGTCAGTTCAATCTGAATGTAGAGCTGGGTACTTCCAATGTACAGCTGGCTCTACAATCGACATTCAAACATTTATTTTCCGTTGAATGTGAATGTAGAGCTGGGTACTTCCAATGTACAGCTGGCTCTGCAATCGACATTCAAACATGTATTTTCCGTTGATTCTGAATGTACAGCTGGGTATTTCCAATGTACAGCTGGCTCTGCAATCGACATTCAAACATTTATTTTCGGTTGAATGTGAATGTAGACCTGGGTACTTCCAATGTACAGCTGGCTCTGCAATCGACATTCAAACATGTATTTTCGGTTGAATGTGAATGTAGAGCTGGGTACTTCCAATGTACAGCTGGCTCTGCAATCGACATTCAAACATGTATTTTCGGTTGAATCTGAATGTAGAGCTGGGTATTCCCAATGTAGAGCTGGCTCTGTAACCGACATTCAAACATGTATTTTCGGTTGAATCTGAATGTAGAGCTGGGTATTTCCAATGTACAGCTGGCTCTGCAATCGACATTCAAATATATATTTTCCGTTGATTCTGAATGTGGAGCTGGGTATTTCCAATGTACAGCTGGCTCTGTAATCGACATTCAAACATGTATTTTCGGTTGAATCTGAATGTAGAGCTGGGTATTTCCAATGTACAGCTGGCTCTGCAATCGACATTCAAATATATATTTTCCGTTGATTCTGAATGTGGAGCTGGGTATTTCCAATGTACAGCTGGCTATGCAATCGACATTCAAACTCGCATTTTCTGTTCAATCTGAATGTAGAGCTGGGTACTTCCAATGTACAGCTGGCTCTGCAATCGACATTCAAACTTATATTGTCAGTTCAATCTGAACGCAGAGCTGGGTACTTCCAATGTACAGCTGGCTCTACAATCGACATTCAAACTTGTATTGTCAGTTCAATCTGAATGTAGAGCTGGGTACTTCCAATGTACAGCTGGCTCTACAATCGACATTCAAACATATTTTTTCGGTTGAATGTGAATGTAGAGCTGGGTACTTCCAATGTACAGCTGGCTCTGCAATCGACATTCAAACATGTTTTTCGGTTTGAATGTAATGTGAGCTGGGTACTTCCAATGTACAGCTGCTCTGCAATCGACATTCAAACATGTCCGTTGATTCGATGTAGCTGGTACTTCAATGTACAGCTGGCTCTGCAATCGACATTCAAACATGTATTTTCCGTTGATTCTGAATGTAGAGCTGGGTACATCCAATGTACAACTGGCTCTGCAATCCACATTCACACATGTATTGTCGGTTAAATCTGAATGTAGAGCTGGGTATTCCCAATGTAGAGCTGGCTCTGCAATCGACATTCAAACATGTATTTTCGGTTGAATCTGAATGTAGAGCTAGGTATTTCCAATGTACAGCTGGCTCTGCAATCGACATTCAAATATATATTTTCCGTTGATTCTGAATGTGGAGCTGGGTATTTCCAATGTACAGCTGGCTCTGCAATCGACATTCAAACTCGCATTTTCTGTTCAATCTGAATGTAGAGCTGGGTAATTCCAATGTACAGCTGGCTCTGCAATCGACTTTCAAACATTTATTTTCGGTTGAATTTGAATGTAGAGCTGGGTACTTCCAATGTACAGCTGGCTCTGCAATCGAAATTCAAGCATGTATTTTCGGCTGAATCTGAATGTGGAGCTGGGTATTTCCAATGTACAGTTGGCTCTGCAATCGACATTGAAACTCGCATTTTCTGTTCAATATGAATGTAGAGCTGGGTACTTCCAATGTACAGCTGGCTCTGCAATCGACATTCAAACTTGTATTGTCCGTTCAATCTGAATGTAGAGCTGGGTACTTCCAATGTACAGCTGGCTCTGCAATCGACATTCAAACTCGTATTGTCAGTTCAATGTGAATGTACAGCTGGGTACTTCCAATGTACAGCTGGCTCTACAATCGACATTCAAACATTAATTTTCCGTTGAATATGAATGTATTACTGTGTAGTTCCTATGTACAGCTGGCTCTGCAATCGACATTCAAACATGTGCTTTCGAGTGATTCTGAATGTAGAGCTGGGTACTTTCAATGTACAGCTGGCTCTGCAATCGACATTCAAACTCGCATTTTCTGTTCAATCTGAATGTAGAGCTGGGTACTTCGAATGTACAGCTGGCTGTGCAATCGACATTCAAACTCGTATTTTCTGTTGAATCTGAATGTAGAGCTGGGCACTTCGAATGTACAGCTGGCTGTGCAATCGACATTTGAACTCGTAGCCTCTGTTCAATCTGAATGTAGAGCTGGGTACTTCGAATGTACAGTTGGCTCTGCAATCGACATTCAAAATCACATTTTATGCTGAATATGAATGTAGTGCTGGATAGTTCCTATATACTGCTGGCTCTGCAATCGACATTCACACATTTAGTTTCGAGTGAATCTGAATGTACAGCTGGCTACTTCGAATGTACAGCTGGCTGTGCAATCCACATTTAAACTCGTATTTTCTCTTCAATCTGAATGTAGAGCTGGGTACTTCGAATGTACAGCTGGCTCTGCAATCGACATCGAAACTCGCATTTTCTGTTCAATCTGAATGTAGAGCTGGTTACTTGGAATGTACAGTTGGCTGTGTAGTCGACATTTAAACAGGTGTGTTTGAATACAGTGCTGGGTAGTTTGAATACCGAGCTGGGTCTGAGATCGTTATTCAGTACTATGTTTTCTGTATATTCTGAATACAGAGCTGGCACGTATGAATAACGAGCTGGCTCTGAGATCGTTATTCAGCTCTTGCGTGCCCTTTTTGCGGCAAAATGAACTGCCTTTTACAGATAAAGCAGCCTAAGTGTTTAAAAGTCGTTTTTCAAAGTCGCGTCCAAGGCTATGTCCGTCCCAGTCACCTGTGAAGCATCGGTGAAAAAATCATACAAATCCGATAAAGAAAGTGGCATTCCATTTTTTTGGCGATAACTTCGTAATTAATAGGCCGATTTGCATGCGGTTTTCGGTATTCTGAAATTTTATTTTGGCAACATTTGAATATAGAGCTGGGTAGTTTGAATAACGAGCTGGCTCTGAGATCGTTATTCAGAAAATTGTTTTAGTATAAGCCGAATACAGAGTTGGATAGTTTGAATAACGAGCTGGCTGTGAGATTGTATTTTCGCAACATTTGAATACAGAATATTCAGAATATACAGAAAACATAGTACTGAATAACGATCTCAGACCCAGCTCGTTATTCAAACTACCCAGCACTGTAATCAAATGTTGCGAAAATACAATCTCACAGCCAGCTCGTTATTCGAACTTACCGTCTCAGTATTCAAATACTGACAAAGCAAATCTGAATAACGATATCACAGCCAGCTCGTTATTCGAACTATCCAGCTCTGTATTCGGCTTATACTAAAACAATTTTCTGAATAACAATCTCAGAGCCAGCTCGTTATTCAAACTACCCAGCTCTATATTCAAACGTTGCCAACATAAATATTCAGAATACCGAAAACCGCATGCAAATCGGCCTATTAATTACGAAGTTATCGCCAAAAAAATGAATGCCACTTTCTTTATCGGATTTGCATGATTTTTTCACCGATGCTTCACAGGTGACTGGGACCGACATAGCCTTGGACGCGACTTTGAAAAACGACTTTTAAACAACTTAGGCTGCTTTATCTGTAAAAGGCAGTTCATTTGGCCGCAAAAAGGACACGCGAGAGCTGAATAACGATCTCAGAACCAGCTCGTTATTCATACTATCCAGCTCTGTATTCGGCTTATACTAAAACAATTTTCTGAATAACGATCTCAGAGCCAGCTGGTTATTCAAACTACCCAGCTCTATATTCAAACGTTGCCAAAATAAAATTTCAGAATACCGAAAACCGCATGCAAATCGGCCTATTAATTACGAAGTTATCGCCAAAAAAATGCCATGCCACTTTCTTTATCGGATTTGCATGATTTTTTCACCGATGCTTCACAGGTGACTGGGACCGACATAGCATTGGACGTGACTTTGAAAAACGACTTTTAAACAACTTAGGCTGCTTTATCTGTAAAATGCAGTTCATTTGGTCGCAAAAAGGGCACGCAAGAGCTGAATAACTATTTCAAAGCCAGCTCGTTATTCATACGTGCCAGGTCTGTATTCAGAACAAACAGAAAACATAGTACTGAATAACGATCTCAGACCCAGCTCGTTATTCAAACTACCCAGCACTGTATTCAAACACACCCGTTTCAATGTCGACTACACAGCTAACTGTACATTCCAAGTAACCAGCTCTACATTCAGATTGAACAGAAAATGCGAGTTTGGATGTCGATTGCAGAGCCAGCTGTACATTGGAAGTACCCAGCTCTACATTCAGATTGAAGAGAAAATACGAGTTTAAATGTGGATTGCACAGCCAGCTGTACATTCGAAGTAGCCAGCTGTACATTCAGATATACTCGAAAATATATGTGTGAATGTCGATTGCAGAGCCAGCTGTACATATGAACTATACAGCACTACATTCATATTCATGGTAAAATGAGAGATTGAATGTCGATTGCACAGCCAGAAGTGCATTCGAAGTACGCAGCTCTACATTCAGATTCACTCGAAAGTACATGTTTGAATGTCGATTGCAGAGCCAGCTGTACATTGGAAGTACTCAACTCTACATTCAGATTGAACTGACAATACGAGTTTGAATGTCGATTGCAGAGCCAGCTGTACATTGGAAGTACCCAGCTCTACATTCAGATTGAACAGAAAATGCGAGTTTGAATGTTGATTGCAGAGCCAGCTGTACATTGGGAATACCCAGCTCTACATTCAGATTCAACCGAAGATACATGTTTGAATGTCGATTGCAGAGCCAGCTGTACATTGGGAATACCCAGCTCTACATTCAAATTGAACGGACAATACATGTTTCAATGTCGATTGCAGAGCCAGCTGTACATTGGAAGTACCCAGCTCTACATTCAGAATGAACGTAAAATACATGTTTCAATGTCGATTGCAGAGCCAGCTGTACATTGGAAGTATCCAGCTCTACATTCACATTCAACCGAAAATAAATGTTTGAATGTCGATTGTAGAGCCAGCTGTACATTGGAAGTACCCAGCTGTACATTCAGATTGAACTGACAATACGAGTTTGAATGTCGATTGCAGAGCCAGCTGTACATTGGAAGTACACAGCTCTACATTCAGATTGAACTGACAATACGAGTTTGAATGTCGATTGCAGAGCCAGCTGTACATTGGCACTAGCCAGCTGTACATTCACTTTGTACTGTAAGTACAAATGTCCATTGCAGAGCCAGCAGCGCATTGGAACTAGCCAGCTGTTCATTCAAGTTTTCGACATATCCTAACTTTACAGCTCTACATTCAACTCGACATTCGATTTGAATGTTGATTGTCGATCTGCGATTGCAGTGCTAACTTCACACAGCTGAAACATAAATTTCCACACTGATATCATGGGCGATAAACGTATTTCCTTGAAATGTTAACGGACATTACTATTTATTCTCAATATTTAGTTTTTGATGTGCAATTATCATACTTTATAATCTGTCGAAAATATTATTTTTGCAGGTGACGCATTTAATTAGTATATATAATTAAAAAATACCATGCCTCATTTGCATATGAAAATAGCCTGATACCACCGCGCGTCACTATCAGTAAAATAAATATTACTAAGTGATTATATCTGTATAGCGGGATATCGTAATGTTTAGAACTGGTGGAATAGTGACACAAGTATACACTTATTTCATTCTTATAAAGAACAGTTTGTGCCTACTGAGTGGGCATGCACCTTTAACGTAAGGAAATTAAACGTAGAAAACGACATACGCAAGATCCTGTTCATTAACAAGTTAGTGTATGTATAATTCACAATATAGGTAAATACCACGTATGCAGCATAACAGTTCAAAGTTACACAACATAAATCCGTAAATTATTCAAGTGTCTTTGGACTTTGAACGTCTTCTTTTACGATATCGTAACAACGACACCTTCAAAGTTCAAACACTGGGCACTAATCAACTAATCAACATTCCTGGGGGCCGTTTCACTAAACTTCGTACGATTAAAATGTTCGTAAGTGCAAAATTATGATAGTTTGTAAATTCCACATTAACAATGTTTTCTTGTAAACAATTAATGGATCTACATTTATTGAGCATAAGCTGCATGTGCAGCATATGCTCAATAAATGTAAATCCATCAATTGAAATTTACAGACGATCTTAAATTTGCACTTACGAACGTTTTAGTCGTACGAAGTTTAGTGAAACGGGCCCCTGGACTCCACAGGTTCTTACCACTCCAAGAGACCATAAAGCTTACAAACGTACATAGCCGATATATTGACAAATCCATGGGCTACATGTACATGGAATTACCACGGCGATACCTTCAAGTTGAAATTGAATGCGTCGCCGGTGCAAATTATATGTGATAATTATTGAGTGACCCATACTATACTAACCCAAGTATATACAACTCTAGGAGAACATAACGGATAACGGAGAACATAAGTAGACAAATGAAGCCAGTAAATTGACTCCAAGAAACCATAACGCGTACGACAATAAATATCAGTCAAAGTGACCAATCAATAGGCATATACCTCATGTTCCTACAATTCATAACGAGTCCATAACGAGTACTGGACCGCCTACATTGAGCTTGCCCAGATTATCAACTTTTCAGAACATAAGTTGGTAACGTCAACTCGCAATCAAGCTATTTCATGTGTGTATCACAGCCCATGCTTAAACATTCAAGTTGCTTGATTTCAAGCACATTGTGAAGAGTATTGAACTAAAGAAAAATACAAATGTTAGTAAGATTAGCGCAGGCAGCAGTGTATGCGGCCATGATCAGTTGAGAGGTACATACATATTACCTACTTATTGATAACATAACGCTGTATCAGGCATTGACCTGATACGAGTATTGAAAACTGACGTTTCATTGGTCGAACGGCGTTACCAAAATGATGCCGAATTACGGAAACAAGTCCGCGTTCTGTCAACGAAAACGAAGTCATAACTAGAGCAGCTTGAGCTGCATCAACGGTTTGAGCCTCAAACATTGATTTCATGTGTAACTAAGCTTTAGCCCAAGGTGTAAACTATCGGTTGCAAAAGGAATTTCTGAAGTTTTAGAATGAACAGTCCAACATTATTGTGTTCGCATCATCACACCGATGTGGGGCCGGTTAGCTTAGAGGTAGAGCGATGGACTCGGAGCGAGAGATACCGGGTTCGATCCTCAGCCAAAGTTTTAGCTAAAGGACTGAAATATCGACTACAGCAAAAACAATTGAAATCGAATGATAAATAACGAAGCTGACGTCACATCCGTTTGCTCTATTTTGAAAACTTGAAAAAATACGTTCATCTTTGACATCAAATAGAGCCGTAAGTAGTCAAGATATAGCTCTGAAAATTATCATCTTTCATGCGGCTGACACTCCCCTATCACCCTGGCAAGAAATTATGTTGCTGACAGTACTGTACAAATTGGAAAACGTTTGTAAAGACCACCCGTTATCAGCCGAAATTCGGCAAAATCGTTGAAAAGTATGTACATTTTTCAACTTCAAATGCATATAGCTCTTTTATTTGAGCAGATAGCTGAAAACTGTCAGCAAATTTGAGATAGAGTATTTTGTCAGCTTTACAATGCAAAAAGAATTCTTAAAATCGGTTGGAAAATAAGGAAGTTATAGGAAGTATGACGTCACTTCCGTTTTCGTGGAAAGTAGCATTAAAAGATATCTGAAAATCTCTGAGTCTCTGCTCACACTTGATCCGAATCGGCATGCAAAATTTGAAGTCGATCCGACCAGCGGTTTGGTGTAGATGGAGGGAGCCCGTAAGTCAGCGGATGATTATTTTTCGATAGTTATCGCCCTTAAATTACAGTTTACGCCATTTGTAAATACACCTAATAAAACGTAAATTAAATATGTGCAATATTCCGCCAGTGAAGTTTTCGTTTGTTTTTCACCATAGGCCGGGCACAAAGTGGGAAAGTTTTAGCTAAAGGACTGAAATATCGACCGCAGCAAGAAATTTTGAAATCTATTGATAAATAACGAAGCTGACGTCACATCCGTTTGCTCTATTTTGAAAACTTGAAAAAATAACGTTCATCTTTGACATCCAATAGAACCGGAAGTAGTCAAGGTAGAGCTCTGAAAATTATCATCTCTTATGCGCCTGACACTCCCCTATCACACTGGCAAGAAATTATGTTGCTGACATTACTGTACAAATTGGAAAACGTTTGTAAAGACCACCCGTTATCAGCCGAAATTCGGCGAAAATAAGAAAGTTATAGAAAGTATGACGTCATTTCCGGTTTCGTGGAAAGTGGCATTAAGAGATTTCTGAAAATCTCTAAGTCTCGACTCACACTTGATCCGAATCGGCATGCAAAATTTGAAGTCGATCCGACCAGCGGTTTGGGCTGTAGACTAAACGGCTGAATAAAAAAAAACAAAAAAAAAACAAAAAAAAACCAACGAAAACAATAGGTTTTCAGCGCAGCTGAAAGCCGCCTCAAACCTAATTAATCATTATGTAGCCTAAACGTTACCTGATCAATATAATACCATGCTAGTGCATCTTGCTAGGCTCGGCTCAGAAACGGTAGGAACGGTACGCGTTTCCTAGCCTTGCCTGACAAACTAGATATCACAATACATTAGCCTGGTATTCTCTATGTAGATTACATTTAGATAGTCACCATATGAATGTGAAACATAAGTCAGGCACGTACGCAAGGTATTAATTTAGGTGGGGGTGCGTTATCGACGGCGTGAAGGGCTAAACATTTCGTTGGCACATCCACGGACAGACCTCGGCAGATTAACCCTTTCATCCCTAAGTAATAGGAATGGATTTTGATATGTTAGCTTTGCAACCCAATCCAATCATCCATCACACAATGATTTTCAGACCGGTGAATTTATAAATTGGTCTGAAAATGGGGTGTTTTTGTTCTCAAAATTATGAAAATTACTGGCAAAAAGTGCAGATCCTGATGAGACGGCTCGTCACGAGCCGGCTCATCTGGATCTACACTTTTTGACAATACCACTACACACGCCTGTGCTGTTGAAAGGTTTAAGGGGGTGCGTACGCACCCGTCGCACCCCCTCTGCTAACTACAATAATTCGCCTCCGACATGTTACCTACGGCTACAATTTGACTCATTCGAAAAATGTGAGCAACCGAAGTGCATACCAAAACTTGTATGTAGGTAAAAGTTTAGTAAACTGTATATTTTATAACTTTAAACAAATTATCTTTGATGTAGAGTTAGTAAATTGCGAAAATCAATAGAACAGGGATATAATTGTCCCTTCAACATAATGAAATGAGGCTTTCAAATGTACAAGATGTACATGTAAATGTTAGATTAAACACATTGACACGGTACAATAACCAATGTATGCATGCGTATGCTCTTTATTAATACGTTATTGATACGGCTTTGACAGTTTTATATCGCTAAAATATCAAATACGCCGGATAAAACCACTGCGAAAATCATCTTCCGTGCGTTACATTAAAGATATGGGGTTAAATTGCTACTCTCGCGAGAGCTATGGAGCGGTGTAGCAATTTTGTTTTTACCCCTCTGCGTACGGGCCTGTAAGTGAAGAAATCCCAAGTGACTACAAATAGCGAGAATATAACAGCAAAATGACCAATCAATGAGTCTATAGAAATACTACAGACAAATACATAACCGCATGCGCTAATCCTGCCAATATGTATCATGATCTTTATCTCCAAATACATGTACTTGAATAGAATGCTTTAAATCAAACAGCTTGATTGTCTGAGCCTGAGCTGTGCTACAGCTCAGGTTCAGACAGTCACATCGCTCAGTAGCAAATTGTTATTGCCAATACACGTTCAGAAACGGTTATAAAATACAGTGGAACCTCTCTAAACCGGGCACCCTGGGGGTCCCCCAGGGTGTCCGGTTTAGCGAGGATCCACTGTAAATCAGGCATATGGGCACCGCAAAACAGGTATATGCGATTTGCGATCATGAACAGACGTTATCAACGGTGAGAGATGACAATAAACACATAAACGTAAGCAGACATATATTGTATGGGTGTCCGGTTTGGAGAGGTTCTACTGTAGGCAATATATAGCTGCCATGCTCTGCGAACTTAGCCAATCCTCTTGAGAAACTCAAGCGTCATACAATCGCAAGAGACTACGAATAGCGAGAAAATAACCACATAAATGACCAATCAATGAGTCTATAGAAATATCGCGTAAAGGCGTCGACGTGACTAAAAAACATGTAATTCATTGCGAAATATACACAACTGCCTTTGCTAATCGTGCCAATAGTTGTCACTTTATTTATGTCAAAATACTTGAACATTGTGCTTGGCAGCAAGCAGCTTGGTTGGCTTAGTCTGAGCAGCGTTACATCTCAGACTCAGACAAACAAATTGCTTCATTATAGGAATGAATGGCCTTTTTGTGGAATTTATCGGGGCATAAACTTGGAAAAGTCGCGGGAATACTGGACGAAGCGATAAAAAATTACAATTTTCGAAAATAAATCATTTGATTTGATTTTTATTCGAAAATTCTAATTTTTTAAGGCCTCCTCCAGTATTCCCGCGACTTTTCCAAGTTTATATCCCGATAAATTCCACAAAAAGGCCATTCATTCCTTATAATTCCAGCATTTGAAATAAATTCATGAACAAAATGTGTTTATTTTCCGTTTTCTTAAGAATTATTTTAACTGCGCCTCACGGTTACGGAAAGTAGTTCGGCGTGGGAGTTTACTGGGATATAAATTTTGGACAGAGACTTGCTACGGGCCAATCAAATGTTAGGGAATTGTGTAAATATGTTTGTGCTGGAATTATTGCGAGTTGGCATCACCAATAGATGTTCAGACACGTTGATAATCTGAGCAAAACTAACGCGGGTCGGTTCTGTATGCTACCAAATACCTTTGAACACTCAAGTTACCCAGAATCCCAAGAGTGGAGAGCGATTAAATAGCCGCCTAAATGACCAATCAATGGACATACAGAAATTACGCCTGCATTGACCGCTGTTATCGTGGCCGAGCGCCTATGTGACCGAGATCAGCGGACAGATACAAGCCATTTACGGACATTACTAAACGCTGAATCATTATCCCTTATTCACATGTAGGTCACGTGGCAAGTGTACATTCTGCAACTAGCGACCAGGGCCCGGTTGTTCAAAACATCAGTTAGCTTAACGGACTGTTAAATCCTTAACTGAATGGTTAAAATCTCTGTTTTAACAGAGATTTTAACCATTCAGTTAAGGATTTAACAGTCCGTTAAGGATTTAACAGTCCGTTAAGCTAACTGGTGTTTTGAACAACCGGGCCCAGCATAGTACGGAGCCCCGCAGGGGACATGGATTTTTTTTATTAATTTGTTCCCACGAAATAACAATTCGTTCCCTCAATTTAGCAATTAGTTCCCTCGATATAACAATTCGTTCCCATGAAATAACAATTCGTTCCCACGAATTAACAATTCGTTCCCACGAAATAACAATTCGTTCCCACGAATTAACCATTCGTTCCCACGAAATAACAATTCGTTCCCACGGGAAATAATTGTTAATTCGTGAGAACGAATTGTTATATCGTGGGAACGAATTGTTAATTCGAGGGAACGAATTGTTAAATTGAGGGAACGAATTGTTATTTCGTGGGAACGAATTCATAAAAAAAAGAATTGTACGTCACCTGCGGGGCTTCGTAGTATAGCCATATTTCAATCTACAAACAGAAGTAAAGACGTCTGCCAACGATCGTGATGATGTTCGTAAGTCGCCTTCGTAACGTTAAAACCAATAACACAAATAGATCACCACCAACCCGCACAACCGCCTGCGTAAATCGTGCCCATTATTATCATCCACATTTCTGAACATATATTGGCAATGCCATCCCGGAAACAAATAGCTTCTTTCTGTGAGCCTCAGCTATAACGCAGTCCAGTCTCAAGCTGCTTGATTTCAAACACATTGTTAATTTTCTTTTGAAATTATATAGAAACTGACAAATTTGGACAAGATTAGCACAGGCGGTAGTGTAGTTAAAACTATCGGGATTCTACATGTAACACCGAAGCTGTAAACTACTTTGTTTTACTGGACGTAATCCGTGATGTTTACACAATGTAAGACTGGTCTAGAGAAGCAACATGATGATCTACAGTGGGATCAGCGTGTAAGTGCACACACGAACGAACACGACAGGTTGGAACCAAGGTCAGCGTGTAAGTGCACACACGAACGAACGCGACAGGTTGGAACCAACCTGTCGCGTTCGTTCGTGTGTGCACTTACACGCTGACCCCACTGTACGCTGGTAGATATTGCCCTCAGGTCCGCTTCCATCAGTGACGTATTCACCGTAGAATCGGCTTTACAGTGAATGTTACAACAACAATATGGGTAATCTATACCGCGCGAATACTGGTATTTACTGTACAGTGAAACCACGCTAAACCGGACACCCTGGGAGGCTTAGCGAGGTTTCACTGTAAAGAAGGCATTTGATTATTCCGAGCCATAGCTGTGTGCTATGCCATCACGAACAGGCAGTATCACCTGAGATAAATGACAAATGACAAAGAAACACGTCAAAATAATGATCACATAAATATCTTGTCCGGTTTAGCGAGGTTCCAATGTACATGTATGCATAGGGATCTCTAGGCCAGTACACAGCCGCCTGCGTTAATATTGCACACATTACAATGATACGCAACCGCCTGCGTTAATCCTGCAATATTACCACGATACACAACCGCCTGCGTTAATCCTGCAATATTACCACGATACACAACCGCCTGCGTTAATCCTGCAATATTACCACGATACACAACCGCCTGCGTTAATCCTGCAATATTACCACGATACACAACCGCCTGCGTTAATCTTGCAATATTACCATGATACACAACCGCCTGCGTTAATCCTGCACATATGTTGCTGTGACTAGAAGAAATGGGGCTTATGGGTTTTGCGACCAATTTCGATCCAGATCAGCCTGTGCATCCGCACAGCTCAGGCTCAGCCGATCAAGCTGCTTGGTATGTAGCACAAATATTTTGAAATAAAGAAACTGACATGCATTGGGAAGATGCATTAGCGCAGGCGGTAGTGGGCAAACAGGACAAAAACTGTTTATTGACGTGAAATATGAAACCACGTGGCATATTGGTATAAAATAGCATCGAAACCAACTTATTTCGTTAATAACAAGAGACTATTATCAACGATAACAATAGCACTGTAATTATATCGGAGAGATAGTCGATATTTCGTCGATAACGCGAAAGTACCGAAAATTAATCAGCATGGATTCCGTGCCCGGAATTTCTGTGATACACATCTCGTTTGTGTACATGTACATGATCCTCTACACCTTATTCGTGACATTACCACATACATCTAACAGCTATGATCCCGACACCGGCATAATACGTCAGGTCCCAGGTATATACGTCTGATGACGGCAAACAGCGAACACATTATGTGGCTGTGACTGGAAAACTGGGATTATGCGTTTCGTGACCAATGTTGCTCCTGATCAAATAATACACTCATGTAGTCTGGTAACGATATATATTGCCTGTTAGAAGCATGGCTGGTGTTTCATTGATGGAATGGCGAACAGTGTAGATCCTGATCAGGCTGTGCGGATGCACAGCCTGATCTGGATCATCACTGGTCGCAAAACCCATATGCCCCATTTCTCCTGTAGCCTGATAACGATCTATATTGCATGTTAGACGTATGATCGGTGTACCGATGCACAGACTGATCTGGATCTACACTGGTCGCATAACCCTTAAGCCCCATTCCCATCAGTCACAGCCACATATGTGATAAACCCGCAAGACGTTGGCCTCTGATTGTGTGACCACTCCGCACACATTTCAGCGGGTCTATTCTACTGTTTTTGCTAAATATGGTAAACGCGCACCTGCGTGGGACACTTCAGTACACACGGTGATTTTGCAGTTGCCATTTAAAAGTATTGTATTTTATTATATACCTACCCATGAAATACATAGTTATACGATGTAAATAAAAGTGATATGTTCTCATCGATGAAATAAACATCTTCCGGTGAAAATACGACTACTTCCGCTATCTATATTCATAACGCGCATCTGCAGTGCCGGACTGCAAATAGGCTGCAAATACACATTCATTACTAAAAAGCTGCGAATTTTCATGGAGCGGTATATAATAAATAGAATATTCATATTTTTGCAACGAATATGACATATATGTTCATCTCGTGGTGTGAAATGGCCATATTTCACGAGTGAAATATGGACGTTTCACACCACTCGATGAACATATAGGTCATATTCGTTGCAAAAATATGAATATCCTCTATATACTTTCAAGACAAGCGATTTGACATGAAATTGTTATGTCCCTTTCAGATCACAAACCGTCGTCAGCGTAGTATATCACATCAGAGAAATGTGGCCAACAATGGACTGACAAGTTTACTTTCCCACGTCGATTGTCAACTTAGTTAAAGGCGACAGATAGTTTTGTATATTCTGTAGATATGACATTTTCTGGCAAAGCAAACATTCATTCACCATTATTCCACGTATTGATTGGCATTATTATACATTTGATATCAAACGTAAATTTCCACACTGATATCAGTGGCGATAGCCGTGTTTCCTTAAAATGTTAACGGGCATTAATATTTATTTTTCGTACATGTATTCATATTTTGCTGTGCAATGATCATACTTTATAATCTGTCGAAAATATTATTTTTTCAGGTGACGCAGTTAATTAGTATAAATAATTGAAAAATACCATGCCTCATTCCATATGAAAATAGCCTGATACCACCGCGAGTCACTATGAGTAACATAAATATTACTAAATTACTATAAACGTATAGCGGGCACTTGTAAATTATAGAACTGGTGGAATAGTGACACAATTATACACTTATTTAATTCCTATAAAGAACAGTATGTGCCTACTGAGTGGGCATGTACCTTTTAAATGAGTCATAGCTTCGATATAATGAAAACTTGAGTAGACGAGCGTTATTATATTGGAACACATGTACTTGGGACCAAGCGTAAACTGTAATAGAGAATAGTAGGTTTGTGCCGTGAATGGGAAAAAATATCCGGTAAGGTTCAAGAATTTCTTTATTTCTCATCAGAAGTATATGTTGTGACCACTCATTTGAACCGTCTCGCCGAGACGGTTCAAATGAGTGGTCACAACATATACTTTGGTTCAGAAATAAAGAAAATAGATAGAGAATAGTAGGTTAGTGCCGTGAATGGGAAAACATATCCGGCAAGGTTCAAGAATTTCTTTATTTCTCATCAGAAGTATATGTTGTGACCACTCATTTGAACCGTCTCGCCGAGACGGTTCAAATGAGTGGTCACAACATATACTTTGGTTCAGAAATAAGGAAAATAGATAAGAGGACAGTAGGTTAGTGCCGTGAATGGGAACAAATATCTGGTAAGGCTCAGGAAACGGGATGGGCGAGGCTCTGCCGAGCACATCCCGTTTCCGTGCCGCGCCAGATATTGTTTTCCCATTCACGGCACTAACCTACTATTCTATTTATCCCATCAACACCTACAAATGGCTGTAAAATGCATAAGTAGTATTGACTGGATATCAAAAATGTTTCACGGCACCGTGTTTCACGGCACATATGCACTGTGTTGACGGGATAATACTGTTTATTCAACCAGGTGAGCTGATTATCATGACGTAATGCACGTCTCAAAGTACAGATTCATATCATGAGCTACTCGTATACTTGGATTACAGTGTGATACCTGTAAACCGAACGACATGGGAAGTGACGTCCACATGCCGTTCCGCTTACCGAGATTTCTCTGAACTATTGAACAAGGAAGTACAGTGCGATGTCTGTAAACCGAACGACCTGGGACTGAGACCCCAGGTTATTCGACTTACAGATGTTTCTCTGTACTATTGAACACAGAAGTACAGTGTGATCCCAGTAAACAGAACGACATATGGACTGAGGTTCCTAGATTGTTCGGCTTACCGAGACTTCTCTGTACTATTGAACACAGAAGTACAGTTAAATGCATGTAAACCGAACGACCTGGGACTGAGGTCCCCAGGTTGTTCGACTTACAGATAAATATCTGTACTATTGAACACAGAAGTACAGTTGAATACCGGTAAACCGAACGACCTGGGACTCAGGTTCCCAGGTTGTTCGACATACAGATATTTTTCTGTACTATTCAACACAGAAGTTCAGTGTGATACCAGGAAACCGAACGACATATGGACTGAGGTTCCTAGATTGTTCGGCTTACCGAGATTTATCTTTACTATTGAACACAGAAGTACAGTTCAATGCATGTAAACCGAACGACCTGGGACTGAGGTCCCCAGGTTGTTCGACTTACAAATATTTGTCTGTACTATTGAAAACAGAAGTACAGTTGAATACCGGTAAACCGAACACGACCAGGGACTTAGGTTCCCAAGTTGTTCGACATACAGATATGTATCTGTGCTATTCAACACAGAAGTACAGTGTGATACCAGGAAACCGAACGACATATGGACTGAGGTTCCCAGATTATTCGGCTTACCGAGATATATCTGTACTCACAGACGCACAATGCACACGACCGCCTACACTAACCTTGCCAATACTGGTCAATTTCATAATTGTAGAATATAGAGAATAGTAGGTTAGTGCCGTGAATGGGAAAAAATATCTGGCAAGGCTCAGGAAACGGGATGGGCGAGGCTCTGTCGAGCACATCCCGTTTCCGTGCCGCGCCAGATATTTTTTCCCATTCACGGCACTAACCTACTATTCTATTTATCCCATCAACACCTAAAAATGGCTTTAAAATGCAAAAATAGTATTGACTGGATACCAAAAATGTTTCACGGCACCGTGTTTCACGGCACATACGCACTGTGTTGACGGGATAAACTCGAATATTGTACTTAAAAGCAGCTCGGTTGGCTGAGCCTGAGCTGTGTTACAGCTCAGGCTCAGGCAACCAAATTGCTTGATTGCGAGTTGGTATTGCCAATAGATATTCAGAAACATTGATACTCTAGGCGATTAATTCCGGTGGCTGTGTAGATAGGGATAATTATCACTATTTTGAGAACTAAAATAGCGCCAATGTCACGTGATCCATTCGGAATGAGCTGCATCCAGGATTAGTATGCAATGCATCAGACACCAGGTCGAGTGAGACACACAATTAAATTAACGCTTTTCCCAAATGGATTATTTCATTTCACCGAGAATGAATTGCTTTAATTTCTACAATTCTCACAGCGTGATACAGCGGTGTGTGTTGCCATGGTTTCCAATAGACGCCATACCGTAATTAAATCGTCAATTATATATCACGGAGGGGACTCAACCCGAAAGCAGGTGCGCGTTTGGGTATGTGAGTTTTTGATTGTTTTACGGAATCTGCGGCAAACGGCAAATTCCCACGAAAAAACAATTCGTTCCCTCAATTTAACAATTCGTTTCCACGAATTAACAATTCGTTCCCACGAAATAACAATTCGTTCCCTCAATATAACAATTCGTTCCCACGAAATAACAATTCGTTCCCACGGGAACGATTTGTTAATTCCTGAGAACGAATTGTTATATCGTGGGAATTAATTGCTAATTCGAGGGAACGAATTGTTAAATTGACGGAACGAATTGTCAAATATGGCGTTAAAATTAACAATAATCTTGTTTTACGTCATTGTATTGCAATTCCTGGAACAGCGACTTTGCGAACTTTAACCAATGAACAACATCGCGCAACGTCACGTGTTTCTATGTATTGAATCGGGATGTAAACGCAATACGTCGAATGGACGTTTACATTATGAATTTTTGGAAGGTGTAAATATTTGACAATGAGCTACACTGGGCACAACTACTATAAGCCCAATTTGACAACACGCCCTGTGAGTTTGTATCTTCGGACACCTGCGTAATGTCATTAAATATGTTTACAACACTTGCAATATTTTTCATAAATAATGTCAAAAGATGACACATGCGGCTTAATTTTGTCAACTTTTGACGCTATTTACGCAAAATATGGTAACTTCTGTAAACGTATTTCATGAAATTACGCAGATGTCCGAAGGTACAAACTCACATGGCGTGTCTCATTTATCCAGCCGCAGCCACCATATCATAAAGGACAATTGGTGACATCGGGCTGCAGTGATTGCCGGTGCAGTCAGGTACAATAACGCGGCCAATGCCCACAGGTGCAACCACACGGGAGCTTCGTTGTCACTTTCAGTCAGACTACTGTCTGTTCCACGTTTTGCTGCCGACGATATTTATTTTATTGCGAAAAAACGATTTTCCTATGGGAATTTAACATGGGGCTAAAAATAGATTTTTTTTAAATATTTTTTTTATTTGAGGACCGATTTTCAAAACCTAACTTTCGTTTTCTTAGTTCATCATTTTCAAGCTATCTCGCCAGGTTTTGGAGTCGATTTCCAAAATTTTTCGTTTTTTGATCCTTCAGGATCAAAAAACGAAAAGTTTTGGAAATTGACTCCATGTTAAATTCCCATAGCAATACAATCAATTTAGGGGAGGGTGACTTTTTTGTTATTGATGAAAAAGTACTTACTTACTTACATATTTTTAGATTCAATGTGTTTAACGGCCAAATGTTCGTCGGCACACAAAACGTGGAACAGACAGTAGACACATAGCCAGGCTGCAAGTCTGTCATGTGTCTAGTCGTCCAGTCTCAGTACAAGTCCCACACAGAACGATTGGTTATTATACGATACACAGCCGCCTGCGTCAATCGTACGTAC
Source organism: Conchocele bisecta (assembly GCA_029237695.1). NCBI lineage: Eukaryota > Metazoa > Mollusca > Bivalvia > Lucinida > Thyasiridae > Conchocele > Conchocele bisecta. The sequence continues at coordinate 36,921,235 of CM055271.1, forward strand.
ACAGACTATCATTTTTCTGAACATCGATTGGCAATGCAGATATAGCAGAACAAAACCTGATTCATATCAGATAGACATGTTTAGTTTGTCATTTTCTGTACATATGTATCATGTGCCTGATTGTCTTGCAGTGCTGAAAACATGTTAGACATTAAACATACCCCTGAACATGAAGTTTTATTAATTTAATGTTCACATTAACGCGATTCCTTAATGCTACAAGTTTCCACCTACTATACGTACATGCACGCATTGCAAAAGGTGAACGCACAGGCGAAATACACAACTGCCTGAGATAATTGTGTGTGAATATCAATTAGCAATGCCAACTACTAGCAATGCCAACTCGCAATCCAGCAATTTGGTTGTCTGAGCCTGAGCTGCAACACAGCTCTGGCTCAGGAAATCAATCTGCTTGATTTCAATCACAATACTGAAATATGTTGACATAAAGACACTGACAAAGCTTAGTGCAAACGCTATTGTACATACAGTGGAACCTCTCCAAACCGGACACCCTGGGTTCCCAGGGTGTCCGGTTTGGAGATGTTCCACTGTAACGTAAATCAGACATGTGAGTACTTCATGACATATTCTAGTGTTTGGGAGTCATTAAATATTTATCCCGTCAACACAGTGCGTATGTGCCGTGAAACACAGTGCCGTGAAACATTTTTGATATCCAGTCAATACTATTTTTGCATTTTAAAGCCATTTTTAGGTGTTGACGGGATAAATAGAATAGTAGGTTAGTGCCGTGAATGGGAAAAATATCTGGCGCGGCACGGAAACGGGATGTGCTCGGCAGAGCCTCGCCCATCCCGTTTCCTGAGCCTTGCCAGATATTGTTTCCCATTCACGACACTAACCTACTGTTCTCTATATCATTGTAATCAGAGATACATAAAAGCGAAACACATCTAAGGTAAACGTCTATATTTTCCCGAGTGTCCGGTTTAGACGGATTCCACTGTACAGTGTATATGTACTGCACACAGACGAGTAGCTACAATAATTCGCCTCCGATATGTTATCTACGGCTACAATTTGACCTATTCGAGAAAATGTGAGCAACCCAAACCTGTTACATGTAGGTCAACATTTAGTAAACTGTATATTTTATACCTTTAAACAAATAATCTTTGATGTAGAACTAGCAAATTGCCAAAATTAATAGAACAAGGAAATAAGTTTCCCATGGAAGCCATCGGTTCTGTAGCTGTTGTTCAACATTCAACATAACGAAATGAAGCTTACAAGATATACATGTAAATGTCAGATAAACACCTTGACACTGTAAACTAACCAATTTCTGCACGTGTATGTCCTTTAGTAATACTTTATTGACACAGCTTTAACAGTTTTATATCGCTAACATATCAAACACGCCGGATAACCGATTGCGAAAATCACTCTACATGTACGTGTGTCAAGTGGCGGGTGATTTCGTGATATATGAGACACACAATGTAATTTTGTACATTCGGTCATCTGCGTAATTTCATGAAATACGTTTACAAAATTTAAAATATTTTCCGCACATGGCGTCAACAGTTGACAAAATTTCCAGAGTACATGCGGAATTATATTCCGCATGTACTCTGAAAATCTTGTCAACTTTTGTCTGTACATATTTATGAAATTGTAAATTATGTAAACGTATTTCATGAAAATTCGCAGATGTCCGAAGGTACGACTATGAGATGTATTGATGTTCTGCTCCTACTGGCGTGCTTCAAGTGGCGGGAGATTTCGTGTCATATGTCCATATTAGGTTTCTTTAAGTGGACTCATTTGGAGTAGCGGCGGGCTCCCCATGCGAATTGCAAGCGTCTAGATGTCGCGACTTGTCAGGCGCGCTTGATTATTGACGCGAGCAAACCGAGGCATATCTACGTTTAACAGCTTTCTGTCTAGGCACAAAACATCACATTACATGCCACAAGTGTTTACACTTGATAAAAGCGCAAGAAATACAAGTGTTTACCAATAAAGCCGACAGATAGTCGATACTAAGGAGTGTCGTCTCGTGGAATCATAGCGTCGGTGGTCAATAGATCTGTGTCTCGGAAAGTGACGAAACAGCTCAGTAAAAGTAATTGAATCGCAGATTTATATTGTATTTCTGATACCGATGAGTGGCCTGACAAAAATGAGTTTGGTACACACATATTACAGTAGGACCTCTCTAAGCCGGACATCAATACAATATACGAGGGGAGTTCAAGAAATTCCAGGAAAAGTCCTGTAAGTAGGACCTCTCTAAACCGGATATCCATACAATATGTGTCTGCTTAATTGTATGTGTTTATTGTCATCTCACACCGTTGATAACGTCTGTTCATGATCGCAAACCACATATACGTTATTTGCGGTCCGCATGTGCCCGATTTACAGTGGAGCCTATCTAAACCGGACACCCTGGGGACCTCCCAGGGTGTCCGGTTTAGAGAGGGTCCACTGCACTTCCAGTGGTGTTATTGTTTAACAGATCCTTGGTTGCCGTTAAGCACGATTTTCATTTCTTCAACAGTTACGCACAGTTTGACCATTTCGGTATTAATTGTCTTTTGTACATTGAATTTGGCTTAAGCCGGTGCAAGAGGTATTTCCGCCATATACTATGACAATACAGCACAGTCCGTGATAAAGAGAACTATAAATTGTGGCCTGTCTGGCAGCCAAAGAAAACGAGGCATATTTGATTATAAGCCATTTACCCGAGCGTTAAGGTTTCGAACGCACCAAGTATTTGACCTTGACCCTGGGCTTAGCGGGGGCGGGACGAATATACATTTGTCACAGGGCGGTAGAGGACCATTGGAGCAATGCGTGTGTGAAATGTGAAGCAGATCCGAGCTAAAAACAGAAATTATAAGCCATTTACCCGAGCGTTAAAGTTTCGGGTCGGACGTACGTACGGACCTACGGACGCCGGTAACACTATATGCCCCCCTCACCATTCGGTGGCGGGGGCATAATAAATACCAGGGTAGTGTCTTTTAATATCAAGTTTATCAGGTGAGGCTAGGAAACTCACATGACGTTACCGAATTACGTTAGTGTAATGACGTCATGCACGGAAAGAATTCCGCGGTCTTTTCAACGAAACAACGTCATAATTGCTCATCCGTTTCCTAGCCTCGCCTGATAAACTTGATATCAAAGGACACCAGCCTGGTATTCTCTGTATTATGCTGATTACGTCAGTAAACCCGGTTTCCGCCACAAACGAGTCCGCGTATTTACGTCGTCCATTCCACAGAACTATCGATCGTTGGAGACTACAGTTTCTAGGAAGAATTAGCAATAAGCCGAGAGTCGTGGCGACCGGAATCCCAATTGTCAGATAATGCCGGCGGAAGATTTGGTCGCATGTGTTGTCGACACTACCGACCAGGGAGCCTAGCTATCCAGGATGCGCACCACTAATTGCTTCCATCAGGCTTTTCTTATAGCTTGACACATCGGAAATACGTGAGTGATGACGGGAGGAATGAGGCTTATGGTTTATGCTCGCAGTCTGGACCCTGATACAGTGAAACCTCTCTAAACCGGACACCCTGGGAGGTCCCCAGGGTGTCCGGTTTAGAGACGTTTCACTGTAAATCAGATGTTTGATCAATTCACAGTTGTGTGCTATGCGATCATGAACAGGCATTACCACCTGGCATAAATGATCGAGAAAGTCATCAAACTAAGATAAGAGAAGTTTTCTTGGTGTCCGGTTTAGAGAGGTTGCACTGTATGTGGCTCATGTTAGCTAGGCAAATCGTAGATCCAGGGGCCCGTTTCACTAAAATTCGAACGATAACAAATTTCGTATGAAGAATTTTTATTAATTGGCTTCTCACATTAACGTGGCTAACTAACGCTACAAGTTCCCGCGGACAAAACCACCGTTCATGTGAAATGTTAATATGGACAAAATCTCGTTCATGATTTTGACGTATACATATAACATATGCAGCCTATGCTCAATAAATGTAAATCCATCAATTGAAATTTCCAGATGATCCTAAATAAGCACTTACGAACATTTTAGTCGTACGAAGTTTAGTGAAACGGGCCCCTGATCTGTGACTGGACTACATGCAATTATGAATGCAATTATGGTCAGTCTGGATCCAGGGGCCCGTTTCACTAAACTTCGTAAGACTAAAATGTTCGTAAGTGCAAAATTATGATAGTCTGTACATATCATATTAACATTGTTTTCTTGTAAAAAAATTGTTGGATTTACATTTATTGAGCATAGGCTGCATATGCAGCCTATGCTCAATAAATGTAAATCCAATAATTGAAATTTCTAGACGATCCTAAATTTGCACTTACGAACATTTTAGTCGTACGAAGTTTAGTGAAACGGCCCCTGATATGTGACTGTGACTGGAGAAATTAATTAAGGAACGAGTTAAATAAGTTCCGGCCAGCCTGAGACAGGGGGCTGTTTTACTAAACTTCGTACGATTAAAATGTTCGTAAGAGCACAATTATGAAAGTCTGTAAATTTCACATTAGAAATGTTTTCTTGTAAGCAATTATTGAATTTTCATTTATTGAGTGTATGCATAGGCTGCATATGCTCAATAAATGTAAATCCATCAATTGAAATTTTCAGACAATCCTAAATTTGCACTTACGAACATTTTAGTCGTACGAAGTTTAGTGAAACGGGCCCCATGTTCGGACCATGTGACTGTGTTAGTGTGCTCCATTGCATACAACTGCTATGTGACTATAGTCTGTTTCACGAAAGCTGCCCAAATTTTACGGTCATATAAACAATTCAAAAACCATATTTTTTTCGATAATATTAAATTAAAGGAAAATTTAAGAATGAGCCTTCTTTTTATTTCGTGAAATTTGGTCAAATATTGATTTTATTGCGAAAACAAAATTTCCCCATGTTAAATCCCCATAGATGATAGACATCTTCACGGAGGATTTAACATGGGGAAATTTTTTAGAATTTCAGAAATACTGGACCGATTTTCAAAATGTAACTTTTCTTTTCTTAGTTAGATCATTTCCAAGCTATCTAGCTAGGTTTCCGAGTCAATTTCCAAAAAAAAAAAGTTTTTTGACTCCTCCCACACGTCCTCTACCTCTTTTCCCCCCATGTTAAATTCCCATAGAGAAATCAATTTTTCGTAATAAAACCAATATTTGACCAAATTTCACGAAATAAAAAGAAGGCTCATTCTTAAATTGTGCTTTAATTTAATATTATCGAAAAAAATATTATTTTTGCAATGTTTATATAGCCGTAACATTTGGGCAGCTTTCGTGAAACAGACAGCAGGACTTTAGAAATATGGCTTATGCCTGGCAAGTGGTTGCAAGTGTTACTCCAAATAAGTGACTCCAGAAATGGGGTCAATATCTACATGGTGTACACCCCGGGGTATGTGTTGCGTTGTCATCTACGGGAGACACGTGTTACAATGTCATGTCATACAACCGCCTGCGTTAATCCTGCCCAGTAGCCTATTTCACCAACATTTCAAAGCATACTTTTCTAGCAAAGTATACTTTGAGGGAGTAATCATTTATTTTCCCCAGAATACATTGTTTCATATAGAACTAACCACTGCATATATTTGATGCTTAAAAGTATGCATACTTATTATACTGAATTTATTACATTATCACAGCCAAAATGGCTGTGATAATGTAATAAATTCAGTATAATAAAAAATAATAAATTTATCCGAAAATTGAAAATTTCTCCCTCAAAGTATACTTTGCTAGAAAAGTATACTTTGCAATGTTGGTGAAATAGGCAACTGGGGGCCGTTTCACTAAATTTCGTACGACTAAAATGTTCGTAAGTACAAAATTATGATTTCACATTGACAGCTTTTTTCTTGAAAACAATTATTGGATTTACATTTATTGAGCATAGGCTGCATATGCAGCCTATGCCCAATAAATGTGAATCCATCAATTCAAATTCCAGACGATCCTAAATTTGGACTTACGAACATTTCAGTCGTAAGAAGTTTAGTGAAACGGGCCCCAGGTCATCAACGTTTCTGATCTAAACGTATACATGTACAGTGGAACCTCCTGAAACCGGACACACTGGGAGGGTCCCAGTGTGTCCGGTTTAGAGAGGTTCCACTGCAATTCGGATATATGAGTGCTACAATACATACTCGTATGCACTGCGATCATGAACATGCATTACCAATATAAATACAGTACGGTTAAAGCTACCAAAATTGAACAAACGTATGTTGTCTTGCTGTCCGGTTTAGAGGGGTTTTACTGTATTGGTAGCGTCAGCACGCAAGCTGTTTGATTTCAAGAACACTATTAAAATATTTGGAAATAAATAAATTGACAAATATTGGCAAGATTCGCGCAAATGGACGTGTAGAGAGCCATTTCTTGTTCATTTCAAATCATATCAATTTTCCAATAAAACAATTCGGCATAAATTTCGGAGCCAGAGAAAAAGCGTAATTGCAGACCCCTGGGACACACCATATCTGTTACCGTCTCGCTATATCGTCCCAGCCTCACGTTATAAGGTTTGAGGCGAGATCCCCGGGGAGACGGCAGTGAGGGAAGTCTATCCCTAAGACACCTTTGTGGTTCTATACGGAGAGGAATTGCCTAAGGTGTGACTACAACCGGCTTATTCAGGCCATCGTGTAAGTGGATAAAAATGAAGAAAAGACGCACTCTTGTACCAGGATGCGCATGCGCCACCTGCGTTAATCTTGCCCATATTGGCAACGTTACTGAACATCTATTGACGGTGCCAACCAGCGATCGATCAACTTGATTGTCTGAGCCTAAGCTGTAGCACAGCTCAGGCTCAGCCAATCAAGCTGCTCGATGTCAAAGCACACACTATTCGAGTATTTTGAAATAAGGACATTGACTAGTGCAGACTATACGAGTGTGCTATGGCAAAATGTAGTAAGTATAAGTTAGATCACGGTTCGTCCGCATGTACGAGGAGATAATCCGCGAGCTTTAGCGAGCGGATTATCGCTCGTACATGCGGACAAACGTGATCTAACTTATTTATCACATCCTCATGCACATACCTTGCACACGAGCTGTGTTAATACAGAAACAACACCCGGAAATGTGTCAGAGATGTGATAACTGAAGGATGTCTACCCGTAAGACACTTGTAAGGTTCTATACGGGGGTGAATTGCCTCTGTTACTACATCAAGGTGTATGATCACGTGGTACTAACAGCAACAACAAGTACCGATTCAAAGTACGTATTATGTTATAGTGTCCTTATTACGTAACGGATATTGATGAAATATGGCGCATCAAACGCGTCTTGTTAAGCTGCATTTGGTGGTCTCTGTATTTTCGCCCAAACTTCTGTCGTTTTTGCGAAGAATCGATTTCCGTGTCTCCGACACGGAAATCGATTCTTCGCAAAAACGACATAAGCCTGTGCCAAACTCCCTAGACCACCAAATGCAGCTCATGAAGACGCGTTTGCTGCGCCATATTTCATCAAAATCCGTTGCATGTTAAGGAAAATATCAAATAATACTTACTTTGGAGTGGGCGACGTTGTTTTTTGTTTTTGTTGTAACCACGTGATCATGCACCTTGTACATGTACATGTCTAAGTACGAAAGAAACGGTCCTCTCTTGTACATGTACCATGATCCACAACCGCCTGTGTTAATGATGGCCCGAGTAGCACATCTCAGGCTCAACAAATTAAGCTGCTTAACATAAGGAAGTTGACGAATATTGGCAAGTGTAGCACCGAGTATGCGGTTTAGTTGCGAACGGTAACTCTTGCAGTTTACTCCCGTACCGTCCGTAGATATCAAGAGTTACCGTTCGCATCTATATACGATTGTGCTATGGCAAAATAGCATAATATTGTTAATTCGTGGGAACGAATTGTTAATTCGTGGGAACGATTTGCTAAATTGAAGGAACGAATTGTTATTTCGTGGGAACGAATAAATGAAAAAAAAAAAGTATACGTCCCCTGCGGTGCTCCGTACGATACAGACTGATGGACAAATGAAGATGTAGAAAATATAACAAGGTGGTTCCACATTGTTTTACAAAACATCTGGGGGCCGTTTCACTAAACACAGTATGGGGATTTAACATGGGAAAGATTTTCTAATTTCAGTAATAGTGGACATATTTTCAAAATTTAACATTTGTTTTCTGAGTTAGATCATTTCCAAGCTATCTAGCTAGGTTTCCAAGTCAATTTCCATTTTTGCTTTCGTTTTTTGATTCCTCCCCCAGCTCCGCCGTTTCCTATTCCCCCATGTTAAATTCCCATACACAATCAATTTTTCGTAATAAAATTTGATAAACTTTCACGAAATAAAAAGAAGGCTCATTCTTAAATTTTGCTATAATTTAATATTATCGAACAAATATTGTTTTTACATTGTTTATATAGCCGTAACATTTGGGCATTTTTTGTGAAACAGACAGTAGAATTATTAATCCGTCGTAGACACGAATACACTACATATAAGTTGCCTACGTGTTGTCTCTATGCGGCTTAGAAATGTCCCTAACGAGTCACCATAGCAATGAACGGATAGGAGCGGCCTGGGACATCAAATGTGCACATATTTATTACGCCGAATAACGTTTTATGTGTGGAGTCGTGCAGAAAGTATTGACAAACTGACAGAGTGTACCAAAGATGCCGAACTGCCGGAGAATTTGATGAAATATGCATGACTAGTGCCCGGTCCAATACGCGCATCATTTATTATTCTGCGCGTCTGACTTGTGTATATATTACGTTGGTGCAGGCAATCAATGTCGGCCTTGTACACAACTGCCTACGTTAATCTTGCCCAGATTATCAACGTTTAGTTTAAATTAAGCAATTTGATTTTCTGAGCCTCAGTTGTGGTACAGATCAGGCTCAGATAGACACGTTGTTGTACTGTAGCCTATTTCACCAACATTGCAAAGTATACTTTTCTAGCAAAGTATACTTTCAGGGAGAAATTTTCAAGTTTAGGATCAATTTATTATTTTTTATTATACTGAATGTATTACATTATCACAGCCATTTATGCAAAGAATATCGAATTAAAATTGGTTTTCCAGGTCGGACACGACCTTGCATCATAAAAATGAAATAATGTGTTTAAGGATATGACGTCAATATTGTTCATATGTTCATTTGAGAATTATCGTTATCCTGCAGAAATACATATAATACATAGAAAATTACAATTTCAAACATGCTATTTTGTTACAATACGAACTTGCGTTCGACCAGAAGTTGTATACCTTACAATCAATACCAAAGCAAATGGCGTTATTTAATCTCAAGGGAAGTACTCATTGTATTTGTATTCAGTATTACCAGCGCCGTTCAATTATATCAGTACCGACGAAAGCCGAAACACGCCGAATGCCTGTGGCTGGAAGAGTAAGAGCGGCGTGGGTGTGTAAGTATCAGTGCTTGTTTGAGATACAGAACGACTGAGAGTATGGTGTACGAACGGGGTCAAAACTCAACTTACAGGTGCAGCTATAAAAAATACAGCTGCGCCTGTAAAAAATACAGCTGCGCCTGTAAAAAATACAGCTGCACCTGTAAAAATACAGCTGCGCCTGTAAAAAATACAGCTGCACCTGTAAAAAATACAGCTGCGCCTGTAAAAAATACAGCTGCGCCTGTAAAAAATACAGCTGCGCCTGTAAAAAATACAGCTGCGCCTGTAAAAAATACAGCTGCACCTGTAAATAATACAGCTGCGCCTGTAAAAAATACAGCTGCACCTGTAAAAAATACAGCTGCGCCTGTAAAAAATACAGCTGCGCCTTGTACAGCTGCGCCTGTAAAAAATACAGCTGCGCCTGTAAAAAATACAGCTGCGCCTGTAAAAAATACAGCTGCACCTGTAAAAAATACAGCTGCGCCTGTAAAAATACAATTTAGTGTTGACCCCGTTCGTACACCATATGTACGAACGGGGTCAAAACTAAACTTACAGGGGCAGCTGTAAATGTATAGCTGCACCTGTAAAATGTACAGCTGCAGCTGTCAATGTATAGCTGCAGCTGTATTTTTATAGCTGCAGCTATAAAGGTAGTTTACAGGGGCAGCTATACATTTACAGGTGCAGCTGTAAAAAATGCAGGTGCACCTGTATATTTTATAGCTGCACATGTAAGTTGAGTTTTGACCCCGTTCGTACACCATAGGAGAGAGGGTGAGAGCTTGGATTACGACAAAACATATCTAGCGTGTGGATGAAGGGTGGAGCGATTGTGTCAGCGATTTGTGTGAGGTTGGGGTGGATATTACTCCAACGTCGTTAACTTTACATATGCACTGCACGTGTTCAATCTCAGACTGTCATAATATCGTGGGTGGTGGGAATGGTGGATGAGTTCATGTATGTTCAGTGTGCGGTCACGGAACTGTATTAGCACAACGCATTTATCATTTATCATTGCTAATGTGTCCCAACCTGGTTAATATACAGTGAAACCTCGCTAAATCGAGCACCCTGGGAGGTCCCGGGTTGTTCGACTTTTACGAGTTCGACTTTTACGAGTTCGACTTTTCTCGGGTAGTTTTAATGTAATTATATAGGAATTCTGCCGGGACTGTCAGGCTAGTTCAAGGTAAGCATGGGTGACGATTTTTCCCGGATTCTAGCTATCGAAGTTCAACTGTATGTGGTGATAAATCCTTCCACATGGCACACTGTACCAGTTCACCTCGTAATTAAATCACCTGGAACTAACAATACCATATGTCGCCTCCGAACTACGGAGCCCTGCTAGGGACAAATAATTATTTTTTTATTAATTCGTTCCCGCGAAATAAAAATTCGTTCCCTCAATTTAACAATTCGTTCCCACGAATTAACAATTCGTTCCCTCAATTTAACAATTCGTTCCCACTAAATAACAATTCGTTCCTGTGGGAACAAATTGTTATTTCGTGGGAACAAATTGTTAATTCGAGGGAACAAATTATTAAATTGAGGGAACGAATTGTTAATTTGAGAGAACGAATTGTTAAATTGAAGAAACAAATTATCATTTCGTGAGATCGAATTGTTAATTCGAGGGAACGAATTGTAATATCGTGGGAACGAATTGTTAATTCGAGGGAACGAATTCTTAAATTGAGGTAACGAATTGTCATTTCGTGGGATCGAATTAATAAAACAAATCCATGTTCCCTGCGGGGCTCCGTAGGGTTTCACGGCAGCAAATGCAGCATATACGTATCAAATTTAACAGGAGCAAGTAACCGGTTTATTAGTGCAATGGCTATGGTGGACTGATGAACAGAGCTACTCGATCACGGGCTAGACCGGTCACAGATGACGTAAGCACACTTTCGTCCAACGCAGTCACATTGTGACGTCATCGTTTTCTGACTACGGGCATGGACTATTCTTGGAACTGCTCAATGCTGACGGTCAATATTACGGAGCCCCGCAGGTGATGTATAATTCGTAGATTCCCTCGAATTTAACAATTCGTTCCCATGAAATAACAATTCGTTCCCACGAATTAACAATTAGTTCCCACAGGAACGAATTGTTAATTCGTAGGAACGAATTGTTATATCGTGGGAACGAATTTTTAATTCGCGGGAACGAATTGTTTAATTGAGAAAACGAATTGTCATTTCGTGGGAACGAATTGTTAATTCGAGGTAACGAATTGTTTTATCGTTGGAACGAATTGTCAATTCGAGGGAACGAATTGTTAAATTGAGGGAACGAATTGTTATTTCGTGGGAACGAATTAATAAAACAAAATCCATGTCCCCTGTGGGGCTCCGTAATTATTTGTACGTTTACAAAATTTACAATATTTTCCGTAAATGGCGTCAAAAGTTGACAACAGTTTCAGAGTAAATACCGCATGTACTCAGATTGTTTTTTTTACTTTATTTATGAAAAATATTGTAAAATATGTATACTTATTTCATGAAATTACGCAAATGTCCGAAGGTACACAATCACATGGGACGTCTCCGTTAGCTTCATTGGTCACATATGCCATACTCTCAATGTCTCCAGTCAAAGCCACAGGCACGTTGTGGTATGAACGAGAAAAAAAACCTCTTTAAATCATAACAACTTTTGCTCTGATATTAAATATCTAGAAGGTAGGACACTCGCCATATTTTCAACCAACGGAAGTGGATTATTTACGTTGGGCCCGGCTCGGTAATTCACTAATTGTAACGCACACGGAGGCCGGGACCCTGTTGGGTCCCGGCCTTCGTGCGCGTTACAATTACTGGGCCCAAGGTACACTAGTACCACTTCCGTTGGACCTTCTAGATATTTAATATCGGAGTAAAAGTGGGTATGATTTGAAGGTACATGCCCACTCAGTGTCACAAAATGTTGTTTATATCAGAGACATCATCTGAGACATTTCCTGGCAAAATAAACATTCATTCACCATTTCCCCACGTATTGATTGGCATCATTATATATTTTATATCAAACGTAAATTTCCATACTGATATCAGGGGCGATAACCGTGTTTCCTTAAAACGTTAACGGACATTAATATTTATTCTCTGTATTTTAGGTGACGCATTTAATTTGTATAAATATTGAACAATAATCATGCCAAATTGCATATGAAAATAGCCGGATACCACCGCGCGTCACTATCAGTAAAACAAATATTACTAAATGATTATATCTGTACAGCGGACACTTGCAATTTTTAGAACTGGTCGAATAGTGACACACTTATACACTTATTTAATTCCTATAGAAAATAGTTTGTGCCTACTGAGTGTGAATGTACATGTACCTTTAACGAGCGTCTTACCACACGTGCCTATGGTCACATCTGTTCCTGTTCGCAAAGATAATATTCGTAGTGCACTTTCACTTTCACCTGTGCTGCACTCCACGCCAGCGTAACATGATTCACGCCGAAGTAGGCACCGGGGGTTGGGGGGGGGGGCCGTTTCACTAACCTTCGTACGACTAATATGTTCGTAAGAGCAAAATTATGATAGTCTGTAAATTTCACATTAACAATTTGTTCTTGTTAACAATTGATGCATATGCAGCCTATGCTCAATAAATGTAAATCCATCAATTGAGATTTCCAGACGATCATAAATTTGCACTTACGAACATTTTAGTCGTACGAAGTTTAGTGAAACGGCCCCTTGATTCCGGACGAATGAGGGATCGTAGCTACATGTAGTTGTGTCCCTTTGCAAATCTATTTATAGAGGTCCGGTCCTATGCTGTATTTCAGCGTTTATTTCTTACTGAATAGCAAAACAGATGAGCTTAGCGAACAGAGTAGACCCAGATCAGACTGCACATCTGTTCAAGTCTACACTGATTGCAATAACATTAATAAGCGTGAAAATATGAATCTGGAAAATAATGTAGTCCCAGATCAGAATGTGTAGTTATGTACATTTTTGTGTTTGTTTGTTGGGGTTTAACGGCCTATCAACAGCTAAAGTCATTTGGATCAATAATACTGGAAATCACGATAATTGCTAATCTGCATAACAAATAATGCTACATTCGCCCTTTTTAAAAGCAATAATATGGAAGCCATGGAGGGACTTATGACTTCTAGCTTCCTTACTTCACTTCTAACTCCCAACTTCATCACTTCCTGCTTCTAACTTCATTACTTCTTGCTTCTAACTTATCTACTTTTTACTTCCAACTTCCAATGTCATCACTTCTTACGTATAACATCCCTACTTCTAACTTCCTTGCTTCTAACTTCATTACTTCTTAGAAGTAATGAAGTTAGAAGTAAGGAAGTTAGAAGTGAAAAGTAATGAAGTTAGAAGTAATGAAGTTAGACGTAAGGAAGTTAGAAGTAAGAAGTGATGAAGTTAGTAGTAAGAAGTAAGGAAGAATGAAGTAAGAAGTAATGAAGTTGGAAGTTAAAGGTAAGGAAGCAGGAAGTTACACATAAGGAAGTTAGAAGTAATGAAGTATTGAAGTCAGAAGTCCCTCCAGAGCTTCCATACAATAAGGCCCTAAATTACTCCATTTGTACCGGACTTCTATAAATAAATTCAACGGGAGATAACTAACTACGATCCCTCATTCCCAATCAACTACACGCATAACATACTGCATAAGGTTAGACGATACCAAATAGCGCGAAATCGCCCAGGGGTACGCAGAAGTAGTACGGTATAAACAAAATAGTACGGGCGTTTTTTGTCACAGACACAGTTTGCTTGCAAATCTTGATCCATTACTACCCAGTTTCACTTGACGAACATTTTGGGGTGCTTTTAGATCCATGTTTCAGCATATTTGTAGCATTTAAAAGAACACACTGAACCTATTGGTCACGTGATGTAAACAGAGTTTCCGTGGCCAAAAAACGTAAACAAAATTGGCGGATATGACGAGGTTGGATTTTTCTTTCTTATGAGTAACATATTGTTTAATTCATGCAGAACCAGTACAGACTGGCTGAAGATCATCATGTACAAGTAGGTCCCACAACATCCATACAAATAGTGAAAGTAGGAGTGACTGGCCTTATTGGATGGGATTCGGTTACATTATATAATAATTCCAGCACAAAAATATTTACACAATTCCCTAACATTTGATTGGCTCGTAGCAAGTCTCTGTGAAAAATTTATATCCCAGTAAACTCCCACGCCGAACTACTTTCCGTAACCGTGAGGCGCAGTTAAAATAATTCTTAAGAAAACGGAAAATAAACACATTTTCTTGATTAATTTATTTCAAATGCTGGAATTATAAGGAATGAATGGCATTTTTATGGAATTTATCGGGGATATAAACTTGGAAAAGTCGCGGGAATACTGGACGAGGCCTTCCGGCCTTCGTCCAGTATTCCCGCGACTTTTCCAAGTTTATACCCCGATAAATTCCACAAAAAGGCCATTCATTCCTATATATAGTAAAACTATTTGGTGTGGTCTGTAAAGAAACCGGCGAAATAAACTTACCGGTTACTAGACGAAACCGGTTACTATACTGACCAAAATGTGTCTATGCTGTAGCTCTGAGTAGAACGGAGAGGCATCCCGTCAGAAAACCGGTGCATTTTTCAACGTAAAACATTTTACGTCGGTGTGAAGTGCAGCACCAGTGATGATTTACAATGGAACATATATAAACCGAACACCTTGGGTACTCCCAGGCTGTCCGACTTGGTAAGGGTGGATCAACTTCAGTACCAGAAATTTTCAATTTAAAGCCCCTATACGGCTCAAGTTGCCGAATTTGGCCTCCTATTGGGTTTTCCTACACATAAATCCAACAGGTTTCTATTTACACACACTTTGAAACTGTTTGCATTCATTTTGGTACAAAAATGAGTTTGTAGTCGATGAAAATATCAATATTTGTTGATAAACAAACAGCAGGTGCGTGTTCAAAGTCCGATCGATTTTCCGATAGAAGCTCGAGTCAACTGCTCAACTCCCTGATTCGCGGCCGATGAATTCCGATAGCCGGAGTTTATCGACTCGCTTCCGAGCCGAAGCCGCTGGGTTACGGAAATTAATTTGTCAATATTGACATTTTGCACTGAGTGGTACACAAACAAGTTTTTGTTGTCTTCACATTGCGATTAAGATGTAAATCTCAAGACTTGAGATGTATCTATTAGGCAGTATATGTTAGTTTTGTGTACCAAATCAGTTGCCAAACATGTTTTTGTGTTTGAAAAAATCGGAAAATTGTAATACTGAGCCGTTCAGGGCCTTTAAGGATAAATTTATTAATTCTTATTATATTGAATTTATTACATTATCACAGCCATTTTGGCTGTGATAATGTAATAAATTCAGTATAATAATTCGGCATACTTTTAATCATCAAATATGTACAGTGGTTAATTCTATATGAAATAATGCATTTTGGGAAAAATAAATGATTACTCCCTCAAAGTATACTTTGCTAGATAAGTATACTTCGCAATTTTGATGAAATCGGCTACTAATGGCCGCGGCCCGCATGATCCCGCCAAGGCATTTGATGGTCTCAGAGTATATTTATTTGAAGTTTGAATTAAGGTATGTAAAAGCTTTAACGCAAATTTTAAAGTCATTTGACCTTGATCTTGGGCATGTGGGTCGCATGGGTGGGCTATAGAATGGAAATATGGATGATAATAAAGAATTATTCGAAGTTTGAAGCAAATCTGATTAAGTGTTGTGGATATATAAGGTATGCACAAACTTTAACATTTGACCTTGACCTTGGGGCACAGGGGCCGCATGTGTGGGACACAGAATGAGTATATGGATGACTAATAAGCATTTGAAGTTTCAAGTCAATGTGACTTAGGACTGCAGAGATATAAGGTATTGAAAACACTTTAACGCAGATTTCTGACGGACGGACGCACTGACGAACGGTCGCATGGACGGACGGACGAACGGACACCCGGGCTCGACAAAAACGGTGTTGGAGAGGCTATGAACAAAATATACTAGCGACGTTAACTGCATACACGTACACAGCCTCCTGTGTTAACCTTGCCCAGATCATCATGTATTAGAAATGCCAACTCGCAATCAAGAAACTTGATTGTCTGAGCCTGAGCTGTACCACAGCTCAGGCTCAGACAATCAAGTTTCTTGATTTAAAGCTAAATATATAAAAGTATTTTTTTGAAAAACAACCAATATTGGCAAGATTAGCGCAGGCAGTAGTGTACATCAGTTTTTACATAGGGTATACCTATGTATTGGCATCGCCTCCGACAGTTAGCCACGCCCCAGACCCCCCTCGATGCGATGGTAGGTAGTGATATCCTGGAGTAACCATAACAACAAAATGCATTGTGTTAATCAACGTTTAACTGTCATACGCAACCGCTAATTGAAATAATATTATGAAAAACTACTTGCACTGCACAATATCAACAACGGATGTTCTACGTACAAAAATACATCGGATTATTTTGTTGCGCGTGATTTGCCCCCATTTGCGATTTGCGGCACAAATAGTGCGGTCATCGCTAAATTTAGTAACAGAGTTAACTCCCCTCCGAATACTCTCCGAAACAAGCGACGCGTTTAACACACAAACGACATCAAGTTTGACCTTCCGACAGCCTATTTTTAAACTCACCCGACACCTGTGCGAAACAAATGTCTAACTGATGTTTAATCTCTCTCTCTATCGATGGATTTACAGCGGATTTTAGTGACATTCCCGAATTCGGCCTGATTGACATTTGTCTATGGTGGCCAATACACGCCAACATGAGTGTCAATTCTACGTTCAGGGAAGGGGGTCAATAAGTTAGTATTTAAAGTGATAATTTACAGTCAGGGAACAAATTAATGACAGTATAACACATCCAGCGTATATTAATACCCATATTAATGCAAGTACTGAAATACGACAAAAACAAATCTAACAAGTTTGGGCTTCCATACATTGAAAATTTTGTCAGCGGTTTCCCGAATGACGTCATTTGTATGTTTTAATATACTCGATCCGAGGCCAACTATTTCATTCACAAAACAGAAGTAAACTTGGCGATGTACCGATAAGGCATTTTCAGGCGCGACACCGCTTCCGTGGTGGAATTATTGTAACTATTGCTCTTCAATCAGTTTTCAATATATCTATAATGATCATAGATATCTGGAATCTGCATACTTGAATTGATGATGTCTTGTATATGTGTTACCGTATCTTTCTGATATTGCTATGCATAATCTGTAATGTTGTTGAATGTTTTGGTACATACTGTAGCAGTGCATACTGTACTTCAAGTTGTGCCATATCAATAGTTTACCCATTAACCATTAAAACGCTGAAAAATAAAATTGCCGTCTGCTCATTTTGTATATTTTAATCTCTTTAAAAACCTGTTTTGGCAGCGCAGTAGCATCGTCTCAGTATGTTTTTGAGGAGAAAATATAAAAATATTTAAAACAGCAGACGACAATTATCGTTTCCAGCGCTTTAAAGGTACATGCCCACTCAGTAAGCCCAAAATGTCATTTATAGGAATTAAATAAGCGTATAACTGTGTCACTATTCCACCAGTTCTAAACGTTACAAGTGTCCGCTATACAGATATAATCATTTAGTAATATTTATTTTACTGATAGTGACGCGCGGTGGTATCAAGCTATTTGCATATGCAAATGAGGCATGATATTTTTTAATTATTTATACTAAAGAAATGCGTCACCTGAAAAAATAATATTTTCGACAGATTTTAAAGTATGATCATTGCACATCATACAATAAATACAGAGATTAAATAGTAATGTCCGTTAACATTTTAGGCAAACACGGTTATCGCCCCTGATATCAGTGTGTAAATTTACGTCTGATATAAAATGTATAATAATGCCAATCAGTACGTGGGATAATGGCGCATGAATGTTTATTTTGCCAGGAAATGTCTCAGATGATGTCTCTGATGTAAAGAACATTTTGTACCTACTGAGTGGGCATGTACCTTTAAGGGTTAATGAAACTGCAACACCAACAATCAATCAATCGATCAATCTAGTTTAATCTTGTAGTACCCTATGTTCAGTACTTTCAGTACTTTGATTATTACATGTGAGAAGCGGTGTAAAGCGAGAAATCAATATACATTATTGACGTCATGCGGGAACAGGCACACCATCTGTGACAAGCTTTTAGCACAACAAATGCCTTATTAACTAAATAAAAACACGATGTGTCAAGTACATTGTACTTGAGACAGATATTATATTTTTCTATTGACTTGTACTAGAAAATCAGTATGTGTTCACAGCATGTATAATTATGTACTGGCGTTTCGATTTTACATGCATGTACATGTATTTACTCTACATCGCAGGCATTCGGCGTGTTTCGGCTTTCATCGGTATAACTATATATATATGAACAAGGCTTCTAACTTTGGTCGGACACGACCTCGTATGATAACACATTCCGCGATTTTATTAACGCTAATGTGAATATTTTGGCAGAAAGTGCGCATTTTCATTTGATAATTATTGTTATCGTACTGAAATAGCATAGTTAGAACATAATTATGCAAATAATATCTAATTACAGCTCCTTTTCCTAGGTCGGACACATCCTCGTATCATAACACATGCAATAATGTGTTTAAGGCTCGAACGTCAATATTGTAGTGGCAAGTTCATATGATCATTTGATAATTACCGATATCCTGCAAAAATACATAGAATGCATATAATTAAAATGTTAAGCATGTTATTTTGTTATGATACGAGGTCGTGTCCGACCAAAGTTGGAAGCCCTTTTCATATATATTGAATTATACCGATGAAAGCCGAAACAAGCCGGATGCCTGTGTTGACGGGATAAATCATATAATATTACCGAAATACTGCATATCAGTACAGTGGAACCTCTCTAGACCGGACACCCTGGGAGGTCCCCAATGGAACCTCTTTTAAACCGGACACCCTGGGAGGTACCCTGTGCAGCCTCTCTAAACCGGACAGCCTGGGACGTACCCAGTGGAGCCTCTCTAAACCGGACACCTGTGCTTTGTGAACATGAACAGGTTATCATCATAAATATACACACCAATCAAACCCGTAAAATTAGAGATACACAGACTGTCTGCGCGTCCGGTTTAGAGGGGTTCTACTGTAAAAAAAATTGGTCAAATTACAAAGTGTACATATAATGTATATTGTATATATGCCACGGTCTGAAAATACATATGGGCATACAGCACGCTGTAATGTGCGGAACTCAGTTAAAGACCCGTGGGACCCCCGGGTCATCTTATGATGCATTTGCATAATTGCTTCGTAAATGTGATGCGATATACATGTATGCATAACATGCGTGAGAACGTTATCTTCTTACTATATCCTACACGGTGCGTGGAGTTGCCATGTCGGCAATCTTAGTGTGTACATAGAGAATAGTAGGTTAGTGCCGTGAATGGGAAAAAATATCCGGCAAGGCTCAAGAATTTCTTTATTTCTCATCAGAAGTATATGTTGTGACCACTCACTTGAACCGTCTCGCCGAGACGGTTCAAATGAGTGGTCACAACATATACTTTGGTTCAGAAATAAAGAAAATAGATAGAGAATAGTAGGTTAGTGCCGTGAATGGGAAACAATATCTGGCAAGGCTCAGGAAACGGGATGGACGAGGCTCTGCCGAGCACATCCCGTTTCCGTGCCGCGCCAGATATTGTTTCCCATTCACACGGCACTAACCTACTATTCTATTTATCCCGTCAACACCTACAAAAGGCTGTAAAATGTAAACATTGTATTGACTGGATATCAAAAATGTTTCACGGCACCGTGTTTCACGGCACATACGAACTGTGTTGACGGGATAAATGTACATGTGTACATGCCATCGGTGATTTTAGCCATTGTCTGAAACTATATTCCCGTCGGCTGCGCCTCGGATGAATATAGATGCAGACGGGCAATATGACACCATATTGACTGCGTATAATCACAATAACTTATATTATAATAACATTTGACAGACTGAGGTATTGTTTTCCCTAAATTACCGACACTGACAGCATAACATTGCATCTTAATTAATCGTATTTTCATACGCATTCGCCAGTACCCATTAAATTAAGCATTAAGCGTTCCAATAAGTACAACGTTATATTTATAACCAGATGTCACGCCTGGTGTTCATAACTCCACGAGACGCACACCATGTGTGTACGCTCGATTCGGTGTCAAACTTCCAATCATGACATAGCATCACTGTACACATTTGAAAGCGCGTTTAGAGGCGGAGCTACTTTCAAATACACATGTGCACGCGAAGGGGCGGTCCGAAACTACACTAGTCATAGTTCACATATTGAATGTTTAATACACTGATTTCTACGCTCGCTAAAAATTAATGTATCAACCATTCAGTATATGAACTATAACTTACTTTATAGTTCGCCCTACTGTCTAAGCCAACCACTGGGCAGCATTGTGCTTCACTTATTTCACATATCGATGGTCTAGTAACATAAGGTCGTAACTGCTATGCTTTAGCATAGCAGTTACGACCTTATGTTACTAGACGTTTAACCCCAATAAGTTACATATTACTAGATTTAATGATCAACTGTTAAACAGTAAATGGAAAATCGATACTCGGATAGGACATTGCATTGTACACTTGGCTGAACTATAAGTATGTTATCGTTCACATATTTGATTTTTCAGGAACTAAATGCTGCGGTCGCTAGCTCTCCCTCGCATTTAATTCCTTAAACATTCTACATGTGAACAATAACTTTACTAATACACTGCGAAAACCAATTCAATGCGATACACACTGTTGTCATAATTTTACGTGTAATTACCGTTTAGTCGTCCCAGTATGTCGTTACGGTTTCCCCGTCGCCATTTTGTCCCGCAGTGATGACGATATCGCGGAGGAATCCATATTGCCGATTATCTCGAATCCTATCTAGCGGGGTGATACATGTACATGTAGAACTACATGCAACAGCGGATTTTTCTCCAGGTCCGATGCGGTTAATTAGTGTACAGTTTGAATGACTTTACTCCGGCAGCAAATGCACCGTGAATGTGTCCCGAAACGAAAGAGCCAGATGTATGAATGTCTATGTGTAGCCACAGCTAATATATTACAGTTCTGGTAGATGGTCGCAGGTATACGTCCGTAATGAATTTGGTATGAATCGGTTGATTAAATACACAAGTTAAACACACAATTATTCTTAGTTCATAATACAGCTATGCTATAGCACGGCGGATTGTATGAGAAATGCAACCACAGCTAAACTGAACATTAACCCCGTTAACTATGTACAGAGACACGGAAATTAAACGACAAATGAACCTTGATATATGTTCTATAAAATAAATAATAGATACACATCCATATAATCAGTGCTGCAATACAGACCACCGCAGAGTTAAATTGGAGAGAAAGTCCACGTTTACGTAATACTAATAGGCGCCACCAATAACATCACAACGCTACACAAAAAATATCATACCACACTATCTACGTATTTCCAATTTTGAGCTGCAGTCGTGTTGTCACCGTCAATTACACGTCGGTCTAGGATTCCATGCCAGCACACAGCTCAATAACATCAAAGCTATTAGGTACAATGCCGCAATACGGCCCTTGGATGCGAAGTTATCAGTACACAATCGCCTGCGTTAATCGTTTCAAGAGTATCAACGTTTCTGAAGATACAGTGGGGTCAGCGTGTAAGTGCACACACGAACGAACACGACAGGTTGGAACCAACCAACCTGTCGTGTTCGTTCGTGTGTGCACTTACACGCTGACCCCACTGTATAATGGTAACGCCAATTCGCAAAGTAGCAATTTGTAGCACAGCTCAGGCTCAGTCAATCAATATGCTTAACACATAACCGCGTGCGTTAATCTTACCCGGAGTATCAACGTTCCAGCAGATCTAATGGTAATGCCAATTCGCAATCTAGCAATTTGATTGTCTGAGACTGAGCTGTAAAACACAGCTCATGCTCAGCCAATCAAGCTGCTTGACACATAGCCGCCTGCGTTAAGTTTACCTATATTATCAACGTTTCTGATAATCTACTGGCAATGACTGTTCGCAGCATGCAATATGATTGTCTGAGCACGAGTTGTAGCACAGTGCAGGCTCAGCCAATCAAGCTGTTTGATACATAACCGCCTGCGTTAATTTTGCCCCGAGTATCAACGTTTCTGAACATCTACTGGCAATGACAGTTCGCAGTCATGCAATATGAATGATTGTCTGAACACGAGTTGTACCACAGCTCAGGCTCAGCCGATCAAGCTGCTTGATACATATCCGCCTGCGTTCAGTTTACCTATAGTATCAACTTTTCTGAACATCTACTGGCAATCTTACAGTCATGCAATTTGGTTGCAGAAGCCTGGGGACCTTTTCACTAAACTTCGTACGAACAAAATGTTCGCAAGTGCAAAAGTATGATACTCTGTCAATTTCACATTAACAACGTTTTCTTGTAAACAATTATTGGATTTAAATTTATTGAACATAGGCTGCACATGTGCAGCCTATGTTCAATAAATGTAAATCCACCAATTAAAATTTCCAGACGATCCTAAATTTGCACTTACGAACATCTTAGTCGTACTAAGTTTAGTGAAACGGCCCCCTGATCTGCAGCACAGCAGCGCAACTCAGACAATTCAGCTGATTGATATCAAGCACAATATTAAAGTATTTTATTATAGAGAATTTGACAATGTTTTGCAAGATTAGCACAGCCGGTAGTGTATAAGTATTGTCTTCTACGGTGGCTCGTTAGGGACAGTTCACATGTTCGTGTCTCCGCCGGGTGGAGAAGAAACTTACGAACCTTAAATTTCGTTTTCTTACACTACCACATGCGCTAATTTATCATGCCAACAAGCAGCTTGATCGGCTGATTATGAGCTGCAAATTGCTTAACTGCGAGTTGGCATTGACAATAGATGTAGCTGAGCTCAGACTCATCGAATCATGCTGCTTGATGTCAAGTACAATATTCAATTTATCCAGATAATGAAATTGGCAAACATAAGATTAGAGCAGTCGGGAGTGTACGTTTCCGATACGTAAGTCGCGCCGCTATTTACCCCGTGATCGTTGAGCAGCCGAGAGAACAAGAGCGATCGATAGCGAAAATCCACAATGCACAATAATTAGACGCGAACAAATCCAATTGTGTTTGATTTGATCGTCCGGGAATCGAATACAAACAGAATCGCACTTAAACTCCGCGGCTTACACGATTTTCAGAAGTCGATATATACCGAAATATGATACATTGTACGATACCAGTATGTAATACGTGGTTACGTGATCAGTGCGCATGTCCAGAATCGAAATAAACACATACAACAGCCGTCAATCAATGGGATTGAGCTCCAATGTTGCCCCGACACGTATTAGCATAAAGTTCCCCGAATTATCCGTTTATGTGTTGTCATCGTTCGTGGCACACACTGTTTAGAACATAGCAACAGTATGGAACGCCAAATCTACATAAACTCAAATAATTATTTAGAAATAATTATTTGATTTTATGTAGATTTGGCGTTCCATACACAGAGGATCTCAGACGAGTTTCTATTTAATATGAGATATATGAAACGAGTCACGCACAATTTAGAGGTTCGGTGCATAAAATGGCGGACGAGTTTCATACATCTCATATCAACTGGAAACGAGTTTGAGAGTATGTTTATCACATGACTTCAGCCTCCAAAGAGCAGAAAACATGGATAGCCAATACGTTTCATTGAAATGACGCCATTGACTATTTTCGCATATATTTGAAATCTCCACAGAGAAAAACAGTTTAATTCGAGCAATAAATATGCCATATACAGTGGGGTCAGCGTGTAAGTGCACACACGAACGAACTCGACAGGTTGGTTCCAACCTGTCGTGTTCGTTCGTGTGTGCACTTACACGCTGACCCCACTGTAACAGGTTCCTGTTATTTGTAGACACTTCATACTACCAAACGGGAGCTCATTCTGACAATTGCAGTAATTTGAATAAGTCACGTACCCTTCTAATGACGTTTAAAACATGTGACGTCTTTTCACAAATGGTATCAGAAGCAATTGATTAAATAGAGTTATACATCCGGTTTGGTTTTAATCAAGTAATACACGTGTATGGAGGAGTTTGCACCGAAATTGCAATGTCCATTAAGCAAGAATATCCTGATCTGTTGCCCCTATCCAACCAGTATTACTTGTTGACCCTGAGGTCACCATTT
The DNA here is from genome assembly GCA_029237695.1 of Conchocele bisecta. Lineage (NCBI taxonomy): Eukaryota > Metazoa > Mollusca > Bivalvia > Lucinida > Thyasiridae > Conchocele > Conchocele bisecta. The sequence continues at coordinate 36,945,970 of CM055271.1, forward strand.
TAACAAGAGCACTGTACATCGATCATTGCTGCCACGTTTCGTCGAAATCCGTCGAAGAAATCCTTCCGGCGGTTCACGAGAAAAAGATTTTTTAAGACGTGTTGTGTTTTAGACGGCGGCCATCTTGGATTAGCTACGACCTCCATTTTAACATATCTGACACGGCTTCACACAAGGACCATAATTGTGAAGTTTGGCTACCATTGACCAACCGTTACTTGTGAAGAAGACATTGGAAATCTCAAATAAAAGGATGACGTTTTGACATTTCGGCGGCCATCTGGGATGACGTAATCATTCGATTGAGCTGAAAATTGTACAGGAGCGATCATCTCGTCGATATCTTTGATTGGATATATGATGCGACCATATTCGGTAAAAAATCAAATTCTACTATTTGACCCCCACCCCCCCCCCGGCCACGCCCATTTTTGACCCCGTGGTCATCATTTTAACAACTTTAAAAGAGCAATGAAAAATGGGCCATTCTGCCAAGGTTGGTCGAAATCCGTCCGGCGGTTTGTTTTAAGAAAGTGAGCTATTTTTAGATTGCGGCCATCTTGGATTAGCGACGACCTCCATTTTAACAAATATGAAAAGGCTTTACCCAAGGACCATGTGAAGTTTGGCTAGCATTGGCCAACCGGTTCTTGTGAAGAAGACGTTTGAAATGTCAAGCTTAATGATGACCTTTCGGCAGTCATCTTGGATGAGGTAATCAGCAGATTTTGATGAAAACTGCACCAGAGCGATTGTCCCGTCGATATCTTCGATTTGATATATGATTTGACCACATTCGGTCAAACATGACATTTGACCCACCGGGCCACGCCAATTATGGACCCCGGGGTCACGATTTTAACAACTTTGAAATATCATTGTACATCGATCATTCGTGCCAAGTTTCGTCGAAATCCATCTGGCGGTTCATGAGAATATTTTTTAAGCATTTGTGCTATGTCCAGACGGCGGCCATCTTGGATTGGCGACGATGTCCATTTTAACAAACGTGTAATCCCCCTACCTATGCGATTCATTGTTGCATTGTGATAGGTAAACTTGTGATAACATTTCTGTTAAACAATATTTGAAATATTCATATGCCAGCTTTGCAGTGAGTGTAACCTCTCTAACTGGACATCATGATAACCCCCATAGTGTTCGGTTGAGAGAGGGTCCACCGTACACATACAGCTGGAATCATATTTGCTGTCAAATATTCTAGAATTTACGCCATAGTACAGGCTTGTATTGATACATGTAGCATATAAGCCATACATCGCATAGAGGTAGAGAGAGAGAGAGAGAGAGAGAGAGAGAGAGAGAGAGAGAGAGAGAGAGAGAGAGAGAGAGGAGAGGAGAATAGGAGAAAGAGAGAGAGAGAGACAGAGAGAGATAGTAGGGAGAGAGATAGGAGAGAGAGAGAGAGAGAGAGAGAGAGAGAGAGAGAGAGAGAGAGCGAGAGAGAGAGAGAGAGGATATGTACATGTTTATGTCATTCATATACAATTAGAATAAAACATCTTGCCAATATCAGTTTCTTTATTTCAAAATACATTGTACTTGAATACTTTGCTTGAAATCAAGCAACTTGATTGTCTCAGCCTGAGCTGTGCTACAGCTCAGGCTGAGACAATCAAGTTTCTCGATTACGCATTGGCATTGCCAATAGATATTCCAAAACGGTGATAATATGCGTAAGATTAACGTAGGCGATTGTGTATATGTAGGTCATTTGAAGTCCATACAGTGAACACCCTGTTATTGAGTCTCCGAGACATCACATGAGATCGAGTGTCTTTAAATGCCAGCAGACGCCAAATTGTGCCGGCGGAGTGCTAAATTACCACATAACGCCGTGTAAGTGGCTGTTCAGCTCGCGATTGGAATTCTCGGAAAGTCCACAGACGTATTCAGACCTGGCTGATCAAATGACCTATATTTCTCTTTCCGCGTTTGGTCGTACGTAAATGGTAATTACGCAATCCGAGATGTTGGGCACTGTACGAGACATTTTGTCCATAGCCGTCATTTTGTCTATTGCTACTTTGTCCATAGCCGTCGTTTTGTCTATTTCTAATTGGTTGCTTCAGAAAAACCTATCAGCTTCTTCTGCTCATAATAATATACTCTACCGCCTGCGTTACATGTAATCTTGCCCAGATCATCAACGTTTCTGAACATCTAGATTTGTTAGATTTAATGTGTTTAATAGCTAGCATTACGTCGAACACACAATGTAGATTATAGTCGACGGCACTAACGCAGTTAATTGTATACATTCACATGTATGATATGTTCCATATTTTTTCCCGTCAACACAGAGCGTATATGTGCCGTGAAAAACGGTGCCGTGAAACATTTTTGATATCCTGTCAATACGACATAATCACTGCGTATGAATATGTGCGGTGGTCACACTAGTCGATTCTCCGATTTTGAGGATGCGGTTGGGGTTATGTTTATTTTTGCATTTTAAGCCTATTTGTAATGTTGACGGGATAAATAGAATAGCAGGTTGGTGCCGTGAATGGGAAAACTATCTGGCGCGACACGGAAACGGGATGTGCTCGGCAGAGCCTCGTCCATCCCGTTTCCTAAGCCTTGACAGATATTGTTTTCCCATTCACGGCACTAACCTACTATTCTCTATATATAATTACATGTATTAGATCTATGGTCTGAGAGTCTGCCATCATTTGTTTTCGGCTTTTTCGTTAAAATGGCATTTAAATAAAGTCCGGTTCATTGTTTTTAGTAGTTAGTAACCACCCCCACACAAAATGACATGGGACTAATACTGTTGCTTATTATGTACGTACATTTGTTTCCCATTGAACCACAATGCAACGCAAGGCGTCAATGTCTTTCCTTATCACATCTTTGACACATTTCCGGGTGTTGTTTATGTATTGACATAGCTTGTGCGCAATGTATGTGCATGCAGATGTGATACAAAAGTTAGATCATGTTTGTCCGCATATACGAGTGATAATCCGCTCGCTAAAGCTCGCGGATTATCTCCTCGTACATGCGGACGAACCGTGATCTAACTTATACATATTGACTTCATATTGAGTTCATATTGGTCTGTGCTAGAACTACGCTTCACCTCTCAAAATAATTCCTTCTAAATCAGCACCAATATGTTTATTTTATTTACATTTTGTATATTCTTTGAAGAGCATATAAATTGCGAATGATGTACGTATATAATATAATGGTTATTTGAGTTGTATGTGCATACAGTGGGGTCAGATTGTAAGTGCACACACGAACGAACACGACAGGTTGGAACCAACCTGTCGTGTTCGTTCGTGTGTGCACTTGCACGCTGACCCTACTGTCGATGCCAATCGTTCCACCGCTAAAGTCGCGCAATATCGCACGGAACTCGTGCATATATACACATATAAACAAACATTACCTCTAGCGAGGGTAGCAATTTAACCCCATCTCTTTAATGTAACACATGGAAGACTGATTTTTGCAATCGGTTATCCGGCGTGTTTGTTATTTTAGCGATATAAAATTGTCAAAGCTGTATCATACATTATTAATAAAGAACATACATATTTTACCATGTCAATGTATTTATCTGAAATTTACATTCATATCTTGTGAATTTGAAAACTTCATTTCGTTATGTTGAATGATGAACAACAACAAGAGAAAAGATGGCTTCCATGGGAAAGTTATTTCCCTGTTCTATAATGTTTGGCAATTTACTAGTTCTAGATCAAAGATTATTTGTGCAAAGGTATAAAATATACAGTTTACTAAATGTTGACCTACATGCAACAGGTTTTGGTATGCACTTCGGTTGCTCACATTCTTTGAATGGGTCAAATTGTAGCCGTAGATAACATATCGGAGGTGAAGTGTAGCTAGTATCCACATAGAGAGATCAAATAACCTATAAATATCCAACAGTGACTAAATATGAAATAATTCCAGCACAAAAATATTTACACAATTCCCTAACATTTGATTGGCCCGTAGCAAGTCTCTGTTCACAATTTATATCCCAGTAAACTCCCACGCCGAACTACTTTCCGTAACCGTGAGGCGCAGTTAAAATAATTCTTAAAAAAACGGAAAATAAACACATTTTATTTCAAATGCTGGAATTATAAGGAATGAATGGCCTTTTTGTTGAATTTATCGGGGATATAAACTTGGAAAAGTCGCGGGAATACTCCCGCGACTTTTCCAAGTTTATATCCCCGATAAATTAACAAAATGGCCATTCATTCCTATAATATTCGCGTAATACTCCTAGCAAACATTAAACAGACCAAATGTTTGTATACGCAACAGCCCATGGTTTTATAGCTTATATATATGTTTAATTTTCGGATAGTTTCAAAAGTGTAAATAATCAAATATGGCGTTAAAGTTAAGAATAATCTTGTTTTACGTCATTGTGTCGCAATTCATGGAACAGTGACGTTGCCGGTCAATGGCTTGCCGTTATTTTCGTCACATGTGTCCGTTCGTCTGTTCGTCCGTTCGTCCGTCTGTGCATCCGTCCGTCACGTTTCTTATCATAAGTAAAACGTAGTAATTTCTGGAGACTAGATAGTTGGCATGTGGCTTCCTTATGGGTCATATGTATGAACTTCAAGTAAAACACAACTGATATGTAATATGTACATGTAGCTAAATGTTAGAATGAATTTCAAACTTATGTTGCTTATTAATAATCACAATTTAGAAGAGCCCGCAATTTTCTTTCTTATTATTATTATATTTAATAAAAAGAAATAAACAAAAGTTGCCGATGCGAGAATCGAACTCGGAACCCGATGATTCACATGCATAGGGAACGAATTGTTAATTCGAGGGAACGAATTGTTAATTAGAGGGAACGAATTGTTAATTCGAGGAAACGAATTGTTATATCGTGGGAACTAATTGTTAATTCGTGGGAACGAATTGTTAATTCGAGGGAACGAATTGTTAATTCGAAGAAACGAATTGTTATATCGAGGGAACGAATTGTTAAATCGAGGGAACGAATTAATAAAAAAAAATCCATGTCCCCTGCGGGGCTCCGTAACATCACAAGAATAGATAGTATTCGGGAATTTTGGGTAACATTAACAGTATAATGCATACCAGTAAGGTAATGTTTGTCATAGGGCGGCAAACCAACTCGGAGACCCAATCGATTACCATTGCTTTATAGGTGGTAATTGCCGCGTTAAGCACGAAACAATAAACAATATAGCACTTATTGTTCGACAGGTCGATGCCAAATAAAACTGCACTTACTCATGTTGCTTCTCGACACGACGCAATTAACCCATATATAAGAGCTGTCAGGAGACAACGAAGCTCGTAATTTATGCCGTCTGGTATCATAGGTCGGAGGTACACGTCCACCGGCGTTAACCTTGTCAATACTGCCCTCCCAAATCAAACTGCAGTATCTGTTAAACTGCAGTATCTGCATTATGATGATATGCTGACCCTGTGCAATCATCCCCAGGTGGGGATGATTGCACAGGGTCAGCATAGCATCATCGTGCTGATACTGCAGTTTAACAGATACTGCAGTTTGACTTGGGATTATTGCACAGGGTCAGCATAGCATCATAGTGCTGATACTGCAGTTTAACATATACTGCAGTTTGACTTTGTTGGATGATTGCACAGGGTCAGCATAGCATCATAGTGCAGATACTGCAGTTTAACATATACTGCAGTTTGACTTGGATGATTGCACAGGGTCAGCATAGCATCATAGTGCAGATACTGCAGTTTAACATATACTGCAGTTTGACTTGGGATGATTGCACAGGGTCAGCATAGCATCATAGTGCTGATACTGCAGTTTAACAGATACTGCAGTTTGACTTGGGATGATTGCACAGGGTCAGCATAGCATCATAGTGCTGATACTGCAGTTTATTACATATACTGCAGTTTGATTTGACTTGGGATGATTGCACAGGGTCAGCATAGCATCATAGTGCAGATACTGCAGTTTAACAGATACTGCAGTTTGACTTGGGATGATTGCACAGGGTCAGCAGAGCATCATAGTGCTGATACTGCAGTTTAACATATACTGCAGTTTGACTTGGGATGATTGCACAGGGTCAGCATAGCATCATAGTGCTGATACTGCAGTTTAACAAATACTGCAGTTTGACTTGGGATGATTGCACAGCGTCAGCATAGCATCATAGTGCTGATACTGCAGTTTAACATATACTGCAGTTTGACTTGGGATGATTGCGACAGGGTCAGCATAGCATCATAGTGCAGATACTGCAGTTTAACAGATACTGCAGTTTGACTTGGGAGGGCAGAATACAGTAGAACCTCTTTAAACCGGACACCAACAAATCACCTGTGATTTTATTTTTGATGAGTTTCTTGGTCATTTATCTCAGGTGATAATGTATGTTCGTGATTGCATAGCACACAACTATGGCTCAGAATGATCAAATGCCTGATTTACAGTGAACCTTACAGATACAGTGAACATCTCTAAGCCGGACACCATGTGAACCTCACATGGTACCCGGTTTAGAGAGGTATCACTGTATTTGTACGTTCCTTATTTAAAAATGCATGTAAAACTAAATTGTTGAAACTAAAATGCATGTACGGGTGCGTACTTGACTATTGTATATATAGAGAATAGTAGGTTAGTGCCGTGAATGGGAAAAAATATCCGACAAGGCTCAATAATTTCTTTATTTCTCATCAGAAGTATATGTTGTGACCACTCATTTGAACCGTCTCGCCGAGACGGTTCAAATGAGTGGTCACAACATATACTTTGGTTCAGAAATAAAGAAAATAGATAGAGAATAGTAGGTTAGTGCCGTGAATGGGAAACACTATCTGGCAAGGCTCAGGAAACGGGATGGGCGGCACATACGCACTGTGTTGACGGGATAAATAGAGAATACCAGTCTAGTATCTGTTAATATCAAGTTTACGGTAATAATATATAATATTTAAATGTACCCCCAGGGCTTCCGTATATCAAGTTACCAGGCAAGGCTAGGAAACACGTTCTATTTATCAGGTAACTTCCATAATCACTCTTCCATGTGTTACATTGAAGAGTTGGGGTTAAATTGCTACCCTCGCGAGAGGTATGGAGCGGGGTAGCAAGTGTGTTTCTACCCATGCACTTGCCAGAATCTGCTGATACATGTAGTGCACACCTATAACTCTAAATTCAAATTGGCATTTACGAACTTCTTAGTCGTACGAAGCTTAGTGAAGCATGCCCCTGATATTACTGTCTGTTTCACGTTTTTCTGCCGACGAACTTTTGGCTATTAAACACATTAAATCTAAAAAATATTTAAAAGTAAGTACTTTTTCATCAATAACAAAAAGGTCACCCTCCCCAAATTCCATCAAATATTGATTTTCTTGCGAAAAAAACGATATTCCTATGGGAATTTAACATGGGGAGTCAATTTCCAAACATTTTGAAAATTTTTGGAAATGTTTGGAAATTTTTGGAAATTGACTCCCCATGTTAAATTCCCATAGAAAGAAACCTGACGAGATAGTTTGAAAATGATGTAATTAAGAAAACAAAAGTTAGATTATTTTTTTTGCAATAAAATCAATATTTGATGGAATTTCATAAAATAATTGGGGAGGGTGACTTTTTTCTTATTGATAAAAAAGTACTTACTTTTAAATATTTTTTAGATTGAATGTGTTTAGCAGCCAAAAGTTCGTCGGCAGCAAAACGTGGAACAGACAGTAGACTGGTAGACAGAGCGATGTTTCTGCAGCATGTATGTTTGGTTGTGTCTCCAGCGGCCTGTGTCGACACGATTTATATGCCAGCACAAATTGGTTTCCTCCATAGCTCTGTCGGCCTCGCTATTGATTTACATAATGGAGTCGGCAAATACATTGACGGCAATGTGGCTGGGTGCCGCCAGCACGGGCATATAATGGTTGACAATGCAAAACAAATACGGCCGTTCACAGTCACTGTCTCTGTGGAATGGAATGGAATGGTGCTTAATAACACATGTGAGTCTGATTAAGCACAACGCCAAATAGCAGGTACATGTAGCCCCCAATGAGAAGCCAAATATGTTAGCTATGTGGTCATGTAATACGTATGATAGTACCGGAGTACTATGTTAGCTTAACCCTTTGAACCCGACAGCCCGGTATAGCGGTTTATGCAAACAGTGCAGATTCAGATGAGCCGGCTCGTAGCGAGCCGTCTCATCAGGATCTGCACTTTTTGAAAGTAATTTTCATATTTTTGAGAACAAAAAATACCTTCTTTTCATAAAAAGACTATTCTGAAAACCATTTTGTGACGGTTGGATTGTTTGCAAAATTAACATATCAAAATCAGTTCCAGTTACTTAGGGGTGAAAGGGTTAATAAGATATTTCATGTTTTCTATATACAATTGCATGATGTGGGGATTGGTGGGTCAGAGGGATGGAGTGGGGTTATTGAGTATTTCAGATAACTGCTACAGGAAGGACAAGACAAGTTACAGCATAATGATGATCTTCCTGTAATTGTAGGTAATAGTCAATCGGGTAATCTGGTAATAGTGTATAAAACGATAATTTTTAATTATATTATATACACTATATTGGAGACTGTCATGCAGTTCTCCCAGTTTTGACAGCTGTGGTTTTGTGGTGGCAGGCCTGACCTACATGTAGGTCAGCGTCCCAGCTAGCGAGAGTGCATGATCATTTTCGATATGCTAATTTTGACAATGGAATTATTGGTTAAATTATATAGTTCAAAGGTCGCGGGAGCAGGGAGCGACATCCGCTGTCCTGGGAATTCAGTTTTGCACAATGCGTAGTCAGCGTGCATGTTTCTGAGGATTCTTGACATAGAACAGTATCATTTAAGGCCAATCAATTTAGATGCAGACGAAACTTATAGTCAAATAGTATGTTAGATGTGGTAGGCAATTAAATGATTAGGGTCAAATACAACTATGATAAACAATATAAATGAGCAACATGTACACAATGATAAAATTAGATTTTCCTACAAGTTGGATTTCATGGAGAAAGCCTAAGCAAACCTTCAATTTAACTCGAATGTTCTGCCTGTAACGCAGGGCGACTTACGCTGTAAGTCGCCACGCGTTACAGACAGAAAATTCGGGTTATGTAGCATTGTGTATGTCTGTGAAAATTTCGTAGGTTGACTGGCGACGAAATCAGATTAAATAAGTGTGTTAATGTGCATAGTTGATACTATTAATCTGGTCATATCCCGTCAACACAGTGCCTATGTGCCGTGAACCACGGTGCCGTGAAACATACTTCATATCCTGTTAATACGACCTAATCACTGCGTATGAATATGTGCGGTTGTCATGCTAGTCGATTCTCCGATTTTGAGGATGCGGCTGGGGTTATTTCTTTTGCATTGTGAAGCTATTTGTAGGTGTTGACGGGATAAATAGAATAGTAGGTTAGTGCCGTGAATGGGAAAAAATATATGGCGCGGCACAGAAACGGGATGGGCGAGGCACTGCCGAGCCCATCCCGTTTCCGTGCCGCGCCATATATTTTTGTTCCATTCACGGCTAGTACGGCACTAACCTACTATTCTCTATATATCTGTCACACAACCGCCTGCGTTAATCTTTTCAGATTACCAATGTTCCTGAATATACATGTATGTTCGCAATGCCAGCTCGCAACCAAGCAATTTGACTGTTAGAGCCTGAGCTGTAGTACAGCTCAGGCTCAGTCAATCAAGCTGCTTGATTTGGAAATAAAGAAAAAATAGTGCAGGTGGTAGTGTTTTATTATGTTGTGTGGTGGTGATACAGCTCAGTGTCAGCCAATCAAGCTGCTCGATTTGAATGTCTTTATGACACTAGGCATGTGTGTTGATATCAATGGAGCGAATATACCGGTGGAAGATGTGCTTCCTCTGACGAAGGTCAAGGTCACCAGTGCTAAACATAGAGTGGTTATTTCACATTGCGCTGCATAGTTTGGGAGGTAAACTCCCCCGACAGCTTTCAGTCAATGGATCTGAAACTATGCACATTTATTATATACCTACCAGTGAAATACATAGTTATACGATGTAAATAAAAGTCATATGTTCTCATCGATGAAATAAACATCTTCCGGTGAAAATACGACTACTTCCGCTATCTATATTCATAACGCGCACCTGCAGTGCCGGACTGCAAATAGGCTGCAAATACACATTCATTACCGTATACAGTCTAAAAAAAACTACTAATTTCCATGGAGCGGTATGTAATAAATAGAATATTCATATTATTTCAACGAATATGACATATCCTCTATGTCTTCTGTATATATTGAACACATGTGCAACACGGTGTTTGATGACGAAACAAACATTTTTCATTGAATTGAATTGAATTGAATTGAATTGAATTGCCAAACAATGCATCGACGGACGCATTTTGTGACTGGCGGGACTCTCGTTAATACAATATCTTCATACACTGCGAAAGCCTATTATGTGCAATAAACTGATTATTATATCTGTAAATGGACTGGCGATCGATATAATTGAACCTACGACGTGTGTGACCAGCGTAGCCCCAGATCAGACTGCGCAGTCCGACCTAGGGCTACGGTATTCGCCAACGTCTCAAGTGGTTGGTGTATGGTAGGTAACTTTTGTCACCAGAAACAAGCATAGTCAAGCCCAATTCGTAAATATGCAATGCAGGAGGACCGACGATATCCACGATTGTTGCAAATGCCACAAAATACATTTTCCCACCCGGGGGGCCTAATTATGTCAATATGCTGTATGAATTATTTGCAGCTCCCCAGCATATTTAACCAGCAAATAATAGAATCAATAACAATGGTACATGTGCCCAGATTACACCACTCATATTGTCTGAACTGTTAGCATGCATTTGACAACTTTCAAGGTGCATAATCACGTGATTACAACAACAACAACAACAACAACGTCGCCCACTCCAAAGTAAGTATTCTTTGATATTTTCCTTAATATGCAACGGATTTTGATGAAATATGGCGCAGCAAACGCGTCTTCATGACCTGCATTTGGTGGTCTAGTGAGTATGGCAGAAACTTCTGTCGTTTTTGCGAAGAATCGATTTCCGTGTCGGAGACACGGAAATCGATTCTTCGCAAAAACGACAGAAGTTTGGGCGCAAATACAGAGACCACCAGGTGCAGTTTAACAAGACGCGTTTGATGCGCCATATGTCATCAAAATCCGTTCCGTAATTAGGACACTATAAAAGAATACGTACTTTGAATCGGTACTTGTTGTTGTTGTTAGTACCACGTGATCGTATACCTTGACTTTGACGTGGAATATCCCTAATTCCGGGACCTCAAGATGCCTGTATTAAGCAGATGTGGCGTCGCGAAATTCAGCTTTACCTACACTTAATCATATACATGATCTATACTGCTCAAACTAGGTGCTAATTATTGATTTTATATTATATATTTACACATACATTTGCTACCTAAAATTTGAAAGTGACATATATGTCCATAGGGCCGGGTGTTTTCGTCAACATTATATTGTACATATTCCCTGTTTCGTTTAACACATGTCACTATAATAAACAAATTAATAACTTACTTACTTACATATTACTAATATAAACAACGCACAGCTATTCAATCTGCTTAATCTGCTTGGATATGAAGCGCAAACCAACGTTTCACAGACACACATATATACAATAGCACTGAGACGCCGTGAAACAGACACATAAAGATATTATAAATAGAAAATGACAGGTGTTCCAAGCAGCAACTTTCTGCTTAAATCCGCCATTCGGTAAAACATACATGCAGCACGTCACGTTTTTTCAATACACTATGCATGAAATACACTACAGTGTAGTGAATTACATTACAGGGGACATGGATTTTTTTTTATTAATTCGTTCCCACTAAATGACAATTCGTTCCCTCAATTTAACAATTCGTTCCCACGAATTAACAATTCGTTCCCACGAAATAACAATTCGTTCCCGTGGGAACGAATTGTTAATTCGTGGGAACGAATTGTATTATCCCCACGGGAACGAATTGTTAATTCGTGGGAACGAATTAATAAAAAAAAAGAATTATACGTCCCCTACATGTACGGTAAATTATACCGTAACAAAAATACGTTATCAGGTATTCAGTACAAATTAAATATATGATGTTGTGCCCATGCAAAATGAAAAACTAACATTTGCGTTGTTTTAATATGATTTATTACACTCTTGCGAGTTATTTGTATGGGTTTCGCTGTGAGAGAAAACTCCTTACACATAATACACCGTGAAGAGAACACCCGTAATTGCACCCTCTTTTATAACAGTCAAAATAAAGTTATTTGAAAATTTGGAGAGAGTCTCGACGAATGTACACTATTAAATTGATTGAACACATTCCAAACATGCACTCAAATATAAGCCAGTCCAAAGAAACATCTGCGTAATTTGGATTTCAAAAAGTTTACATGATGTCACGTTTAACGTCACACAACGTGACGTCAAAACGCGGGAAACACGTCAGCAGTGTGTAACTATGCATACGCACAGCACAATTCGTTTGCTTATAGTCTCAAATATATGCATGTATATCCGCCGTGAAGTGTAATAAATTGGATATTCCATCGTACATGTTTGAATAGCGGAAATAATACACTCGTGTCCGTAGGCTTCCGTGCAAGCAACTCGTTCGCTACGCTCACTATTTGCTTACGCGGAAGGGAAGCCGACGCACACTCGTGTATTATTCCCGCTATTCAAAATGTACGATGGAATATACTCTACATGTATATATTAAACTCGTTTACTGATTCCGTAAGAAACTGGCAATAGCGCACAGTCTGATCAGGATATACACTGTTCGCCATTCCATCACATAAACGGTCATTCGTCCAACAAGCAACACAGATCGTTATCAGGCGATATGCGTGTGGTATTTGATCCGGAGCTACACTGGTGGCAAATCCCATAAGCCGTTTCTTCAGTCACAATCAAACATGAGGCAAGCCATATTATTTTGAATTATTGTGCATATTGGCCAAAAGTTACACATACTACATTAAGAAGATGTGCGTTGCGACATGGGTACTATTTACAAACGTTACGATTTGTTTCCCGTAAATGATGTAGAAAGTTGACTAAATGTTCAGAGCGAATGCTCTGAACATTTGGTCAACTTTCGACGTCATGTACAGGAAATATCACAGCTTCTGTAAATAAATAGCTGTCATTAAAAATCGCACATGTTCTTAGGTACAAACGCACATGGCCCGTCACATATGCAAGCGGGAAGTACATGGCCATCGGCCATATACATGTGTACATATATCTATCAACACTGGTGCCAACATGGCGGCGTGGAATGTAAACACAGTTACAGGATCAATATATCGACACAAAAATGTCATCTCGCCCAGTGGAGAAAACAACATTGGTTCAGGGACGATAACTCCGACTGATATCTCCGCATATGCACACGGAGTCTTGTCCCTTGTCCAATGTTTGTTACCACGTTTTCCGCTTTATATACGACAGCTTGTACTATATCGCTACACCACGTTACACAGTCAAATTGTGCATAATAGCATTTACACTTCGCTCATTAAAATATAGAAAACAACATGCAGGGCGTTGACGTTCATACTTCGCTATAATGTTATTGAGAGACAATTCTACAATATGACACAAACATATTACCATAAACTCATCTAATATAGTGTGTATTAACAAAATTGTTAGGTCACTCTCCACGAAGTAGAAAGTAAACAAAGAACGCTTCACACGCACATTTTGAAAGATTACTCCGGCATAGATATTATGTAATGCAGCGTAATCAAGGTGTATGCTCACGTGGTACTAACAACAACAACAAGTACTGAAACTTCCAGAATCCATCTGATTCAAAGTACGTATTATTTTATATTGTCCTTATTAGGTAACGGAAATTGATGAAATATGGCGCATCAAACGCGTCTTGTTAAACTGCATTTTGGTGGTCTCTGTCGTTTTTGCGAATAATCGATTTCCGTGTCTACCGACACGGAAATCGATTCTTCGCAAAAACGACATATGTCTGTGCCGAACTCCCTGGACCACCAAATGCAGCTCAGGAAGACGCGTTTGCTGCGCCATATTTCATAACAATCCGTTGCAAATTAAGGAAAATATCAAATAGTACTTACTTTGGAGTGGGCGACGTTGTTGTTGTTGTAACCACGAGACCATGCACCTTGGTAATGAAATATAATTAGAGTCGTGTACTCAGAACCACATGTATCAATCATACAACATGTCATTTTTGCAACCCATTAGCATATACTATAGAACACACTAGTTTTTACGATATCACTTACTCTGGCTACATATATGATATATCGATGGTCTAGTAACATAAGGTCGTAACTGCTATGCTAAAGCATAGCACTTACGACCTTATGTTACTAGACCATCGATATGCTACTTTCATTTTCATATGGATTTGACGGAACATAAAAACAATTTGCAACGGATTGAAGCCAAATAACACATAGGTTCACGTAACAATTCATATGAACAACGCATCGAATATCTCTGACCAAGTTGACCGTTGAAGTATCCACCGACTCGAACACTTTGACATCACGAGGCAATCGTGTTAGCTCTTTGCATGCTAGTGGTGAAAATAACATCCAACAAATTACGAGTATGTTTCTTATTTCTCTATGTTAATATGTCATGGAATTTCTCTATGTTAATATGTCATGGAATTTCTCTATGTTAAAGGTACATGCCAACTCAGTAGGCACGACATGTTCTTTATATCAGCGACATCATCTGAGACATTTTCTGACAAAAAGAAACAACAGCATTCGTTCACCATTACCCCACGTATTGATTGGCATTATTATACATTGTATATGAGACGTAAATGCACACACTGATATCAGGGGCGATAACCGTGTTTTCTTAAAATGTTAACGGACATTACTATTTATACTTTGTATTTATTTTTGATGTGCAATGTTTTGAACCATGGGGGAAATAAATGTATTAATGTTACAGTAATACTTTTATTTCCTCCATGGTTCAAAACTTTGCTTTTTACAACAATACTCGCTTTTGAATTGAAAGCAATATACTTTCATTAATAGTACAACCAGTAGCCTATTTCATCAACATTGCAAAGTATACTTATCTAGCAAAGTATACTTTGAGGGAGAAATTTTCAATTTAATGATACATTTATTAATTTTTATTATACTGAATTTATTACATTATCACAGCCATTTTGGCTGTGATAATGTAATACATTCAGTATAATAATTCTGCATACTTTTAATCATCCAATAAATGCAACCGTTAGTTCTATATGAAATAACGTATTTTGGGAAAAATATATGATTACTCCCTCAAAGTATACTTTGCTAGAAAAGTATACTTTGCAATGTTGGTGAAATAGGCTACAGCTCTGCCGTTTCAAATATAAACTAGAAAATGTGTTCATAAAACACGGATTCCCCACATATCGCTTTGATAGTAAACATGGTAAACGGGGCAAACTTCCAAGTCCAATATGAGGAGATAATCAATGGCCCAGTGTCAAATGAAAATTTCTTAGTCGAAAAGAGGGAGATAATCTATGACGCGGGGGTCAAATCAAAAATGGAAATAAACTGTGCGCATGTACTATTCATAAGGAAGCTACATACCAAGTTACAGGTCTACAGCTATTACGGCTTAAAAGTTTTACGAGTTACAAGGCAAAAGTGCCAAATTCTAAGTCGAAAAGGGGGAGATAATCTATGACCCGGGGTTGGAATCGAAAATCGAAATAAACTTTGCGCATCCACTCATCATAAGGAAGCTACATACAAGTTTCAGGTCTGCAGCTATTACGTTTTAAAATGTTTTATGAGTTACAAGACAAAAGTGCCAAATTGTAAGTAGAAAAGAGGAAGATAATTCATTACCAGGGGGTCAAATACAAAAAATGAAATAAACTCATCATAAGAAAGCTACATACACGTTTCTGGGGCCCGTTTCACTAAACATCGTACGACTAAAATGTTCGTAAGTGCAAATTTAGAATCGTCTGGAAATTTCAATTGATGAATTTACATGTATTGAGCATAGGCTGCATATGCCGCCTATGCTCAATACATGTAAATCTAGTTGTTCACAAGAAAACATTGTTAATGTGACATTATCAGATTATCATAAGTTTGCACTTACAAACATTTTAGTCGTACGAAGTTTAGTGATACGGGCCCCAGGTCTGTAGGTACATGTGGTATGGATTAAACGTTTTACGAGTTACAAGGTTGGCGACGGACGGACGGAAGGACGGAAGGACGACGGAAGGACGGAAGGACGGAAGGACGGAAGGACGGACGGAACTAAAGGCCCTCTCCTCTATCGTGGTGGGTCATAAAACAATATTAATGCAGATGTACGCCTAAACTGGATCAATAATTACTCGTTACCAAGGGTACGCTATCGAGTGAATGTCAAACGTTATTCGCTGGAATTTAAATATGATGTTGTTTATGAATATATGTATAAGTTATTGTTCACATATTGAATGTGTAATACAAGGGAGCGCTAGCGACCGCGATATTTAGTTCCATACAAATCCATTATGTGAACAATAACATATTTATAGTTCAGTCCAGGTTTACTATGCATCTCCCATCCGAGTATTGATTTTCCACTTTCCGTCGAACAATTAATGATTAAATCTGGTAATACGTAACTTGTTGGGTTTATATATTGCAATCAATTGATGGATTTACATTTATTGAGCATAGGCTGCATCAAGGGCATCATTATAACAAAGCTATTCCCCTCACAAGGGGGCCGTTTCACTAAACTTTGTACACCTAACATGTTTGTAAGTGCAAATTTATGATCGTCTGGAAATTTCAATTGATGGATTTACATTTATTGAGCATAGGCTGCATATGCAGCCTATGCTCAATAAATGTAAATCCATCAATTGAAATTATGTGAAACAAGTGGCGCTCGATACTAGCCAGCGATTGGCTTAGAAAGTAGGGCGAACTACATGTACAAGGTGTATGATCACGTGGTACTAACAACAACAATAAGTACCGATTCAAAGTACGTATTCTTTTATAGTGTCCTTATTACGTAACGGATTTTGATGTAATATGGCGCATCAATCTTGTTAAGCTGCATATTGGTGGTCTCTAGATGATCACAAAATGCAGCTCATGAAGACGCGTTTGCTGCGCCATATTTCATCAAAATCCGTTGCATATTAAGGAAAATATCAAATATTACTTACTTTGGAGTGGGCGACGTTGTTGTTGTTGTAACCACGTGATCATGCACCGTGATGTATACAATGCTTTGTTATGTTGTTTGTGTTGGCAGATTGTCGACGCACACACATGACGTCCTTTAAAGTGGGGGTCCCATCTAGTAGGCATAAACTGTTTTTTGTTGGAATTAAATACGTGTACACTTGTGCAACTATTCAACCAATTTTAAAAAATACGAGTGCCCTTTGTACTATAATCATTTAGTAATATTTATTTTACTGATAGTGACTCGCGGTCGTATTAGGCTAGTTTGATATGCAAATGAGGGAGGACATTTTTTAATTATTTATTTAAATTAAATCAGTCACCCGAAAAAACAGTTTTATCGCCAGATCATTGGACGTCAAAATATAAATGCAGATACTAAATAATAATTTCCGTTAACATTTTAACAAAACACGGTTATCGCCAGTGATATCAGTGGAAATTCACGTTAGATATAAAAAGTATAATAATTACAATTAATACTTCAGGTAATGGTGAATGAATGTATATTTTGCCCGAACAATGCTATATATACAGAATAGAAGAATATATGCCTCCCTATATTATAACCTGGCATATGGGACACTAGCTTTAACCGCATAATCACACTCGAGTAGAACAGAACAACATTTCGCAAGTAACGCATATGCCTGGTATGTCTCTGAACATGTACAAAGCCGGGATGGGCGAAAACGACGTAAACATATTCGCCAGTGCTTCACTCTGCGCCGGCGCAGCAGGTTTCACGTCGAAATAGGCGCCGGATTCCTGACGAATTCCCATTCATCTTCATGCAGAAGATACTGCATAAAAACATTTTTCTCTAGTAACCGGCGCAAGAAATTGGCGCCGGTTACTAGACAAAAAATGCGTTTATTCGATATCTCTAAATAGAGCCGAGTGGCATCTCGTTAGGAATCCGGTGGGGAGTGCTCAAACTGGGGCTTTAGACTCGCAAACTAAATTTATTGAAATTTTGTACATTTGGCGAGCCTAAACTAGGGTTTGGGCAGTCTAAACTGGGGCTTAAGCTAAAACCGTGGTTTAGGCTTATCAGAAACCGTAGTTCGAGAATCTAAACGGTGGTTTCGGCCGCAAAGTGCACAATAATCGGTCAAACCAGGGTTTAAGAAAACTAACATCTGGGATCACGATCATTGATTGGCAGTTTTTTTCTTAAACAATAGTTTAGGTCCAAACTAGGGTTTAGGCTTTTTATTGGATTACGATCTCAAAAGGCAGTTTCTAGCCAAATGCACAATACATGTAAGTGCTCAAACTGGCGTTTGAAAACCTAAACCATGGTTTAGACTCTCAAACTGGGGCTTAGTGAATCATTGTGCATTTTACTAGGATTTGAGGAGCCAAAATTAGGGCTTAAGCTCTAAACCATAGGTTAGGGAATTGTTGTGCATTATTGCAATACACCAGTGATATTGACATCTGTGGAGCAAGAGAAATAACCGCGGTATACATCCAGCAGTTTGGCATACACGGTTGGAGACCTTGGTTTGTAACTCGGTGGTCAATGGCTAATATTTAGCTACTAATTAAAATATCCAACAATGAAACCCCTATAAACCGCACACCCTGGGAGGTAATACAATTGTATTTCCAGCTCAACCAGCTAGTTCTACCCATGTGTCGAATAGCAGCTTGATCCGCGGGTATTCAAGGCCTGAGAGACAATTGGGACCCGAGCAACAAACAGACTTATCATGTTACGTGCATAGGCATTCGGCGTGTTTCGGCTATCATCGGTATAACTATAAATTAACACGGCGTATAGCTTTGGTCGGACACGACCTCGTATCACAACAAATTCCGCGATTCTATTAACGCTAATGTAAATATTTTGGCGGAATGTGCACATGTTCATTTGCGAAGTATTGTTATCTTGTTGAAATAGCATAATTAGAACATACTTATGCAAATAATATCAAATTACAACTGGTTTTCCAAGGTCGGACATCAAAACAAATGAAATAATGTGTTTATGGCTCTAACGTCAATATTGTGCTGGCAAGTTCATATGTTTATTTGAAAATTATCGTTATCCTACAGAAATACATATTCATATAATACATAGAACATTACAATTTTAAACATGTTATTTTGTTACAATACGAGCTTGTGTCCGACCAGAAGTTGCGTACCTTATAATAAATTCCAAAAACAAATGGAGTTATTTAATCTCAAGGAAAGTAATCATTGTAATGTATGCAGTATTACCAGCGCCGTTCAATTATAGCAGTACCGACGAAAGCCGAAACACGCCGAATGCCTGTGGTTGCATGTACATGTATCTCCATATTATAGCCATGTGTGATACTATTAATACGTTGCCAGTTGCAATTTGTCTAATTGATTTTTGTGTTACCTTTTTCAAGGTGTGGGATCACGTGGTTTGCGCACGGCTCAACGTCATGTTTTTTAGATGTGTTCACAGTAGATTTCCTTTACTATCTCTTCAATGGAATGACATATATTTTATGAAATATCCCGCAGAACATGCGGTACACGTTGCCCTTTATTGTATATGCGGCTTTTATCTAATAATTACGTCGTTTTGACGAAAAATCCGTTACCGCAAATGTAAATAAAAACTTGAGCATGTGAATGTAGGAAATAAACGGTACTCGATTCTTTGTGAAATGTATAAGTTATTGTAAATAACTTTCAGAGCACACATAAAACACATATGCCATCGTATTTGATGCTCTACATATCAAAATCAGTCCGTTTGTTAGGAATATTTAATGAAAATCTAAAAATGACGTCACAGATTACGTCACGTCGGAAAATCGGGTTCGGAAACCACGTGATCCCACACCTTGTTTTACACCCCTTGCCGAAAGCACTGGGGATATTGTATATAGAAGAAATAAATACAAACTAGCTAAACTTGCCACTATTGGTCAGTTTCTTTGTTTCAAAATACTTGAGTACTGCCATCGCACTCGTGCACATTGATTGGCTGATCCTGAGCTGTGCTACAGCTCAGGATCAGCCAATCAAGATGCATGATTGCTAGTTGGCTTTGCAAATACATGTAGATGTTCAAAAAAAGTTATATATTCTTGGCAAGACGAACGCAGGCGATTGAGTAAATTTATTTGCTGTTTCCATAATTAACTGTGGCTCAAGGTCAGTTAACATTCAACCGACTTTTAAAACTTGAAAAAAAAACACGACCAACTGCACTGTAGATCGTCATACTGTAAGTAGTCAAATTTCACTCGCTTAACAATGTCACATTACTGCCTATAAATGGATACAACAAACAACGTTTCTATGACATTGGAAGCCTATAAACCATCCGGAAAACCGGACGTTACGTCTCGCATTACGTAATTATCCTTGCTATAGCTGCAATATTACCAGACAAAACGAGGGAGCGATCGCCAGATCAAAGGACATAATTGCACGGCAGAACATTGCCAGGGAACACGTATAAACTGTGCATGTTCTATATTTAACGTTTTTGCGTAGCCCGTTAATAGAATGTATATAACACGTCGCGCGACCTTGTTGATTGGTTATGGTTTGTTTGACGTCATCAATTTCCACGACGTTGCCAATACGTGTAACGGCACGCCACTTAACGGCAATGACTATGTCGCTGTTCCGTGAATTGTGACAAACGGACGTGAAACGAGACGATTATTTTTTGTGCGTGGAGTCCTCCTTCGGATTCAACGCAATTTAAACAGACCAAAGGTTGTTCCTACTACCGTAAACGCAGCCAAATATTTTAATACTACAAACACGCGGTTTTTGTATGTGGCAGTTCAATCTGGTTATACCCCTTATGTAAGTATTACCAGATTACGATTATTCGTAATCATATTTTAGGGGATGGGGCCAAGTGACAGTGGTGTGGTATGGACCTGGCATCAGGTCAGGTTATTCTAATGTCAGGGCTGAACATAGTTTTCCTCGATGTAAATATTCCGTTCTGAATTTGGGACCCCCCCCCCCCACTCCCCCACGCAATGCAGCATGTTAAAATGGGATCGAACCCGTTTGCCCGGTCTTATATGACCTTAGCTGTTGATAGGCCGTTAAACACCAATAATCAAACTAAATAAACGCAACAGCCCGTAATTTTATTCCTTAAATAATTCCAGTACAAAAATATTTACACAATCCCCTAACATTTGATTGGCTCGTAGCAAGTCTCTGTCCAAAATATATATCCCAGTAAACTCCCACGCCGAACTACTTTCCGTAACCGTGAGGCGCAGTTAAAATAATTCTTAAGAAAGATATAAACTTGGAAAAGTCGCGGGAATATTGGACGAGGCCTTCCGGCCTTCGTCCAGTATTCCCGCGACTTTTCCAAGTTTATTCCCCGATAAATTCCACAAAAAGGCCATTCATTCCTATATTGAAAGTTTATTTTTTTAAAACAATGAACGTTGAAACCAATGTACGTGTAGCTCCGCCATAAAATTACATTTGTAATTATTAGCTTGCCGGTATTAGCATATTTGGTTTATATGCAATTGACGTAACAACATTAACCCTTTGAACCCGAAATCCCGCTATATCGGTTTATGCAAAAAGTGCAGATCCAGATGAGTCGGCTCGTAACGAGCCGTCTCATCAGGATCTGCACTTTTTGAAATTAATTTCCAGATTTCTTAGAACAAAAACACCCCCTTTTCATAAATGGACGAATCTGAACATAAGTTTGTGACCATTGGATTGGTCGGAACATTAGCATATCACAGTCCATTCCAGTTCCTTAGGGTTGAAAGGGTTAAACGAATTGGTGTCAGAGGAATTCCGACCAAATACGGCACCGCAATGGAAATTTAAAAGAAGGTATATACGTATAAGGGTGCTACACTATCTGAGTAAAATAGGTGATATTTCACAAATTTACGCCATCTGAATGACGAAGGCTTCCACTGAACTCGTATCATGATTTATCCATAATTACTAAAGGGGTGGGTGAACCTATTCCTAATTTCCACACCACCATTAAAATGGAGGTGTTCCATTTTTCATATCTAATTTTAGTTAGACCGTATCGAGCCCAATCACACACCAACACCGCTTGTTAATTATGTACAAGCCATTAGGTGACGTACGACATAAGGAATGGTATGGTGGTACATGGGGACTCAGTAGGTACACAATTTTCTTATATGAGAGACATCATCTGTGACATTTGCTGGCAAAAGAAACATTCATTCACCATTGCCCCATGTATTGATTGGCATTATTATACATTTTATACATCAGACGTAAATTTCCACACTGATATCAGGGGCGATAACCGTGTTTCCTTAAAATGTTAACGGACATTACTATTTATTGTCTGTATTTATTTGTTAACGTGCAATGATCATACTTTATAGTCTGTCAAAAATATTATTTTTTCCAGGTGGCACATTTAATTAGTATAAATAATTAAAATATATCATGCCTCATTTGCGCGTCACTATCAGTAAAATAAATATTACTAAATTATTATATCTGTATAGCGGGCACGTGTTTTTTTTATAACTGGTGGAATAGTGACACAATTATACACTTATTTAATTTCTATAAATAAGATTTGGTGCCTACTGAGTGGACATGTACCTTTAACATGATAAAGTGATAGCTAGGTCATCTTAATACATCTTGTAAGTCGTCTTAAATCTTTGCATGCTGGGAAATTTGTGCGCTATAAATAGTTAAAAAATAGCAGATGACAATTCATTATGTTTTCTTTTATTTCTCCTTATAAATGTCATGCATATGTCTTGGAAATTTCATTAGAACTGTGTCCGGAGGACGCAATTCTAATGAAATTTCAAGACATATTTACAGAGAGAAATAAAACATATACTCCTAATTCGTTTGGCGGATATTTTCGCCGCTAGCATGCAAAGAGTTAACTACATAAGTATCGCGTCAATACGATATAAAAATTGAATGAGATAACTAACACTAAATATCTTTGAAAAGGTTATACTGCATTGTAAGTTACGTACATGTAATAAATCGTCTTGGCCCGATACATATCGCATCCATATATCTTACAAACTCCTTACTACAGGATAAGCTGTAATAAGTCGTGTTTCTGTCTTGATTATCGAGTCAAATTTATCTCTCTTGCCTACATGTAGTCATTAAGACGTATTGACACGACAGTTAAGACGTCATAATTCCAGCACACAAATATTTACACAATTTCATAACATTTGATTGGCCCGTAGCAAGTCTGTCCAAAATTTATATCCCAGTAAACTCCCACGCCGAACTACTTTCTACAGGTGCGCTGTCAGTGCTGTCAATGTAAACAAATGGCTGCCGTCTGTCAAAATAAACACATTTTCTTGATGAATTTATTTCAAATGCTGGAATTATAAGGAATGAATGGCCTTTTTGTGGAAATTATCGGGGATATAAACTTGGAAAAGTCGCGGGAATACTGGACGAGGCCTTCCGGCCTTCGTCCAGTATTCCCGCGACTTTTCCAAGTTTATACCCCGATAAATTCCACCACAAAAAGGCCATTCATTCCTATAGTATACGTAGTAGTAAGTCGACTTAGCAATCATGCACGATATCGCGTGATGCGAATGACAGAAATAGGCCACCATCGAACACAGATTACTTACTCTGGATAAGGCGCCTTGGCGGTCTTGAGCCTCGTTTGGAGAATGGCGCACTGTCGAAGATCGGAGGTGTCTACGACGCGGCGCCGGATGACGGGGTGGCGGGGTGCATACTCGTCCAGCTCCCGTAGGTGGTCCATGGCGCTGTAGAGCCCGGACGAGTGGGCAGTGACGGCCAGCGACGCCCGCCGCCGCTGGTGGCGACTGCCCGCGGCCCCGATCATTCCGCGTGACTTGTAGCGGTGGCGCGAGTTGGCTGGAATAGAGAAGACAGTGCGTTATACACAACCAAAGAGGTAAATGAAGCATTCTGGCCACAGAGCCGTTGTTCCAGTTTTCGTTTCGCATACTAGTTTAGGCACGGCCGCAGATCGGGTCCCTACGGAAGCCCATTAGGGCTACTTCACTTTTTTTTAATTTCCATTTATTCAAGATGTTTTCTTGAATTTTCAAGTTCTTTTCTTGAATTTTCAAGATCTTTCCTTGAATTTTCAAGAAAATATCATCTTGAAAATAAAAGATCTTGAAAATAAAAGATATTGAAAGAAAATTCAAGAAAGCATCTCGAAAATTCAAGAAGTATCATGAAAATTCAAGAAAACATCTCGAAAATTCAAGAAAAGATAAAAAAAAGTGAAGAAAGAAATCGTGACGATAACGGTCTATATTCTCGATTTACGGAATGGGCCGAGGATTTCCGAGTGGTGCATGCAGGTATAAGACTAGTGCAAGATTTAGAAGGTCCGCAGTAGTTCCCCTCCATCACTTGTTTGGTACACTACCGCCTGAGCTAATCTTGCCAGCATTTTTCAATTTTTTATTTCATAATAATATAGTTCTTGAAATCAAGCAGCATAAAATACTAAGCTTCAGCTGTGCTAAAACCCAGGGTCATTCAGAAAAAAAATGCGCAAAATTAACGAAGGCGGTCAGAGCTCCAGATAAGCTGCGTATTTGCTTAAATACCCAATTAAAATTGCCAAAAACCCAATTGAAATCAGAAGTAGCGAGTATCAAAAAGCAATACAATTTTATGGTACCTTTATCATGCTGCAGAAAGCAATAAACTAACCATAAACATAGCATATTTTTCTTATTTTCTAAGAAAACACATCTTGGTATTTCAATAGAATTGTCTCCAAGGAGACAATTCTAATGAAATGCCAAGACTTGTTTTCATTTCGAAGCAAACTATTCAATACTTTCCGTCTGTTGATGTGTAAACAGTAGTGTGATTTTATTTAACCCAAGTAACATTTTGAAATACCGAATTGCTTAAGAAATGATGGAGTGACAATACTCAATTACTAATTCCTTATCTGGAGCTCTGTAACATTTCTTAGCTTGTCCCTCTGTTTATGGTTCAGAGATGATTTATGTAGCCCTGGGCGGTTGCGTAAATGCCATAATACCCAAACATACACATCTGCGTGCTATAAATGGCGCATACTGATTCGAATTCAATAGACTGTAATGCAAAACGGACATTAATATACAGCAAATAAACGTTAAATCTGTTTATCCATTTGCAAGCACTTTTATGACAATAGAATCAAGTTTCCAGTGATGTGTTTGTATTTTAATTCTGTCAATCACACAGTCAAATGTTACAGTTTGAAATTTACATCAATTTGAAAAATCGAGGCCATTGCTGACAGCAGTGAAATTGACATCTTGAATAGATTCCGACGCTTTGACGAAGAATCGGTTACCGTAAATGTAGGACACGTGAATGTAAGAAATAAACGGTACTCGATTGTTTGTGAAAGTTATTGTAAATAACCTTCAGAGCACCCATAAAACACATATACCATCGTATTTGGTGCGCTACATATCATCAACATCCGTCCGTTTGTTAGGAAGATTTTAAAGAAAATCTACTGTAAATATGACGTCACAGATTACGTCACGTCGGAAAATCGGATTCGGAAACCACGTTGATCCCACATCCTGACATATGCAAAACTCAAAATCACGATTGAACAGTCATTAACGTGCAACAGAAACATTCGTTCGGCTTGCTCCTAAATTTAGGTAAATATTTGACGTCATTTTCAAAATGCATCTACACTAACTGTAATTACATTTCACAATGACCTCATATTCAGCAAGTCAGGGGCCTCTTTCACTAACCTTCGCACGACCAAGAAGTTCGTAAGTGCGAAATTGAAATTTACAATAGCATTTGCATTTATAACCGATGCTGTCAAATCGTTTGTTGATGTGCTTATGTAGGTGGACAATGATAGCATTTGTGATTCAAGTTACCAATTTATAAAAATATTCGTAAGAACATTTTTATAGTACGAAGTTTAGTGAAACGGGCCTCAGATTGTTATTCTGAAATCAAGAGACACATGAGCCCGTTGTTGTTGAAAGGAATATGTTTTAGCGTGCGTTCGTGCGTTACACTGCACACTGGTTGTCACAGCTGCAATCAGATAACTCATGCCGAAAATGGAACCACATATTGCCTTACACAAAAACATAAAATTGTGCAACCAGTTGAGGCACGCCATGTGATTTTGAACCTAACACGGTGTTCTCTTTTTCATGAAAATTATTTACAGAAACTGTGATAATTTCTGCAATTGACGTCGAGAGGTAACGCAATTTTCATAGCAAATGCGGATTCCGCATTTGCTATGAAGATTTCGTGAACATTCGACATCATTTACGGGAATATCGTAAACTATGTAAATTGTTTTCATGAGATATTGCATATTTTCTCACGCACAAAATCGTATGGCTTGTATCAGTAACTGTTGAGAAAAGGGACTTCATGCGCAGCCATTGTTGATCTTCGTCAGTATTTTACATTCACATATTTTCCTACGCACAAAATCGCATGGCTTGTATCAGTAACCGTTGAGAAAAGGACTTCATGCGCAGCCATTGTTGATCTTCGTCAGTATTTTACATTCACATATTTTCCTACGCACAAAATCGCATGGCTTGTATCAGTAACCGTTGAGAAAAGGGACTTCATGCGCAGCCATTGTTGATCTTCGTCAGTATTTTACATTCACATATTTTCTTACGCACAAAATCGCATGGCTTGTATTAGTAACTGTTGAGAATAGGGACTTCATGCGCAACTATTGTTGATCTTCGTCAGTATTTTACATTCACATATTTTCTTACGCACAAACTCGCATGGCTTGTATCAGTAACCGTTGAGAAAAGGGACTTCATGCGCAGCCATTGTTGATCTTCGTCAGTATTTTACATTCACATATTTTCCTACGCACAAAATCGCATGGTTTGTATAAGTAACTGTTGAGAAAAGGGACTTCATGCGCACACATTGTTGATCTTCGTCAGTATTTTACATTCACATAGAATGATGTGCATCAATTAGTTCATAAAATGTCCCCAGAGAAATAAAATAGTGGATAAAAACCAGACTACACTAGCGTAATACATATGTAAACCATTCACGGCACTAACCTACTATTCTCTATCTATTTTCCTTATTTCTGAACCAAAGTATATGTTGTGACCACTCATTTGAACCGTCTCGGCGAGACGGTTCAAATGAGTGGTCACAACATATACTTCTGATGAGAAATAAAGAAATTCTTGAGCCTTGCCGGATATTTTTTCCCATTCACGGCACTAACCTACTATTCTCTATAAACCAGGCCAACTCATCACGTGGTCATTACATCCTCAATGTATGATGGTGTGTTTATGGAACAAAAATAAGCTAACGTTTGTACGGATTTAATATGAAACTCACCATGCGATTTTGTACCTAAGACCATGTGAGATTTTTCACAAAATATATTTACAGAAAACGTGATATTTTCCGTACATGACGTCGAAAGATGACGGAAATTTCATAGTAAATAGTATTCCGCATTTACTACGAAATGTTCGTCATCTTTCGATGTCATTTACAGAAAATATTGTAAATTTTGTAAAAATGAATCAAGAGATATGGCTCATGTTCTTAGTACAAAATCGCATGGCGTGTCTCATATGACACTTGTTAAATGGCAGTTTTCATAAGAAACTCGGTATTTTCTTGTTTCTCAAGATAGAAATCAGTAAATTCCTTTAACAAAGTCCCATTTCATCAACCGTCTGCCGACTTTAATATTAAAGTTGTTCAGAAGCTAAATACGGTATGCACACTAACGATATTAAATATCAGGAGAGCAAAACATATTACTTCAATAGAATATCTTTGTTATATGAAGCCGCGTTTCTAAGTAATTGCAAGCGCATGTATTTTTGGCTGTGCCTGCAGAAACGGGGCTTATGGGTTTTGCGACCAGTGTAGATCCGGATCAGCCTGTGTATCCGCACAGTCTGATCAGGATCTGCACTATTCGCCATTCCATCAAGGAAATACCCACCATGCTTCTATGAAGCAATACAAATTTGATTGACCGGGAGCTACACTGGACAAAAATCCCATAAGCCTCGTTTATCCAGTCACAGCCACATAGGCAAGAGCTAGCTAAGAATTATACAGCCAACATCCAAATGTGAGGTCTTACAACTTGTATGCAAATGAGCATAATTATGTCGGTCACAGCACATATTTTGCGGATTTAACATTTATAAAAATACGGGTCTTACGCCATCAAAACTAAATGTTTTATTTGCTTTTTTATGTTGTTGCATATGTTTCCGTAGTCTAAGAGTGTGACGATTAACCGCCATACTCGATTATTCGCGATTCGTAACTCCATGGTTCGGTGCACGAATACAATCTTCAAAACAGGTCTCCGAATAGAAATATTTACATTTTGGGTTTTCCAATGATAATTCAATTGAAACTATAAACTTTTATGGGCGACCACACAAATAAGCTCCACGCCTACCTGTTAACACACTTATAGTTCACCTTACTTTCTAGGCCAATCTCTGGTCAGCATTGTGCTCCACTTATTTCACATATTACGACGTTTAGCCCCAATATGACATATATAAGAAATTGAAAATAAATACTCGGATGTGACATTGCATGGTGCACTTGGCTGAACTATGAGCATGTTACTGTTTATATATTGAATTGTTCAGGAACTAAATGGTGCGGTCGCTAGCGCTCTCTAGAATTTAAATCCTTGAAAACAATAACTTATACATGTACGTTAGTTAATACACGTACCACACACACTAGCCAAATAATAAAAATGTATACCTTCCAATGTAACGGCTACCACATCATCCATCGTTAACACTTGCCCATGATAGGCTTCCCACTCAGTAGGCACAAAATGTTCTTTATATGAGATACATTATCTGAGAAATTTTCTGGCAAAATAAACTCTAAATTTTAAAAATCGGTCCAGTATTTCTAAAATTCAAAAAGAATTCCCCGTGTCAAATCCCCATAGACATCTTCACTCCACTCCGTGAAGATGTCTACGGGAATTTAACATGGGGAAATTGTTTTTTCGCAATAAAATCAATATTTGACCAAATTTCACGAAATAAAAAGAAGGCTCATTCTTAATTTTTCCTTTAATTTAATATTATCAAAAGAAATCTTGTTTTTGAATTGTTTATATAGCCTTAAAATTTGGGCAGCTTTCGTGAAACAGACAGTAGGTGACGTATGACATAAGGAATGGTATCGTGGCATATTTATCCATATTACTTAAAGGTACATGCCCACTCAGTAGGTACAAAATGTTCTTTATATGAGATACATTATCTGAGACATTTTCTGGCAAAACAAACTTTCATTCACCATTTTCCCAAGTATTGATTGGCATTATTATACATTTTATATCACACGAAAATATCCACACTGATATCAGGGCGATAACCGTGTTTCGTTAAAATGTTAACTGACATTACTAGTCATTCTTTGTATTTATTTTTTGATGTGCAATGACCATACTTTATAATCTGTCGAAAATATTATATTTTCAGTAGACACATTTAATTAGTATAAATAATTAAACAATATCATGCCTCAGTTGCATATCAAAATAGCTTGATACCACCGCGCGTCAGTAAAATAAATATTACTAAATGATTATATCTGTATAGCGGCCACTTGTAATTTTTAGAACTGGTGGAATAGTGACACAATTATACACTTACTTAATTCCTATAAAGACCAGTTTGTGCCTACATAGTGGGCATGTACCTTGAATATAAATCCCGTCAACAACACAGTGCGTATGTGCCGTGAAACGTTTTTGATATCCTGCCAATATGACATAATCACTGCGTATGAATATGTGCGGTGGCTGTGGTTATTTTTTGCCTTTTAAATCCCGTTTCCTATGCCTTGCCAGATATTGTTTTCCCATTCACGGCATTAACCTACTCTTCTCTATAAATCCAGACACAAATTAAAACAATCACATGTACCTATACAGACGTCCATTTCACTGAACTCCGTACGACTAAAATGTTCGTAAGTGCAAATTTAGGATCGTCCAGAAATTTCAATTGATGGATTTACTTTTATTGAGCATAGGCTGCGTATGCAGCCTATGCTCAATAAATGTAAATCCAATAAGTGTCTACAAGAAAAGTATTATCCACGACAATATTCTGCAAAAAAATATAGCTTCATGCTAACGTATTTTAATCAACGTCTCCTGTTTTAAAAAATGCGCAAAACAATAAGAACATAGTGTATTATCTACGAAAATAGTTTGCAAAATATATAGCTTCATGCTAACGTGTTTTAATCAACGTCTCCTGTTTTCAAAGAAAAACAGTTACAAAATAATAAGAACATAGTGTATTATCCACGACAATTTTCTGCAAAAAATATTGCTTCTTGTTAACATGTTTTAATCAACGTCTCCTGTTTTCAAAAAAGCGCAAACATAATGATATAATAGGCTATAATCCACGACAATATTCTGCAAAAAAAACTACAGTACACTGTGATCATTATCGCCTTAATATTATTGTATCATATAGCACCGTTCCCTATATATATATCGAATATTTATACGTCAAAGACGCACATACGAGAGAAGACACGCGGTAACATTAAAGTCATTTATCCAGTAGCATAAATCTGAGACGCCATGGGCACCTTTTGAATAGCCGAGGGGTGTTCGAAAAAATACGGGGACGTGAAAGGCAATCGCGTAAATTGCTTGCAATAATTTAAGTCAATGCTATCGGCGGTGGCGGTGATGGGAAAGGCGGATTTTAAACATGCTCGCGCAGCGTAGCCCCATATCAGACTGCGCAGTCTGATCAGGGTCTCCGCTAGTCGCCATTTCGTCAATCGGTGAATGTTTATAACCGTGACAGTTGACGGCAGAACGTATATCTTCAAGGCGCATGATCACGTGGTTACAACAACAACAGCGTCGCTCATGTAATATTTATTTTACTGATAGTGACTCGCGGTGGTATCAGGCTATTTTCATCTGCAAATGGGGCATGATATTTTTTAATTATTAATACTAATTAAATGCGTCACCTGAAAATATAATATTTTTGACAGATAGTAAAGTATGATCATTGAACATCAAACAATAAATACAGAAAATAAATAGTAATTTCCGTTAAAATTTTAAGGAAACACGGTTATCGCTCCTGGTATCAGTGTGGAAATTTATAATCGATAAAAAATGTATAATAATGCCAATCAATACGTGGGGTAATGGTGAATTAATGTTTATTTTGCCAGAAAATGTCTCAGATGATGTCCCTGATATGAAAAACATGTGCCTATTGAGTGACCTTTAACCCTTTGAACCCGAAATCCCGCTATATCGGTCTATGCAAAAAGTGCAGATCCAGATGAGCCAGCTCGTAACGAGCCGTCTCATGAGGATCTGCACTTTTTGAAAGTAATTTTAATATTTTTGAGAACAAAAACACCCCCCTTTCATAAATGGACGAATCTGAAAATCATTTTGTGACCATTGGATTGGTCGGAACATTAGCATATCACAGTCCATTCCAGTTCCTTAGGGGTGAAAGGGTTAAATGTGATGGTGCATGTCATAGAAAGAATAGTAGGTTAGTGCCGTGAATGGGAAAACATATCTGGCAAGGCTTAGGAAACGGGATGGGCGAGGCTCTGCCGAGTCCATCCCGTTTCCGTGCCGCACCAGATATTTTTTCACATTCACGGCACTAACCTACTATTCTATTTATCCCGTCAACACCTACAAATAGCTTTAAGATGCAAAACATAACCCCAGCCGCATCCTCAAATTCGGAGAATCGACAAGTACGACAACCGCACATACATGTATGCATACGCAATGATTATGTCGTATTGACAGGATATCAAAAATGTTTCACGGCACCGTGTTTCAAGGCACATACGCACTGTGTTGACGGAATAAATAAAGTTTAAAATCAGTAGCTTAGTTATTAACCATTTGTGACAATATCAAAATAAATTTCTGTAATATGTGAGAAATGTAGTTTAAAATAACATAGAGGTCAACATCGCAATCCATCGTTATTACAACTCAAGAATTACGAATTGATAATAACCCAGCACTTTCTGACCGTCCCTCGAATTAAAGCATAGCAGACATTTGAAGTACGCCTCTTATAATGACCCTCGATGAAACGTAATCAATATCGGTACCACGTGATGTCCATCTTTACTTCCGCAATTGATGTCACAGGGGAACCACGTGGTACTTTGAAATTGAACCAAATATACGGTGTACACTGATTGCTTTTAGACTGTAATACATGGTCGCTGGATCGAGCAATCTGACAATCGGATTTGATTTATTGGTGTTTAACGGCCTATCAACAGCTAATGTCATTTAAATTCCGGCCAACGGGTTCGATCCTGCATTCAACCTGAATTGGGGGGGAAATACCAAAATCCGAACTGAATATTTACATCGAAATAAATATATTCAGCCCTGAAATTAGAATAACCCGATGTGGTGCCAGGTCCATACCATACCAAAGTGACTTGGCCCCTTCCACTAAAATACCGGTAGGATTACTCTTAGAAAAGGTATAACCCGATTATGTCACATACAAAAAAGCCAAACACGTATCTGAGGGCCACACGAGTAGCCTATTTCACCAACATTGTAAAGTATACTTTCCCAGCAAAGTATACTTTGAGGGAGAAATTTTCAATTTTAGGATAAATTTATTAATTTTTATTATACTGAATTTATTACATTATCACAGCCATTTTGGCTGTGATAATGTAATACATTCAGTATAATAATTATGCATAGTTTTAATCATTAATATATGCAATCGTTAGTTCTGTATGAAATAATGCATTTCGGAAAAATCAATGATTACTCCCTCAAAGTATACTTTGCTAGATAAGTATACTTTGTAATTTTGATGAAATCGGCTACAGGTCTCCGGTCGGTATTCCGGTAAGGATGAATCCCGATCGTTAAATTACCCATCGCAGGCTCCCAACCAACCACCACACTGACGAACAGAACGTCACTAAGTTTACTGCATGCGTCCGTCGAGTTATGATGTCACAACATTTTGTCAAAATGTGCAACTAGAAACCGCGGTTTTTTCCCGTTTTCCCGTTGCCAGTTTGGAGTTTATAAATGCGCATGCTACAGGAGTGTGTCATTTGAGCAGGAGCTACTCTTGTCACAAATTACGTAAGCCCTATTTCTCCAGTCCCAGCCACATATGGAACCCGTTTCATTAAACTTCATACGACTAAAATGTTCCGAAGTGCAAATTTAGGATCGTCTGGAAATGTCAGTTGATGGATTTACATTTATTGAGCAAATGCTTCACAATTATTACAAGAAAACATTGTTAATGTAAAATTTACAGCGGATCATACATTTGCACTTACGAACAGTTTAGTCGTACGAAGTTTAGTGAAACGGCCCCATGGTCTCCTACGTCGCCAAATTCGCATATGCCGGGCACCAGTAAGCCACGGTTGTCTCATATAGATCGTTTAGCGGTTTGATGGACGGGGATAATGACGTTATACTCTCGTATATTCTCCACTAACTCGTGAGAAGAATTCCGTTGTTTTCTCTGGTGTACATGTTGATCAGAAATACTGTGTATATATATATACGAGCCAATTCCCACCCTTAAACATAAGCTGAAATGAAAAAAAATGAAATGAAAAGGACTATGGAAGGTGAATTGGCAATTCACCTTCCATATTCCCTTTTCATTTTTTTTTCATTTCAGCTTATGTTTAAGGGTGGGAATTGGTTCATAGACCTTCCATACCCGGACATATAAGTCCAAAAAGGCAGAATGTTGAAGTGTTCTATGTGATATATGTTGGTGCAAGGCGTACAGATGTGTATAATTGTGTGCCGAAATGGGACATTGCTTAGGTTCAATACGGTCCTGTAATTCCACGCAGTGTCTAGTGCACGGGAGGCCGGAAGAAGAGAGGGGGTAACTGGGTAGAACCTGGCACCGGGTCCCAGTTATAACCAATCCACCTCTGGCGGCACTCGACACGCAAGTTGGTGCCATATAGTCGGTATAAACACGTGCTATTTTCGTCCACAGAGTTGCCACATCCAGACAACTCCGAGGCAGGCCGGGGCCAGAAACATGCAAGGGCATGCAGAACATTCGGCTGAGCTTGAGCTAACTTGCTGTTTTGGTTAGACTTATATAGCTATATATGGCTTACTTTCATAAGAAAGTGTGATAACCGAGTTGCCTGGACATCGTGGCCTAACGTGGCAGGGACTTGAACACCTCGGCTCCCCGTAGTGTCCACGTACTCCCATGTGTTAACACGTCGCCTCACAAAAGAGTGATAATTATAGTAATTTCCAATAACCTCCGAAGGGAAGCACATTTAATACACATTGTTTTAAAGTCACTCTTTTTAATGTAATTTCCAATAACATCTGAAGGGAAGCAAATTTAATACACATTGTTTTAAAGTCACTCTTTTTATTAAAAAGAGTGACTTTAAAACAATATATATTAAGTGTGTTTCCCTTCGGGGGTTATTGGAAAAAGAGTGACTTTAAAACAATATGGAAATTACTATATAGTATACAGACTTTTATATATACACTATATATACTGCAAATGTGGGACAACGATTACATAACTTTTAAAACATTTACATACAAGACTGCATTTTATTACTTACTGTCTGTTTCACGTTTTGCTGCCGACTAAAATTTGGCCATTAAACACATTAAATCTAAACAATATTGAAAAGTAAGTACTTTTTCATCAATAACAAAAAAGTCACCCTCCTTAAAAAAAATTGATGAAATTCCATCAAATATTGATTTTATTGCGAAAAAAACGATTTTCTATAGGGAGTATCAACAAGAGTTGTTAGAAGACAACGAAGCTCGCCTGTTGGCAGCCTTCACTCAAACTTGGCACAGCTGCATAAAAAAACATGAATATTATATAACTTGACCTTGTGTTAAGGGACGTGCGGTGGACATTGACATTGGGGTCAGTGGTGCAAGGTGGGTCGTGGGTTTGCTATAGCATAATATAGCATATTAAGATGAATGCATGTATGAAATATCAATGCGCTTCCTCAAAACAGAAGTAAAACAAAATTTAACCCAACATTAAGTTTATGAACGCACTAAGTTGGTGATTTTCTACAGCATGATAGCTATTCACACGAGGAATGCATGTATGAATGTGCTAAGTTTGTGACCTTGACCTTGAGGAAAGGGGTGGAGGGGGTGGGTCATGGATTTGCTGTAGCACAATAGAGGATCATCAGATGAATGCATGTATGAAATATCAAAGCGTTCCCTGTAAAGAAACAGAAGTTACACAACATTTACCCCAACGTTAACTTTATGAACATGCTAAGTTTGTGACCTTGACCTTGGGGTAAGGGTTGGGTGGTGGGTTGTGGATTTGCTACATTATGATAGAGTATCATCAGACTAATACATGTACATGTATGAAATATCAAGGCGTTCCCTGTTAAGAAACAGAAGTTATAAAAATATATTTATTCCAAAGTTAAGTTTATGATGTTGATCTTCGGGAAAGGGGTAGCGGGATCATGATTTTCTGTAGCACAATTGAAGATCACATGAATGCATGTATGCAATATCAAAGTGTTCCCTGTAACGAAACGAAGTTAAACAACATTTACCCTAACGTTATGTTTATAAACATGCTAAGATTTTAGCCTAGACCTTGTGGCAAGGGTTGGGTGGTGGGTTGTGGATTTGCTACAGCATGATAGAGTGTCATCTGAGGAATGCATGTATGAAATATCAAGGCGTTGAATAAAAGGAAACATATGTTATAAGACATTTACCTCAACGTTAAGTTTATGAATGTGCTAAGTTTGTGACCTTGACCATGGGGTAAGGGGTTGGGTGGTGAATCATGGATTTGCTACAGCATGATAGAGGGTCATCTGAGGAAAGCATGAATGAAATATCAAGGCGTTCCATAAAAGGAAACAGATGTTATAAGACATTTACCCCAACGTTAAGTTTATGAATGTGCTAAGTTTGTGACCTTGACCTTGGGGAAAGGGATGGCCGGTGGGTCATGGATTTGCTATAGTACGATAGAGTATCATCAGATGAATGCATGTATGAAATATCAAGGTGTTCCATGAAAGGAAACAGATGTTATAAGACATTTACCCCAACGTTAAGTTTATGAATGTGCTAAGTTTGTGACATTGACCTTGGGATAAGGGTTGGCTGGTGGGTCATGGATTTGCTACAGCATTATAGAGGGTCATCTCAGGAATGCATGTATGAAATATCAAGGCGTCCCATGAAAGGAAACATATGTTATAAGAAATTTACACCAACGTTAAGTTTATGAATGTACTAAGTTTGTGACATTGACTTTGGGGTAAGGGTTGGGTGTTGGGTCATGGATTTGCTACATCATGATAGAGGGTCATCTGAGGAATGCATGTATGAAATATCAAGGCATTCCATTAAAGGAAACAGATGTTATAAGACATTTATTCCAACGTTAAATTTATGAATGTGCTAAGTTTGTGATCTTGACCTTGGGGTAATGGTTGGGTGATGGGTCATGGATTTGCCACAGCATGATAGAGGGTCATCTGAGGAATGCATGTATGCAATATCAAGGCGTTCCATGGAAGGAAACAGATGTTATAAGAAATTTACCCCAACGTTAATTTTATGAATGTGCTAGGTTTGTGACCTTGACCTTGGGGTAAGGGTTGGGTGGTGGGTCATGGATTTGCTACAGCATGATAGAGGGTCATCTGAGGAATGCATGTATGAAATAACAAGGTGATCCATGAAAGAAAACAGAAGTTATAAGACATTTACCCCAACGTTAAGTTTGTGGACGCCGACGCCGACGCCGACGCCGACGCCGGGGGTATGCCATAAGCTCTTCTGCACTTCGTGCAGGCGAGCTGAAAAACGAAAAAAAATGGAAATTGACTCCGAAACCTGGCAAGATAGCTTGAAAATGATGTAACTAAGAAAACAAGTTAGATTTTGAAAATCGGTCCACAAATAAAAAAAAATATTTTAAAAAATCTATTTTTAGCTCCCATGTTAAATTCCCATAGGAAAATCGTTTTTTCTTCGCAATAAAATCAATATTTGATGGGTGACTTTTTTGTTATTGATGAAAAAGTACTTACTTTTAAATATTTTTTAAATTTAATGTGTTTAATGGCCAAACGTTCGTCGGCAGCAAAACATGGTACAGACAGTAGCTATCTCTGAATAAGGAGTTGGTATCTCCTAATTAGGAATTAGTATCTCCTAATTAGGACTTAATATCTCATAATTATAACGCATTATCTCCTAACTATACCATTGTGACCTCTATAATAAAATATAAAAGAAACAGGCTGACATAAAATTAAAATCACGTGAAAATACTATTTTATCCCGTCAACACGGTGCCGTGAAACATTTTTGATATCCAGTCAATACAATTTTTTAATTTTACAGCCATTTGTAGGTGTTGACGGGATAAATAGAATAGTAGGTTAGTGCCGTGAATGGGAAAAAATATCTGGCAAGGCTCAGGAAACGGGATGGGCGAGGCTCTGCCTACTAACACTAACCTACTATTCTCTATCTATTTTCCTTATTTCTGAACCAAAGTATATGTTGTGACCACTCGGCGAGACGGTTCAAATGAGTGGTCACAACATATACTTCTGATGAGAAATAAAGAAATTCTTGAGACTTGCCGGATATTTTTTCCCATTCACGGCACTAACCTACTATTCTCTATTTATCCACTCGGTGCAGAGTATACCCGTCTGGCAACCATAATAAGCCAGTTGTCTCGTGACGGGCCACATAAATAGTTTAAGTTAAAACAGACAAACATGGACTAAAAGCTTTGCTCACTTATGAATCCCGATTCGGTTACATTTGGCGGATTGACTACCCCTGATCGACGGGAAACATATGCGAGATAACCAAATTGTCTGACCCTTAGGGAGCAAAGAACATAAGTTATCGCTTTTAAAGTTTCCCTTTGAGGTTACAATCAATCTACTAGCGTACATCCAATGGCAAGAGAACACAGATCTTATGGCGGTGTTGCCTTATCAGAGTAAGATAATGTAGATATGTATACAGATATTCAACGAGACTGAATAATTCTTCTACGGAGTCTGACCAGGGGGCCTTTTCACTAAACTTCGTACGACTAAAACTAAAAGTGCAAAATTATGATATTCTGAAAATTGCACATTTATTTAACAATGTTTTATTGTAAACAATTATATCTTATGGCGGTGTTATGTTATCAGAGCAAGATAATATAGATACATATACAGATATTCAACGAGACTGAATAATTATTCTACGGAGTCTGACCAGGGGACCGTTTCACTAAACTTCGTACGACTTAAACTAAAAGTACAAAATTATGATATTCTGAAAATTGCACATGTATTTAACAATGTTTTCTTGTAAACAATTATTGGATTTACATGTATTGAACATAGGCTGCATATGCAGCCTATGTTCAATAAATATAAATCCATCAATTGAAATTTCCAGAAGATCCTAAATTTGCACTTACGAACATTTTAGTCGTACGAAGTTTAGTGAAGCGCACCCCTGAACTGTTTCTGATGTTGAGTACGTTTTCTTCATCGATGCAAACCGGTGTAACCGGCATTATTGAACGGTCCAGTGAAAAAATGGGGCTAACTCCACCCGGGACGTCTGTTAACTGTATGTACACAACCGCTTACGTTAATTTTGCTCATACATGTATTACCAACTGGCAATCAAGCAATTTGATTGAATCCCGTCAACACAGTGCGTATGTGCCGTGAAACACGGTGCCGTGAAACATTTTTTGACATCCAGTCAATACTATTTTTGCATTTTACAGCCATTTGTAGGTGTTGACGGGATAAATAGAATAGTAGGTTAGTGCCGTGAATGGGGAAAAATATCTGGCGCGGCACGGAAACGGGATGTGCTCGGCAGAGCCTCGCCCATCCCGTTTCCTGAGCCTTGCCAGATATTTTTTCCCATTCACGGCACAAACCTACTTATTCTCTATATCTGAGCCTGAGCTATGTTACACCTCAGGCTCTGAAAATCAAGATGCTTGATTTTCAAGCACAATATTCACGTATTTTGAAATAAAGAAATTGGCAGACATTGGCCAGATTAACGCGGGCGGTAGTGTATACGGTGGCTGCATGGACAATATTCAAGGACGACAATCCCGTAATGGGCCAATATGGCCAATAGTTTGAGTTATTGTTCGTATCCTACCAAGTCTGACACAAGAATATGCACAACACTCATCGCCTACATTGAGTTATACAAAACCATTATTAAATAGTACGAGCACATGAATAAAACACTAGCAGATGGTTTGAAAGCTGGTGAAATGTTTGGACTTTGGTACGTGTGAAGGAACTAGATGTAAAGAGTTGACAGAAGACAACAAAACGCTCCCAATGACGGATTAGTTGAAACGCATATTAAGAATCATATCATTATCAAGAAGCCGTGTGAAAGGAAACAGAAATTAAAGTTTCCACCAGTGTTAAGTCTGTGAGCGCACTAAGATTGTGACCTTTACCTTTGAGTTAGCGGTGGACCGAGGGTCGTGTATTTTGTACGGCATGATGAAGGCATGCGTGAACTATCAAGAAGTGGGGTGAAACGAAATTATAACAAGCTAAGTTTATGAAAACATAAATAGTGTGATGAGCCTGACCTTGCAGCTAGTAGCGGTCTGATGGTCGTGGATTTCACACGGCATTACAGAGAATCACTAGCGGAAGTCATGTGTGAAACATCAGGACTGGGCAAGAATGACAACAGAACTTATGCAAGGTGCATGATCACGTGGTTACAACAACAACAACGCCGCCCACTCCAAAGTAAGTATTATTTGATATTTTACTTAACATGCAACGGATTTTGATGAAATATGGCGCAGCAATCGCGTCTTCATGAGCTACATTTGGTGGTCTATGCAGTTTGGCACAGACTTCAGTCGTTTTTGCGAGGAATCGATTTCCGTGTCTCCGACACGGAAGTCGATTCTTCGCAAAAACGACTGAAATTTGGGCGAAAATACAGAGACCACCAAATGCAGCTTAACAATACGCGTTTGATGCGCCACATTTCATCAAAATCCGTTACGTAATAAGGACACTATAAAATAATACGTAATTTGAATCGGTACTTGTTGTTGTTGTTAGTACCACGTGATCATACACCTTGGTATAACAAGTATTCCAAATGTTAAGTTCATGAAAGCTCTAATATTGTGACCATGACCTTGGTGATAGTGGGAGTCCTATGGGCGAGCGGACCGACAGACGTACATTTTGTAACATGTGTTGAGAATAGCACATTTGTAATAACTATATTTGGCTGTGACTGGAGAAATGGGGCTGACGCGATTTGTGACCAGTGTAACTCCTGATCAAATAGCTCACTCATGTAGCCTAATAATGATCTGTTTTGCTTGTTCGAAGCATGACGGGTGTTTCCTTAATATAATAACGAACAGTGCAGATCCTGATCAGACTGTGCGGATGCACAGTCTGATCTGGATCATCACTGGTCGCAATCCTGATCAGACTGTGCGGATGCACAGGCTGATCTGGATCATCACTGGTCGCAAAACCCATAAGCCCCATTTATCCAGTCCCAGCCACATATTACATCGTAATTAATATTACACGTGTGCAATATTACATTGCTCTGCCTATTATGTCTTGATTTTCAAACAAGTATGACTATAAAGCCCTCCATATATCATTCCGCATCCAACAGGCTGTTGGCACGGACAACCGTATCGGATGCTCGAACGCCATCAATCGTCCGGCGACATTCCGGAAACCGGCATCGCCTATAATCACGTGACCTCCTTACTGATCCCATTGCAGTGTGAAACTGACTTGCATCGTTGTTTTAACTGTTGAAAACATTATTCTGCATCATCCTATAAATCATTCGTTAGTTTAAATAAACGCTGATGAAATACGATTTTAATTTGTTAAATGAGGGTTATACTGCCACCTGCGCTAATCTTGCCAACATTTGTCAATTTCTGTTGTTGTCGTTGGAATCAAGCAGGTTGATTGTACAGCTCAGGCTCAGACAATCAAACTGCTTGATTGCGAGTTGGCTTTTCCAACCGTTGTCCGGAAACGATGACACTCTTTGAGCAAGATTAACGCAGGCAGTTGTGTCTGGCGAATTTTAAAGTCTGACTTCGGCATACAGACCACCTGTCACGGTCATTTTCCGCGTTTAGATTCATGCGTATATAATAACTGAAAGTTATTGCATCTTACATGCATATTCTCTTTCTGGGGTGTTCATGGCACGGCGGGGTAGTGCCGTCATTCGTCTGACGACTGACCTGGATAAACATTGATCCGGACGCCACATTTCTCCAATCACATGCATATAAATGTATATCAAAATGAAATAAGACTCGAGTATCCCGGGTGCCCGTTTCAGAGAGTGTTATTTCCGATTACACCACCGCCTGCGCTAATCTTGTCAATAGTTGTCAAAGTATTAATTTAAAAATATTGTGATTGAAATCAAGCAGGTTGATTTACTGAGCCTGAGTTGTGAAACAGGCAATCAAACTGCTTGATTGCGCCTTGGCATTGTCTGTAACCGTTCAGGATTCTAGCAGGTACTGCATTCCATACAACGGCGGTGTTTTATCATTGTCAACACCGACGCCACACAAACAATTTCCTAGCCATGTGTGGCAATGGCGACCGGCCGTAATAGATATCAGATAAGACACTGAAAAATGACACATACGATGTTATGTTATACGGATAATTGCTACAATGAAGTGAGAGACGAGAAATCGATAGTTGCCTATTGCCGGCGAAACTACACCGGGATTTGCAGTATTGAAGCGCTCAAGCGAATATGAATGAAAAGCTTGCGTTTGATGGAGCCTGATCGACATGTAAATGATTTCCTACGCACACGTTGCTAGGCTTATGCCGGCTTATAGAGTCAGAACATAGACATACGGAATAACGAAGATTGTTGTGAAAATCAGGATGTCAGTGAGAATATTGCGTTTATATATGGCTGTGATTGGAGAAATGGTGCTTATGGGATTTGTGACTACTGTCTGTTTCACGAAAGCTGCCCAAATTTTACGGCCATATAAACAATTCAAAAACAATATTTTTTTCGATAGTATTAAATTAAAGGAAAATTTAAGAATGAGCCTTCTTTTTATTTCGTGAAATTTTGTCAAATATTGGTTTTATTACGAAAAATTGATTTCTCTGTGGGAATTTAACATGGGGGAAAAAGAGGCAAAGGAGTGTGGGAGGAGTCAAAAAACGATAGATAGCTTGGAAATGATCCAACTAAGAAAACAAAAGTTAAATTTTGAAAATCGGTCCAGGATTACTGAAATTCTAAAACATTTCCCCATGTTACATCCCCATAGACATCTTCACTCCGTGAAGATGTCTATGGGGATTTAACATGGGGAAATTTTTTTTGCAATAAAATCAATATTTGACCAAATTTCACGAAATAAAAAGAAGGCTCATTCTTAAATTTTCCTTTAATTTAATATTATCGAAAATAATATTGTTTTTGAATTGTCTATATAGCCGTAAAATTTGGGCAGCTTTCGTGAAACAGACTATAGTGTAGCTACTGATCAAATAGCACAGTACTGTAGCATGATAGCGATCTATTTTGTTTGTTACTTGCATGACTGGTGTTGCATTGATGGCATGGTGAACATTGCAGTTTTTTTATCAAATTGTGTGGATGCACAGGCTGATCTGGATCTAAACTGGTCGTAATACCCACAAGCCCCATTTATCAAAGTAAATACTAGAATGATTACTGTCTGTTCCACGTTTTGCTGCCTACAAACATTTGGCTGTTAAACACATTCAATCTAAAAAATATTTAAAAGTAAGTATTTTTTTATCAATAAGAAAAAATTCACCCTCCCCAAAAAAATGTATTTGATGAAATTCCATCAAATATTGATTTTATTGCGAAAAACTATTTTCCTATGGGAATTTAACATGGGGGCTAAAATAGATTTTTTTTAAATATTATTTTTAGTTGTGGACCGATTTTCAAAATCTAATTTTTGTTTTCTTAATGACATCATTTTCAAGCTATCTCGCCAGGTTTCGGAGTCAATTTCCAATTTTTTTCGTTTTTTAGGAAAATCGTTTTTTTCGCAATAAAATCAATTGATGGAATTTCATGAAATATTTTTTTTTGGGAAAGGTGACTTTTTTTGTTATTGATGAAAAAGTACTTACTTTTAAATATTTTTTAGATTTAATGTGTTTAATAGCCAAAAGTTCGTCGGCAGCAAAACGTGGAATAGACAGTAATTTGATTTCAAATAACGGTCCATAAGATTACATGTGTAATTATGTCTCATTTGGAACTTAGCAGTAATGCATATAGCCCAAAATGATTATATAACCAACCAAACAGTGATTGATTGTTTCTGATGACGTCACAGGCGAAGGCCGTTCCTATATGTTACAGGTCTGGGGGCCGTTTCACAAAACTTCGTACGACTAAAATGTTCGTCATTGCATAATTATAATGGTCATTAACAATCTTTTCTTGTAAACAATTGTTGGATTTACATTTATTGAGCATAGGCTGCATATGCAGCCTATGGTCAATAAATGTAAATCCATCAATTGAAATTTTCAGACGATCATAAATGTGCACTTACGAACATTTTAATCGTACGAAGTTTAGTGAAACGGCCCCCAGGGTCCCAAAAATACACATACATTTATTGAGCATAGGCTGCATATTGCAGCCTATGGTCAATAAATGTAAATCCATCAATTGAAATTTTCAGACGATCATAAATGTGCACTTACGAACATTTTAATCGTACGAAGTTTAGTGAAACGGCCCCCAGGGTCCCAAAAATACACAACATTAGAGGGATCTCTTTGTTATACAACATGGGCCTGTTTCACTAAACTTCGTTCGTTACAATTTAGCACGACATGTTTATGAATGTGTTTCTCTGTACCCTAATGCTAACACAAACATCCACGAACAATTTGTAAAAATCGGCTGTTAGTACAAAACGTATTGTAAATTACAAGTATATATGTATATTTGTATATGCACTTGCGAACTTCTTTAGTTAAATTAGTGAAACGGGCCCCATGTTGCTTACAGTGACACTTCAGTGACCTCACACCCAGTGGTTGGAGAGCATTGTCGTATCGTCACTTTGTTATGTGTACAAATAAGAAAGTGACGACACGACAGTGGTCACAAATTTAGTAAGACTCAATTTGCAATGTCGAGTCAGAAAATAACAGACATATAAATAACCAAGCCGTCCCTGTTGTACGGAAGCCCATTAGGGCCACTTCACTTTTTTTTAATTTCCATTTATTCAAGATGTTTTCTTGAATGTTCAAGATCTTTTCATGAATTTTCAA
This sequence comes from Conchocele bisecta, assembly GCA_029237695.1. Lineage (NCBI taxonomy): Eukaryota > Metazoa > Mollusca > Bivalvia > Lucinida > Thyasiridae > Conchocele > Conchocele bisecta. The sequence goes on from CM055271.1 coordinate 36,990,757, forward strand.
GAAATTCAAGAAAAGAACTTGAACATTCAAGAAAAAATATTGAAAAATTGAATTTTCAAGCTCTTTTCTTGTATTTTCAAGATCTTTTCTTGAGTTTTCAAGAAAAGATCTTGAAAATTCAAGAAAAGAACTTGAAAATTCAAGAAAGTGTCTTGAAAATTCAAAAAAAGATCTCGAAAATTCAAGAAAAGATAAAAAAGTGAAGTGGCCCTAATGGGCTTCCGTACTGTTGTATAGTTGGCGAGCGCTATTAATTACACCCGACGTTGGGGCGCGGAGCCTGAGAAACTGTACAACATAGCCCATATTTGCGTACAATAGAGAACAATACTGCCCTCCCAAGTCAAACTGCAGTATCTGTTAAACTCAGTAAACTGCACCCTAATGAAATATCTGCACTATGATGCTCTGCTGACCCTGTGCAATCATCCCAAGTCAAACTGCAGTATCTGTTAAACTGTAGTATCTGCACTATGATGCTATGCTGACCCTGTGCAATCATCCCCAGGGGATGATGCACAGGGTCACTGCATGATTAAGTGCAGATCTGCAGTTTAAGATGCTGCAGTTTGTCTTGGGATGATTGCACAGGGTCAGCATAGCATCATAGTGCAGATACTGCAGTTTAACAGATACTGCAGTTTGACTTGGGAGGGCAGCATATACCCAAAGGAGACATTAACATATATAAAGAAGAAAATAACGCACTGCATAAAAGGTACATGTAAAGTCTAAAGACATGGAACACGCATAGCATTGTCGAGAAGGCATAAACGCGGTACAAATATGCGAAGTACTGTTCCGAAAGGAGCGCAACAGTACGTAACGTATATATATGTATACTAGAAATGTGGCTTGTCGGCACACGAATGAACGGCTGGAAGCCAAAGAAAACGAGGCACATTTGAAAATACAGAGGGCAAGAGAAGCGTGGATTTGTCACAGCATGAAAACAGACCATCAGAGCAATGGTGTGTGAAATGCAAGAAACAGACATTACAAGACACTTACCCGAGGTTCGAACGCACCATGTATGTGAGCTTGACCCTGGCTTAGAAGGGGTAGGACGATCGTGGAATTTTCACAGGGTGGTAGAGGACCATTAGAGCAATGCGTGTGTGAAATATCAAGCAGATACGTGCAAGGTAACATAAATTATAAGACATGTACAAGAGCGTTAAGGTTTCTAACGCACCAAGTATGTGACATTGACCCTGGGCTAAGTAGGGGCAGGACGATCGTGGATTTGAGACAGGGAGGTAGTGGACCATTGGAGCAATGTGTGTGTGAAATATCAAGCCGATCCAATCAAGGAAACGGACATTATAATACAATGTACATTTTCGGAACACGGACGGACGAGACGTACGAACGCCGGTAACACGATATGGTTAGGGAGCCCAGAGACTTTTATTTGACTGTCGTGTTCCAAAAGGTCTGAAGGTTGCTTCTTATAGGAAATTTTCTCTAGTTTTCGAAAATGCGCGTCTTAAGTGCACAAACCTGTGCAATTTTTCTGTAAATCTCGTTTTGTCTCGCCAAGTCTCGCAAAAAATATAAAAAATGTGATACTAGCAAATATTGTCATATACTGGTAAATTATATCTGTTTCTTTCAATTTTATACATAAACTTGTACAATATAGATGATTTAATTTAATTTATTAAAGTTTAACATGAACAATTGAACAGAATTACGTCAGAATTCAAAATGGCCGCCATAAAGGACGTATTTTATAATAAAATACGATATATACTATGTATAGTATGACTACCAACACCATATTTCATGATTAAAATTCATTATTTTGTGTCTAACAGGCACGAATAATAGCTGTGACAGGTTTAGAGTTCAAGTACAACCATGGGCGGATTCAGGGGGGGGGGTGCGGAGCCGGGTCGTGCGCCCCCCCCCCCCCCCCCCCCCTCCCCCCACTCCCCCTTAAAAATCGGCGTGGTAAATATTTCTTTCTATATTCCAGTGGCATTTCAACAAATACTGTAATACTTGGTGTTCTAAAATGCGCCAGAACGCAGGAAATGGGATGTACATTTCATTTTTTGTCCTGGGGTGCATGCATGCCCCCGACCACCCCCCCCCCCCCCCCCCCTAGCCGTTTTCAGACACTATATTATTCAACAACAAATGTTCCCCCCCCCCCTAACATGAAATCCTGTATCCGCGCCTGACAACATGGTGGCTGCAAATCTTGTTTATCATGTCGATTCCCCTCAGAATTGTGAAAAATGAGATACTACAAAACGTTGGTGTAACTTTATGAGATCGAGGTCCACATTTATTCTGAAATACCGTACAATTATTTACCGCAGCGTAACTACACACGCTCGGTATATAAATCACAGCGTTGTTGATATTCACCTTACAAATAAGAGCACTGCTTGTTCAATATTTGTTGAATAATTTTGCGCGGCAACTAAACTGTACATGCATAATTATACATTCTGTTGATATACAGTGTGTTAATATTGTCAAAAGTGCCCCTGCGTATCACTCTTGAAAAGGTTCAGCATATAGATAGCTGTAGGATACACAGCAATTTTGTAGTGTATTTACGTGTAGTAACATGTCTCGTCCACCAGATGAACAGACATGTATTCTTCACATTGGTCCCGCTTCGAGTGAGAAAATAAAGCCCATTGATGACAAAACATGGGACAATATTGTTATGGCAAAAGAAGCAAGGCAATCAGCACGGAAGTTCAGTGACTCGAAATATGCCCCCCTTTGTCATAATCTACCGGCAGCATATGACGGTACACGTCATGGCTACCATAGACAGTGTTACAGTAATTTTACGGCAGTTTCCCCGTCATTTCCGATTGAAAAGGACACTCCAAAACAGAACCCCCCAGTTTTACGGCCATGCGTTTCAGGTCCATCTACTGCATGGACATCTGGGGTTGTTAAACCAGTTTGCATATTCTGCCATAGTGTACGAAAAAGAAACAACAAGAAATTTGAGAATCTTTGACAATGTGAAACACCATCAGCTAATGAAGCTATCAAAAAAGCAGCAATCATTTTAGATGATCAGGCGTTCTTATCTCAGTACGGTGATATTGATTTTATCGCAAAAGAGGTGACATACCACCATTCTTGCAGACGATTATACGTAGCATCAGCAGATAGAAAGAAAGATTCAGAACACAAAATACCAACAGGGTATGCAACTGTACGTGATATACATAGTAAGGCCTTTGAGCACATTTCAGAGTATGTTCAAATGTATGTAATCAACAAAAAACGGCCAGAATTCATGACATCCATATATAGCAGATATTGTGATGTAGTGCATGAATCGGAACAAATGTGTGCGGATAGGTACACTGTGCGATTACTGACTACCAAACTTTTGAATAGGTTTGAGAATACAGTGTTAGTTAGCAAAGCAAGTAATAAGGAGGGCACGGTCCTACACCTCCCCCCCCCCCCCCCCCCCCCCCCCCCCCCCCCACCCTTCATTGACATTGACCCCAAACACGCACAGGAGTGTGCAAACCAGTTCGCAAGTTCAGATCTGTTTGCCGTTACTAAAACTGCCTTCAAACTGCGGGCGACCATATTGAAACTGTTACAATCACCGGGTCTCCCATCTCCGTTATCGACGAACATAGTTAAAGATGTGCAGACAGAAACACCAGAAATATTGACTCAATTCCTTAGGTGTTTGATAAGTGGATCGGAGAAGTCGCAGACACAGTGTCCCGCAGCGAACGATACGTTTCATCCATAGCACAGGATCTGATATATGTAACAACACGTGGTAACGTGAAACCAGCCAAGCATTTATGTGTAGGACTTGGCTTGAAAAGCATGACGGGCAGCAAAAAGGTGATTGAAGTGCTTAACCATTTTGGCCACAGTGTTGGATACAGTAACGTTGAGGAATTAGAGACGGAATTGGCAACCGACGTTGCAAATAAAAAGGTAATATTACCGGATGGATTAGACGCACAACCAGGACTTGCTACTGGCACGGCCTGGGACAACTATGACGAACTAACAGAGACTCTGTCTGGGGCGGGTACACTGCACGATACATTCGGAATTTGTTACCAGAACGAAAGTAGTATGCATGTAACTCAGCCGTTCGACATTGGAGAATCAAACACTGATGATCATGCATCGTCAGAGCAGTCCGATATTCAGACTCCAATCGTCCAGGTAGAAAAGAAACAAGAAATAGGAAGAAAAGATCGTTGACTATAGAGGACACGGTGCTTGAGCCTTATAGAAAGAAACCGAAAATAGGAACATTTGTTTACGAAGTGAAGCAAAGCACCGAACCAAACAGTCTGAAAATATTTTCAGAGAGGGATATACTCTGGATGATGTCAACTGCTTTATTACAGAACGTCCCTATGTGGGTTGGTTGGAATTCAAATGTTACAACTGATTTACTTCCATCACAATCGATTGTGTATTTAGAAAACATATGTCTGCCTCCGACACGCCTGGATGTTGTGATTGAAACAATGAAAAGATCACAGAAGGTAGCCGAAGAATGTGGTGACAGTTGCGCTGTAGTGACATACGACTTGGCAGTAGCAAAGCTGGCATTACAGATACAATCAGAGGAATCACCAAAATATGATAACTTATTTGTATGTCTCGGTGCTTTCCATATATGCATGGCGTATTTTGCTGCCATTGGACACATTTTGGAAGAATCGGGTGGTCCACAAGTTCTTGTAGAAACCGGTGTTTTAGCACTTGGCTCACGAAACGGGTTTGTATCGGGTAGACACTTCAATCGGTGCAAAAGGTTACATCCTATGTTGGCAAATGCAATGCGTATTCTTCATTTTCGCAGTTTTCTGAAAGCAAATGGCCCCTTACCAGTGAAGTTCATTGAGCAGCTTACTGAACTCAACAACAATCCGTCCCGTACCGCTCTGGAGTCATTCGAGTTGTCTGATGAATTCGTTGAAGTCATGTCTTGCTACAGTGGATTCACACAGTGCACTCGGCGTGGGGATCATGGCGTGAACGCGAAGTTCTGGTTGATATACATAGAACTTGTACAGTTGTACCGTACCTCCTGTTCAGTAGGGCTGTCCGAACAAATGACCTGGAATTGTACATTCACTGCTTGGGTGAAATGTGTCCCGTGTTCTTCATGACAAACAGGCCAAATTACTGGCGTTATGGATTGCGGTTCTACATGAATCTACTAAATGTAGACAACACCCACCCTGGTGTAAGAGAGTGTTTGGCCGCTGGTGCACTATCTGTTAGGCGGACTCGTAAACCTTTCACAAGACTGGCTGTTGACCAGACTTTGGAATGCACCGTGAACGCCGATGCTGCTTCTAGAAAAGGCGGTATTGTAGCATTCACAAACTCAGAGGAAGCACGGCGCCGATGGACTGTAGCCCACACAGCAAAAAGTGAGATTGTAGGGCTTCTCATGGAAATGGCAGGCCTAAAGCATAAGGAGGACTGCACCCGTGAACTGAGACCAAGTCGAATAAAACAGGACAACGACAACTTGCAGAAAGTAATAGGGCATATAGAAGATACATTGAACCCATTCAATGTCGAGAAGCAAGACCAGCTAGTGTGTCTGACGACAGATAGGTCTGTATCACAGGAAGTGACTAACGACATGCTGACCTGCGTCGAAAAGGGAAAGCAGTGGTGTGGAGAATTCACAAAAGAATGCTTTGAAGATGGAAAGCGATTTGAGAAACCTATCAAACGTCGCAAAATTCTTAATTTTGCTTCATCAGCGGTGAAAACGCGGCTAACTGTTAAAGATAGGAAGGTCAAAGAGCTAACGGGTACACGGGATTTGTTTGGACGTCTTCTCTACCTCTCTGTAACTCATGATCTGGATTTGTCACTGGTACTCTCATATCCACTGACCCCAATCCCTTTATCGCTGGGCCATGTAGACGGAGTCAAGCACACAACTGAAAAATCAAAGTTGATGCACGAACTGGAGAGCAGATTGGAATCACCCCATCCAACATCGTTTGATTGTGCAGTGTTTGATGCCATGTTTGTGGTACATAGTCTGGGTGTCATTCCTGCAACATACGATGGAATTGCCAACCTTATCTTATCAAGAATATTGATAGCAGACAGAGTAGATTTTTGTATGTGACACGTATACGGATACCCCGACCATCAAGGATGTAGAACGTGCTGACCGTGGTGCGCCTGCTTCCAGTATTGAGTATGTTATCACGGGATCAGAGCAAAACATACCAAAAGAATTCAATACGTTGCTAAAATACTCGAACTACAAGAAAGCATTGCTGGATTTCCTTGCAGAAGAGTGGAAACAGCCAACTTATGCACCCATAATTGGACAGCGCGAACTTTATGTTGGATTGGGTGATCATGCATGGCTATACACGTGTGAAAGCGGCATTGTTACAAGACAGCCTGTCTCTGTATTGAGATGTTCCCATTACGAGGCTGGCACCAGAGTAGTATGGCACATTAAACACATATCGGAGACAAATACTGACGCCCAATCGAATGTCGTTGTGCGATGTGATGACACAGACATACTGGTGACACTGCTCGTGTACGTAGCAAATATGCCTGTCCATATTTGGATGGATGTCGGGAAAAGTGGTAACAATACGCGTCGTTACATTGATGTGACATTACTAGCAAGTCATCTAGGTTCAGACATGACACGAGCCCTACCGGGATTCCATGCATTTACTGGATGCGATTACACCGCCGCTTTTTTCAGAAAGGGAAAGGTAAGACCTCTATCAATCATGGAAAAGGGTGATTTTGTCACAAGCTTTGGAATGCTCGGGGAATCAGAAACGTTACCTCCTACAGTCATTGTGCAACTGGAATCGTTTACTTGCACTGTATATGGAAACTCGCGACTGAATTCCACTAACGAGGCAAGGTATTCTCTGTTCTGTGACAAATTATCTCCAAAATGTCATGCGCAACCGATGGACAAAATAAAGAAGGTTGAACCGAGTATGCTTCCACCTTCAAAGCCAGCATTGATGCAGAAGATTAAAAGGGCAAACTTGGTAGCTTCGATGTGGAAGGGGGCAAATAAAGAAACGCCATGTACTTGGAAACCAGAAAACAACGGTTGGAAACTTACCAACAGAAAGTATGAACTGTTCTGGTATGACTCAAATCAAATGCCAGATACAGTTTGCTCACATATTGACGAGGACGTATTAGCCGAGGAAGACGACACAGTACAAGACTACTGTTCGTCGTCAGATGAATCTGACAGTAGCGAATAAGCTATGCAGGCAATACAAAAGAAACAAAAGACCCACACAACAACACACTCACTATACGACCAACACAACGACGGTGCCAGCAGTCAAATGCAACACATAATAGCAACGCTTCTATGCCTAAGAAATGGCGGCCATCTTGAAATATAACAGCATTTATTTAAATATCGTATTTTATTGTAGAATGTATCAACACACAGACGGGCACTCATACAATCTAAATCGAATCATGTTACTGTCTGTATATTTCGAAACAAATAGTACTGGCAGACATGTTTTACGTATACGAATTGCACGCGTATTTGCACTACACTCTATTACCAGGAGTTATACGACATAATTTCTTTAAATGATTCACACTAAACACACCACATTCACTATTACTAACTAGTAGACACGATGTATCAACTTTAAATCGCAGAATATGTCTTTATTATACTAAACATGATAACCTAATGCCAATTTTTGATGGAAACACTTTTTATGGCGGCCATTTTGAATTTGGTCACCATTTTGTTTTATTATCACTTGAATAAATATAACAATAATGTATGGCGCACTAATGTGTGAATAAATAAATAAAACAAAGGAACATTTGGTCATGTGTTACTAGGTTTGTTTGTATCTCGGTTTTCATAATTTCGGCGAGAACTCGCGAGATCTACAGAAAAATTGCACAGGTTTGTGCACTTAAGACGCGCATTTTCGAAAACTAGAGAAAATTTCCTATAAGAAGCAACCTTCAGACCTTTTGGAACACGACAGTCAAATAAAAGTCTCTGGGCTCCCGGACCAATATGACCCCCTCACGATTCGGTGGCGGGGCATAACAACGTAAAAGACATGCAACACAACTTGAGTCCAGCAAGTAATCCCCACCAAAATGTAGTACATTAGTACGGATCCCCTCAGTGGACTTGGATTTTGTTATTAATTCGTTCCCACGATATAACAATTCGTTCACTCGAATTGACAATTCGCTCCCACGAAATAACAATTCGTTCCCTCGAATTAACAATTCGTTCCCACGATATAACAATTCCTTCACTCGAATTGACAATTCGCTCCCACGACAATTCGTTCCCCAGAATTAACAATTCGTGGGAACGAATTGTTAATTCTGGGGAACGAATTGTCGTGGGAACGAATTGTTAATTCGCGGGAACGAATTGTTAAATTGATAGAACGAATTTTTATTTCGTGGGAACGAATTGTTATTTCGTGGGAACGAATTAGTAACAAATAAGTATACGTCCCCTGCGGGGCTCCGTACAATGATACTACTATTGATACTACTATTGACACTACTATTGATACTACTATTGATACTACTATTGATACTACTATTGACACTACTATTGATACTACTATTGATACTACTATTGATACTACTATTGATAGTACTATTGATACTACTATTGACACTACTATTGATACTACTATTGATACTACTATTGACACTACTATTGACACTACTATTGATACTACTATTGACACTACTATTGATACTACTATTGACACTACTATTGATACTACTATTAATGTTGATATTTGATCATGTGTCCTGTTGATTAACCCTTAGCCTGCTGAATGAAATGTTGTCTGCTGTTTATGTTTTATTTTCGATTTTTCTCATCAAAAACATGGTTTGACAGCACTTTAGAATCATTTCCATTGGAAATGATTCTAAAGTGCTGTCAAACCATGTTTTTTATTGAGAAACAGGACAACAAATAAACCAACAGTAGACGACAGTTTTCGCGATCAGCAGGCTAAGGGTTAATACTGATAAGACACAACTGTCCAGTTGGCATTGTCCATACACGTTCACAAACGTTGATACTCTGTGCAAGATTATCGCCGGCGGCTGTGTAATTGTCAATCCACATATACACAGAAGCCACATGTGAAACACGCATAGCATATCGGGGATGGTAAAATGTTACAATTCAATTAATTACGTTTAGAAATCAGCAGAAAGTCGCGGAAATAACGATTTCCATTAATACCTGAACAAAACACCACTGAAGGCTTATTATTATTAGAGTAAGGTCACCAAGTTGAGTGTGAAAATTATGTTAGTTGCTCATCCAAATGATAGTAAAAACTACGTACATGTACATGTAACGGCCCTCGTGTATATGTACAATACCGTCTGCGCTAATCTTGTCAATAGCTGTCATTTTGTACTTCCAAAGTCGGGGAAATAACGATTTCCATCAATACCTGAACAAGACGCCACTGAAGACTTATACTTAGGAATAAGGTCACCAAGTTGAGTGTGAAAGTTATGTTTTTTGACTATCCCCAAACAGGGACCACACATGTACATGTACATACATGTACATGTACATACATGTACATGCATTAGCGCCAGCCCCAAATAACAGATAAAAACACATACAGTCAAACCTGTGAATAAAGGCCAGCCATGGGAAGTGACAACTCTGGCCTTTGTTCACAGGTGGTCATTATTCGCAGGGTCATTTACATAGTAATTGTGTCATTGGGACGATAAAATTGTGGCCTTTACATCCAGGTGATTGTTATTCGGAGGTGGTCTTCAGCACAGGTTCGACTGTACTAGTAACCAGCCCTGTAGTGCAATACCGCCGCCGGTGCTAATCTAGCCGCTATTTATCGCTATTTCTTTATTTCAAAACACTTGAGTAAGTCGTGCTTGAAATCGAGCTGCTTGATTGACTGAGCCTGAGCTGCGATGCAGATCATGCTCAGACAATCAAACTGCTCGATTGCGAGTTCGCATTGCCAACAGTCGTTCGGACACGTTGGTACTCCGGGCAAGATTAACGAAGACGGTTGTGACCGTTTTCCAAACCGTCTCGGTTAACGCACACGTTTCGTGTACGTTTATGACAGTTTGACAATCAACAGCGTCGCGTCTTACGACAACCGAAAAACAGCCAGCTAAATCAATTTCAGTCGATTAGGAATTAAATTGAATCCATTTTGAAATCGGCACTGCGGCTGTCACATGAAAGCGAGAGAGACGCACCAATGAATTGGATTGCCGTACTGCAAAGGGCAACGGCACGCATGTACACACACACACTAATGCCTGCGCCAATCACGCCTATATTTTGTGATTTCTGTAATTAAAAATAATTGAATATAATTGCGATTTCAATCAAGCAGCTTGATTGGCTGAGCCTGAGCTGTGCTACAGCTCAGTCTCAGACAATCAAATTGCTTGATTGCGAGTTGGCCATGCCCACATATGTTGAGAAACGGTTTGATAATCTTGGCAAGATTAACGCAGGCGGTTGTGTACGGGTAAACCGCAATGGGAATGGTTAAGAGTTGGAGTTTTCTGTCAATAAATGCATGTATGTTTGGGCCCAAGTTTGAGTCCCATGACTGAGATGAACATTTGTGCGTGTAATCAACATGTTGATTACACGCACAAATGTTCATCTCAGTCGTGGGACTCAAACCTGGGACCAAACATATGTATTGACAGAAAATGTCCAACTCTTAACCATTCCATTTAACCGCTGCCTGCGTTAATCTTGCCCAGATTATCAACGTTTCTGAACATATAGTGCCAACGCCAACTCGCAATAAAGCGCTTTCATAGTCTGAGCCTGCTAGCTTGATTTCAAACACCATCTTCATGTATTTTGAAATATTCACACTTTCCATAAATTCATAATGGAAAGGCTCATTCCACGTATTGCGTTTACATCACAATACAATACATTAGAGCCACGTGACGTCGCGCTATCTTGTTGATTGGTTAAAGTTTGTTTCACGTCATTAATTTCCACCAGGTTGTCAATAACGGCACGCTATTGACCGGCAACGTCGCTGTTCCAGGAATTGCGACAGAATGAAGGAAAACAAGATTATTATTGATTTTAACGCCACAGTTACTTATTTCCATTTTTGAAAATATCAGAAAATGCAGTGTAAATATATGTAATACAATTATGGGTTGTTGCGTTTACTGGAGGGAAAAATACAATTGGTCTGTTTAAAGTTTGCGAGGAGTCCACGCACTTTAAACGTACCAAATAGAGCCAAATTGCTTGAAAGGTCCACCGTTGATAATAGTGGCAGGGATTAACGCAAGCGGTAGTCAAGGTGCATGATCACGTGGTTACAACAACAACAACGTCGCCCACTCCAAAGTAAGTATTATTTGATAGCTTCATTAATATGCAACGGATTTTGATGAAATATGGCGCAGCAAACGCGTCTTCATGAGCTGCATTTGGTGGTCCAGGGAGTTCGGCACAGACTTATGTCGTTTTTTGCGAATAATCAATTTCCGTGTCGGGAGACACGGAAATCGATTATTCGCAAAAACGACAGAAGTTTGGGCGCAAATACAGAGACCACCAAAATGCAGCTTAACAAGTCGCGTTTGATGCGCCATATTTCATCAAAATCCGTTACGTAACAAGGACACTATAAAATAATACGTACTTTGAATCAGATGGATTCTGGAAGTTTCAGTACTTGTTGTTGTTGTTAGTACCACGTGATCATACACCTTGGTAGTGTATAGATATAAATGCGTACAATGTTCCGTTTTAGTGAACGTTTGAGCAAGTTGTGTTACATGCACTTGAATATTACCTACAGTCTGTTTCACGAAATCTGCCCAAATTTTACGGCTATATAAATAATGCAAAAACAATATATTTTTCGAAAATATGAAAATTATAGCAAAATTTAGGAATGTGTCTACTCATGAAATTTGGTCAAATATTGATTTTAGTGCGAAAAAACAATTTCCACATGTTAAATCACCACAGAGTGAATATGTCTGTGGGGGATTTAACATGGGGAAACTTTTATTATTTCTGCAATAGGGGACCGATTTTCAAAATGTAACTTTTGTTTTCTTAGTTAGATAATTTCCAAGCTATCTAGCTAGAGTTCAGAATCAATTTCCATTTTTTTTTCGTTTTTCGATTCCTCCAGGTTCATAAAAGAAATGGTCTTAAAAGCAATGTGTGACGATTGTGTTGGTCTTAAAATGAACAGAAATGAATCGAAAAGTACATGTTATATATCCAGGGGTGGAAGTGTTACACCAGAGACATCGCCCGTCGATGCACGATAGCGGAATATTCGTGGGCAATACAACATACTGATGAGATGGCGTGGCGGGGTAAAAAGCAAACTTGATTATGCCCTGGTACAGATTATTTCTGAATATCTATCTGCAATGCCAACTCGCAATCAAGCAATCAAGAAATCAAGTATTTTGATTGTCTGAGCCTGAGGTCAGGCTCAGACAATCAAACTGCTTGATTTCAAGCACAATTTTAAATTATTTTGAAAAAAATAAATTGACAAATATTGGCAAGATTAGCACAGATACTAGTGCATACATGTACATATGTTCCGCTTAAGAAAACGTTTGAGCAAGTGGCGTCCCATATAATCGAATATTTCCTTATTGTCAGATATTCCGTCACATTATACCATGCACAGCGGAGTTTAAGACTGCACCAGAGAGATCACCCGTCGATGCACGATAGCGGGAAATTCGTGGGCAATAAAACATGCTGATGGGGTAACAAGCAAACTTGATTATGCCCTGGTACAGATTATTTCTGAATATCTATCTGCAGTGCCAACTCGCAATCAAGCATTTTGATTGTCTGAGCCTGAGGTCAGGCTCAGACAATCAAACTGCTTCATTTCAAACACACTTTCAAAGTATTTAAAGCGAATATTCCGCCACATTATTTCATGCACATCGGAGTTTAAGACTGCACCAGAGAGATCACCCGTCGATGCACGATAGCGGAAAATTCGTGGGCAATAAAACATGCTGATGAGATGGCGTGGCGGGGTAAACATGCCTCCGTTTACGGCCGTAAAGACAATGTAAACACTACGGTAATTGGACTAGTAGACATCCGGAAATTTGAACAAGCGATAAACATAATCAATGGGAGATTGGCATGTGGCGATATCGCGGTAATGGAGGCACGTGTGTCTTTCGTGATGCAATCAAAACAGTCGCTGGGAGCCACATGGCAACTATGAACTTACACAGCCGGCTGCGTTAATCTTGCCCAAAGTATCAACGTTTCTGAACATCTATAGTGTATTTTCACGCACATGTGTGCGAACAGAATCTGCCCAAAACCAACGAAATCCACCAAAATATATCCCAAATCCACCCAAATACCGATATGACACCAACATTCTGATATATCAGTAGCCTATTTCACCAACATTGCAAAGTATACTTTTCTAGCAAAGTATACTTTGAGGGAGTAATCATTTATTTTTCCTGAAATGCATTATTTCATATAGAACTTACAACTGCATACATTTGATGATTAAAAGTATACAGAATTATTATACTGAATTTATTACATTATCAAAGCCAAAATGGCTGTTATATTGTAATAAATTCAGTATAATAACATTTAATAAATTTATCATAAAATTGAAAATTTCTCCCTCAAAGTATACTTTGCTAGTAAAGTATACTTTGCTACGTTGGTGAAATAGGCTACTGATGGTCAGTATGTTGGTGTCATATCGGTATTTGAGTGGATTTGGGATATATTTTGGTGGATTTCGTTGGTTTTGGGAAATTTGCATAGTTTTGTGCAACTACTAATGCTCAATCATTACACACGACAGAAATCGTCAGTTATCTACACATTCACCGTTCTGCCCTTTCGGGCCCCTTTCATACTGTCAAAATACCCCAAGGTAAGAAATCGTTTTCAATATTTAGTCTAAGATTTTCAACATGTGTTCACAGATTATATCATCAATTTTCAACCACAAATTTCGGGTCGATTCAGGAGACATATATCAATTTGCTGATGACGATAGAATACGTGAACTGCATTGATTTGTTCCTAGAGTTAAGACATTAAAAGCCATACGATAACGCGGTTTTCCAACGAACCCCCAAAGCGGAGATTACACGTGTAGCGCGTCATTTGATTGGATAGCCATTGCCCGCGATGTGTCAAAATCCACTACGACATCCGCCGTCACGCTATTACACATATTAGATGACACATGCATGCTAGCCAATGAACGTCGCGCGAGGTTGTTTCAATTTTCACCGATATCGGTACGTACGTATCGGATGTTCCTATCTTGTTGAGTTCAGCAAGAACATCCGATACGGATGTTCTTGCTGAACTCAACAAGATAGGAACACCGATGTTTATGTACCCACATGTATATCAAGGTGCATGATCACGCGGTTATAACAAAATCCTACGGATGTTCTTGCTGAACTCAACAAGATAGGAACTCCGATGTTTATGTACCCACATGTATATCAAGGTGCATGATCACGCGGTTATAACAACAACAACAACAGTGGCCGAAAGTGTTGAAATCTTTCCCACTCCAAAGTAAGTATTATTTGATATTTTCCTTAATATGAAATGGATTTTGATGAACTATGGCGCAGAAAACGCGTCTTCGTGAGCTGCATTTGGTCGTCCAGGGAGTTCGGCACAGACTTATGTCGTTTATGCGAAGCCTTATGTCGTTTTTACCGACACGGAAATCGATACTTCGCAAAAACGACAGAAGTTTGGGCCAAAGTACAGATACCACCAAAATGCAGCTTAACAAGACGGGTTTGATGCGCCATATGTCATCAAAATCCGTTACGTAATAAGGACAATATAAAAGAATACGTACTTTGAAAGGATGTATTCTACAAGTTTCAGTACGTGTTGTTGTTGTTGTTAGTACCACGTGATCATACACCTTGTACATGGGTGAACTTAGAAACAAATTAGCGGTCCTAGTATCGTCATATATCTTCAATTAAACCACTTTATAGAGGCCATGATGAAAGCACGTACTTGTTTATAGTATGTTTTTAAAATATCCTGATATGCCCCTTTAATCGTCCTGGACCAGAATTATACTTCCGTAATGTATGAACGTTTTGACTGGCTATACATCGGGCGTTAAATACAGATGTGATTGACGTCACCAGACATTTGAATGTCACCCGCAACAGGCCAGGTGTCTGACCAGACGAAATGCGTATTGCTGAGTCTAAATTAGTTCTGAGTACTCTAATTATACTTCATTACACTGCATTACATAAGCGTTCTGACGGAGTGGTCTTTTCAAATGTGCGTTTGAAGCGTTCTTTGCTTACTTTCTACTTCATGGAGAGTGACCTAAGAATTTTACTAATACACACTTTATTAGGTAAGTTTATGGCACTATTTTTGTGTCATACACTCCCGCTTGCGATTCTCTTACCAAGAATTGCAATCCAGCGGTCCTTGAATTGCAATTCGTCCCCTCTGAAATTGCAGTCTAATTGCGGTCCAATCGCGGTCCAGTTTTTGCGGTCATTCTTTCGCGATACCGTTTGTGCGGTCATTCTTTCACGGTCCAGTTAGTGCGATCATTCTTTCGCGATACCGTTTGTGCGGTCATTCTTTCGCGGTCCAGTTAGTGCGATCATTCTTTCGCGATACCGTTTGTGCGGTCATTCTTTCGCTATTTGCGGTAAAAACTTAGCGTTACGCGTATATATACACATAATTCTACTATTTATGTATATTTTATTGGATTTTAAATGGCTAACTACAGATAGGAAAATATATATTTTCGTCAGAAAAAATCAACTATTTCGATTTTATTGCCGCATTGGTCAAGCAGAGCGTTCCGCTGGTTTTACCGCAGAGCGCAGCGTAAAGCGGTCATTCTTTCGCAGTTTAAAGAAAAAAAGGAGCGTAAACTGCAATTAAAAGCGGAGCGCAGCGCTAACTGCGCTATAAGTATTGCATTTCCGCAACCAACTCTTTGGACCGCAGTCACATGATTGCAGTCCGATTGCGGTCCAATTGCAATTAATTGGAACGCGAATTGCAATCCTGCGCTCCAGGAATTGCAATTCGCCTGGTAAGAGAACCGCAGGCCACTCTGTATCATATAATTGTCTCTCAATAACAACATAGTGAAGTTTGAACATCAACGCCCTGCGATTTTTTCTATTGTTCAGTGCGCGAAATGTACACTGCTATTACGCACATTTTTAACGTTAATTATGGTGTAGCGATATAGAGAATAGTAGGTTAGTGCCGTGAATGGGAAAAAATATCCGGCAAGGCTCAATAATTTCTTTATTTCTCATCAGAAGTATATGTTGTGACCACTCATTTGAACCGTCTCGCCGAGCACATCCCGTTTCTGTACCGCGCCAGATATTGTTTGAGATTCACGGCACTAACCTACTATTCTATGTATCCCGACAACACCTACAAATAGCTTTAAAATGCAAAAAAAATAACCCCAGCCACCGCACATATTCATACGCAGTGATTAGGTCGTATTGACAGGATATAACAAATGTTTCACGGCACCGTGTTTCACGGCACATAGGCACTGTGTTGACGGGATAAATAGTGCAACATGTTGCCCATAAAGCGGACAACAGCTGAGCCTAAATATGAGGATGCACTTCGGACTAATTGATATGTGGCTGTGACTGGATACATCAAGATACGCACTGTGTTGACGGGATAAATAGAGAATAGTAGGTTAGTGCCGTGAATGGGAAAAAATATCTGGCAAGGCTTAGGAAACGGGATGGGCGAGGCTCTGCCGAGCCCATCCCGTTTCCGTGCCGCGCCAGATATTTTTTCCCATTCACGGCACTTACCTACTATTCTATTTATCCCGTCAACACCTACAAATAGCTTTAAAATGCAAAAGATAACTCCGGCCACATCCTCAAAATCGGAGAATCGACTAGAGTGATAACCGCATCACAACTTTTATTGTTGCTACGCACACACAAAATAAGTCTGTGCCTTTTGGAAGCAAACATCGCTTAATGTCACTGTAGTTTGGCATATTTCACACACAATTCTTTTTACACGTATTTCTACTTTTAATAATGTCGAATATCATGAATATTAAAGTATATTTAATAATTACACAGCTGTGTAAACACGTGTGTTCATGAGATTTTGGAGCGGCAACTTACTCGTTGCGTTTCAAACACACTGTCACTGGGCAGATATTTTACAATTAACAGCATGTACAGTTACTGTTTGTACACATGGAAGTTGTTGATGTTCAGTGTGGCTCCAGCAAATAGTGACTGGACATATTGCTGATTCGTATTACTGGATATTGTCAGCGATTGAAGTGCGACATCACTCTGTCTCTGGCCAGTCTGGGTATGTAAAGTTTCATTTTCACACGTGTTTACACTTGTCATAGCCATAGCAGAATTCCCATTGCAGCACTTGTTATCATTTTACATTATTTCATAAGTAAGTGCCAAATCTCAAATGTCAGCGCTTTTCTCAAGCGTATCATTTTGTTTACAAGACTTCACCTAAATGTCAAAGGTTACTGTGTCAAAGTAGTTCTAAAGCATTATTGAAACACATATTCATACGCAGTGATTGGGTCGTATTGACTGGATATCAAAAATGTTTCACGGCACCGTGTTTCACGGCACATAGGCACTGTGTTGACGGGATAAATAGTGCAACATGTTGCCCATAAAGCGGACAACAGCTGAGTCTAAATATGAGGATGCACTTCGGACTAATTGATATGTGGCTGTGACTGGATACATCAAGATTTCAAGCATACTAATTAAGTCTTTTTTTAAAAGTAATAAAGAACTTCACAAATATTGGCAATATTAGAACAGGCTGTATCGTCAAACTCCGTCTGTTTGTTGAGACGATTTCAAAGAAAATATACAGAAAACAACTATGCCAAACACACACATGTGTCAAGCTGCTTCGTTTTAAGCACAATATTCAAATATTTTGAAATAAAAAAATTGACAAATATTGTGCCGGTATCACTTCCGTGAACAAGTTGGAATTACCAAGTGACAAGTAAAGCGGCGAATTGTTTTGTCACATGCGACCTCTTATCGGGTTCCCGTCAACTAGCGTGTCCCCACAGGGCGATAAAAATACACAACCAATTTGGCCGTGCATGAGAAGTATACACAACAGCATGCGTTACTCTTGCCCAGATAATTCTGAACATCTAATGCAAATTCGCAAGCTGCTTGATTGTCTGAGCCTGAGCTGTAGCACAGCTCAGGCTCAGACAATCAAGCGGCTTGATTTCACGTACAGTATCCAAATAATTTGAAATAGGGAAATTGACAAATAAATATTTGCAGGATTAATGGAGGCGGTAGTGTGATACGCTACATTCATATCCAAGAAAAGTAAAAGGTGTATGATCACGTGGTACTAACAACAACGACAAGTACTGAACTTTCCAGAATCCATCTGATTCAAAGTACGTATTCTATTATAGTGTCCTTATTACGTAACGGATTTTGATGAAATATGGCGCATCAAACGCGTCTTGTTAAGCTGCATTTGGCGGTCTCTGTATTTTCGCCCAAACTTCTGTCGTTTTTGCGAAAATCCATGGACCACCAAATGCAGCTCATGAAGACGCATTTGCTGCGCCATATTTCATCAAAATCCGTTTCATATTAAGGAAAATATCAAATAATACTTTCAAGATTTCAACACTTTCAGCCACTGTTGTTGTTGTTATAACCACGTGATCATGCACCTTGGCACCTATATCCGAGTGTCGGTGTTCTGCTTGGACGGGTAGCTTTAATGTTTCGGTCAATGGAGCTGCTGAATGTTTAGCTTAAAAATAGTGAACCGGCTTGCATAGCTTTACAATTCCGGTCCTCTGAGTCATTCGGTTAAACACAGTGCGAATGTGCCGTGAAACACGGTGCCGTGAAACATTTTTGATATCCAGTCAATACAATTTTTGCATTTTACAGCCATTTGAAGGTGTTGACGGGATAAATAGAATAGTAGGCTAGTGCCGTGAATGGGAAAACATATCTGGCGCGGCACGGAAACGGGATGTGCTCGGCAGAGCCTCGCCCATCCCGTTTCCTGAGCCTTGCCAGATATTTTTTCCCATTCACGGCACTAACCTACTATTCTCTATCTATTTTCTTTATTTCTGAACCAAAGTATATGTTGTAACCACTCATTTGAACCGTCTCGGCGAGACGGTTCGAATGAGTGGTCACAACATATACTTCTGATGAGAAATAAAGAAATTCTTGAGCCTTGCCGGATATTTTTTCCCATTCACGGCACTAACCTACTATTCTCTATTAGTATACATGTAAGTTATTGTTCACATATTGGATTTTAAAGGAATTAAATACAAGGGAGCACTAGCGACCGCAGCATTTAGTTCCTTAAACATCCAATATTCATTTGGCTTTTATTTAAAGGTGGGAATTAACTCGAACAACTTCTATACCCGGGATATAGCCCAATAAAGAAGCGGGCCGATGGTTGTCGGCCTGGTTTATATTTCTGAATGTTGATAAATGTTGCATTTATTCAGGCTCCAAATCTAAAATGTGAACAATAACATATTTAAAGTTCAGCCATGTTTACTATGCATCTCCCATCCGAATATTGATTTTCCACTTCCCGTCGAACAATTAATGATTAAATATGGTAATGTGTAACTTATTGGGGTTAAATCTTGCAATATGTGAAATAAGTGGAGCTCGATTGGCTTAGAAAGTAGAGCGAACTATAATGTGGGATATTCAGTTTATTGGCAAAAATCCTTAATTGATAAAAAAAAAGTCTTATCCTTTAATTGTCAAAAACAATTCTGGAAAATCCAGAGGGCAACCTACAAGCACTGATAGTTTTCTTGAACCCTTTGAACCCGAAAGCCCGTTAGCGGTTTATGCAAACAGCGTGGATCCAGATGAGACGGCTCGTACCGAGCCGAGCCGTCTCATCAGGATCTGCACTTTTCGCAAGTAATTTTCATATTTTTACAACAAAACCACCTCCTTTTTCATAAATGGATTAATCTGAGAATCTGTTTGTGAAGATTGGATTGGTCCTTGAATAAACAGACCACCGTCCATTCCAGTTACTTATATGTTGGGTTGAACGGATTAATGTTTCGGTCAATCGAACTGCTTAATTTTTACCTTAACAATAGTGAACCGGCTCGCAAAGCTTCACAGTTCCGGGCCTCGGAGTTATTCGATTAAAATAATTACGTAGACTATGCAATATTCAGTCTATTGGCAAAAAGCCTTAACTGATAAAAAATGTCTTATCCTTTAATTGTCAAAAACAATTCTGGAAAATCCAGAGCGCAACTTGCAAGCACTGTTAGTTTTTTTAATGATGAACATACACGTCAAGTGGCGCTATTTGACGAGGCGCGCAGGTGCAAAACTGTCGTTTCGCATTTGTCTCAGAAACATGTGGCAAAGTGCGATATGACACGCACGATCGCATTTAACTAGTGGTGCAAACCAGAAAAGAAAATGATAATTCACATATCGATAGTGGATCAATTCTTCGCTTAGTAAATTGTAAGTGATGAAACATGATTTGCAAAATGTAAATAATCGAATTTAACGACGGTACTGGCTCCATGAACTTACATGTTGTCTCCCAAGAAGGGGAGAAAGGAAGGAGGTGGATACAGAGGAAACCGGTCCCAGGGGGCCTAGCTCCTATTACATCAGTCCATCTGGGGGCCGTTTCCCTAAACTTCGTACGACTAAAATGTTCGTAAGTGCAAAATTATGATAGTCTGTAAATTTCACATTAACACTATTTTCTTGTAAACAATTATTGGATTTACATTTATTGAGCTCAATAAATGTAAATCCATCAATTGAAATTTACAGACTATTCTAAATCTGCACTTACGAACATTTTAGTCGTAAGAAGATTTGTGAAACGGGGGCCGTTTCACTAAACTTCGTACGACTTAAATGTTCGTAAGTGCAAAATTATGATAGTCTGTAAATTTCACATTAACAATGTTTTCTTGTGAATAATTAATGGATTTACATTTATTGAGCATAGGCTGCATATGCAGCCTATGCTCAATAAATGTAAATCCATCAATTGAAATTTACAGACGATCTTAAATTTGCACTTACGAACATTTTAGTCGTAAGTAGTTTAGTGAAACGGGCCCCTGGTTTCCATAGTTTCAAATCTGATACACGGGACCGTTTTTTAAAGTCCCCATCCGAAAGGACTAGTAGAGTAGGAAATGGAAAGTATCTCAGAAATAGTGACGCCCTATGATGCATTACATGGTAAAACTAGTTGTATACACCGATAAGGAGATAGAAAGAACCAAGAAATGGACGTAGTAAGTTAGTACGTGTACGGAAACAAAATGTATTTTCAACCCACCTGTAATACAGACGTTACTAATATCAAGGTGTACGGTCACGTGGTTTCCGAACCCGATTTTCCGACTTGACGTAATCTGTGACGTCATTTTTACAGTAGATTTTCATTAAACGGATTTTGATGATATGTAGCGCACCAAATACGATGGCATATGTGTTTTATGGGTGCTCTGAAAGTTCTTTACAAAAACTTATAATATAACTTATAATAAATTTCACAAAGAATCGAGTACCGTTTATTTCTTACATTCACGTGCTGTAGTTTTTATTTACATTTACGGTAACCGATTCTTCGTCAAAACGACATAGTTATGAGATTAAAGCTGCCTATACAATAAAGGGCAACGTGTACCGCATTTGCTGCGGTATGTGTCATAAAAATATGTCATTCCTTTAGTAAGATATTAAAGGAAATCTACTGTAAACACATCTAAAAAACATGACGTCATGCCGTTCGGAAACCACGTGATCCCCCACCTTGAATATTATACCAGTTATGAAATATACGGGATATACACACGAATTCTCGCGAAACCCCGAATGTACAAATATATGTATAAGTTATTATTATTCACATATTGGATTTTTAAGGAATTAAATGCGAGGGAGCGATTGCGACCGCAGCATTTAGTTCCTGAACAAAATCCAATATGTGAACAATAACTGACGTATAGTTCAGCCATGTGTACAACGCAATGTCCCATCCGGGTATTGATTTTCCATTTCATGTCGAACAGTTAATCATTAAATCTGGTAATACACAATTTACTGGGGTGAAACGTTTGCAACCTGTGACATAAGTGGAGCACAATACTGTCCAGCGATTAGCTTAGAACGGTACGTGTAATACGTTAGTCAGTTTATGTGAAATGGATATACATAACATGTACTATTCTAACTTACAATTTACATATTGAAATAAATATTCATACATGTACATGTAATACGTGTTTGTGACTGGATGCATGGGGCTTATCGGTTTTGCGACCAGTGTAGATCCAGATCAGCCTGTGTATCCGCACAGTCTGATCAACATGTGGCTTTGACTGGAGAAATGGGGCTTATGAGTTTTGCGACCAGTGTAAATCCAGATCAGCCTGTGCATCCGCACAGTCTGATCAGGATATACACTGATCGCCATTCCATCGATGTAGAAACCTGTCGTGATTCTAACAAGCAATATAGATGGTTATGAGTGTGCTGTTTGATCAGGACCTACGACAAATCCCATATGCCTCATTTCTCCAGTCAAAGCCCCGTATGTGTACATGAATACATGATGTGAAACGGCTGTCAATAACATGTACAGTGTAACGTCTCTACAACAGCCACTCATTGGAAGACGCATAACTGGCTGTTGTAGAGAGGCGGCTGTTGTAGGGAGGTTAATGCTGCATCTAATTTTGTCGTCTGCTGTTTATTTACATGGTATTTTCTTCGATAATTCTCATCAAATACATGCTTTGACAGCATTTTAGAATCATTTCCAACGAAATAAGGCAAAAGCAACACCAGACGACTATTTTCGTGTACAGCAGTCTAAGGGTTAGATATAGAGGAAATCATCCATTTGGGATATAAAATAGCGGCTGTTACAGAGAGGGTGTTGTTGTAGAGAGGTGGCCGTTCGGGGAGGTTCGACTGTACCATCCAAACTTACAATTTCCATATTGGAATAAGCAATCATAATACAAGCGTTTTAATAGTTTCCTTCCATTCAAAATAAATTGTTCTATACGTGTGTCAATGTGTTTAATCACGTGGTTACCACAACAACAACAATGTTTGAAAGTGTTGAAAGCGCATCCCTTCCAAAGTAAGTATTATTTCATATTTTCCTTAATATGAAACGGATTTTCAGGAAATATGGCGCATCAAACGCGTCTTCATGACCGGCATTTGGTGATATCGGGACTTTTTGCGAAGAATCGATTTTTGTGTGAATCCTTCGAAAAACGACAGAAGTTTGGGCCAAAGTACCGAGACCACAAAATACAGCTGAACGAGGCGCATTTGATGCGCTATATTTCATTAAAATCCGTTACATAATAAGGACAATATAACAAAATACGTACTTTGAATCGAAGGCGCTTCTGGAAGTTTCAGTAATTGTTGTTGTTGTTGGAACCACGTGATCATCCACCTTGTTTGTGGTTGTTTGAGATGTAGAACTTTATAATCGAATGAGTAGTTAGTTTCGTATATGTAGCCATTTCTTAGAAGTAGCAAGCCGACGGCATGGACTTAAATTGGATTGGTAATATTTACACAACGGCCTGCGCTAATCTCGCCAATAATTGTATTTCAAAATACTTAAATATGTGCTTGAAATCAAGCGGCTTGATTTCCTGTGATCAGAAAATCAAGTTGCTTGATTGCGAGTTGGCAGTTGGCAGTGCCAATAGATGTTCAGAAACGTTGATAATCTGGACAAGATTAACGCAGGCGTATGTGTTGGCACTTGTTGAAAGTAGCCAGCCGACGGCATGGCCGTACATTGGTATAGTTACAGTACCGCCGACGCTAATCTTGCCAATAATTGTCCTTCAAAACACTTGAATATGTGTTGTGCCTGGAATCAAGCGGCTTGATTTTCAGAGCCTGAGCTGTGCAACAGCTCAGGCTCCGAAAATCAAGTCGCTTGATTGCGAGTTGTCATCGTTAATAGATGTTCAGAACAGTTGATAATTTGGACAAGGTTAACGAAGGTGAGTGAATTGGCACTTGTTGAAAGTAGCCAGCCCACGGCACGGCCGTAAATTGGGATAGTTACACAGTGTTAGCTGTAATGTCATTCGGATGTCAACTACGATGCCAGAAATAGCCGTAATTCACTGCCCACAGACATGGAAGTACGTATCACTATCACATCGACGCAAAACGGACATGCGTGCATTTGACACCGGCTGTCAAAAGCGTCACTACACTGTTTGCACCAATCGAAAATGCTGGTCCGTATGTACATGCAGTTTATGATGTACGTACTCTCGTTTCCCATTGAAACACAATGCAAATCAAGATTTCAATATCTTTTCTATATTTACGTCTCGTGAGTTGATAGAGGTCAGCGCCGGGACTATTTTTCACCTCGCAAAATAGTTCCTCTAAATCACCACTAATTTGTTTATTTTATTTAGATTTTGTATACTTTTTGAAGCACATATAAATTGCGAATGATGTACATGTACGTATATAATAATTTGTCTGTAGATATATGCACGAGCACCGCAGCGTAACGATATTGCGCTCCTAAAGTCCTATTGCGCTTTTCTGCTCCTTACCTATTTGTATATACTAATATCGTATACATATCGTAATCGTATAGTATTGGTATATTTAATGAGCATGTCATATGATCATATACTATTGGTATGTTTGTACCGTATCATCGTATAGTACAGTTTGTTTACATTATACCAACGTACTATACGAATATTCATTTATACCGTACACAAATCTGGTATGTTTGTACGATATAAACGTACCAGAATTATACACATGTATAAACATCGGATAAACGTACGATTTGAATGGTATATCTATACGATATTGGTTGGTATGTACGGTAAACATACCGTACGTTTATATTATATGCATATCGTATAGAAAACATATCGTATTGGTATAGTATACGTATAGTATTGGTATAGTACGTATAGTTGACCTGCAGAAAAGCGCTACTGTACGCATCAAATAACTTTTTTATTTTTTTTATTTGATTATAGTGCAAATAGTGGTCATAGTAGGCCCTGGTCGTTTTGTGCCAATACGGTCACTGATCTACTGATCTACTGTGACAGTGATAACTGATCAATGGGGCTAAAATAGAAAGAAGCGTTCATGGTTTTATTCCAGTAAATTGAAAGTAGTACATAATGGAGAAATAGTGCGAACCATTTTGCTTGCTTTGAACTAACAGTTTGTGGTTTCTGGCGAATTTCGGATTTGAATTATTAGAGGTACATATTCATTTACTCCTGCAACAAAAATATTGAGAGAATTTTCATCTTACTACCTATATTGATACGTCACATGACCCTATCATTCGTTGATCCATTCCCTAGCGTCTGCTATTCTAATCCGAGTCATGGGTACATGTATGCCTTACATGATTGTCAACACCTTGTTTTCTCCTAATATTTACTGTCCACAAGCTAATTCATTATGAAATTGTTAGTCTGACAGAAAGTATTCCATTCTATACGAATTTTAAATAAATCCAGGTGACACATGTCTCTGTTAAATTATATAGTGGCAAGCAATGGTTGAATGTAACCTCATAAATACTCCAAATAGTTGAATTTCCGATAAACAAACATCTCCTAAACAAATCCCAAACGTTCGGCGCCCCGCAGGGGACATGGATTCTTTTATTAATTCGTTCCCACGAAACAACAATTCGTTCCCTCAATTTAGCAATTCGTTCCCACAATATAATAATTCTTTACCTCGAATTAGCAATTCGTTCCCACGATATAACAATTCGTTCCCTCGAATTAACAATTCGTTCCCACGAAATGACAATTCGTTCCCTCCATTTAACAATTCGTTCCCTCGAATTAACAATTCGTTCCCACGAAATGACAATTCGTTCCCTCCATTTAACAATTCGTTCCCACGAAATAAGAATTCGTTCCCACGAAATAAGAATTCGTTCCCACGATATAGCAATTCGTTCCGGTGGGAAAGAATTGTTAAATTGAGGGAACGAATTGTTATTTCGTGGGAACGAATTGTTAATTCGTGGGAACGAATTGTTAAATTGAAGGAACGAATTGTTAATTCGTGGTCACCCAGACAGTTCCCAAACGCGACTAATTTAAATGAACTGCAGATTGGGGTTTCATGGTAATTTCGCCATCTAAGAAGCAATTTTCTGATTGTTCAATGGCATGTGCCTGACTGTCTGTTGACCTCTTCCAAACCGGACATAATGGAGTCTTCCCGGTGGGATATATTTATAGAATAGTAGGTTAGTGCCGTGAATGGGAAAATATCTAGCAAGGCTTAGGAAACGGGATGGGCGAGGCTCTGCTGAGCACATCCCGTTTCCGTGCAGTGCCTGATATTTTTCCCATTCACGGTACTAACTTACATGTACTATAAATGGCTTTAAAATGAAATATAATAACCCCATCCAGCGCACATATTCATGCGCAGTGATAAGGTCGTATTGACTGGATATCAAAAATGTGTTGACGCGATAATATTTTGACACGGCTGTCCGCCTGCCATTCTGATAAACGAGGACACACCTAGTTCTACAGTAACTAAGTCTATCGATTATTTAAAGTGGAATAAATCCACTTGATAAGGTCGTATTGACAGTATAGGAAAACTGTTTCACGGCATCGTGTTTCACGGCACATACGCACTGTGTTGACGGGATAAAAATTGGACACGACTGTCCGCCTGCCATTCCTCGCACAAGAGGACACACCGAGTTCTAAGTATATTTATTATTTAAAGTGGAATAAATCCACTTTTTAATTTCTTAAAATGATAGGGTTTGATCAAATGAAATGAATGCTGAAAACCGCATGCAAAAATAACAAATACTTCAAAAGTTACAAAGGTTTGAATTTTGTAATCAGCTGAAATATACGCGTTCCACTATGGCGTCATCAATGACAATTATTTCCTATAATTATTGATATTAACTCTAATATTTTGTTCTTATTAGTGAATTATATGAACTTGATATTACAAGATTCAGAGAAAACATGTAAAAAAAACATATTTTTATTAAAAAAAAATATTTCGCTTTCTTAAAATTGGGTTGAAAATAATTTGCATAAATATCTATAAAATGTACTGATATGAAAATTATATTAACTTTCGATCAGATTCACAATTTTCGATGGCGTTTTTACTATTTAATTCACCTTAAAGGTGATCTGCTATTCAGGTTGACTCATTATCGACAACATATGTTACAGAAACAACTATATAGATAATTTAGGTTTGTGCCGTGAATGGGAAAATATCTGGCAAGGCTTAAGAAACGGGACACGGAATGCTATGTTTTGCAGAAAACAAAGATGTCACAACAGCGTGTAAAAAAACGACCTGTTCCAGAACGTTTGGCGTCGATTGTTACAATGAACGGACAGTACAACATGGTATACTTTATTGGAGACAGACAATCCCTTATATCACAGGTTCTTGAAGAACGGTTCATATTTCGGTGTTTTATGGATTAGTTCGGTAATCTCAGGTGGTTAGGGTGCATTGTTACCAACATACATTTTACGTCACCTCCCGTGAATTACACATACAAGTACGGTAATTTGGGTTATGTTGACAGAATAAAACGGGTCCGAAAGTTCGGAACGGTGAAAGTGTAGATAATTGACGATTTATGATTGGGCAGTAGTAGTTGCACAAAACTGTGTACATTACCCAAAGCCAACGAAATCTACCAAAATCTACCCAAAATCCACCAAAATATGCTATTCAGAGGAATAACCATCATTAGATTAACTGAATGGCGACTAGCGTAGACCCTGTCTGATCAGGGTCTACGCTTGTCGCACCAGAGGTTCTTAGAACGGTTCATATTTCGGTGTTTTATGGGTTATTACGGTATCTGGTGGTTTGGGTGCATTGTTACCAACATACAATTTACGTCACCTCCCGTGAATTACACATATAAGTACGGTAATTTGGATTATGTTGACAGAATAAAACGGGTCCGAAAGTTCGGAACGGTGAAAGTGTAGATAATTGACGATTTCTGTCGTGTGTGATGGTTGAGCATTATTAGTTGCACACAACTATGTAAGTTACCCAAAACCAAAGAAATCCACCCAATCTACCAACATACCCACATGACACTAAATTAACTGTTACTACGCTGAATTAAATTTTGTTGTCTGCTGGAAATGTTTTATTTTCAATATTTTTCGATAAAAACCTGTTTTGACAGCGCATGAGAATCGTCTCCACTCATGTGCTGCCAAAACATGTTTTTTTGCAATTTTCGTCCCCGCGTAGCGAGGGTTAATAACCATCTGTTCTACTGACACCTGTGCGTATATTGCAGGGTCCAGGGGCCCGTTTCACTAAACTTCGTACGACTAAATTGTTCGTAAGTATAAATTTAGGATCGTCTGGGAATTTTAATATATGGATTTACATGTATTGAGTATAGGTTGCATATGCAGCCGATGCTCAATACATGTAAATCCAATTATTGTTTAAAAGAAAACATTGTTAATGTGAAATTTACAGACTATCATACTTTTGCACTTACGAACATTTTAGTCGCACGAAGTTCAGTGAGACGGCCCTAGGCATGTTTCGTTGGAATGATAGTGTTGGATTTGTGTTGGGAATTCGGATGCACGTGTACAGTACAACAATTGTACATCCAAATTAGATAGCATCAATCAAGTTAATTGTAATCCAGAAACAATGCAGTCACTTACCGGGGTCCTCCTGCGGCACACCTATGTATCCCGGGGACGGGGACACCCTGTGCATGGCTATATACTTGTAGTCCGTTGATGTAGACACTTACATGCACCAAACCGCCTGCGTTAATGTTGCATATAGGCTATTTGTAGTGTTGACGGGATAAATAGAATAGTAGGTTAGTGCCGTGAATGGGAAAACTATCTGACAAGGCTTTCCGTGCCGCGCCAGATATTTTTTCCCATTCACCGCACTAACCTACTATTCTATTTATCCCGTCAACACTACAAATAGCTTTAAAATGCAAAACAAATAACCCCAGCCGCATCCTCAAAATCGGAGAATCGACTAGTATGACAACCGCACATATTCATACGCAGTCGTTTTGACAGGATATCAAAAATGTTTCACGGCACCGTGGTTCATGGCACATGCGCACTGTGTTGACAGGATAAACATAGATAACAGGTTTGTTTCCAATTTCTCATTGAATGTGGACATCCTGAGACCACTTCTTTCAAACATTGTTGAAAATATAAGACTATCATATGAAAAGTATGTATATATTAACCATTTCACACCTAAGTAACTGGAATGGATTTGATATATTAATTTTGTAAACCTTCACAAAATGGTTTTCAGACTTGTCCATTTATTAAAAGGGGTATTTTTTGTTCTAAAACATATGACAATTACTTTCAAAAAATGCAGATCCTGATGAGACGGCTCGTTACGAGCCGGCTCATCTGGGTCTGCACTGTTTGCATAAACCGCTATAATAGCGTGCTTTCGGGTTCAAAGTGTTAACATTGCACCAATATCTCTTGCTGAAATATGTATCGAAATCAGATGGTTTGTACCAGTGGAAAATAAAGCAATTGTCATTGTCCAGCCATTGTATTACAACGTGAACAAAACACTATCGCATGTATACAATGTAATATTTGACAGTCGAAAACACAAAACTCCGGAATTGTAAAAATGAGCGCCACACACACATATTCCTCCGCTGAAACAAGATGCGCTACGGAGCAAATACTACATGTATTATAATAACTGATATGACATTTCGTTTGACCAGCAGAAACGAACCTATTGACGCGTCAAACCAACGTAGGAGCTGATATAGAGACATGCACAGACATACATAATTATTCGAAAGCCTATGATTTGCATTACGTTCATTTACATTGTAACATTATGTAGTATCAATGCACGGTGATGTGCATACGAGCAGAGAACATTGCACAGAAGTGGCGTACACCATCGCCTGCGTTAATCTTGCCAATATTATCAACGTTTCCCAACATCGATTTACAATCTCAACTCGCAATCAAGCAATTTGATTGCCTGAGCCTGAGCTACAGCTCAGGCTCAGGCAATCAGCTGCTTGATTTCACGCACAATGTTCCCGGATTTTTGAAGTAAAGAAACTGACAAATATTGACATGATTAGCGCAAGTGGCCGTGTATAGTATTCGTTGTATACGGCTACGCTAGTAAGGTTCTGATCACTGGCACCAGATCTGAGGTTGGCACAGAGAGCACGGTGGCTTCGATTCATCAAATATTGGCGTTGACATTTGGCGAACACTTGCCCTTAATTACTTTATTGTTTCTCAAGTACCAGGGGACAAGTGTACATGTATGGCATAGTACATACATAGTTCCAGGCTATTGTATGTTGGTATTAAGTTTATCAGGCACGGCTAGGAATTCCGAGGTTTACAGATGAATTCCAGCCGTCTCCAGGCCAGGCCTGATCTGATATTTTTAAATAGAGAATACCAGGCTATATATATATATATATAGTGTACTTTGGTATTAAGTTCATCAGGCACGGCTAGAAAACGCGTAGGAATTCCGAGGTGTATCGGTGAATTCCTACACGCCTGATAAATCTGATATTTTGTACATAGTGGATTTTGGTATTAAGTTTATCAGGCACTGCTAGGAAACGTGTAGGCACTCCGAGGATTCATACCGTTTCCAAGCCGAACCTGATACAATTGGTATGTATTACATAGAGAATAACCAGGCTAGTGCATTTTGATATCAAGTTTATCAGGAAAGGCTACAAAACGCATAGGAATTCCGAGGTTTACAACCGTCTCCAATTTATTACAATGAGATAACACCAGGGTGTTGGATCACGTGGTTTCCGAACCCAATTTTCAGACGTGGCTTAATTTGTGACGGCATTTTTTACAGTAGCTTTTCTTTAAAATCTTCCTAACAAACGGACGGATTTTGATGATAATTATGTAGTGCACCAAATACGATGGCACATATATTGTATGGGTGCTCTGAAAGTTATTTACTTTTAAAGACAATCGAGTACTGTTTATTTCTTACAATTACGGTAACCGATTCTTCGTCAAAACGACAGAATTATGAGATTGAAGCCGCCTATACAATAAAGGCCAACGTGTACCGCAATTGTTGCGCTCTATTTCATAAAACTATGAATTCCATTAGAAAGATATTAAATACAATCTCCTGTAAACACATCTAAAAAACATGACGTCACGCCGTTCGAAAACACGTGATCCCGCACATTGTAATACCATGCTATTGTATGTTGATATCACGCGTATCAGGCTAAACGCCTAGTCCCACTGCTCCGTTTCTCCTTCCGTTTCCTATCCGGTTGGCATCCGGAATGTACTAGCAGATACTAGCAGGGAACGAAATGATGCGGACCAAGTTTGGAATGGACTAGTAGTATACTTTTAATTCAGCTCCGTTTCGCGCGAAACGAAACGTCATCCGTTGGGAGATTTTGAAAATTAAGAAGTGTTTAAAATAATCGCCAGAACGTCTCCGTTCGCTCGTTCGGAAGCAGGTCGGGTGGGATACTTATAGGGTACGATCAGATCGTATGCCATGCTGACGAGGTTTGGAACAGTCGGAACACGCACGTTTCATACGGTTTGGTCGGACTGCCGTTTGGTTTGGTTCGATCCCAGCCAGCATCTTACCAGTACAAAACGTATCGCCCTATCATCGCACCATCTGCAGTTCTCGGATGGCATTTGTTGAGCGTTCAGTACAAATCCTGCTAGTACTAAACGACACATGTCCGCACTCTACCAGTATCCCACCCGGTCTATCCTCCTCTATCCACACCCTGTACGATCAAAACTATAAGTATGCCCCCAGCAACCGCCTAGTTCCCTTTCCGTAACTAGGCGGATGCTGGGGGCATACTTGTTGGTCGGATGGGCAACGGATGGAATTTCAAATTTTGCTACATACTGACCGTTTCGCCACATTTTGGTCGGAGCGAGGTCGGATAGAGAAACGTAGCAGTGGGACTAGGTTACATGTATAAGGAATTCCTACCGTTTCCGAGCCCAGCCTGATTAAATTCGTATGTCTTACACAAATAATATGCAACGATAGGACCTGTTGATATAAATTGTATCAGGCAAGGCTAGGAAACGAGTAGGAACTCCGAGGCCGGTCAATGAATTCCTATCGTTTCCGAGCTGAGCCTGATAACATTTACATTTCCAGTCTAGCGTATGTTGATCAGGCAAGGCTAGAACACGTGTATGAATTTCAAGGCGCTGATGATAACACAAAGTCATGTTCGTGACTGGAAGAATGCATGGAGATACAGTTGTACATGTAAAAACGTTACGCATGGACGAGTGATTTTTGCATTTGGTTATCCGGCGTGTTTGACATATAAAACTGTCAAAGCTGTATTAACAAATTATTAATAAAGAGCACACACATGC
Organism: Conchocele bisecta; assembly: GCA_029237695.1. Classification (NCBI taxonomy): domain Eukaryota; kingdom Metazoa; phylum Mollusca; class Bivalvia; order Lucinida; family Thyasiridae; genus Conchocele; species Conchocele bisecta. The sequence goes on from CM055271.1 coordinate 37,023,384, forward strand.
AGAAATTGCTTATTTTACCGTGTCAATGTATTTATCTGACATTTACATGTATATTTTGTAAATTTGAAAGCTTCATTTCGTTATGTTGAATGTTGAACAACAACTGGAGAAATGATGGCTTCGAAGGGAAAATTATCTCCCTGTTCTATTAGTTTTTTGCAATTTCCTAGTTCTACATCAATGAGTATTTGTTTAAAGGTATACACTATATAGTTTACTAAAGTTTGACCTACATACAACATGTTTGGGAAAGCACTTCGGTTGCTCACATTTTTTGAATGGGTTCAATTGTAGCCGTAGATTGTAGTCCAGATGATACGTGTGTTTTCGCAGCATACATAAATACAATGATCCGCATATCGATGTGCAATATGACGACTGCTGCTTCATACAGTCAAACTATTTACATATGCTCGCATACAATTTACATATACATGTACATATAAGTAAACATTATATGGGATACATGTACGGAGCAGGGGACATGGATTATTTTTTATTAATTCGTTCCCACGAAATAACAATTCGTTCCCTCAAGTTAACAATTCGTTCCCACGAAATGACAATTCGTTCCCTCAAGTTAACAATTCGTCCCCTCGAATTAACAATTCGTTCCCTCAATTTAACAATTCGTTCCCACGAAATAACAATTCGTTCCCACGGGAACGAATTGTTGATTCGTGGGAACGAATTGTTAATTCGTGGGAAGGAATTTTTAAATTGAGGGAACGAATTGTTATTTCGTGTGAACGAATTAATAAAACAAAATAATTATACATTCACTGCCGGGCTCCATATACATGTATGTGCTCTGTGATACGTGATCAATCCCGCATGAACTTCTATACGTGTACTGGCACGTGAAGATATCTAAATATGATAACACTCTTTCACTGGCATTTGCATTCAACGCCCCGTTTTCATAGAACAATGTACATACATGTATACAGTAGGTGGACAGAAGCAATTTCCCGAAAGTTAACATCCCATAGACTTACTATGTGTATCAAGCTTTACTCTCAAATATGTAGCTCAGTACATACTTTTACCAATTTGCATGACATATAAAGTCTTTTATAGAAAATAGATTTATGCAGAAAATGAATGTTGGTTACTGATTATCACAAGCAGTTCGGTAGATACATGTTTATAAATATGGCACAATTATTTGACATCACTTTTCAAGCGACGTCACCAGTGGCGTCAATGGGAGCAGCATTTCCAAAAGAATCACATATGTTTAACTGCATGCATCTTGTAAACTACTTTGAAAATTGAATACAAATATGAATCAAATTTTGCTCAAATCTATTGGCTACGCAATGAATTTTATGTCATTAAAATATGTACAGTATATTTGAAGTAACATACTAACAAGCACAGTTACAAATACATATAAGTCTATAGGATTTCAATGGGTGGGAAATGACGTGTCCAGCATCTGTATACACGTACTGGAAATAGATCACACGTGATAGCTACATATAGCTACAGTACAACCTCTCTACAACAGCCACCCATGGGAAGACGCAAAACTGGCTGTTATAGAGAGGTGGCTGTTGTAGGGAGGTTAACGCCGAATTAAATTTTGTCGTCCGCTGTTTATTTATTTTCTTTGATAATTCTCATCAAAACATGCATTGGCAACATTTTAGAATCATTTCCAATGGAAATGATTCTAAAATGCTGTCAAACCATGTTTTTATTGAGAAAGAAGGTAAAAGCAACAGCAGATGACAATGTCCGTGCTCAGCAGTCTAAGGGTTAGCTACAGAGGAGATCATCCATTTGGGATATAAAATAGCGGCTGTTATAGAGAGGGTGTTGTTGTAGAGAGGTGGCCGTTCGGGGAGGTTCGACTGTACCTGATACCTGATGCAATTTTCCCTGACTCTGATTTCGAGAAGCAATTTACAGACGAACCATCGATTGCCTGTGATCTATAATCAATGGCGATTAAATGTAGAATGGAATAAATGAATCAATTTCTGAGGTCATATACCGGATAGCATTCCCGATGTTATAGCGAACATGATTCCATAAATATACACATACATTATATATGATATATACTCGCATTCGGTATATTAACCCGAAATTTATGTACGTCGCCTTGCGTTACAGATAAAAAGTTCCGGTTTTATCCCGTCAACACAGTGCGTATGTGCCGTGAAACACGGTGCCGTGAAACATTTTTGATATCCAGTCATTACAATTTTTGCATTTTACAGCCATTTGTAGGTGTTGATGGGATAAATAGAATAGTAGGTTAGTGCCGTGAATGGAAAAAAATATCTGGCGCGGCACGGAAACGGGATATGCTCGGCAGAGCCTCGCCCATCCCGTTTCCTCAGCCTTGCCAGCTATTTTTTCCCATTCACGGCACTAACCTACTATTCTATTTATCCCGTCAACACCTACAAACGGCATTAAAATGCAAACAAATTTCCCCAGTTACCGCACATATTCATACGCAGTAATTAGGTCGTATTGACAAGATATCAAAAATGTTTCACGTCATTTCTGCGTAATTTCATAACATACGTTTACAAAATATACAATATTTTTTCATAAATAAGGTTAAAAGTTGGTTGAGTGCATGCGATGATTCCTCATATACTCTGAAAATGTTGTCAACATTTTACGTCATTTACGGAAAATAATGTACATTTTGTAAACGTGTTCCATGAACTTACGTATAACGTATATGTCGCGACCACCATTTGAACCGAGACGATTCAAATGAGTGGTCACAACATATACTTTCATTGAGAAATAACAAGAATACAAATAACGTATTTAATAAATTCCATATCCGTACATGTAAATCTGTATTCGGAAAGAAATGGGTCAATATCGTTGTGACATCTTCGATGAAGCCAGAGAAAAGATGTTGTTCACTTAGCTGCTCACTTAAAGGTACATGCCCACTCAGTAGGCACAAAATGTTCTTTATATCAGAGACATCATCTGTCAGAGACATTTTCTGGCAAAATACCCATTCATTCACCATTAACACACGTATTTTGATTGGCATTAGTATACATTTTATTTCAGACGTAAATTTCTACGCTGATATCAGGGGCGATAACCGTGTAACCTTTATAATTTATCCCGTCAACACCTACAAATGGCTTTAAAATGCAAAAATATAGCACAAGCCACCGCACATATTCATACGCAGTGATTAGGTCGTATTGACAGGATATCAAAACTGTTTCACGGCACGTACGCCAATAAGAATGACCGCATTTCAATGTCGCTTTTCTCACAAACAATGTGCAGAATAAGTCAGCATAATTTCTCATGACACACAACCGGCTACGTTAACATTGCCCAGGGGCCCGTTTCACTAAACTTCGTACGACAATAATGTTCGTACGTGCAGATTTATAATAGTCTGTAAATTTCAATTGATGGATTTACATTTATTGAGCATAGGCTGCATATGCAGCCTATGCTCAATAAATGTAAATCCAATAATTGTTTACAAGAACACATTGTTAATGTGACTATCATAATTTTGCACTTACGAACATTTTAGACGTACGAAGTTTAGTGAAACGGCCCCCAGCTGATTATCAACGCTTCCCAACATATATTGACAACGCCAATTCACAATTAAGCAATTTGAGTGTCTGAGTCTGAGCTGTAGCACAGCTCAGAATCAGCCAATCAAGCACGTTATTACGAATATATTTTCAGAAACTACGATAATCTGGGAAAGATTAACACACGCCGTTGTATATACGGTTGTTTATAGGTCCGTGACCATGCGTGTATGAATAAAGCGGTTGTTGTATGTTCCAGGAATACATCTACAACACAACTGTCACCATTATTTAAACGTGTAGAAGCGGCCATACATATCTTTCATCCACTCGGAATCCTTCGAACCATTCCGTAAATCGAGAATGCATATCGTATGACGCCATTTTATTTGTGACGCCATACACGCGGAAAGATGACTGTGGCCAGAATAGTATTTGATCAAGCCACATTCAATTAACTTATGTATTTGCGTTTTTGAATCATAATTGCTAGTTTTATCACCACAGGGTTAGTAACTAAGCTACGGAGTAGAAACTTTTAGATTTCATATACACCTACTTTTCAGAGGAACCTCTCTAAACCGGACACCCTGGGGTCCGCAGGGTGTCCGGTTTAGAGAGGTTCCACCTTAATATTTCAGCCATTGTGTTGAGTGTAGACACGTAGCAACGTGTACGTGTATGATTCTGTTTGGAACTACAGTGGAACCTCTCGTCCCCAGGGTGTCCGGTTTAGAGAGGTTCCTCTGGAAAACTACATCAAGACACGCGTGAGTGGTTTGTGATCATGAACGGACATTAACACAGGGCAGTGAAACATACAGAAATTAAGCACAACTAAACTTTATCCGTGTCATGTTATAGAGATGTTCCATTATATCATGCAATTAATTTACAAATGCTTGACATATCTATACATTTACATAACCACCCGCGCTAATTTTGCTAATATTTATTTATTTCAAATTGTGTGCTTGAAATCAAACTGTTTGTTTGTTGGCTGAAACTGAGATAGGTAACACAGCTCAGGCGCCGACATGCTTACAGTGGTGTCAACGTGTAAGTGCACATACGAACGAACACGACAGGTTGGAACCAACCTGTCGTGTTCGTTCGTGTGTGCACTTGCACGCTGACCCCACTGTATGTTTGATTGCCAGCTGGAAATCCCAATACATATTCAGAAGCTTTGATAATCTGGACGAGATGAACGCAGGAGGTCGTGTAACAAAGCTACGGAGTTAGAACTTTTAGTCCTCAGATACCTGTAACTAGAGCGCCATCGCAAAATACCGACTTTTTCGCCGCCAATAGACTGAATTTCTAGATCATATAAAGGCTAGTATATTCAATAGCCGAGAGGTTGAATTAAAATTCGAATATCACGTTGTGCATCTACACATCATACGAATGCTACATACCAAGTTTCAAGTCTCTAACTATCATTGTTTTAAGGTTTTACGACAATAGCAAAGTTCTAAGTCGACAATGGCGAGAGTATCCATAAGGGGGGTGGGGGGGGGGGGGGGGGGGTGAGGAATCGATTCAGATATCGACATTAACTTTGCGCATCTACACTTTGCGCATCTAAGTGTGAAGTTCCTACATATTACCGTTTTTTTTATTCTTAAAGGCAAACTTGCTGAATTGAAAATCGAAAGGGGAAGATAAGCCATGAACGGGGAGGGATCGAATGAAAAATCGAAATCATTTGCGCATCCACACAGTCGCACCATAAGGAAGGCACACGCATACAAAACCGCATGCACTAATCTTGCCAACATTTATGTTCTATATTTCAAAGTAATGTACGTTACCATTGTCCTTGAAATCAAGAAGCTTGGTTGTCTGAGCCTGAGCTGTGCTACAGCTCAGGCTCAGACAATCAAGTTGCTTGATTTCGGGCTGGAACTGGGAATCGATGTTCAGAAACGTTAATAATACGGACACCAATAACGCATGTGTACAGTGGGGTCGGCGTGTAAGTGCACACACGAACGAACACGACAGGTTGGAACCAACCTGTCGTGTTCGATCGTGTGTGCACGTACACGCTGACCCCACTGTATGTACGTGTAACAAACAAACAGTGAACTCACCATGACTGCCCGTGTGTTGGTGATCGGTAAGCCCGTTGACAATACTTTCCAGTGAATACGGCGTATTATGCATCTTGCCAAATAATATGAACTTAATTATAAATAAACAAATAATTAAGTCACGTTGTAAGTCTGTGATTATAGATTGAACACACACGTGTAGACGTTTACATAATTATAAATATAAACCATATTACGATGCGCACAACGGTATACATATCCCCACATTTCACCCATGTACTGTCTCAATAAAACACCTGCTTGAATTAAATGTATTCAGACAGTAAGACACATGATGTTTTTGTCACCGACAACAGCTTGCTCACGCGTATGAATACACTCTACAGCGTATTAATACAGAGTACATGTATAACATGTTGCCGCCATATTACTTGTCTTGCGCATGTCCACAGACCCGTGTCTTGTCCGTCAATAACGTCACGGGGAGTATGGAAACCCTGGCAGCGCGGTGAAAATGACGGGGATTAGGTGCAGCAATTACAACTGGTTGTATATCATATTGGCTGTACCAGGAGTCCGTATCGATTTTTGCAAGGCGACCTTTTTCAATTTGCCCTTTTATCGCGTTAGCTGATCAATGTCAACCAAAACCATATAGAGAGTCAGAGAACGTGTCATGTGACACCGACGACTTGGCCTGTGGGTCCAATATACAGCGGAGACGTACAATACTGGCTGCGCTAATCTCGCCAATATGTGTCCGTTTCGTTATTTCAAAAGAATACCCGAATCCTGTGCCTGAAATCGAGCAGATTGATTGACTGAGCCTGAGCTGTATTGCTTGATTGCGAGTTGGCATTAATTTACGAAATAGAATAGATGTCCAGAGACGTGGATAATCTGGGTAAGATTAACGCAGGCGGTTGTGCATTCGTTGAGAGAAAACAAGAAAACACGGTACGCCGGTGGAACATACGGTGTAGCATTTAAAAAGAATGCTTCTATAATTTATGTATTGACATAAAAATGGACGTTCGCAGTGAAATAACACGGTATATATTAAAATACACTTTCGTCTAATGCATAATTATGCAACTGATACTGCTAAAGAAAAAAAACAACAACATTATATAATCAGAACAGAACTTGCATAGTGTGCCTCTGATTAAACATGTTTTATAATTCGCCCTAATATCTAACCCAATCGCTGCCCAGTATTGAGCTCCGTTTATTTCGCATATTGCAAGATTTAACCCCAATATGTTACATATTACCAGATTTAATCAGTAATTGTTGGACATGAAATGGAAAATCAGTACTCTGATGGACGATGCATAGTAAAATATGGCTGCACTGTAAAAATGTTATTGTTCACATATTTGAGTTTTAAGGAACTAAATGCTGCTGTCGTTAGCGCTCCCTCGCATTTAATTCCTTGAAACTCCAATATGGGCACAATAGCTTACAGTGGGGTCAGCGTGTAAGTGCACACACGAACGAACACGACAGGTTGGAACCAACCTGTCGTGTTCGTTCGTGTGTGCACTTACACGCTGACCCCACTGTATAGTTCATACATTTGAGTTTTAATAAATTAATTTCGTAGCGACCGCCGGCGAGCGAGAAAATAATTTTTCAAAAATCCAGTATGTGAACTATAACGTACTTCTTGTTTACCAGCCCAGTCGCGAAGCTCCGCCCATAACAGTGATTTGTAATCGCTGTACTCGTATGTGATTGGCGGTGTGACACGAATTGAGCGCGTGTTTGGGCGGTAATATGCTTTGAGTCTCGTGAACTGATGACTCCAATGCATGCAATCAGTTCTAAATATAGCGCTGGACATTTAATGATTAATTAAAAACATATTGGCGAAAGCGTCGCAATATGTGATTAATTGAGACGAAATACCGTTCTTTCATTGGTCGAGAAACTAGGGTAAACAATAAATACTCTTAGACAGTTTTACCTGAAAATAAATAATGACATATTCATGGTTGAACTTCAATTCCAACTGCACCAGTGTAACGTGCTTTACTTCGAAATTATCACCGGATTATTGACGAATTCCTATTCAGCTATATGTAGCAGATACTGCATAAACACATTTTCGTTTAGTAACCGAGAAGAAAACTACGTTTATGCGATGGCTCTAAATAGTGCTGAGTGGAATCTCGTCAGTAAGCCGGTGCATTGATATTCGACGTGAAACATTATTTGTCCCGTCAACACAGTGCGTATGTGCCGTGAAACACGGTGCCGTGAAACATTTTTGATATCCTGTCAATACGACAACAATCACTGCGTATGAATGTGTGCGGTTGCTGGGTTCATTTTTGTTGCATTTTAAAGCCATTTGTATGTGTTGACGGGATAAATAGAATAGTAGGTTAGTGCCGTGAATGGGAAAAATATCTGGCAAGGCTTACGAAACGGGGTGGGCGAGGGTCTGCCGAGCACATCCCGTTTCCTAAGCCTTGCCAGATATTTGTTTCCCATTCACGGCACTAACCTACTATTCTCTATCTATTTTCCTTATTTCTGAACCAAAATATATGTTGTGACCACTCATTTGAACCGTCTCGGCGAGACGGTTCAAATGAGTGGTCACAACATATACTTCTGATGAGAAATAAAGAAATTCTTGAGCCTTGCCGGATATTTTTTCCCATTCACGGCACTCACCTACTATTCGCTATACGCCGATGGGGAGTGCGGCATCGCTGATTCTATCAAATAGTAACCGATGGCATCGTTATCACTACGCTCGCTGGCAGCCTTGCCGATAATATGAAAACTCAAACGTTAACGTATCTGCCTTGTAAACAAGGTGAACACATGCCATCAGTGACCTTGACATTGTGCTGTCAGACGTGGGTCGTATGCAAAGCAAAGCATCATCCGTAGACACACATTGTGGCCGAATATTATCAAAATCGGTGAAGAGGTTCATAAGTTATTGAATATAATAAAAACAACTTTAACATTTTAGCCTTAAAAGGTGAACACAAGTCCTCAACGACCTTGGGCGGACGGACGTGGGTCGAATGCAAAACAAAGCACCATCCCTAGATACACATGGTGACTAAATATGATCAAAAACGGTTCATAAGTTAATGAAATTTGAAATGTGTTACTTACGCACCCACGTACGTACGTAGGCACGTACATGGACTAGCGCTATATCCCCTCTTGCCTATCGGCGAGGGGATAATGAATGAACATACTCATGGACAAACGCTAAATCTAAGAAAACGCATTTTGTTCAATAAAGCATAATGAGCATAAAACAAACTCGCAAACGTAGATATGATATTGTTGCCGTTACACAACCGCCTGCGTTAATCTTGCCCGGATTATGAACGCGTCTGAACAGAAATTTACACGAGTCCTCCTATAATTTCCATGACTAATTTGTTGCCACGAGACTGTTTCTACACATACACATGCATTACATTGGAACCACCCGAAACCGAACACCCAGGTGACGTCCCCGTGTCATATACCCGATGTATAGTGAAGTCCCTCTAAACCGGACGTCCCGGTTTCATATACGCGAATTAAACCGGAACGTCTCTAAATAGGACGCGCTGGGACGTTCCACTGTCATATCCATGTACCAGTATTACATTGGAACCTCTCTAAACCGGACACCCTGGGGAACCCCCAGGGTGTCCGGTCTAGAGAGGTTTCACCGTAATGGATAATTAATACAATCTCCAAACCGGACACCCTGTGAGCGCCCTACAGCTTAAAGAAGTTCCATCGCATTATTGTGTGATTCGTACAATCTCCCGGGCGGTGACGACGTATACCGTCGTTTTCCCCTGCAGAACTACATATCCACATAATTGCCAAGCGACATCGGGCAATTCTGTCATTGGCATGTGTAAAATGGCCGTGTGATTTAAGCCAGAGATCTATTAGATTAGCCGCTGTGAAAATACGGCAATAATTCCGAGAGTTACAGGCGACTATGTGCATGCACATGTACTCGATCGCTGGCGCTAATCTTGCCAATATTTACCTTCTTTCTGGCTTTCAAAAGACTTGAAAATTGTGCTTTAATTCGAAGCGCTTGATTTGGCTGAGCCTCAGCTGTGCGACATCTCGGGTTCAGAAAATCAAATTGATTGATTGATTGCGAGTTGCCACTGCCAATATATGGTCAGAACCGTTGATATTATGGGAAATATTAACGCAGGCGGTTTTGTACAGATGTAATTTAATCGCTAATCCGCGACCGCGTCATCTCGCACCACCCATATATCTCTGAACATTGACGCCAGTCCTTGGACCCGTTTCATTACGATCATTTCACGACTGAAAGTACAAAATTATGGTAGTCGTTAAATTTCACATTTACAGTATTTTATTGCAAATGAATATTGACTTTACATTTATTGAGCATGACTATGCAGCCTATGCTCAATGAATGTCAATCCATCAATTGAAATTTCCATACTATCATAAATTTGCACTTAAGAACATTTTAGTCGTACGAAGTTTGATGAAACGGTCCCCTGATGTTGCATGCAAGTCCTGTAGACTTGATGTTAAGTGCGACAACCGTTGTTTATTGCTATTTCACAAAGCCCGTTTGATGCCCCGATATCGATAGTGAAATTCCAAATTATAAAGCGTTTGTCATTTGTGCTAAAGCTTTTGCACAGTGTGATTGTCATGTTCTAATAAAACCGCAGTATTAACTGAGTGCGAGAGTTGTCCCAGGAATAATTTGACTTTGGTGATAACTTAACTCTTTCAACCCTAAGGAACTGGAATAGACTGTGATATGCTAATGTTCCGACCAATCCAATGGTCACAAAATGATTTTCAGATTCGTCCATTTATGAAAAGGGGGTGTTCAAAAATATTGAAATTACTTTCAAAAAGTGCAGATCCTGATGAGACGGCTCGTTACGAGCCGGCTCATCTGGATCTGCACTTTTTGCATAAACCGATATAGCGGGATTCCGAGTTCAAAGGGTTAAAGGTACATGCCCACTCAGTAGACACAAACTGTTCTTTATATCAGAGACATCATCTGAGACATTTTTTGGCAAAATAAACATTAATTCACCATTTCCCCACGTATTGATTGGCATTATTGTACATTTTATATCGGATGTAAATTTCCACACTGATATCAGGGGCGATAACCGTGTTTCCTTAAGATGTTAACAGACATTGCTATTTATTCTCCGTATTTATTTTTGGATGTGCAAGTATCATACTTTATAATCTTTTGAAACTATTATTTTTTCAGGTGACGCATTTAATTAATATAAATAAATAAAAAATACCATGCCTCATTTGCATATGAAAATAGCCTGATGCCAACGCGCGTCACTATCAGTAAAATAAATATTACTGAATGATTGTATATGCATAGCGGGCACTCGTACTTTTTAGAACTGGTGGAATAGTGACACAATTATACACTTGTATAATTCCTATAAAGAACATGTTGTGCCTACTGAGTGGGATTGTACCTTTAAAATGGAGTAATCAATTAAAATATATAATTATGTCTTCTCTTTGACAACCATGCCGCAAAATAATGGTAAGATCCTGAACATGTGAGAACAAGAGAAAAGACGAAGGCAAACATACAAAACCGCCTGCGTTAACCGCCGATTTCACCAACATTGCAAAGTAAACTTTTCTAGCAAAGTATACTTTGAGGGAGAAATTTTCAATTTTAGGATAAATTTATTAATTTTTATTATACTGAATTTATTACATTATCACAGCCAAAATGGCTGTGATAATGTAATAAATTCAGTATAATAATTCTGCATACTTTTAATCATCAACTATATGCAGTCGTTAGTTCTATATGAAATAATGCATTTCGGGATAAATAAATGATTACTCCCTCAAAGTATACTTTGCTAGAAAAGTATAGTTTGAAATTTTGGTGAAATCGGCTACTGAACATCTACATGTATTGGCAAAGCCAACTCTTAATCGAACCATTCCATTGTCTGAGTCTGAGCTGCAGCACAGCTCAAGCTCAGTCAATAAAACTGCTTGCTGTCAAGCACAATAGTTATAAACGGTATTGACAAGTCCTGAGTCACATATGACTGACAATAGTGTTTCCAACTATTCTAATAAAGACCATGTGGTCGATAATTCAATAAAAATAGTGACTTTAAAAGAGCGTGTACTTAAAGATGGACCACCGTCATTTATTTGTCCTATTTAAAAATATACCTAACCGTTTACAACATATTTGGCTATTCTCTGATACCTTTCTCTTTGTAGTATGGATGGTATGTCAAGGTACATGATCACGTGGTTACAACAACAACAACGTCACCCACTCCAAAGTAAGTATTATTTGATATTTTCCTTAATATTCAACGGATTTTGATGACATATAGCGCAGCAAACGCGTTTTCATGAGCTGCATTTGGTGGTCCATGGAGTTTGGCACAGACTTATGTCGTTTTTGCGAAGAATCGATTTCCGTGTCAGAGACACGGAAATCGATTCTTCGCAAAAACGACAGAAGTTTGGGCGAAAATACGTAATAAGGACGTTACGTAATAAGGACACTATACAAGAATACGTACCTTAAATCAGATGGATTCTGAAAATTTCAGTACTTGTTGTTGTTGTTGTTAGTACCACGTGATCATACACCTTGCATGTGGCCTATTTTCAAATAATCTGCACGAAGTTTAGTGAAACGGGCCCATGTTCTGGAAAAAGAATGCTACACATATAGGTGTATTGATTACTGGGAAAGATGAATTCAGCCATGTGTGACCATTTTGGTGATGGCGCGAAAAGTCAGCGATTATAATTGATACATGTACGACATTTCATTATTTTTGAAAAACCTAAAAGTATGCTTGAAAATAATGTCATGCCTTTAAAGTAGATTATTACATACATTATCCAGGTCATATCTGGATTTCGTCTTTACCGTAATATTACCTACACCGCGTAGGAATATGTGTTGGTTTAGTGTGGTTAAGCTTAAATGACACGTCAAAAAAGCACCATCTGTGACCATGACCATGTGTCATGTTACATGCATTCACTTCTCATCGTTGTCCTTTGTACCCATATTTAAATGTACATACTCTACTGTATCACGGGATTGTGATCATAATATATAGAGGATCTCAAACGTATGGAAGCGTCCTGCGGGCCGTTTCACTAAACTTCTTACCACTAAAACGTTCGTAAGTGCAAATTTATGATAGTCTGTAAATGTCGCATTAACAATGTTTTCTTGTAAACAATTATTGAATTTACATTTATTGAGCATAGGCTGCTTATGCAGCCTATGCGAAATACATGTAAATCCATCAATTGAAATTTCCAGACGATCTTAAATGTGCACTTACGAACATTTTAGGCGTATGAAGTTTAGTGAAACGGAGCACTGGTGCCAGTGAGTGCTAAAATGATTGTATCTCATAATTAGGAGAAATTTAGTCCTGAAAATCCTGAAATTTAGTCTTTTGTTTCATACTTCCACATGTGATTTACATAACAAAGAGAGTTAATTATCCCGTCAACACAGTGCGTATGTGCCGTGAAACACGGTGCCGTGAAACATTGTTGATATCCTGTCAATACAACCTAATCACTGCGTATGAATATGTGCGGTGACTGGGGATATTATTTTGCATTTTAAAGCCATTTGTAGGTGTGTTGACGGGATAAATAGAATAGTAGGTTAGTGCCGTGAATGGGAAAATATCTGCCGCGGCTCGGAAACGGGATGTGCTCGGCAGAGCCTCGCCCATCCCGTTTCCTAAGCCTTGCCAGATATGTTTTCCCATTCACGGCACTAACCTACTATTCTCTATATGCACACCACAACACTGGCTGGGACCTTCATATAGGAAGTGACATTCCTGCCATCGTCATCTTGCATATGTTCCCATATAGGCGAGGCAATATCATAGAAGAGTTTTTGACGTACTATGGTGGGCTAAACGTGTACTAAATGTGTGCAGGGTAACACCACTTGAAAAAGAAACTTGTCAACAATGGGAAATATGTTGAAAACTGACACAAACCAAGTGATTTACACTTTAATTATTTTTCTCAACTGAAACATATGAGTTAAATTGTTTGAAATCATAAAAACATATGTGCTTTATAATCCTACTTCAGAACACTTATTTTATGACAAGCAACAGCCCACCATATGTTTCTGAACGTATGTTACTATTTTTAGATATTCTAGGAAATCACTTGTCTGATTTTCAGAGAATTCAGAAGAAAAACATGAACGTCAACAAACAACAACATGACACATTGCATGAAGTGAAACTAGATAAAATGTCAGTAAAAGTATATCCTTTTCAACTTGCAATGATTGTATGTTTTATTTTATTTTTTTATTGTTCACGTGATGAAAACGATGTCGGACGACATCTTGCAATCCAGACGCTGATTTGAAATTTCAAACTATGAAAAAGTATCAATAGTTTCAAAGAGATTAGTCTAGGGGGTTCAGTTGCGTCAGTTTTACGTGAAATTATCGATAATTTAGCGATTATTAGCTTCTTTTTAAACTGTAAAAACGTTATGAATTAAAAACATTTTTTAAAATAATTTTTAACCAGAATTATATTTAAACATTATTTATTTGATTTATATAAACAATATAATAATTACTTTAATCTGATTACCACTAAGTTGGTAAGTTGTATTTACGTAATTTTCTTTTTAATGAAACTGTGTCATTCAGAACATACCAGGAACTATTAAATTTTTAATTATTTCTTGATTCAGTGCATAAACAGTGTCCTACTAAAAAAAAATAGTTACACATTTACATATATTATGTAAACAACCTATTGGTGGCACAGTTGTTTGTTTAAGTCTGAGGGAACTGTGTGAACCACAAGGCCGTAGGAAATATCATACAATTTGAGAATTCATGCAGTACTTTCGGTACTTTGATAATCTGCTCCATTCAAACAGCCGACTAAAACATACATATTACGGGGCCGCAGTACACGTCGCGTGATGCAGCCGCATCAATTTCAAAATTTCAGTGCGACCATTGGGAGCTGCACTGGTGAGGTAATGGCACGTTCTAGTAACGTCATGAGACACATGCATTACGTAGGTGTTGGCTTGGCCTCGGAATGAGCATTGTCTACAGCCATGGTCAAACAGCACACGCTTAGGTTTAACCACGCTAAATCATCAGACATTCATGCGCGGTGTAGTACGTTAAACTAATAAGCCATGCTTGTTATGCCATAGACACCCTTTGCTTGCAGAAACCAGTCAATTGATGCACTAATTTACTTCGCAGACACGTTAATGTATCATTTCCACCAGTTTCAATCATATGCTTTGGGATTATTTTGTAAGTCGGAGCATGTTTGTCATATGAGGCGGTTGCAAATTATGAATTATATATTTTCTGCAGTCTCTACATAAAAGCATCCATTTTTTCGGAGGGCAAGCTGACGCTACAATGCCAATGGATGACAAACTGTTTCGTGCAGGCGTATATGTAGAAATATTTCCTATGTATGGTATGAGGAAGATACATGTATACCCACTATAGTCTGTTTCACGAAAGCTTGCCCAAATTTTACGGCTATATAGAAAATTCAAAAACAATATTATTTTCGATAATATTAAATTAAAGGAAAATTTAAGAATGAGCCTTCTTTTTATTTCGTGAAATTTGGTCAAATATTGATTTTATTGCGAAAACAAAATTTCCCCATAAATCCCCATAGACATCTTCACGGAGTGTCTATGGGGATTTAACATGGGGAAATCTTTTTGAATTTTAGAAATACTGGACCGATTTTTAAAATTTAACTTTTGTTTTCTTAGTTAGATCATATCCAAGCTATCTAGTGAGGTTTCAGAGTCAATTTCCAATTGTTTTCGTTTTTTGACTCCTCCCACACATCCTTACCACTTTTTCCTCCATGTTAAATTCCCATTGACAAATCAATTTTTCGTAATAAAATCAATATTTGACCGAATTTCACGAAATAAAAAGAAGGCTTATTCTTAAATTTTCCTTTAATTTAATATTATCGAAAAAAATATGGTTTTTGAATTGTTTATATGGCCGAAAAATTTGGGCAGCTTTCGTGAAACAGACTATAGGTGTACCATAATATAAACATTATCCCACAAGTGTGTATATTGATAAATTACAGTTGAACCTCCCCGAACGGCCACCTCTCTATAACAACACCCCTCTCTATAACAGCCACTATTTGTATATCCCAAATGGATGATTTCCTCTGTATCTAACCCTTAGACTGCTGAGCGCGAAAATGTTCGTCGGCTGTTGCTGTGTCTTCTTTCTCAATAAAAACATGTTTTGACAGCATTTTAGAATCATTTCCATTGAAAATGATTCTAATATGTTGCCAAAGCATGTTTGGGATGAAAATAAAATAAATAAACAGCGGACGACAAAATTTAATTCAGCATTCACCTCCCTACAACAGCCACCTCTGTACAATGTTGCACTGTATACAGTGAAACCTCTCCATACCGGACACCAATACAACACCCGTGATCTGATATTTGATGAGTTTCATTTATCTCCGTTGATAATGTCTGTTCGTAATCGCATAGCACACAACTATGTCGCAGAATTGATCAAATGCCCGATTTACAGTGACACCTTTCTAAGCCGGACACCCTGGGGACCTCCCAGGGTGTCCGGTTTAGAGAGGTTTCACTGTATCTAGAAAACATACTGATTTATACGAACATAATAGCAAGCTAGTAGACGACACTATAGCGGATATCTTGATACAGGTAAACTATAATGACAACATGTTCATGTCATGAACATGTTGTCATTATAGTTCACCTGTATCAAAATATCCGCTATAGTGTCGTCCACTATAACTGACAGACGATAATAAGTTTCTGGAGGTCAATCGATGAGTCCAAATACAGGTAGATCAGGTGTGTTATCGTATCATAGCCTCGTTTTCGAGTATAATAACTACATGATAGAGTGCACGTGCATGCATGTCAATATAATAGTGTATCTTGGTGCGCAAAATAGACATGTAGTGTGGCTCAGTGGTATCGAAGCGGGAGAATATCCATACGTTTGCAGAACTTGTGTTCATTGTATCTGGTCGAGAGTTCGAACCTTACAAAAGGCATTACTTTTGTCGATATTATTCTGTTCTTTTTATGACTGGTTGCTGGGGAAGTGAATATTAAGTGAAATGGCGGGGGTTATGACTATTGCTGTATGACCTCAATGTGACATGGTCGGCGAGAACATACTCCCAGATTCTTCATGTTCACTCAATATGTAATTTGCATTTAGTTATTATTAGTTTTCTTCAAAGTGAGACTAACGTTCTAAATGTAATCTATCTCGTGATTAGTTAATGTATTTGTAAGAGCAACACACATAAAAAATAAATATATACAATATAAACAGAATCAAAATATATGTGTATATATGTATGAAAAAACATAGATTCGAATTCACTACCTACAGCATTGACATCCGTCACTCTAACCCCTCGACTACATAACACAGTATGAGGAATACAGGCACGGGTATATTTACCTGTCTCACCTGTTCTGTGTTTTGTTTATGACCGGTTTGTTTGTAAACAAGTAGTAAGTTAGTATCGTCTGCGGACTATAGCTTGATATTATGTTGGAGGGACCTGGGGCCCGTTTCACTAAACTTCCTACGACTAAAATGTTCGTAAGTGCAAAATTATGATAGTCTTTAAATTTCACATTAACAATGTTTTCTTGTAAATAATTGTTGGATTTACATTTATTGAGCATATGCTGCATATGCAGCCTATGATCAATACATGTAAATCCATCAATTGAAATTTGCAGACGATTCTAAATTTGTGCTTACGAACATATTAGTCGTAAGAAGTTTAGTGAAACGGCCCCCAGAACATGTTGTCATTATAGTTTAACCGTATCAAGATATCCGCTATAGTAGATTTATCGGAATGCAAGTCGTTTCTGGTGAGGGTGGTGAAAGTAGTAATTAGTCACGGTATAACAGAACCAAATTATGAAAGGCAATAAGTGAAAATAAAAAACAATATTATCAATCATTTAAAACAGTAAGTTTGAAAGCAAAGGTGACATTTGTTTAGTAATTATTCTTTCTCTCCATTTTGAACATTCATCAGTACATTGTATATGTCACATTGACTGGTGTCTTCTTGCATTAATATAAAATGTGATACATCATCTATAGCGACGGGTGATTGGTTAATCCGATCACGTGTATAAGAGACATTGTAAGTTGTACTTAATACAAGCTATAAATAACATCATGGCAGCTGGTTTATTACATTCTGTGCGGGTTGTCATTAATACCCTATGTAACCCGATCCTATATAGTTGCAGGGAAGCCACTGTCGTTGTCACTCGTTGTCTTAACACATTTAATGCTGAGGATATGCCATTTTGACTGGGGAAAATTATAAGTATTTTCTTCCAATGCGCTTAGAAGTATATGTCGAGACCACCATTTGAACCGTCTCATCGAGACGGTTCAAATGAGTGGTCGCAACATATACTTTCATTCAGAACAATAAAATAGTTAATAAATTGCATACCCGTAAAAGTGTTTTCCGAAAGGAATCGGTTAATACCATATGCAACCCGATGCTAGTTGCAGGGTAGCAACTGTCGTTGTCATGCGCACTCAGTAGGTTATAATGTAATATAGGAAGACAGATAGTTTTGTGTATTCTGTAGATATGACATTTTCTGGCAAAATAAATTCACCATTTGCCGACATATGAATTGGCATTATTATACATTTTACATCAGACGTAAATGTTCACACTGGTATCAGTTTTCCATTACAATGTTAACGGACATTACTATTTATTCTTTGTATTTATTTTTTGATGTGCAATGATGATACTTTATAATCTGTCGAAAATAAGATTTGTTCAGGTGACGCATTTAATTAGTATGAACAATTAAAACAGATCATGCCTCAAGTGCATATCATAATAGCCTGATACCACCGCGAGTCACTATCAGTAAAATACATATTACTCAACTTGATGAGTATATCTCTATAGCGGGCACTTGCAATTTTTAGAACTGGTAGAATAGTGACGCAAGTATATACAGAATACCAGGCTAGTGTCTTTTGATATCAAGTTTATCAGGCAAGGCTAGGAAACGCGTAGGAATTCCGAGGCTTGCCGAGGAATTCCTACCGTTTCCGAGCCGAGCCTGATAAACTTGATATAAAAATACACTAGCCTGGTATTCTATTTATCAGGTAACGTTATATGCTCGAAAATTACATTAAATGACGTCGTATTCTATGACAGAACGCGGACTTGTTTACGTTGCGTCCTTACACTGACGTCATTAGGTAACGTCACGTTACGTCAACCGACCAATGAAACGTCAGTTTTCACTTTGTTGTAACCCGGATGTTGATATCAGGTCAATGCCTGATACAACAATATGTTATCAGTCAGTACGTATTCGGTCAATACAGGGCAGGTTACCTGATAAATACACTTATTTAATTCCTATAAAGAACAGTTTGTGCCTACCGAGTGGGCATGTACATTTAACAGCGCCCTATACAACCGAATGTGTATACTTGCCCAGATTATCAAACGTTACTGAAGATCGATTGACAATAGCCCGTAAAAGGTAATATTACATGTACTACCCTGGGGGCAGTTTCACTGAAGCTCGTACGACTAAACTGTTCTGTAAATTTCCCACTAGCAATATTTTCTTGTAAACAATTATTGCATTTACATTTATTGAGCATAGGCTGCATATGCAGCCTATGCTCAATAAATGTAAATTCATCAATTGCAATTCCCAGACGATCCTAAATTTGCACATTTTAATCGTACGAACTTTATTGATTCTCAACGTTTCTAAATGCATATTGACATTACCAATCAAGCAATTTGATAGGCTGAGCCTGAGCTGTAGCTCAGCCAAATAAACTGTTTCATTTCAAGCACAATATTAAAGTATTTTAAAACTAGAAATGTGGTCTGTCGGCGCACGAATGCTCCCGCTGGCAGCCAAATAAAACGAGGCATATTTTATTATAAGCCATTTACCCGTTAAGGTTTCGAACGCACCAAGTCTGATTGAAAACACCAGTATGGTGAACCAAAGTATATGTTGTGACCACTCATTTGAACCGTCTCGGAGAGACGGTTCAAATGGTGGTCACTACATATACTTCTGATGAGAAATCAAGAAATTCCTGAGACATTCGGTGGCGGGGGCATAACAAAGAAATTGACAACTATTGGCAAGATTAGCGCAGGCGATAGTGTATGCAACCGGATACTAATTACAGGGTAGCGATTGTCGTGACCGCTCGTTGTCTTAACAACGCACTATCCATTACGATGCTACGGAGCCCCGCAGGGGAGATGGATTTTATTTTATTAAATCGTTCCCACGAAATAACAATTCGTTCCCTCAATTTAACTTTTTGTTCCCACTATATAACAATTCGTTCCCTCGAAGTAACAATTTGTTCCCTCGAAGTAACAATTCGTTCCCACGAATTAACAA
Source organism: Conchocele bisecta (assembly GCA_029237695.1). Classification (NCBI taxonomy): domain Eukaryota; kingdom Metazoa; phylum Mollusca; class Bivalvia; order Lucinida; family Thyasiridae; genus Conchocele; species Conchocele bisecta. The sequence continues at coordinate 37,043,548 of CM055271.1, forward strand.
TTCGTTCCCATGATATAACAATCCTTTCCCGTGGGAACGAATTGTTATTTCGTGGGAACGAATTGTTAAATTGAGGGAACGAATTAATAATTCATGGGATAATGAATTGTTAATTCGAGGGAACGAATTGTTAAATTGAAGGAACGAATTATTATTTCGTGGGAACGAATTGTTATTTCGTGGGAACGAATTAATAAAAACAAGAACTCTACGTCCCCTGCGGTGCTCCGTACGATACATATATCAGAATAATGAATATTCGGCTGAATGCATATTTGTCTGTGACTGGAGAAATGGGGTTTATGGGATGTGTGACCAGTGTAGCTCCTGATCGAATAGCATACGTATGTAGCCTGATAGCGATACATATCAAGGTGTTTGATCACGTGGTACTAACAACAACAACAAGTACCGATTCAAAGTACGTATTCTTTTATAGTTTCCTTATTACGCAACGGATTTTGATGAAATATGGCGCATCAAACGCGTCTTGTTAAGCTGCATTTAGTGGTCTCTGTATTTTCGCCCAAACTTCTGTCGTTTTTGCGAAGAATCGATTTCCGTGTCTCCGACACGGAAATCGATTATACGCAAAAACGACATAAGTCTGTGCCAAACTCCCTAGACCACCAAATGCAGCTCATGAAGACACGTTTGCTGCGCGATATTTCATCAAAATCCGTTGCATATTAAGGAAAATATCAAATAATACTTACTTGTGTGCGACTTTGTTGTTGTTGTAACCACGTGATCATGCACCTTGCATATTGCCCGATAGAAGCATGCCGGGTGCTTCATTGATGAAATGGCAAGCAGTGCAGATCCTGATCAGACTGTGCGTATGCACAGGCTGATCTGGATCTGCACTGGTCGCAAAACCCATAAGCCCTTGTTCTCCAGTCACAGGCGTATATTAAAGTAGTAATATTTTATGAAAATGAAAACAATGTGATTTCCTTAAAACAAATATATCTTACATGTACGTAAGGAACTTGACATTATTCATTAAGTAGATAACTACTATTTTTGTCTTGCATTTATATGGACATTTTTGCTCTGATTTACCGCTAGCAGTGTCGTTAAATGCTAGACAATTGCTCGTTAAAATGTCATGTTTTCCCGATGCAAACTATCATACTTGATGGATTCTGAATTGTTTCTGACATCTGCTTGTTGTCTCTGAAAGTATTCGTTCAAATTAAAGATGTTAGTGGAAGAAGGGGACGTAATCGCTCTTCTTCCACTGACCGCTTCAAATGCGTGTCTGATGAAACAATTGTGCAAATACAAAGCATCACACATGGTGGCAAAATATCATCAAACTCGGTGAGGCTGAAAAATTAATGGTGTACATACATGGAATAACACTGTATGTACCTGTGTCTCCCCCCCTCTTGCCTATCTGTGAGTAGTTGCGAAGGTAACTCTTGCAATCTACTCCCGTACCGTCCGTAGCTCCGGACGGTACGGGAGTAATTGCAAGAGTTACCGTTCGCAACTAATCGGTGAGGGGACAGTACATAGTACAAAATGTCTAGTAAACATTATATTAACACGTTACATTACATGTGAATTATTGTTGTACGCTTACATGTACATGTGCACGTTCATGTCTATGCGTAGCCGCAGGTTTTACACGTTACATGTATATGTAATGTGATGCCCTATACCGCTACACCGCAGCTAACGGTATCTACAGTGGGATCAGCGAGTAAGTGCACACACGAACGAACACGACAGGTTGGAATCAACCTGTCGTGTTCGTTCGTGTGTGCACTTACACGCTGACCCCACTGTATGCATGTTCATGTACAATGTATATGCGTAGCCGCAGGTTGTACACTTTAAATTCAATGTAATGCCATATACCGCTACACAGCAGCTAACGGTATATATTTGCGCAATAAGGTTTCAATTTCGCGCACTACATTGTAGCGTACATAAAGTGTGTACATGTATAAGCTAGCCCGGGTATGGAAGGTGTTCGAGCCCATCCCCACCCCTAAATATAAGCCGAATCGAATAAGCAAATGTCTAATGTCACTCTCCACAAAGACCTCAAACGCAAATTGAGCCCTAACTGTTATGTAATGCAATGTAATGTGATTGAATAAAGAGTTATGTGTTCAGAACAAGCGTATTGTCTGTCATTGAATGCCAATAGAACATATACTGGTAATTAGATATACAGCACGGTCATTATACTCATATTAACAACATTACAACAAATTATCGCTACATTATCACATCAATATATGTTGTTTGTATCATAGCCCAAAGACCTTCAGCATTATACACGCACCTGCTATAATTTCCAATACCAAGTTGTTGTTCTGTGTATCTAAAGGGGTGGAGCTTAGAATGTGGTGTATCTAAAGGGGTGGAGCCTAATTTAATGAGATGCCGTGCAATGATTGCCGTGCGTGTATCTGAAACGAATGGGCACTTACACGCACGGCAATTTTTGCACGGCTGTTCCTATCAATGACCGAATGTTGTCAACAGGAAATGTGCCAGACAACGCGTAATGACGATAGCAACGGCCTTCATGACGTAAACATGGCAGGTGAAGGGACTTCCCCCCACCTGGCACTATACTTCTGGTTGGACCGTGTCAATTCCGTGGCAGGTCGAGCGATCAAAAACGGCTCCTGTCATTAATGAGCCGCGCCTACATAGAATTGCGCATGTGGCAATTTTCCATATTTGGCAAATGATACAAATCAGTTAGATCATGCAATTTTATGATCTAACTGATTTGTATCAAACATCATACTTATACAAGGAAAACATTTCTGTGAATTTTACGGTTGTTAGTTATGGAGGTGTCGCCATGGTAACGATTATTATAAAGAATCTTAAATTCCGTTCCATCATTTTCTACGCCGCGTAAAGACGAAATTTAAGAACCTTAATGTTCGTCTTTACACGGCGTAGAAACACAGGGACGAATTTTAAGGTTCTTACGTTTCGTCTCGTGACGTAGAATCGAAATGTCGCTAACCATCCGCCATACAGACCAGAAATAGAGAATAGTAGGTTAGTGCCGTGAATGGGAAAGAATATCCGGCAAGGCTCAATAATTTCTTTATTTCCCATCAGAAGTATATGTTGTGACCACTCAATTTGAACCGTCTCGCCGAGACGGTTCAAATGAGTGGTCACAACATATACTTTGGTTCAGAAATAAGGAAAATAGATAGAGAATAGTAGGTTAGTGCCGTGAATGGGAAAAACTATCTGGCAAGGCTTAGGAAACGGGATGGGCGATGTGCCGCGCCAGATATTTTTCCCATTCACGGCACTAACCTACTATTCTATTTATCCCGGCAACACCTACAAATGGCTGTAAAATGCAAACATATAACCCCAACCACCGCACATATTGATACGCAGTGATTAGGTCGTATTGACAGGATATCAAAAAATGGTTCACGCAAGTGTGTTGACATACGCACTGTGTTGACGTGTACACATGACAAGCCATATACACAATAATTCCATAAACCATGAGGAGGAGCTTAACTCCTAGATTATGCTCCTCAAACCCTAGTTTGGGTTAAACTGACAATCGTGATTCCAAATGGTAGTTTCGTGAGGGGCAATTAGTGTGCACTTGGCGGCAGAAAGCATCTGGATGAAACACGAACAGAAGTTTAGTCGATATTTTCAGACGAACGCGTCCGTAAAATAAAATTGATTTTGTGTGATATTTAAGAGCTTTTTAAGTATATCAGTCATATAAGAAAAGCTAGCTAGCACAATAAGCGCATAACAAAGGACGGTGATTTCATTGAACCGTAGATTAGAAAAGTAAAAAAAAAATAAAAAAATATATATTATAGTCGGGCATTCGGTTCGGCGACTTCCGGTTTACGTCGGACCGGCGGCAATTTTAACGGACATGTCCGACGGACCGACGACTTTCGCGGAGATTGCAGTTGATTTGTAGTGTAGTTATGGTTGGTGCGATGAAACACAGTTAATTTAAACCTTCAACACTACAGCACTCTATATCGGTGTTTTCAATCAGTGTAGATCCAGAGGAGCCAGCTCGTGACGAGCTGTGTCATCACGATCTGCACTATTTGCAAGTAATTATCATATGTGAAGACAAAAGAAACACCCCCGTTTCATAATAATAAATAGATTAAGTCTGAAAATTATGTTGTGATGATTAGATTGGTTGCAAAATTAACATATGTCAATCCATTCCAGTTACTTATGGTTGAATGGGTTAACAATGAACAACCTTTGCCGTTCAGCCTAGTAGCATATTTCACCAAAAAATGCAAAGTATACTTATCTAGCAAAGTGTACTTTGCGGAAGTAATCATTTATTTTTCACGAGATGCATTATTTCATATAGAACTGACGACTGTATATATTTGATGATTACAAATAAGCAGAATTATTATACTGAATGTAATACATTATCACAGCCAAAATGGCTGTGATAATGTAATAAATTCAGTATATAAAAAATAATAAATTTATCCTGAAATATTGATATGTCGTGAGAACGAATTAATACAAAATCATTCTACGTCCCCTGCGGGGTGTGATAAGCGAGTATAGTATTTTGAAATACAGAAGACAGATACGCAAGCTTAGTGCAGGCGGATGTGTACGCCTGGTATCCCATAGCCTGTCACGCCAGATGTTACCCGTATTATGTACGTATTATACGTCACGATTATTCAGCGGAAAACGCAACAACATCCAGCAACGAGATCGATACACCTATACAATGATATTCATTATAATAACATATACATATGCTGTGTTTTTTGTTGCTTGAACTCGATTCATTACAGAACCGTCTGCGTAAATCTTCGGAGTTTTTATTTTCAAACATATTTATACAAACACTAGTTATGCGCACATAACTCTAATTACATTTCGTTACACTGCATTGCATAAGAGTTATGACGGAGTAATCTTTCCGGCAAATGTGCGTTTGAAGCGTTCTTTGTTTACTTTCTACTTCGTGGAGAGTGACATTAGAATGTTGCTAATACGCACTTTATTAAGTAAGCTTATGGTAATATGTTTGTGTCATATTGTAGAATTGTCTCTCATTAACAATTTAGTGTAGTATGAACGTCAACACACTGCAGGTTTTTTCTATATTTGAGTGCGCGAAGTGTAAATAGAGAATAGTAGGTTAGTGCCGTGAATGGGAAAAAATATCTGGCAAGGCTCAGGAAACGGGATGGGCGAGGCTCTGCCGAGCACATCCCGTTTCCGTACCGCGCCAGATATTTTTTCCCATTCACAGCACTAACCTACTATTCTATTTATCCCGTCAACACCTTGAAATGGCTGTAAAATGCAAAAATTGTATTGACTGGATATCAAAAATGTTTCACGGCACCGTGTTTCACGGCACATACGCACTGTGTTGACGGGATAAATGCTATTTCGCACAGTTTTACTGTGTAGCCCGGTGTAGCGATATAGTGCAACCTGTTGTCTATAAAGCGGTAAACGTGCAGCTAAACACACACATGTTAAACGTATCATTCACAAACATACAATAGGTTGCAATATTGTACAACTTAACACTACATATACATGTAACGACCACTAATATATGCGTATCGAGTCGACACAGTGCGTATGTGCCGTGAAACATTGTTGATATCCTGTCAATATGACATAATCACTGCGTATGAATATGTGCTGTGGCAGGGGTTATCTTTTCGCATTTTACAGCCATTCGTAGGTGTTGACGGGATAAATAGAATAGTAGGTTAGTGCCGTGAATGGGAAATATATCTGGCGCGGCACGGAAACGGGATGTGCTCGGCAGAGCCTCGCCCATCCCGTTTCCTAAGCCTTGCCATATATTTATTCCCATTCACGGCACTGACCTACTGTTCTCTATTTATTTAAGTATGTTTGAACAGTTTATAGAAATGTTTGTATAGAACAATGATACAGATATAGACATAGAGCGGTAAGCATTGAGTAGTTCTAACATCATTGCATTCACTGTGTAATTCCTATTGTGTAAATGTCGATATTGTATAGTAGTTTACATGTTTAGCTTAACTGGTTTACGTTTCTGTATTTCACTTTTCTTTTTCCTTGACGCTGATACCCTTTCTATTTATTTAATTCGTTTTAAGGAAACACTGAAGTATTCATAGCTTGGCTATGCATTCGCGAGTTTTACTAAATAAACGTAGTATTTTCCTGAGATAATACACAAATTTAACAATACTACTATGTCATATTTTCCAACATTAACCGTATACCAGTACAAATCCTGTATAATTCTATTTTCCTATGACATATGAATAAATGGAGACCAAAAAGTATGTACATGTACTTTGCAACATTCCCAGATGTTTATTAGATTCTGGCGACATGGCGCAGAAATCACGGTATTTCTCAAATCAGTATTGTTCTTCCTTGACGCTCTATGACAGTGTATAGAGATTCACATTCATACTGATTGGAATTTGATCAAATAAAACGGCTTAGTTGATATAGTTTGTCTGCAGTATACACAACATACAACCAAGTATTGAATATCTGAGATACGGTAGGACATTCCGTTGTATGCAGACTGTTGTGTAATAAATACCTCCAAATAATTTTGTCTTGACACGGAAGCCGGTTGACACCATATTCCTGTGAAACCTCTCTAAAACGGACACCCTGGGAGGCCTCCCAGGGTGTCCGGTTTAGAGAGGTTTCATTGTAAATCAGACATAATATCATTCTGAGGCATATTTATGTGATATGCGATCACGAACAGACATTATCACCTGAGATAAATGCCCAAGGAAGTCGTTAAAAATAAGATCACATTCGTTTTCTTGGCGTCCCGTTTAGATAGGTCTCACAGTATTACAAACGTGTATATATACAGTGGGATCAGCGTGTAAGTGCACACACGAACGAACACGACAGGTTGGTTCCAACCTGTCCTGTTCGTTCGTGTGTGCACTTACACGCTGACCCCACTGTACTAAGTAGTGTGTACGCTTCCTATAAGATATTATGTTGTATAAAACGGACCTTCGCGGTGTAATGACACAACGGACCGTGGCCGAGTGGTAACACCGTCGGACTGCCACGTTGGCGACCCGGGTTCGATCCAGGGTCCAGTTCCAGGGCGTCAGTATTTCTGAGATACTTTGTATTTCCTGTTTTCTACAATAGCATAAAGGTGATACATATGCAAACCATAATATAGTAAAAACATGTTCATGAGTACAACTTCAATGTATGAATCTGTGTTTATACTTTAAATATAACCTAACATTTGAGTTGATTCCATGTATAAAACTCGTTGCCTGGTTTAGATAGGTTTCACTGTACGACATGAAATGTGTGTGTCGTTTCGCGGACACGTCGCAACACTGGCATATATGCAACATTAGTGGCACTACATTACCGCCTGCGCTAATCTTGCTAATATTTGTCAATTTATTCGTTTAAAAACACAATGTACCTGCATATTGTGCTTGAAATGAAGCAGCTTGATTGGCTGAGCCTGAGCTGTAGCACAGCTCAGGCTCAGGCAATCAAGTTGCTTGATTACGCGCTCGCATTATCAATACATGTTCGGAAACGTTGATAGCATGGGAAAAATTAACGCAGGCGGTTGTGCATGAAGTTACTTATGCAATTTTGGTGGCTCTACATGTTGTACAGCTACGGGTACAATGCATCTAATTGAATGCCGCATTGTAACACAGATTGGTCCTTACAGAGCGGCAACAACACAGCAGCATGAAGGCTGTTATTGAACGTGGTCTACCGCAATCTAATTAGATAGCGCCAGGTATTACGGCGGTCACGTCGAAAATGTAAAGCGATTGATTTGTTAATAATCCCCACGGCTGCATATCGCAAAATGTGAACCGCCAATGGCAAATAAAAACAAATTAATTAGCGACCAGTGTAAGCCGACATCAGCATACTCATAATATAGACTATACACAGTTCGTTTGTTCGTCAGCAACGCCTCCTCGGTGCATCTAACGAAAGTGTCCTACCACACTAGGGCCTGCGCTAATATTGACATTAATTGTTAATGAAATCAGTTCAAAATTCGCGAATACTGTGATTAGAATCAAGCAGCTTGATTGACTGAGCCTGAGATGTGTTACAGCTCAGGCTCAGACAATCAAATTGCTTGATTGCAAGTTTGGCATTGTCAATACAGTTCAGAAACGTTGAAGTCAGGGCAAGATGAACGTAGGCGGTTGCCTAGTTTGTTAGCCGATCACTAGCTACGCTGGCCAAAAACGCAATTAGCCACGTTTCGTCGTGGCCGGTCACGTGTGATTGAGTAGCAACGTATCGGAGCCAGGGGTCCGTTTCACTAAACTCCGTACGACTAAAATGTTCGTAAGTGCAAATATAGGATCGTCTGGAAATTTAAATTGATGGATTTACACTTATTGAGCATAGGCTGCATATGCAGCCTATGTTCAATAAATGTAAATCCAATAATTGTTTACAAGAATACATTGTTAATGTGAAATTTACAGACAATCATAATTTTGCACTTACTAACATTTTAGTCGTACGAAGTTTAGTGAAACCGCTCCCAGTCTCTTGTATGTAATACGTCTATATATGGACACATCATAACCAGTCTACAGTGACGAACATCCTTATGGGATTATAACGACGTTCGATCGAGATAAAATATCTTATGACACACGTGACCGGTGTAGCCCACAGATATAACAAAAAAGTACAAACTTTATTTATTTTACAACGATTACAAACAAGCGCGATAGCACTTATACAAATGCTTTCGTTGGCACAGATGGCGGTCATTAATGTGTGAGGAAACCAGAGTACCCGGAGGAAACCCACTTGTCCGATCTGGCGACCACCATACCACAGATTATATCAAAGGCATGATCCAATACTGTTGTTTGTCGACTTAAACCTTTGAACCCGAAAGCCCGCTATATCGGTTTATGCAAACAGTGCAGATCCAGATGAGCCGGCTCGTAACGAGCCGTCTCATCAGGATCTGCACTTTTTGCAAGTAATTTTCATATTTCTCAGAACAAAAACACCCCCTTTTCATTAATGGACGAATCTGAAAATCATTCTGTGACCATTGGATCGGTCGGAACATTAGCATATCACAGTCCATTCCAGTTCCTTAGGGTTGAAAGGGTTAAATATGCAAATGCACGACTAACTGAACGGCGAACAGTGTATCGAAGTCCGCTGTTAACAGGTAATTAGAACACGTGTGTTCCGTGGATACTCTGATACCCTGATCATAATTGGATTCTGACGATTAAGTATTGTTTCACTGCCATAAATATTGACAGATTAAAAGAGCATTACATTACTAATACTCTAACAAATAAAACGTGTTTTCATCATGGTCTGTGTAAAGCGGTTTAATTGAAAATATATGACGATACGAGGACCGCTGGGTTGATTCTATTTTCATAAATATCAGATTTCCTATCTTGTTTATGTACCGATATCGGTGAAAATTTAAGCAACCCAGTGATACTAGTATCGTCATATATTAAAAAAAAGTAAAAACGTGTTTTCATCATATACCGTCCTATATACAGTGGTTTAATTAAATCACTGTGTATAGGTATATGATGAAAACACGTTTTTAATTTTTGTATAGTGTTTTCTTCAAAAAATCCTGATATGACCCTTTAAGTAAGTACAGTTGAACCTCCCCGAACGGCCACCTCACTACAACAACACCCTCTCTATAACAGCCGCTATTTTATATCCCAAATGGATATTCCTCTGTATCTAGTAACCCTTAGACTGCTCTGCACGAACATTGTCGTCTGCTGTTGCTTTTGCCTTCTTTCTCAATAAAAACATGTTTTGACAGCATTTTAGAATCATTTCCATTGGAAATGATTCTAAAATGTTGCCAAAGCATGTTTTTGATGATAATTATCGAGAAAAAAATAAACAGCGGACGCCAAAATTTAATTCAGCATTAACCTCCCTACAACAGCCACCTCTCTACAACAGCCAGTTTTGCGTCTTCCCATGGGTGGCTGTTGAAGAGAGGTTGCACTGTAGCTATAAGCATAGGCGCTGATTCGCTGGATGCGCAGGCGGACCTGTGGCTACGCTGGTTACTCGTAATAAGATCACAGCCGCAACACATTTGTATTCGTACGCGCGTAATAAGGCATTCACAATGACAATGCATAAGCCGTAGACGTTCTCAGTGGTATCGACACTGGAAATGAGCAATCCGAAGCTGCGCCAAATCTGTGCGCACGATTTCATAAACAGTGTGCCAATTTCCGACACATTCCTGTCTGATGGCAATTCATTGTACGCAAATAGGGTCTGCAGAGACCGAAGGTCTATTTGGCGTGGCGTATAAATCTTGTCCGTGAATGTGTACATGTATCTCCGGACATGTACTTATTACGGAGTTCCCTCAATTTAACAATTCGTTCCGTCGATTTAACAATTCGTTCCCACGATATAACAATTCGTTCCCTCGAATTAACAATTCGTTCCCATGAAATGTCAATTCGTTCACTCGAATTAACAATTCGTTCCGTCGAATTAACGATTCGTTCCCATGATATAACAATTCGTCCCGACGAATTAACAATTCGTTCCCGTGGGAACGAATTGTTATTTCGTGGGAACGAATTGTTAACTTGAGGGAACGAATTGTTAATTTGTAGGAACGAATTGTTAATTCGTGGGAACGAATTGTTAATTCGTGGGAACGAATTGTTAAATTGAGGGAACGAATTGTTATTTCGTGGGAACGAATTAATAAAATAATTATACGTCCCCTGCGGGGCTCCGTACCAATATATGTTCAGTAACGTTGATAATTTGTGCATGATTAACACAGGCAGTCGAGTACTTATTGCTGTGAGCCTCCATAATTGATTGAATGTATTGGTTGTGTTACGTCCGTTGAACAGCAAAGTCTTATGCATATCGGAATGCAGCAGTGTGGCGGATCTGGCATTATGCATTCATGAGTGAAATTAAAAGAAGAAATCAACAACACTGCACGCCTCAAATAGTCATTTGACCTTGACCTTGAGCAAAATGGCCGCATGGGTTGGCCATAGATTGCAAATATGGATGATGGCTAACATGTATGTGAAATGTCAAGCCAATCCGACTTATGGTAACACGTATACGTTGGATAATATACTCGAGTCGCATATGGTTAATTAACAGTCAATGGGGGAAATTCAGGGGGCTGGAAATCGCCGAGACGTATTTCGGCCCTCTGAAATTCCCCCACGCGCTGTTAACTAACCACATTCGACGAGAAGACATTGTGTAACTAATTTATCGTTCGGTTTGCGGCGAAATCCAGCACACGAGTAGACATATTTAGTTGTGTTTTTTTTATGTTCAGCCACTGAGTTTATATAGATCACAGTTTACCACTAGTTGGAGTCTGAATTTAAATGCCGTAAAACACAGGAAAATGCTTTTCGAAGAGCTCGAAAATAGGACAACGCCTTAGTTGCAATTACTCCCGTACCGTCCGTAGCTAGCAGATAGTAGATTGTTGCAATAGTTACCTTCGCAAATAGACACCCCCCCCCCCCCCCCCGTTGTTCCCCAAATGCTGGATCCGCCCTGACATCGGATACTATAAAAGACCAAGTATCTTGTGAACACGCCTCTCCGACAGTGATATAGACGTCTACAGTACGAACGATCGGGCGTAATATAATAGTTCGTCGTCGACGCAAGCCGACACACCGGCAAATCGTTACCGAATGGACACATCACATGTAAATCCGCAATAATGGGTCACGTGCCGGTCGTTAGCCGATGGGCGTGCGCAGTTAAAACACAATGGCATGACGGGAATGATTAATGGTGGATCGTCGAGATTGGAACTGTATTTGGCACGTCCAGTGTTTACTTAACCGACACATAATACGTAAGGCGTCATGATACGTCATCATGAGAGCGTGTTCCTATCGCATCTGACTCCAGCGTAGGGATACTTGGCCATGCTATGCGCACTACCGCTTGCGCTTATCTTGCCAATATGTGTCAATTTCTTTATTAAACAATACAGTCTACACTCGTTTACTCGACACATAATACGTAAGGCGTCATGATACGTCATCATCAGAGCGTGTTCCTATCGCATCTGACTCCAGCGTAGGGATACATGGCCATGCTATAGGCGCACTACCGCCTGCGCTAATCTTGCCAATATGTGTCAATTTATTTATTACAAAATACAGTCTACACTCGTTTACTCAAAGAGCAAGGGACTGAGGAAAATACTTTGAGGTAATGGAAATGTGAGTTAACGATAGTTATTACCTAGGAAAACATGTGCTGGGGACCATGAATTTAACTTTGAGTTATCAGTAATTTGACTTAAGCTAGTTTGAGGAAACATGAATATCGTGCTGGAAATCAAGCAGCTTGATTGACTGAGCCTGAGCTGTGCTACAGCTCAGTCTCAGTCAATCAAATTGCTTGATTGCGAGTTGGCATTGCCGATAGATGTGAAGGAACGTTGTTAACTCTGGGCAAGGTTAACGCAGGCGATTATCTAACACATAAGCCACGATTCCATACTAATCGACACAACAGTACAGAATAGAGCTGTAAATCTCCAGAACACCAAGTGTTTTCCAAAGGGCATTGCATGTCTAAACCATAACACACAGCGGCATTTAAGCTGCACTATTGATTCAAGATGCATGTACGGTGGAATCTCTCTAAAACGGACACATTTGGGAACCTACTGTGCTTAATTTCGATGGGTTTAACTGTAATTTATTTCCTTGTTGTGTCTGTGATTCATTGAAAATTATATAAATTGGAGTGTAAAATTACAGTGGAACCTCTCTAAACCGGACACCATGGGGACCTCCCATGGTGTCCGGTTTAGAGAGGTTCCACTGTGCATTGTGATGCCAAACAGCAAGCCACAGTTAGATCACGGTTCGTCCGCATGTACGCGTACGAGGAGATAATTCGCGAGCTTTAGCGAGTGCATTATCGATCATACATGCGGACGAACGTCGTGATCAAACTGTGTTATCACCACGTCCTCATGTCCATACATTGCCTATGTGCTGTCGCTATATGGTAAGTCATAATAGCACGTTTCATCCGGGCATATTATAACATGTAAAGGTCATAAATAAGCATAAGCATGGATGACAAGCATTAACATGAGCTTACCCCGGGTGTCATTTCTAGGGCCATTTCTATACTACATGTGTTATGAACGTGATCTAACTGTGTTATCACATCCTCATGTCCATACAGTGTCCATGTGCTGTGCAAATGCAGAAACAAAATTCGAAAATGTATCAACGAAGTGATAGTGTTCTGTTACGCTGCGTTGGGCACTAACATTTAGACCAATAGGCGAAACAGCCGTGTACTTTTACGCTACGTTGGGCACTAACGCCGTAACGTAAATGTTGCCAATGGGCGGTCCATATATCGTTAACTTGCAGGAAATTTGCCGGAAACGGCGTAGTAATTGGGCCACGAACAGATATATTTATTTGATTTGGCAACAAACGATGCTTTGAAAGGCAAATACAGCCGCTCGTTATATAGTGATTGACATATGTTCTCGAAGACAATATAATGGCGAATGCCGCGTAAGCAGTTGTTGCAAATATGGGGTTTCGTTGTATAACAACTGCATTATTATATACTGGTGCTTCGTTAGGCGCCGGCGTAAAATGTTTCTAGTCGAATGCACCGGTTTCGAGACCCAGCTCTACATAGAGCTATCGTATAAACGCATTTTGCGTTTAGTAACCGGCTACTAGACGAATAAGTGTTTTTATCCCGTCAACGCGTATGTGCCGTGAAACACGGTGCCGTGAAATATTTTGTATATTCTGTCAATACGACCTAATCACTGCGTATGAATATGTGCGATGGCTGGGGTTATTGTTATTGCATTTTAAAGCTATTTGTAGGTGTTGACGGGATAAATAGAATAGTACGTTAGTGCCGTGAATGGGAAAAATATCTGGCACGGCACGGAAACGGGATGTGCTCGGCATAGCCTCGCCCATCCCGTTTCCTAAGCCTTGCCAGATATTGTTTCCCATTCACGGCACTAACCCAATATTCCCTATATGCAGTATCTATAGAGGTTTCGCAGTATGTTGTCATGATTATATACCTATATGGAGAAGCAAATATATTTGTTGAAGAATTTCAACTGCTACATTAATGTAAAAGAAGCCGATGTAAAACTCATCACATTTATCACATTTCAAATACCCTATTGGCACATTATTATTGTTCTAAAAATAAAATTACCATACAGATAGAGAAATGGGGCTTATGGGTTGTGCGAGCAGTGTATATCAGTCTGGTCAGGATCAGTATTGTTCGTCATTCCATCAAAGAAACACGCAGTATGCTTGTAACAAGCAATACATGTATGGTTACAGGAGTGTGATACAGTGAAACCTCTCTAAACTGGACACACTGGCACGTCCCCGGGGTGTCCACCTTAACCCTTTGAACCCAAAAGCCCGCTATATCGGTTTATGCAAACAGTGCAGATCCAGATGAGCCGGCTCGTAACGAGCCGTCTCATCAGGATCTGCACTGTTTGAAAGTAATTTTCATATGTTTGAGAACAACAAATACCGCCTTTTTATAAATGGAATAGTCTGAAAATTATTTTTCGATGATTGGATTGGTTGCAAAATTAACATATCGCAGCCCATTCCGTTACTTAGGGGTGAAAGGGTTAAGAGATGTTCCACTGTACATCAGACATTTGACCTTGCCAATGCGGGTGTGCTTTGCGAACTTGACCAGGCGTTATTACTAGAGATAGATGCCAATTGGCGAAGTACATTTTAGGCGAAGTACGAACAGTGATGGGACGCAGCGACTACCTGCGTGTTCGGTTTATAGAGTTTTAACTGTATAGTATCAGGAGCTACGCTCGTTACAACTCACGGGAACCCCATTTATCCAGTCACAGCCACATATTTAAACAAATAGCTCTTGAATTATCCAAAATATCGCCTTTACATGATTCGTTGCCGGATTAAATAGACAACATTTGAAACTGGAAAATATATTTCCCAAATATGGTCCGTACGGAGCCCCGCAGTGGACGTAGAATTCAATTTAACTATTCGTTCCCACGAATTATCCATTCGTTCCCTCATTTTAACAATTCATTCCCACGAATTAACAATTCGTTCCCACGAATTAACAATTCGTTTCCTCAATTCAAAAATTCGTTCCCAGGAAATAACAATTCCTGGGAACGAATTGTTAAATTGACGGAACGAACTGTCATTTCGTGGGAACGAATTGTTAATTCGTGGGAACGAATTAATATATTGTGAGAACGAATTGTTAATTCGAGGGAACTAATTGTTAGATTGAGGGAACGAATTGTTATTTCGTGGGAACGAATTAATTAAAAAAAATCCATGTCCCCTCAGTCAGTTTTATTTTATTGTATTCAATTCACTAGCTAGTGGAAACAAGCAATTAAAACGTCGCTCGATTTATCAAATTTTAAAACGTTGTCTGTCATATTGAGCTGTTGTGATTAAAATCACTGCATCTCGTTGTCATGGTGACGCGCATTGAAATCGCACAGCCCGTAATAATCCGTACACGACCACCTGTCAATTTCTTTATTTCAAAATTCTTGAATACTGTAATCGAAATCGAGCAGTTTGCTGTACTGAGCCTGATCTGTGCTATAGCTCAGGCTCAGACAATCAAATTGCTTGTTTGCGAGCCGGCATTGCCAGTAGATGCTCAGAATCGTTGATAATCTGGGCAAGATGAACGGAGGCGTTTGTGTAGCCGCAATAGTGGAAGCACGCTATATCCCACGTGACTTCTAATATACAGTTCAGGCTCAGACAATCAAATTGCTTGCCTGTGAGTTTACATTGCCAATAGATATTAAGAGACGTTGATAAGCTGGTTAAGATTAACGCAGGCGGTTCTGTACGTTAATGGCTTCGTTTCCTCGGCTTCACACCCCACACAAATCATCGCAGTAACCGAATCTGCGCATGTCCAGGAAGTGCAATCTAGACGGCTCAGGCTCAGACAATCAACTTGCGTGATTGTGTATTGCCATTGCCAGTAGATAGTATAGGAATGAATGGCCTTTTTGTGGAATTTATCGGGGTATAAACTTGGAAAAACCACTTTCACAATTGGCGATAAAAATGAACAATTGGCATAAAAAATTACAATTTTCGAAAATTGTAGTTTTTTATCGCCAATTGTAGTTTTTTATCCTATTGGTTATTATAGGAATGAACGGCCTTTATGTGGAATTTATCGGAGTATAAACTTGGAAAAGTCGCGGGAATACTGGACGAAGGCCGGAAGGCCTCGTCCAGTATTCCCGCGACTTTTCCAAGTTTATATCCCCGATAAATTCCACAAAAAGGCCATTCATTCCTTATAATAAATTCATCAAGAAAATGTGTTTATTTTCCGTTTTCATAAGAATTATTTTAACTGCGCCTCACGGTTACGGAAAGTAGATCGGCATGGGAGTTTACTGGGATATAAATTTTGGACAGAGACTTGCTACGGGCCAATCAAACGTTAGGGAATTGTGTAAATATTTTTGTGCTGGAATTATACGTTGATAATCTGGGCAAGATTAACGCAGGCTGTTGTGTAACTTCGACTCCCCAGATGCAAGGCGAATATATTTCTGGCGCGAATTTGGTGGTAACTATTATCAGCATTTGACAGAGTAGACAGTTAATTAATAAACATCGAACATTAATATACAAACTCCGCATTATGATTTGTAGCCGTGAATGTTGTGTTTCTGTATATTCTGTAGATATGTTTGTTTGGTGTGTTGTGGTTTAACGGCATATCAACAGCTAAGGTCATTTAACGCCGGGTCAATTGGTTTAGTACTAAATCCCATATATTACCTGTACAAGTATATGTACAAATGGGGGGAAAATCCCAAAATCAGAACTGAATATTTACAATAAAAATATATTTATTACACTCTTGCTAATTATTTGCCCGGGTTTCGCTGTGAAAGAAAACCCGTAATCAACTCCTTACAAATAATACACCGTGAAGAGAACACCCGTAATTGCGCGTCTGTTTTCTTGGAAACCACGAGCTACCATGCAAAATGTTTAATTTGTATTACAGTCAAAATAAAGTTATTTGAACATTTGGAAAGGGTCTCGACTAATCTAGAATTTTAATGTAATTGAACACATTCCAAACATGCACTCAAATATATCCGGAAGCCGACGCACACTCGTGTATTATTTCCCGCTATTCAAAATGTACGATGGAATATCATCTATATAGTCAGCCCTGAAATCCTCATCTGATGCCAGGTCCTCGCCACACCAGAATCACTTGGCCCCCTCCCAAAAGCAGTTGGATCAGTAATACTATAATTGCTACTTTTTTAATGGGCAACAACCCAATTCAATTCCCATGTAACAAAAGAGCCAAAGTTAAAAACGTACCTGAGTTCCAAACCACGCAAATCGTGATTCCTATAAAGAGGAACCCTACCGTTAATTTACGCCTTCACGTTTGCCCGACCAACCACCCACTTTGAATGTAGTCATGTGACTTATATGTTATGCGATCATTGTAGATCCTGATCAGCCTGTGCATCCGCACAGTCTGATCAGGATCTACAATGTTCGCTATTCAAAAAAACAGCAGCCGTACCCCTACAAAACAGTATATATATTCAGCTGAATGGTATCAAGGTGCATGATCACGCGGTTAGAACAACAACAACAATGACTGAAGGTGTTGAAAGCGCGACTACTCCAATGTAAGTAGTATGTGATAGTTTCCTTAATAGGCAACGGATTTTGATGAAATGTGGCGCAGCAAACGCTTCTTCATGAGCTGCATTTGGTGGTACCGGGAGTTCGGCACAGACTTATGTCGTTTTAGTAGACACGGAAATCTATTCTTCGCAAAAACGACAGAAGTTTGGGCCAAAGTACCGAGACCACAAAATGCAGCTTAACAAGACGCGTTTGATGCGCCAGATTTCATAAAAACAAGTATTTGTTCATCAATAACAAAAAAGTCACCCTCCCCAAAAAAATTATTTGATAAAATTACATCAAATATTGATTTTATTGCGAAAACAAGATTTTCGTATGGGAATTTAATATGGGAGAAAAGGAGGAGAAGGAGCTGGGGGAGGAGTCAAAAAACGAAATAATCTAATTTTAGCCCCCATGTTAAATTCCTATAGTAAAATCTTTTTTTTAGAATAATATTAATATTTTATCGAATTTTATCAAATAAAAAAAATTGGGGAGGGTCACTTTTTGTTATTGATGAAAAAGTACTTGCATTTAAATAGTTTTAAGATTTAACGTGTTTAATGGGCAAACAAAATCGTCGGCAGTAGTGTCGTTTGAATGTAATGCACGGTGATATGACGATGTCCAACTATGGCAATAAATGGAACTATCGATGTATACTGTCGTCTTCGTTCGTTCGTCGTTATTACTTTGTCATTTTCGTTCATTAAATTAATAGCGCTTCACTGCAGTTTATGTTTCTGTCGTGTTGAGGTATGATGCCGAGGTAAGCGGCATGTTTGCGGCGCCGTGCTAACCTGGGGCCCGTTTCACTCAACTACTTACGACTAAAATGTTCGTAAGTGCAAATTTAGGATCGTCTGGAAATATCAATTGATGGATTTACATGTATTGAGCATAGGCTGCATATGCAATCTGACATGTGGAAATTGTTTATTCGCAATAAAATCAATATTGGAGCACATTTCATTAAATAAAAAGTATGTATAATTTATATAGCCATACAATGTGGGCAGGTGTGACAGACAGCAGTGATTGTCATGATGAATTGCGTTAGTTGTTTCTCTCCATGGGTTTATGCCTCTCCTGTAGAGATATTCTTCTTTGTTCCCATCTGTCTGGTATTGTCCAAAGCGACAAACTCGGTCACAGTCGCGGTCCAGGGGGCCGTTTCGTACGACAAAAAAATGTTCGTAAGTGCAAAATTATGATAGTCTGTAAATTTCACATTAACAATGTTTTCTTGTAAATAATTATTGGATTTACATTTATTGAGCATAGGCTGCATATGCAGCCTATGCTCAATAAATGTAAATCCAAAAATTGGAATGTACAGACGATCTAATATTGAACTTACGAACATTTTAGTCGTAAGAAGTTTAGTGAAACGGGCCCCTGGACAGTCAATAAATGTACCATCTGTGCAGCAATTCTCGCTTATAAATGTCGGCTCAATAGTTAGCATTTCCGTTACCATTTGCACATATTGCGGGAAATCAGCGACCGCTGATACATAACCGCCTGAATTAATCAGTGAATCTGAACATATATTGACCATCTCAACTACCAATCGAACAGCTTCATTGTCTGAGCCTGAGCTGTAGAACAGCTCAGGCTCAGACAATGAATCTGCTCGATTTCACACCCATTATTCAATATACAGGCGTGATCTATTACCCAGCACCAGACAGCTTCGCCCCCCTGGGATTGTCTGAAGTTCATTGAGCCAATTTCCCCCGATATCAAACAAAAGATAATTGAGCCAAATATGTGGGCGACCAATACACACATACTGATTTGTGTTCGCTTACAAGTAATGTTATATTTATTAAATGAATTACCGGAGTTCATAAGAAACGGGGCTACGCGTATTTCTCCCCATAGTAAACAAACGATAATTGAGACAACTATGTGTGCGACCAATAAACACATACTGATTTGTGTTCGCCACCGCAAACAGAGTTTACATGTATACGAGTGATAGTTTGCATGTATATTATTAGCTGAATACGCATTGATTATCAAAAGTGGGAGTACAAAATACGCACAGCAATGTGAAAATACGCATTGCATTTCAAATTGAAAAGTGAAAATACTGTCATAAATTTGAAAATTCTCTTAGTTGAGCTGCTTTTTGCAAGTGAATTTAGTGAATTTTAAATTTCTTATATTTTGTATCATTTGTTCCCTATTTAGTAATGAAAAAATCAATAATCCATTTATAAAAGTAAAATACGCAATGATTTTGAAATCAGGGGGTATAGTACGCTTTAGACACAAAGCTTATCTACAGCTCTGTGCACGTGAGCAAACTATGTCTGCGACCAATGCACACATGTATACATGTACTGTACTGATTTGTGTTCGCCCCTGCAACAGTTAAAGATAATTCCTACATGTACCGTGGAACCTCTCTAAACCTGACACCGTGGGAGGTCCCCAGGGTGTCCGGTTTCGAAAGGCTCCACTGTCAATCAGGAATTTGAGTACGGTTTTCTGTGGCTTGCGATTATGACCAGACACTACCAAATAAAATACATGACAATATCAAGGTGTATGATCACGTGGTACTAACAACAACAACAAGTACTGAAATTTCCAGAATCCATCTGATTCAAAGCACGTATTGTTTTATACTGTCATTAATACGTAACCGTTTTTGATGAAATATGGCGCATCAAACCGTCTTGTTAAAATGCATTTGGTGGTCTCTGTATTTTCGCCCAAACGTCTGTCGTTTTTGCGAAGAATCGATTTCCGTGTCTCCGACACGGAAATCGATTCGTCGCAAAAACGACGTAAGTCTGTGCCAAACTCGGTGGACCACCAAATGCAGCTCATGAAGACGCGTTTGCTGCGCCATATTTCATCAAAATCCGTTGCATATTAAGGAAAATATCAAATAATACTTACTTTGGAATGGGCTTGTATGGGTGTCCGGGTTAACGAGATTCTACTGTACACGAGAGTGACTATTTAATGATATTTGTCGAACAATTTGAATAACAATCTGAGAAGAATCTATGGTAAGTCCCTAGGGAAATCATTCAACGAGATTTGTTTTCTCGATGCAGTTGAACCTCTCTAAGCTGGACAACCTTTGAGGTCCCCATGGTGTCCGGTTATGAGAGATTCCATTGTAAATTAGACATATGAATATGCATGCGGTGTGCTTTGCGAACACGAACAGGCATTAACAATTCGTTCTCACGATGTAACAATTCGTTCACACGAATTAACAATTCGTTCCCACGGGAACGAATTGTTATTTCGAGGGAACGAATTGTTAAATTGAGGGAACGAATTGTTATTTCGTGAGAACGAATTAATAAAAAAAAAAGTCTAAGTCAATTGCGGGGCTCTTTAACAATGACACATTCTCCGGTCGATAAGGCCATATGTGTACGATGAAATAAATCGGGAATTGTGTTTGTACATGTATATGTTCAATATATTACAGTACATATAATTAGTCATACAGCTGGCGCCATTGTTTATTGTATTTTTCCAGAATGATACGTACATGAATACAAACAATGTCATTCATGTGAGTGAAACAATATGGGTGTTAGGAAATTGAGATACGTAGCATACATCTGATATTATTTTGCTCACAGTAAAATCCCTTTTTATTATATACCTACCCATGAAATACTATAGGAATGAATGGCCTTTTTGTGGAATTTATCGAGGTATAAACTTGGAAAAGTCGCGGGAATACTGGACGAAGCGATAAAAAATAAAAAATTTCGAAAGAAAAGAAATAATAATAAAAATTTTTTTTCGAAATTTGTAATTTGTTAAGGCCTCGTCCAGTATTCCCGCGACTTTTCCAAGGTTATATTACCGATAAATTCCACAAAAAGGCCATTCATTCCTTATAATTCCAGCATTTGAAATAAATTCATCAAGAAAATGTGTTTATTTTCCGTTTTCTTAAGAATTATTTTAACTGCGCCTCACGGTTACGGAAAGTAGTTCGGCGTAGGAGTTTACTGGGATATACATTTTGGACAGAGATTTGCTACGAGCCAATCAAATGTTAGGGAATTGTGTAAATATTTTTGTGCTGGAATTATATAGTTATACGATGTAAATAAAAGTCATTTGTTCTCATCGATGAAATAGACAACTTCCGGTGAAAATACGACTACTTCCGCTATCTACATTCATATTTTATATTTAGAAAGAAAACAGCGCAAATAGGCTGAAAATACACATTCATTACCGTATACAGTTTAAACAAACCGCTCATTTCGATGGAGAGGTATAATAATAAATAGAATATTCATATTTTTCCAACGAATATGACATATATGTTCATCTCGTGGTGTGAAATGTACATATTTCACGAGTGCCGTTATGAACATATATGTCATATTCGTTGCAAAAATATGAATATCCTCTATGTAGTATCCCTAACTCCCTATATAAGTTGATATTCCATAGTTTTGACGTGCCTGTGCCTGTGCAATATTTCCGCGTGCCTGGGAAATGGTCAAAACTATTTACCCCTGAAAATCATGACGTCATCATATTTATCGCGGATTGCGTCATAAAATTCAAAAGTAATTTAGATCGGTCAATTTGATGCTCCCCACCCCAAATTCACGTTAATTGTGTCACAGTGTATTACGCAAGGTGCATGATCACGTGGTTACAACAACAACAACGTCGCCCACTCCAAAGTAAGTATTATTTGATATATTCCTTAATATGCAACGGATTTTGATGAAATATGGCGCAGCAAACGCGTCTTCATGAGCCGCATTTGGTGGTCCAGTTTGGCACATATTTATGTCGCTTTTGCGAAGAATCGATGTCCGTGTCTCCGACACGGAAATCGATTCTTCGCAAAAACGACAGAAGTTTGGGCGAAAATACACCAAATGCAGCTTAACAAGACGCGTTTGATGCGCCATATTTCATCAAAATCCGTTACGTAATAAGGACACTAAAATAATACGTACTTTGAATCGGTACTTGTTGTTGTTGTTAGTACCACGTGATCATACACCTTGTTACGGGTTGAGTAATAAATCAATTATTTCATGATCATACGGGAAACAGTCAAAATATATTGCCCTTCGTATTGTGATTTTACTTATAATAAGACGTGCGATGTTTCATGAAAACATTTACAGAAAATATGATATTTTCTGTAGAAGACGCGGAAAGTTGACGAAAGTGACAAAGCAAATTCGGAATCCTATATTGCATTTTCTCTGAAAATTTCGTCAACTTTCGACCTCATTTACTTAAAATATCGCAGTTTCTGTACCATGAACAATCGCACATCTTCGTACGTACACAGTCACATGAATTGTCCCATCCGTACATTCTACACTAATTTATTATATCACTTAGCATAGGGAATTATACGGAGCCCCGCAAGGGACATGGACTTTTTTGTATTAGTTCCCAAAAAATTTAACAATTCGTTCCCACGATATAACAATTCGTTCCCTCGAATTAACAATTCGTTCCCACGATAAAACAAATCGTTCCCACGAATTAACAATTCGTTCCCACGAAATGACAATTCGTTCCCTCAATTTAACAATTCGTTCCCACGAATTAACAATTCGTTCCAAAGATATAACAATTCGTTCCCTCGAATTAACAATTCGTTCCAAAGATATAACAATTCGTTCCCTCGAATTAACAATTCGTTCCAAAGATATAACAATTCGTTCCCGTGGGAAAGAATTGTTATTTAGTGGGATCGAATTGCTAAATTGAGGGAACGAATTGCTAATTCGTGGGAACGAATTGTTAAATTTAGGGAACGAATTGTTAATTCGAGGGAACGAATTGTTAAATTGAGGGAACGAACTGTTATTTCGTGGGAACGAATTAATAAAAAAAAAGTATGCTTCCCCTGCGGGGCTCCGTGCAATTCAATAGTCTGTAAGCGGAGTACGCTTACCACACCTACATAAATCTACTTATGGATTCATACAGACCCATTAGTGGCGTTTCCCAGGTGAATTGTTAAGTAAATGTCGCTCAGATATAGAGAATAGTAGGTTAGTGCCGTGAATGGGAAAAAATATCCGGCAACGCTCATGAATTTCTTTATTTCTCATCAGAAGTATATGTTGTGACCACTCATTTGAACCGTCTCACCGAGGCGGTTCAAATGAGTGGTCACAACATATACTTTGGTTCAGAAATAAGGAAAATAGATAGAGAATAGTAGGTTAGTGCCGTGAATGGGAAAAAATATCTGGCAAGGCTCAGGAAACGGGATGGGCGAGGCTCTGCCGAGCACATCCCGTTTCCGTGCCGCGCCAGATATGTTTTCCCATTCACGGCACTAACCTACTATTCTATTTATCCCGTCAACACCTACTAATGGCTGTAAAATGCAAAAATAGTATTGACTGGATATCAAAAATGTTTCACGGCACCGTGTTTCACGGCACATACGTACTGCGTTGGCGGGATAAATACCGTATACACGACCGCTTGCGCTAATCTTGCCAATAGTTTCCTATTTGTTATTTCGAAATACTTAAAATTAACATATCAAAATCAATTTCAGTTACTTAGGGGTTAACGTACGCCCAATAAAATGGCCGTTAGCTTACGCTCGATGTAATGGCTATACATTATCGGGTTTTCCAGAGCGCGAATTGACCGAGGACTCAGTGCCGGCAGATCGGTACTATTAATTCCCGGCACGTAACCGGTGATTAGAGAGAAAGACGCCGCGTGGAGTGATTATGTCCGGCTACACGAGGTTAGCGCCAAGGGGGTAAAGTAGTCCGGTATAAAAAAAATAGTGCGGTTGTTTTGAGGTCACAGACACAGTTTGCTTGCAAATCTTGATCTATTATTACACGGTTTCACTTGAGGAACATTTTGGAATGCTTTTAACACCAGTTTCAGCATATTTGTAGCATTTAAAAGAAAACACTGAACCTGTTGGTCACGTGATGTAAACAGAGTTTCCGTGGCCAAAAAATGTAAACAATATTGGGGGACATGAAGAGGTTGGATTTCTCTATATTGAAGTAAGTGAACCTATTGTCAGAACCAGTACTTGCTGGCTGCAGGTCATGTACAAGTAGGTCCCACAGCATCCATCTGAATACGTAGGAGAGACTGGCATTATGGCAGACAACACTGTACACGTATATACTGTCTGTTCCAAGTTTGTCTATTAAACACATTACATCTAAAAGAGATTTACTTGTAACTACTTTTTTCATAAATAACAAAAAGTCACCCTCCCCAAAACATTTTATTTGATGAAATTCCAACAAATATTGATTTTAATGTGAAAATGGGCAGTATCAAGGTGTATGATCATGTGGTTACAACAACAACAACAACAACAACAACAAGTACTGTAACTTCCTGAAGCCCTCCGATTCAAAGAACGTATTTTTTTATTTTGTCATTATAATGTAACGGAATTTGGTGAAATATGACGCATCAAACGCGTCTTGTTACGCTGCATTAGTAGGCCAGTTAATCTAGCTCAAAATAGGGGTCAACCCACCACAAATTGCAACACAATTTCTTTTTTCACCAGTGTTTCCTGGACACCCATACAGTAACATGAAACAAAGTTTACCAAAATCAAATTGGTGGATAGTGGTTTAATTTGCATAAATCCAAGATGGCCGCCAAAATATTTGGATTCAATTGTTGTAGCCATATATGGGTTATTATTCACATATTTTTGTTTGTTTATTTTATGATGTTATTTGAGGTAATACATAACATGAAAACTGTACTCACAATCCGTTTTGATATTACACATTTATTTCAATTGAAAATTCAAAATGGCCGCCAAAATATTCCAATTTTAACAATTTTCGACCAGTTCTTTTTCTGTTTTTTAGCAAATTTCACTGTAACTGTGTATATATTGTATACATTTCCAGCTGTATTAATACTTGAATGGCAAATAGTATTACAGTAATCAAAATATATAGTCTCCATAAGTGCCTTAATTTGCATAAATTCAAGATGGCCACCGTCCGACAAACTTGATAAAATACTGCAATTTTTCAATTTCATTTTCAACAATTGAAAGTCGTTATGCCATCATATACTGAACTACATATTGTGTAAAATATGTAAAACTACAATAAAGAAAGGTTAATCTCAACAACATGCATAATACATCAGTTTTAGTATAAGTGTTGAATAGTAAACGCAATGTGCGTCTAATGGTTGGTGTGACGCGTCTAGTGTGTTAGCGAAGTGTAGTGTGCTTGCTATATTACGCTTTCAGCTTTCACCGCTGGCTAGCATTCGTGTGAAAAGAAGAGCAGAGTCTGTAAGTCTCTCTCTGCCAGTACATAGCCTCTCCATCAGCAAGCCCTATGTCAGTGCCTCCCCGTGGCGACGCACGGAAACTGGGCACCTCGCGGACCCAGGCGAAACTGCAAGGGACTCGGAGGATGGTCTGCCCCCAGACATGCTGCATGCAGGCCCATCGGCGTGTGGATATGCCCTGGTGCCCATGAACAGACCCCCAGCTATGGGATAAATAGCCCCACTGCCTTGTGGGTTACTAGAAATAGTAGAAGGCTAAGGGAGAAACCACCAACATAAAACTACCAAGCAGTGAAGACTTACAGTTTTGGCAAATTCTGGATTAAAACAAGAGCACGTAAAGACAACATCTTCGATGGCAGCAGCTTTGGTCTGCTGACTATAACAAATTTGATGAGTGTGGTGACATCGCGCTTCCAGGGTACACTGGTTGTCACCACAGCTGTGAAACCCAGCATGGGGTCCAATACTAGCTGGTATTATGGTATTACTGTAGTATCGAGTTTCCCAAATGCTGTTAAATCTGGCCCCAGTATTGAGATAAACAGCCGCGCCATGAATCGACAGGTGTACCAGCGCGGGAGAGCCGAGCCAAGGAAGAATGGGCCATAAATAGTCTTCCGGAAGGTGTACAGATCACACGGGAATTGAATAGTATTGGATGAATGATCGGGCTAGGGGTAAGGCAAGTTGTTGCAAGCTGAGCCTAGTTGTATCCCATACATCAATCAGCGCGAGATAAGTTTAGGTGGTAAAAGGATAGACCCTCGACCTACTGACCTGAAATGACATACATAACAAACTAATATGAATGAATCACATTGTGCATTGTGCCATGTAATTATACTACCAGATCAACCAAATTCTACACTGACACAGAAAGGATGTGATGGGATCAATAGAGCGAGTGATGACAGGGGTGTAGAAAGATAAAACGGAACCTGGCATGCAAGTCCATCAGGCATGCAGAAGAAGAGCATATAAACCCAAAATGTATACAACTACACAACCGGAAAAGAGCTTGTGATTCTACGGAACTAAGTGAAGAAACTCGTAGTTTGAGGTCCGCCAGTGAACCATTTATATTTATAAGCACTGTCTGTTTTGTGGTGTAGGTGATATATACGACGGAAAAAAGGCTGACTTCAAGTTGACGCCAACATGTACAAAAGACATTATGAAGACAATAACAGATATATGTAATGAACGGAATGACATATGGGCTCATAGCGTGAAGTCCAGGATAGATAGTGTAATTGACCTACCTGCTGCCGATTCTGTCTATCATAAAGCATGCAGTACTAATTTCCGTACACTAAGGCAGATTCCCCAGAAATATATCGTAAATACGAAAACTACACCAAAGCGTGCTAAAATTGGACGACCAAAGGACATATTACAAGCGGAGGCATTTCTAAAAGTAATCAGATACTTAGAGAAAAATGATGAAGAGCAGCTGACCATAGCAGATCTGATTGAAAAAATGGCTGATTATCTCCTGGATTACAAATACTGAACCATATGGCTTTACGTATATGAAGGAACAGATTCAAAAACAATTTGGTAATAAGATCATCATAACTGAAATAAATGGGACTCCAAATATAGTCACTTTCTGGAGCACAGCTACAACCATCCTTCATGATTTCCATTCAAACGAAAACAAGGATAGTGCTGAGGCCGAAAAAGTCAGAATAATACAGACTGCTGCACAACTATTGAAAAATGATATGAAATCACACATACAAGACAATGATGTGTATCCCGGATATGCAGATATGGCTACAATAGATGAAGCTAGGGCTTTTCTACCAAGCTCACTAAGTACATTCTTAGAGGGTCTACTCACAAGTTCAGATTCAAAGCTGAAAACTGCTTCACTAGGACAAGCAATTATGCAGGCAACTCGTCCTCGAGCGATATTGTGTCCCCTTCAACTTGGTATTGGAGTCCAGTTGCATCACCATTTTGCTTCCAAGTTCCTAATTGATACTCTACACAAGCATGGCTTTAGTTGTAGCTACTCCGAAGTCACAAAATTTGAGCGCAGTGCTGCTGTAGCCAATGGAATTGAAATACCCAATCATACTCAGAGAAGCGTTATACAATATGTGGCAGACAATGTTGACCACAACATTCGCACATTAGATGGGCATAACACATTCCACGGAATGGGGATGATAGCCACAGTGACACCTGCCACAACTGCCACCAGGACTGTGGCACGTGCTGACTTCTCTACATCTGACATTACTGCTGTAGGACGAGTTGATGTTAAGCGTTTCATGCCAGAACTTGACGGAATGAGGACTGTACAATATTGTAAACTGCACGAGCCACTCGCAGATGACCCAACAGCCAATGCCGATCTACTGTGGAGTATATCTTTGCCTCTTCGCTCACCTCGGCCTGCATGGGCTGGCATGATGCAACTTGTACACAAGGGCGAGCATCCCGGGAAATCATCAGTGTTATTCCTGCCAATGATAGACATAAATCCAAGTGACATGACCTGCATGTACTCCACGATGTTGTATGTCAGTTCCCACGCTAAGCGTTATGGGGTTACGCCTATTCTAACATTTCATCAGCCCCTCTGGTGGAAGGCAATATCAATACAACATATCTGTCCTACGGATACTGATATTGGATCTATTGTACTAAGGCTTGGAGGATTTCATACGGAAATGAGTTTCCTGGGCACGATCGGACATCTCATGACAGGGACGGGTCTGCATGAATTGTTGGAGTGTGTATATGCAACTAACGCGGTTGGTCACATGCTTAGTGGTAAGGCTATTTCAAGAGCAGTTCGTGGACATTTGCTTGTGAGTGGAGCTCTCAATGCCATGTTGATGGCAGCAGTCTATCACATACCAGTAACACAAGGGGCTATGCAGAACGCAGCCAAATGAACAAGATGAAGCAACTACAGCGGAGTATGATTGCCAACCTGACAGGCCAATAGTCCATAACTCAAACGAAACAAGCACTGTGCCAATGGTTCCGCAGATTCCTGACACCCTCATTGCTGCAGGAACCCTCTATGATGACATAATTGGCGAGTCCATCACGCTGGAAAGCTTGCAAAATTCACAGATACTAGAAGCGATAGCCAAGAAATTAGAGGATGGGAGAGAGGCCATGCAGAAGAAACTTACAGCCAAGTTGTGGTTGCAGTACATGGAAATGGTGACCATTTTGCAAACATACATCAAAGCAGAACGGACTGGAAACTGGCAGCTACATTTGAAATCCATGTACAGGATGTTGCCGTATATGGCGGCTGCCGGTCACAACAATTATACTAAGTCTGTCTATGTGTACTTACACAAGATGGAACGTCTACAAGAACAACATCCTACAGTGTACGAGCACTTTCAAGCTGGGCAGCATGTCAGCAGGCGATCTGATCGATACTGGGCGGGATTGTCACAAGATTTGATCATAGAACAGGTGTTGATGAGGAGCCTTAAAACTACAGGCGGCCTGACAAGAGGGCGTGGCATGACGGAAGTACAGCGTTTGGTGTGGCTGTTGTCTACTAACGCATGTTCCGAGATTAATTTGGCCATGCAGGAGCTGACATCTGTGAGCTATCAGACGAGCCTACAGCACAAAGAGATATCAGTGGCAAGGCAGAAAAGGGACATGGCAGATACACAGGAATTGTTGTCCTTTTTGGTACCAAGAACTCCATTTGATGACAAACCAGAGTTACACAGTATTGTGACAGGGGTTACAGCAGATGCCACAGTAAACGTTGAGAGAGCCAGAGAAGTTGGGGATAAGATACTCCAGAGCATGGTTGGCCAAAATGTTGTAGAGCATTCATTCCAGAAGAAGAAACAGGTTGTGACTCTGGGCAATGGCAATACAGTGAAACTCAAAGAGGATGCAATCCAAATAGACCCGCAACTTCTTTTCCAACGGCTAGTGACTGTGGGTGTGCGCAATGACAATCTTGCTGAGGTTTTCCAGTACGAGTTGTGCAATTATCCACCAGCACTCTTTGAAAATAAGTTTACTCCTCGACTGGCAAATAAGGCATCGCTAGGTGATGCCCTTTGGAAATTGATGCCATCAGATCTTCCAAGTCCAATAAGTGAAGTGAATTACATACTAAGTGGCGGAGCATTGCTACACCAACGAATCCCTTGGAATCGTGGTACATCCTATAGTGACATTTGTCAACAATACGTCAATTATGTGGCAGGTCACTACGGCCAACCGACAGTCGTATTTGACGGGTACCAATGTGGGCCTAGTACAAAAGACCCCGCACACCAGCGAAGATCCGGAGTTCGTGTTGGAGCAACAGTTAACCTCTCAGGGTCTATGATCCTCAACTCACGTAAGGATGAATTTCTGTCCAACACGGAGAACAAACAACGCTTCCTCGCTCTGCTTAGTGCTAGTCTACAACGTGGTGGATGTAATACAGTCACTGCTACAGGTGATGCTGACCTATTGATTGTCCAAACCGCAATTGCTACCGCCGAGACAACATCCAAACCAACTGTCCTCGTTGCAGACGACACAGATCTGCTGGTGCTGCTATGCTATCATACACAGCCATGTACAACAAATATATATATGCGACCAGAACCCCGTTATGGTATAAGAAAGGCACCGAGATGTTGGAATGTTTCTGTTTTGAAAACGATGCTGGGTCCGCATGTATGTCGACATATGCCATTTGTCCATGCAATCCTTGGATGTGACACCACTTCTCACATATATGGACTCGGGAAAGCAGTTGCACTGAAGACACTGCGCACAAGCATATCATTTCAAAAGCAAGCGGAAGTGTTTAATAATACTCAGAGTACCCGACAAGATGTAATACTAGCAAGAGAAAATGCGATCGTCGCGCTATACAACGGGAAAGCAGGCGATACTTTGGACTTTCTGAAGCTGCAACGATTTCATCAAAAGGTAGCCAGCAGCATAGCAAGTGTAAAATCAGAGACACTACCTCCAACATCTGCAGCTGCTAAATTCCACAGCATGCGTGTCTACCTACAAGTACAACAGTGGATCGGAAATGGAGACGATATTGACCCACTGGAATGGGGATGGTATGAGCACAGTGGAAAGTACAGGCCGGTCCTAACAGACAGGAAGCAGCACCCATGGAACTACTGGAATTGATCAGATGCAGCTGCCAAATGGGATGTACTACCAGACAGTGTTCCTGCAGGAAGCATGGACTAGATTGTTCAACAGGATGTTCACATTGCAGAGGTGTATGCTCCAATGTGACAATACTTGACGAAGATGATACAGACGATGATTAAATATGTACATTGAACATACACATGGATAGCATTATTGTCGGAGCAAATTTGTTATATTTGCTAGCATCCATCCATTAAACAGTAACTATTGATTGATTGATTGACGATTGGTGTAAAGTGGCCTAAGAACAGCCAAGATCATTCAAGCCCGGACCAACTGTTTTTTTCAAATATTGATAGTTTCTGAACATATTGGATGTATTACTAAGCATTGCTATTATGTACTAGGATGCATTATGAAATTACGGAACATGATTTGAGGGTTTATGGAATGATCAAGATTGTGCTTAAAGGCCGAAATGAGGGAAATTCCCGAGCTCAATGGTTATATAAACTATATATTCAGTCCTGAATTGGAATATCCTCTCCTTGTGACAATAATACTATCATATTACGTGTTAAAGTTGGCATAACAACATCTCGACTACAGAAGGCCAATCATGTAATTGTGAATGAGGGCCATTTTACGATGCAATGAATGATTTGTGCAGATTTTATAGTAGCATTATAAACCATACCAGTCATTCCTGTAACCACAAATCACATTCTAGAATTTTGTAATAGCTTCACAGATAACCATGTGTTTTATCAGCTATATTGGATATGTGCAATTGAGCATCCTAAACTAGTCATGGAATCTAGTCACCAGATTTTACAACTGTATATCATGTAAACGCACAAATCGAGACCAAAACTAAGCCAAATTGTTTCTATATTATACAACACTTATAACCGTTCACTTTAATTAATTGTTGATATTTCCGTTTCTGCAGAGTAAACTTACAACGAAAACTATGTCGGATATCGGCATGACATTACAATATATTTTGAAATCAAGCCCCACAATCAACTACCTGGGTCCGGTAGATCCCATAAAAAATCTCTCTGCAAAAATCACCGTGTATACAGAAGCGAAGCGAAGCATATCAACAATCAGAAAATGAACGGGTACAAGTTTTGTATAGTATATTAGGCGGCCATTTTGGATTAATTGAACCTGGTATTGGATATATGCAATTGAGCTATATATGCAATATTGAGTTTCCTCATTCCTGAAATAGTTGTTGCATCTAGTCATCACATTTATAATTCTATATCAGGTAAATGCATCGATCAAAACCAAAATAAAGCAAATTGTTCTTACTTGGCGGCCATTTTGGATTTATTCAACCGAGTATTGAATATATAGTGAATAAATCCAATTGAGCTACATATGCAATATTATGTGTTCTGCTTCTTGAACTATTCATCGTGTCTAGTCGCCAGATTTTATAATTGTGTAACATGTAAATGTCGATCGAGACAGAAACCAAGTCAGTTTGTCCATGATATATATGGCGGCCATTTTGAATTTATTTCACCTAGTATTGAATATATGCAATTGAGCTAGATGTGCAATACTATATGTCCTACTGCCAGAAGTATTCATTGAGTCTAGTCCCCATATTGTATAATTGTACATCATGTAAATGCATTGATCAACACCAAAATTGAGCCAAATTGTTCATATTTGGCGGCCATTTTGGATTTATTTGACCAATTATTATCCAAATAAATGTTAAAATCATCTAATTGGCTTGTTATGTTCACACACCCATTAAATAGTGATAAAATTTGGAAATATATGATGATAGCGCAATTGTATAAAAATAAATTAAAAAAATGGCGGCCATCTTGGATTTATCAATATTTGACACCTATCCACCAATTTTATTTTGGTAAACTTTGTTTTATGTTGGTACATTGGTGTTCAGGAACAACTGGTGAAAAAAGAAATTGTGTTGCAATTTGTGGTGGGTCATTTCATATTTTGACTGGCCTATAGGCTGTATCGGTACGTTGGCCCAAACGTATGTCGTTTTTGCGAAAAATCGATTTCCGTGTCTACGGACACGGACATCGATTCTTCGCAAAAACGACATAAATATGTGCCGAACTCCCGGGACCACCAAATGCATCTCACGAAGACGCATTTGCTGCGTCATATTTCATCAAAATCCGTTATTTATATCAAATAATACTTAGTTTGGAGTGGGCACGCTTTCAACACTTTCAGCCATTGTTGTTGTTGTTGTTGTAACCACGTGTAACCATTAAAAATCGGTCAACAAATAAATATTTTTAAAATCTATTTAATCCCGCACCCCCCCCCCCCACTCCCGCCATGTTTAATTCCCATAGGAATATCGTTTTTCTCTCAATAAAATCAATATTTGATCGAATTTCCAAATATTGTTATATTGTTTTTTGGGAAGGATAACTGTTTAACAGTACTAACGTTTAACCCTTTCAACCCTAAGGAACTGGAATGGACTGTGATATGCTAATGTTCCGACCAATCCAATGGTCACAAAATGATTTTCAGATTCGTCCATTTATGAAAAGGGGGTGTTTTTGTTCTAAGAAATATTAAAATTTCTTTCAAAATGTGCAGATCCTGATGAGACGGCTCGTTACGAGCCGGCTCATCTGGATCTGCACTTTTTGCATAAACCGCTATAGCGGGATTTCGGGTTCAAAGGGTCAACATGTTTTAGATTTACAGTGTGTAATAGCCTAAAGTTCGTCGGCAGCAAAACGAGGAACCGAAAGCGAGAGTTGTATTTAGTCTATATGTGACTTACATTACATACTGATTTGATTCAAACACGCAACAATGACATAAACGTGTTATTTATACACCGATTACATAGATTGGCAGCTATTTTATTATGAGGATAACTAGCATCTCTTCGCCTATCGAAATAAACCGGAAACCTATGCATCAAAGCCACGTGGTACACTGCGCATGGGCAGGTCTGGAGGGGGAGGGTTCCGGGGTTGCAACCCCCCTCCCCCCCCCCCCCTCCCCTCCCACCTCCCATTTAGCCACGGAGTTTACATAGATCACAGTTTACCACCAGTTGGAGTCTGAATTTAAATGCCGTAAAACGTAGGAAAGTGCATTTCTGGACATCTAGATTTCAAAATTTGTCCTAGGGGAGCATACCCCCGGACCCCACTAGCATACTCGCTTCACTCCGTGGAGCTCGAACATAGGACACCCCCCCCCTTCCGTTCCCCAAAAGCTGGATCCGCCCCTGCTGTCGTTATGTGAATAATCGCATAACAATACATGTTTACCTACTTGTTGCGTTTTTAAATAATTTCAGTATATATATTTCACATATATGTTAAAGGTACATGCCCACTCAGTAGGCACAAACTGTTCTTTATAGGAATTGAATAAGTGTATAATTGTGTCACTATCCCACCAGTTAGAATAATTACAAGTGCCCGCTATACAGACAGATATAATCAGTTAGCAATATTTATTTTACTGATAGTGACGCGCGGTGGTATCAGTCTATTTTCATATGCAATGAG
Source organism: Conchocele bisecta (assembly GCA_029237695.1). Taxonomy (NCBI): domain Eukaryota; kingdom Metazoa; phylum Mollusca; class Bivalvia; order Lucinida; family Thyasiridae; genus Conchocele; species Conchocele bisecta. The sequence goes on from CM055271.1 coordinate 37,078,316, forward strand.
GCATGCTATTTTTTTATTATTATGTATACGAAATTAATTAGTCACCTGAAAAAATAACATTTTCGACAGATTATAATGTATGACACATCAACAAATAAATGCAGAGAATAAATAGTGATGTCCGTTAACAATTTAAGGAAACACGGTTATCGCCCCTGATATCAGTGTATAAAGTTACGTCTGATATAAAATGCATAATAATGTCAATTAGTACGTGGGGTAATGGTTAATGAAAGTTTATTTTGCCAGAAAATGTCTCAGAAGATGTCTCTTATGTAAAAAACCGTTTATGCATACTGAGTGGGCATGCACCTTTAACTATTTCACCCATAAATATATAAAATAGACGGATCCATCTTAATTATGGGTTAAAAAAATATTAAAATAATGACAAACGCTGTAGGTCCATATGAGACGGCTCGTTTCGAGCCGTCTCATATGGACCTACAGCGTTTGCAAACGTTAGTTTAATTTGTTTTGTCATTAATTATTTTTATTTCTCAAAGTATTTCACATTTATACAGATGCACAAGTAGATAGCTACATACATGACATGAGAAACATAGTTTGTTTCTTTATCGAGGAAAATAGATTGAGACCAAGAAGAAGGATAGAAGGAGATGTAGTACATATAGGCATATTTGAGATGAGAGCAAGAATAAGATGTGTGTCAGCTTAGAAACAGACGTATAGGATGGTGAATTGTGAATTCCAGCCTGTAACATTCCAAGAACACATGTAAATAAAATATGCACGTACATACTTACAATACACGATAGTTGCTGTTTGTATGCCACATATGACACGTGACACATGTTCATTGCTCCTTGTTAGCTTTATGGTATATAGGGTCAATATTTTCGACATATTATAAAGTATGAGCATTGCACATCAAAAATAAATACAGACACTAAATAGTAATGTCCATTAACATGTTATGGAAACGCGGTTATCGCCCCTGATATCAGTGTGGAAATTTACGTCTGATATAAAATGTATAATCCATACGTGGGGTAATGGTGAATGAATGTTTATTTTGCCAGAAATGTCTCAGATGATGTGTCTGATACATTTATAAAGAACAGTCTGTGCCTACTGAGTGGACATGTACCTTTAACATACGCAAATCAAATCAATTGCTCTCGGCTTATTGCCGTTTCCTATCTCCAACATTTCACAATGGTGTCCGTTCTAGATGCACAACCGACTGCGTTAATATTGCCCAGATTATCAACGTTTATGACCATCTATCAGCAATGCCAATTCGCAATCAAGCAATTTGATTGTCTGAGCCTGAGCTGTTGAACAGCTTAGGCTCAGCCAATCAAGATGCTTGATTTCAAGCACACTAATCAAGTATTTTGAAACACAGAAATTGACAAACGTTGAAAAGACATTGGCTAAATGTAACAGCGTGAAAGGTGAATCGGGAGGTCAATGAAACAGCGTAACGTCTTAACCCTTTCACCTCTAAGTTACTGGAATGGATTTTGATATGTTAATTTTGCAACCAATCCAACCGTCACAAAATGATTTTCAGACTAATCCATTTACGAAAAGGGGGTGTTTTTGTTGTAAAAATATGAAAATTACTTGCAAATAGCTGGTTGCCGGATTCAAAGGGTTAAATGTGGCACATGTTTTTCTTTCAGATTTTGATTATCAAATTCATGAATATTGAAATTGTGGATTCCAAAAACATGTTTTTGAGTTTTCTGATGTATATGCAAATCTATTTATAATTGCCGTGTGTCATACTGTTTATATAATATATGTTTGAATACACAGGCCTCGTCAGAAATATAAATAAAACATAAATATATAAGAGAATGCGTTTCTTATTGGCCGAGCCATACATGTATGCTGTCACCTACATGTATACAAGACTTGCTGGGTCAGTTTAGGCACTGTACAGCCGACTATTGTTCATCGACGACTCTCGTTCACGTGTATAATTAAGCCAGGGTAAATAACTTAGCCATTTCTGAAGCCAATGGCTTCAGAAATGGCTAAGTTATTTTCCCCGGCTTAATTATACGCACGTGAACGATAGTCGTCGATGAACAATATTCGGCTCTAACATCAACGACTATTCAGTCTATTGTCGGTCGACGACTAATCTTCATCGGTAGTGAAGTTTCTTAAAAATTGCCCACATGTACATGTAAGTTGTTCAACGACGTACAGTAAATGTGAAATGGCTTCAGAAATGACTAAGTTATTTTCCCCGGCTTAATTATACACGTGAACGATAGTCGTCGATCTACAATAGTCGGCTCTACAAGGCACACAAACTGATTGTTCAAAATTATTTAGGAAATAAAAGTAATTTTTAATGGTACGGGACGACATATTGTTTTGCCATGTTTGATGTTCGAGATACTTTAGCCAAACAAACGACCATCCTTGCATGTTCACTTCATGTATACTTCAATCTGTGCCAAACGAACGCATTTGAGACACGTCATGTGATTTTGTACCGTCGGACATCTGCGTAATTTCATTAAATACGTTTACAAACTTCACAATATTTTTCATAAATAAAGTCAAAAGTTGACAAAATGTTCAGAGTTCATGCGGAATATACCGAATTACTCTGAAAATTGTGTCAACTGTTGTCGCCATTTACGGAAAATACTTTAAATTTCTTAAACGTATTTCATGAAAGGCCCGAAGGTACAAAATCACATTGCGTGTCTCATTTGTGGAAGTTCTATGCCGCTTGTTTGTGACCGTTGTTAACACAACCAAACATAACGCGAATGTTCTAGCGTTTGCGCAGGGCGAACACTTTAACCCGATTAATTTTCGGCGTTAGCACAGGAAGTTTAATTTAGCCCATATTATCGGGCGGCAATGTAGGGCGTTTCTTCAAATCGACTTTCCTGGAGTTTTCGCATGGTGGCTAACAGGGGCCGTTTCACTAAACTTCGTACGACTAAAATGTTCGTAAGTGCAACATTATGAATGCCTGTAAATTTCACATTAACAATGTTTTGTTGTAAACAATTGTTGGATTTACATTTATTGAGCATAGGCTGCATATGCAGCCTATGTTCAAGAAATGTAAATCCACCAATTGAAATTTCCAGACGATCTTAAATTTTCACTTACGAACATTTTAGTCGTACGTAGTTTAGTGAAACGGGCCCCGGGTAATTCTGGTAAAACTAGATTTGTCTTACGGAATTCCGCCCGCGTGGGCCCATGTGCCACTACATATGTAAGGAAATAGAAATTATAATATATTTCTCTGATGTTAAGTTTTGTAAAGAGACTAAGTATTTGATATTGACCTTGGGATCAGCGGGTGTTGGACGGTCGTGGATTTGACGCAGCATGGTAGTAGAGCCTTACAGGAATGCATGTGTGAAATATTAAGCATTTTAGATGAAGGAAATAGAAGTTATAACATATTTACCTGATGTTAAGTTTTGCAAAGAGACTACGTATTTGACCTTGACTTTGGGATCAGCGGGGGTTTGGACGGTCGTGGATTTGGCGCAGCCTGGTAGTAGAGCCGTACAGGAATGCATGTGTGAAATATTAAGCGTTTTAGATGAAGGAAGTATATATAAGTTATAACATATTTCTCTGATGTTAAGTTTTAGTGACGGACGGACAACCTTGCTCCAGTATACCACACAACTCATAACGTGGGGTATAATAAAACAATCAAACGCTTTAACATCCACAACATACGGCGGCTGGGTCCCTGATCGTAAAACGTTATTGGACGTTTGTTAATATTCTCTGCAAACAGCCAAGTAACCCCGATGTCAGACTGTGGCCCATTATTTACAGACTGTGCCTCTTATTTTCCTGATACACGTAATTGTTGCTGGTAGTCACTGTCAGATTTAGTCCCAGTCCAATTATTCCCAGCCGGGGAGAAAAATCGAAGTAGCGTCACACTCGGGTCGGGGGTCGCCATAAAATATACATATCATAGCACCTCCTTACGACCTAATTCAACGCCGTGTTTGTGTCACGTGGATTCGCACGTGGTATGTCGGCGTTGACCTACTACATATACACAACCGCCTGCGTTAATCTTGCCCAGATTAACAACGTTTCTGAACAGCTGTTGGCAATGCCAACTCGCAATCCAGCAACTTGAGTGTCTGAGCCTGAGCTGTAGCACAGCTCAGGCTCAGTCATTCAAGCTGATTGATTTCAAGCACACTTTTCAAGTAGATAAATATTAACAAGATTAGCGTAGGCGGCTGTGTAGCTGCGCAATACACGGCAGCCATACATATATATATACATGTATATATGGAGATAATACCTTATTTGTACAAAATATGCAGGTTGTATGCGAAACAAAGCACCACCCCTAGACACACATAGTGGCCACATACTATCAAAATCGGAGAAGCGGTTCGTAAATGATTGAATAAACAACACAACTTTTAACGCATTTGCCTTTCAAACAATGTGAACATAAATCCTTAGTGACCTTGACCTTGGGCGGTCGGGCGTGTGTCGTATGCAAATCAAAGCACATGTAGACACACGTTGTGACCAAATATTATCAAAATCGATGAAGCGTGTCATAAGTTACTGCAAAACGAATGTGTTTAATACCAACTTACGCACGCACATGGACGGAGCCCCGCAGGGGACATGAATTTTGTTTTATTAATTCGTTCCCTCGAATTAACAATTCTTTCTCACGATATAACCCCACGAATATAACAATTCGTTCCCTCGAATTAACAATTTGTTCACACGAAATGACAATTTGTTCCCTCAATTTAACAATTCGTTCCCACGAAATGACTATTCGTTCCTACGAAATAACAATTCGTTCCCTCGAATTAACAATTCGTTCCCACGAAATAACAATTCGTTCCCTCGATATAACAATTCCTTCCCACGAATTAGCAATTCGTTCCCTCGAATTTATAATTCGTTCCCACGAAATAACAATTCGTTCCCTTGATATAGCAATTCTGTTCCCACGAATTAACAATTGTTATATCGTGGAAACGAACTGTTAAATTGAGGGAACGAATTGTTATTTCTTGGGAACGAATTGTTATTTCATGGGAACACATTATTGAAAAAGAATGATACGTCCCCTCAGCGGCTTCGTAATTAACCCTTTGAACCCGAAAGGCCGCTTTATCGGTTTATGCAAACAGTGCAGATCCAGATGAGCCGGCTCGTAACGAGCTGTTACGAGCACTGTTTGAAAGTAATTTTAATATTTTTGAGAAAAACAAATACCACATTTTTATAAATGGAATAGTCTGAAAATCATTTTGCGATGATTGGATTGGTTGCAAAATTAACATATCGCAGCCCTTTCAGTTACTTAGGGGTGAAAGGCTGGAGTGTTTCGTATTTGATCAGACAGCATGTATGCGATCAATGCGCAATTTGATACAAGGCTACGAGCCAATATCTGTATTTTATTCCAGCAAAACCCAATCTGTATGATTCAGTCTGCAATGGTGCAGGAAATTCTATACTACCTCATGCGCCAACCTTGCTAACAATATATGTCAGTTTTCTATTTCAAAATACACGAACATTGTGCTTAAAATGAAGCAGCTTGATTGACTGAGCCTGAGCTGTACAACAGCTCAGGCTCAGTCCATCAAATTGCTTGATTGGTAGAGTTGGGATTGCCAATATATGTTTAGAAACGTTGATATTCCCGGCAAGATAACCGCAGACTGTTGTGTATACTATAGACAAGTTCCAAGGAGACAAGTTAGTCAGTTATGTAGGTGGGTAGACATGATTGGCAATGCAAATGTAATAAGCCGCAGTTAGATCACGCTTCGTCCGCACGTGCGAGGAGATAATCCACGAGCTTTAGCGAGTGGATTATCGATCGGACATGCGGACGAAACGTGATCTAACTGCGTTATCACCTCCTCATGTCCAGACATTGCCCATGTGCCGTGTAAATGCAGAAACAAAACTCGAAAATGTATCAAATATGTGATAACGTCAGATATAATGTTGAGGGGAATACATTTAAAACATTTTGAGCTGCAGGTTCTGTTATAAATCGTGTATGGCATAAAACTAGCGTTGACAGTGTAAATTTGTTGAGAACCATGACACAGTGACAAATATGCAATTGAGGCAAAACACGTCACGTTACTGGGTGCATAATAATATTTAGACAAGCACAAATATCAACGGGGGCGAGTTCAATCTGGTATTTCTGACGCAATAGCATTAAATGAAGAACATATAAGGACGTCTATTGGATTGAATTTTCCAGACGATTACAAATTTGCACGTACGAACATTTTAGTCGTACGAAGTTTAGTAAAACGGGCCCCAGATATCTAGGCTAATTCCATTATACGATCGATTGTGTGTCAAGAAGAGTATGATTGTAGAACTAACACCAGTACGTTGTTCGTCTTTGAGAGGTTCTACAAGATGGAACACGGATGATGATCAATACAACGGTGTTCCATACCCAATTACCTTTAATTCAATTACAATGTACCTCCTTCGTCGCATCACCATTGTTCGCCGATACCGATTTTGAAAATTACCCATATTTTCCGCACTCTAGGGTCGGAAATTGACAACACAATCAGAGCTGATGTGGATTTCCGCATGAGTTCTGAAGATTGTGTCAACATTCGACGTCATATCTGCAAAATAGTGCAGTTGCTCGAAATCAAAATCTGCGAAAGTATGTGATGTGATCAGAATGGTACACGTCATACCAAAGCCGGGCTCAAGCGGTTGTCAATTGCAGACATGGTAATGTATGGAACTAGAGCTAGCTCGAAATCATTTGAAAACCTATCTAAATCAATTGGAGGTAGCTCTAAATAGTTAATGCTTGCAATAATTATTTGAGTTTATGTATATTCGGCGTTCCAGGAACGCCGAATCTACATAAACTCAAATAATTAATGCTAGCTCTAAATATGTAATGCTAGCTCTAAATATGTAATGCTAGCTCTAATTATTTACAGCTAACAATAATTCAATAATTATTTGAGTTTATGTAGATTTGGCGTTCCGTAGTAATGTGCATGTGCATGTAAACTAGATGGCCGCGGACCGTATGTATCTGTCACGGTACGTAACTCACTGTGGGGAGGAAGTGTGTATTCGTGCCCGGCTAGCTCAGTCGGTTAGAGCGATGGTACGTTAAACCAGAAGTCCCGGGCTCAAGCCCCAGGCCGGTGTACGTTGTTCTTCCAACGGCGGACAGTGATTGATATATACTACCCAAAATGTACCAACAATATGGAATTCAGAGACGAAATAAATATAGAATTCGGGTACGAATTCCAATTTCGTGGGGAAGTATGTCACGGTACGTAACTAACTGTGGGGAGGAAGTGTGTATTCGTGCCCGGCTAGCTCGGTTATAGCGATGGTACGGTATTCCAGAGGTCCCCGGTTCGAGTTCGGGTCGGATATGCAAGTTTCTCGCCCCGTGACATATGGCCCGCCGAGGCTTTGATAGTATGCCGAAATAAATTAACCAAAAACGATAACGTACGGCAATGTGTTGACTATATGTACTGCGTGCTAACATTGATGGCATGACAACTATTGATGGACATGATAACAGGGCGTTGATGAGGCTACATGCTGTACAAATACAATCTCGTCTGAGTGGCACAGGGTTCCAGATAAGGAATTAGTAATTCGTATTTCACTCCATCATTTCTGAAGCAATTGGGCATTTCAACATTTTAATTGGGTAAAATAAAATCACACTACTGTTTACACATCAACAGACAGCAATTATTGAATAGTTTGCTTCGAAATGAAAACATGTCGTGGCATTTCATTAGAATTGTCTCCTTGGAGACAATTCTAATGAAATTCCAAGATGTGTTATCATGTAAAATAAGAAAACTATGCTATATTTGTGGTCTGTTTATTGTTTTCTGCAGCATGATGAAGGTACCACAAACATTTATTGCTTCTTGATACTCGCTACTTCTGATTTCAATTGGGGTTTTGGGCAATTTTAATTGGGTATTTAAGCAAATACGCAGCTTATCTTGAGCCCTGGTGTCTAGTCTGATAAGAAGCACATATTACGTCAGGACATGGTTAACTCATTCAACGATAACTATCCAGTATTGTTGTGTATATGGTCATTTATGGACTATGTCATTACTAAGACGATATAGATTATGTTGTTGTTTTTTATTAATTAATACTGACATATGCTGAACATCCTGTTGTGTCCTCGGTACAAGCTAGCTACAATAATTCACCAAAAAAATCGTATGTTATCTACGGCTACAATTTGACCCCCATTCAAAAACTGTGATAAACCGAAGTGCATACCCAAACCTGATGCATGTAGGTCAACATTTAGTAAACTGTATATTTTATACCTTTAAACAAATACTCTTTGATGTAGAACTAGTAAATTGCCAACAATAATAGAGCAGGGAAATCATTTTCCCATGGAAGCCATCTTTTCTCTAGTTGTTGTTCAACATTCAACATAAAGACATGAAGCTTTCAAATTTACAAGCCATATATGTAAATGTGAGATAAACACCATGCCACCGTAAAGTAAGCAATGTCTGCCTGTGTATGTTCTTTAGTAATAATGTGTTGATACAGCTTTGACAGTTTTATATCGCTAACATATCAAGCACGCCGGATAACCGATTGCACAAATCACTCTTCCATGCGTTACATTACATATATGGGGTTAAATTGCTCCCCTCGCGAGAGGTAGGAGCGGCGTAGTAATTTTGTTTCTAGGTACAAGCCGGCTCAACTGGATCTGCAACATTTGCGTATGCTGGCTTTGTACAGTCGAACCTCCCTGAACGGCCACCTCTCTACAACAACACCCTCTCTGTAACAGCCGCTATTTTATATCCCAAATGTATGATTTCCTCTATATCTAACCCTTAGACTGCTGAGCATGAAAATTGTTGTCTGATGTTGATTTTGCATTCTTTCTCAATAAAAACATGTTTTGACAGCACTTTAGAATCATTTCCATTGGAAATGATTCTAAAATGCTGTCAAAACATGTTTTTATTGAGAATTATTGAAGAAAATAAATAAACATCAGATGATAAAATGTAATTCAACATTAACCTCCCTACAACAGCCACCTCTCCACAACAGCCAGATTTGCGTCTTCCCATGGGTGGCTGTTGTAGAGAGGTTGCACTGTAGTTTGTCGGGTTAAATGTGTTAAACGCCGTAGGTCTCAGAAGATCACAGTGAGTTATGAAACAAATGTGTAAATCAATAATTTGATTGTAGACCTGAAGGCCGTGTCACTAAATTCCGTACGACTAAACTATTCGTAAGTGCACCTTTAGGATCATCTTAAAATTTCAATTGATTGATTTACATTTATTGAACATATGCTGTATATGCTCAATAAATGTCAATATAATAATTGTTTGCAAGGAAACATTGTTGATGTGAAATTTACAGACTTTAATAATTTTGCACTTACCAACATTAAAGTCGTGCATGTACAAAGTTAGTGAAACGGCCCACAGTATCGTATTTATGTAGCCTATTTCACCAGCATTGCAAAGTATACTTATCTAGCAAAGTATACTTTGAGGGAGAAATTTTCAATATTAGGGTAAATTTATTAATTTTTATTATACTGACTTTAGAACATTATCACAGCCATTATGGCTGTGATCATGCAATAAATTGAGTATAATAATTATGCATACTTTTAATCATCAAATATATGCAGTCGTTAGTTCTATATGAAATAATGCATTTCTGGAAAAATAAATGATTACTCCCACAAAGTATACTTTGCAATTTTGATGAAATCGGCTACTGAAGTCAATGACACCTGTATGAGTTATCAAACACACATATGGGTTTGGCATAGAGAATAGTAGGTTAGTGCCGTGAATGGGAAAAAATATCTGGCAAGGCTTAGGAAACGGGATGGGCGAGGCTCAGCCGAGCACATCCCGTTTCCGTGCCGCGCCAGATAGTTTTCCCATTCACGGCATTAACCTACTACAGTGGAACATCTCTAAACCGGACACCCTGGGAGGTCCCCAGGGTGTCCGGTTTAGAGAGGTTCCAATGTAATTAAGCACTCGATGGCCAATTTTTGTCATTTTCTGTTATGAACAGACATGATAATGACATAAATTACATTAAAACCCAGCTAAATTAAACACAATAGGGTCCACAGGGTGTCCAGTTTAGAGAGGTTGCACTGTATTCTATTTATCCCGTAAACACCTACAAATGGGTTTAAAATGCAAAAAAAATAACCCCAGCCACCGCACACATTCATACTCAGTGATTAGGTCGTATTGACAGGATATCAAAAATGTTTTTAGTCCGAATAATAACAAATAAAACACTTGGAGCAGGTAAACGTCTTATCCTTTTTACCAAATGACTTGAAGTGGCATATTTGTATCAATTACAATATGTGAAATAAATTGTCCACGAACCATCGGCTGATTTTAAATGAAACTAGTGTAACGATATTGCCTCTTTCGGTTCGGTATATGTACGGTTCCTCAGATTTCAATAAAGTATTACTGGGTGCATACTAATATTTAGACAAGCCACAGCAACGGGGACCAGTTCAATGTCGTAATTCTGATGCAATAAACATTAAATTTCATTTGTAGAATACTTTGTATATAAGGCCCTCCGTTGGGACTGTCTATTGAGTGTACAATGTGCTCGCTGAATGCTACACACTCAGGTTGGTTTGGTTGTAAGGTTGGACCCACGCAATGGGGCGCCGTTTGATACTATGTGTCTAGATCTAGGTTAATATCGAATAAATCCACTATACGATCAATTGCGTGTTTAAAGGTACATGCCCACTCAGTAGGCACAACATGTTCTTTATATCAGAGTCATCATCTGAGAAATTTTCTGGAAAAATAAACATTCATTCACCATTACCCCACGTATTAATTGGCATTATTATACATTTTATATCAGACACAATTTTCTCACTGATATCAGGGGTGATAACCGTGTTTCATTAAAATACTAACGGACATCACTATTTATTCTCTGTATTTATTCTTTGATGTGCAATGATCATACTTTATAATCTGTCGAAAATATTTTAATAAACTAGATGGCCGCGGCCTGCATGTCGCGCCTTGTGGCGAGGCATGGACACTAAAAAAAAAGATATAGTATAACGAAAAACTTAACCAAAAAACTTAACCAAAAACTTTAACCAAAAAACTTAACCAAAAAACTTAACCAAAAACTTTAACCAAAAAACTTAACCAAAATCTTCAAAGTAATTTGACCTTGACATTGGGCACAGGGGCCACACGGGAGGGGGGTAGAATTAAAATATAGATGATGATAAACACCCATGTGAAGTTTCAAGGTAATGGGCAAAGCAGTTGCAGAGATATAGTATAACGAAAAATTTCAAAAATTAACCAAAAAACTTAACCAAAAAACTTAACCAAAAACATTAACCAAAAAACTTAACCAAAATCTTCAAAGTAATTTGACCTTGACATTGGGCACAGGGGCCACACGGGAGGGGGGTAGAATTAAAATATAGATGATGATAAACACCCATGTGAAGTTTCAAGGTAATGGGCAAAGCAGTTGCAGAGATATAGTATAACGAAAAACTTTAACCAAAAAACTTAACCAAAAAACTTAACCAAAAACATTAACCAAAGAACTCAACCAAAAACTTTAACCAACAAACTTAACCAAACAACTTAACCAAAAACTTTAACCGGACACACGTACCCACGTGCCGACTATATCGCGCTTTCCGCAAGCGGGCGCGACAAAAATAGCATGCCTCATTTGCATATGAAAATCGGCTGATACCACTGCGCGTCACTGTCAGTAAAATAAATATTACTAAATGATTATATCTGCATAGCGGGCACTCGTAAGTTTTAGAACTGGTGGAATAGTGACACATTTATACACTTATTTCATTCCATAAAAAACAGTTTGTGCCTACCGAGTGGGCATGTATCTTTAATAAAAGTATGATTGCAGACCAACTCCGTTGTTCGTCTTAGAGAAGGTGAAACTCAGATGGTGATCGTTACGTTTCACTAGACAGTAACGCTATGTGCCCCCGCGCTGCCCCAAACCCTCACCATTCAGTGGCAGGGATATAACGCAATTCCTAGTAATCGAAGTTAAGCAAGAACTCTGGCAAATACGTTTGGACCTTAAACTATTTATTACCGGTATAATTATGGTTATCAGTTTGTAATAAAGAATCTTTATTACAAACTGATAACCATAATTATACCGGTAGTTTTAAAAGAAATGTAATATATCCCTATTTAATATTGAAAACTATCTGCTATTTTGGCTAGGAATTACCACAGGTTCTTGAAGAATTGTTCATATTTCGGTGTTTTGTGGTTTATTTTGGTATATCTGGTGGTTTACATGTAGGTGTATTGTTACGAACATATCATTTACGTCAACGCGAGTTAGTACACGTCTATGTACGGTATTTTTTACATTATACAAGAGGTCCGAAAGTTCAGAACGGTGAATGTGTAGATAATAGACGATTTCTGCCGTGTGTAATGATTGAGCATTAGTAGTTGCACAAAACTATGTAAATTACCCAAAACCAACGAAATCTACCCAAATCTACCCAAAATTCACCAAAATACCCATATGATACCAACATACTGACCATCTGTTCAAACACCTGAAACATGGTTTGACAGCATTTTAGAATCATTTCCAGTGGAAATGATTCTAAAATGCTGTCAAACCATGTAGTAACAATATATACGTATTATGTACCTTGATGCTGATTGGCTGCCTGTGCGTCCTCGGGTGGGGTATAATCGCTATCCTCCTCCTCCTCCTCCTCCGATTCCGAGCTGGCGTAGTAGCCCACGTTCATATTGTTACACTCATCGAACTTTAGATACATCCGGGCACCACGTTATATACATCTACACTAGAACACCTCGCAACGAACACACAGCTTACCTCAGTCTGCTATTTGCTAATGTTGATATTGTTCCGTTCATTGGAATATACATGTAAACACTTACACTATGATGGGTTTCATGTAGCCTATGGTCATGATATATTCATTCATCGAACTTTAGATCCATCCGGTCACCACTCTATATACATGTACACTATAACCGCTCGGATCGTAGAGTGCCACCAATCTATGTTCACGAGAACCTCTCGCAACGAACACACAGCTTACGTCAGTCTGTTAAATGATAATGTTCATATTGTTCCGTACATATAAACCCTTAAACTATAATGGTCTTCCTGGAGCCTACGTTCATGCGTTATCCCATCAACACAGTGCGTATGTGCCATGAAACAATTTTGATATCCTGCAATGCGACCTAATCACTGCGTATGAATATGTGCGGTTGTCATAATAGTCGATTATCCGATTTTGAGGATGCGGCTGGGATTTTCCTTTTTTTTTGCATTTAAAGCTATTTGTAGTGTTGACGGGATAAATAGAATAGTAGGTTAGTGCCGTGAATGGGAAAAATATCTTGCGAGGCAGATATGTTTTCCCATTTACGCCACTAACCTACTATTCTCTATATATTCATTTAACGTACTTTAGATACATCCGGTTACCGGTATATGTGCACTGGAATCTCTATAAACCAACACTCGGCTAATCGCAGTGTGTTAAATCGGTATGTGCATGGCTCAATTCAATTCAATTCAATTCAATTCAATGGCCTAGTATGTTCTTCGTTACATTCATCAAACTTTAGATACATCCGAACACCAGTCTATATACATTAAAACCTCTCGGAACCAACGTCCAACTTACCTCAGTGTAATAAAGGCTGATTTTCATGTTGTTGCATTCACCGAAATAAACCCATACGGCGTTCAACTATGATGGACTTATTGTAGCCCGCAGTCATTGGAAAAAGCTTCAGATAAGCTGCGTATTTGCGTAAATACCCAATTCAAATTGCCAAAAACCCAATTGAAATCAGAAGTAGCGAGTATCAAAAAGCAATATCAATTTTATGGTACCTTTATAATGCTGCAGCAAACAATAAACAGACCAGAAATATAGTATTTCTTCTTATTTTCTAAGAAATTACATCTTGGTATTTCATTAGAATTGTCTCCAAGGAGACAATTCTAATGAAATGCCAAGACTTGTTTTCATTTCGAAGCAAACTATGCAATAATTGCTGTCTGTTGATGTGCAAACAGTAGTGTGATATTAATTTACCCAAAATACAATTTTGTGAAATACCCAATTGCTTAAGAAATGATGAAGTGACAATGCTTACTAATTCCTTATCTGGAGCACTGATTGGACTCTAGATACATCCGGTGATCAGTCTAAATAAATATTTCCACATTCATGCTTTGTTCAAGCTGAAATATATATGCATGTACATTTTATTTTATTATTTTGTATTTCACATTATGATGCTAAAAGCTGATTACGTGTCGTTATATGCATATTTTATTCACATAGTGTTGCGTGTAGAACAAATTGGCAGCATGTCTACACGGCATAATTCCAGTACGGACTGAAATAAATAGACTGTGGTACGGTTGTCTATTTTATCCGGTCAACACAGTGCGTACGTGCCGTGAAACGTTTTTGATATCCTGTCGATACGACCTAATCACTGCGTATGAATATGTGCGTTTGTCATACTAGTCGATTCTCCGATGTTGCGGATGCGGCTGAGGTTATTTCTTTTCATTTTAAAGCTATGTGTTGTGTTGACGGGATCAAAAGAATAGTAGGTTAGTTCCGTAAATGGGAAATAAATATCTGGCGCGGCACGGAAACGGGATGGAGGCTTTACTTATAAGTATGAAACCATAGTGTTTAAAAACAGCACACAATTTAAATTTATATAATTTATGTAACTTTGGAACAAATTGAAATACTCGACAGAAAAGTACATATTCACCAGATTGTATTTTCTATCTGTGACTCAAACAGTATTATATTGTCTCCCGTGTCCAACTATTGCAAATGTTGCATGTCTAACGTTGGTCCGCCATTGATTGAATTATATCTACCTTGCACAATTTAATGCATGACTACGTACAACATGATAGATAGCGTTCACTAAACCCGAATGAAATAGACGCGGTTGTCGTATTTCCTCATACGTGTCTGGAGAAATAGGGATTGTGGCATTCGTGTCCAGTCTAACTCCCGATCAGCTGCATTTATCACACATGTTCAAGCTCATATTGATGATAAATGCTATTTATAAGAAGACACAGGGCAGGGGCCCGTTTCACTAAACTTCGTACGACTAAAATGTTCGTCAGTGCTAATTTAGGATCGTCTGGAAATTTCAATTGATGGATTTACATTTATTGAGCATAGGCTGCATACGCAGCCTATGCTCAATAAATGTAAATCCAATAATTGTTTACAAGAAAGCACTGTTAATGCGAAATTTACAGACTATCATAATTTTGCACTTACGAACATTTTAGTCGTACGAAGTTTAGTGAAACGGCCCCCTGGTGGTTCCCTGGCTGAATAGCGAACAGTGCAGGCCCAGATCCGCAGTCTGATCTGGGCCTACACTGGTCGCATTAGTCATACGCTTCTTTTCTCCACTCACAGACATATAAGACACGCCAAGCGATTATGTACATTCTGATATCTATGTAATAATTTCATTAAATACGTTTACAAATTTTACAACATTTTTCATAAATAAAGTCGAAAGTTGACGACATTTTCAGAGCACACAATTCCGCATGTACATGTAATCTGAAACTTTTCTCAACTGTTGACTCCATTTACGGAAAATGTTATCAACTTTGTAAACGTATTTCATGAAATTCAGCAGATGTCCGAAGGTTACAAAATCACATGGTGTGTCTCATATACTCGTTGCAATTGATGGTCCGTTATTTACAGCCAAAATAATGACCTCAGCGTCTGTCACGTTTGTCCCACTGAACAATAAAATACATAATCTGATGTGAAAGCACTACATGCAACGTTCCACCATTCAACGATAACGATCGTTATTAAAGGCACTATATGTTGTTGTTGATTGACAATTGATTATATGTACACATGTATGCACTCGTATATCACTGCGTGGTCCGAGATTGATGCCAACAATAAAGGATACGTCCTGCTCTGTTCTGTTCTGAAGATATTTCTCAATGCAATTTTCAAGCAAAAATGTAAGCTTGGCAAAATAATTTAATTAATATGTCATATGAATCATACATATATGTTATATATCTACATGATTTGATTTGATTTATTGGTGCTTAACGGCCTATTCACAGCTAAGGTCATTTAAGGCCGGGCCAACGGATTCGATCCCGCATTTGACCTGCTGTATTGGGGGCAAACTCCCAAAGTGAGAACGGGATATTTACATCGTTAAACATATATTCAGCCCTGAAATTAGAATAACCTGACCTGGTGCCAGGTCCATACCACACCAACGTCACTTTACATATACATGTACACGAAGTTACATGGATTCTTGAAATGTATGGTCATATTCATAGCCACATAATTCCACTAGGGGGCGTTGCCATTTTATCGATTATATTTGAGTATTGTGTAACTGCATCAATTAAATCGATTGACTCATTATTCGCATACACACTTATACTGGTCATAAACGTCATCAGGTCATAATTGTATTAACACCAACGTCATTATTTTACAGAAACTAACAACCTTTAAGGATTGCGATAAAAACCCATTGCACAGACTTATGCAAAACTGTTGTTACACAAGAAACACACTGAAATAACCTTAACATCGTTACATGTACTTTAAATTATGTTTGAAATAACACCGGCCGCTTATGATATGCCTATGTTTGTACCTTCGGACATCTGCGTAATTTCATTAAATGCGTTTACACAATTTACAATATTTTTCATAAATAACGTCAAAAGTTGACAACATTTTCAGAGTACATGCGGAATATAATTCCGCATGCACTCTGAAAATCTTGTCAACTTCGGACGCCGTTTACGGAAAATATTATGAATTTTATAAACTTATTTCATAAAATTACGCAGATGTCCGAACGTACAAAATCGCATGGCGTGTCTCAAATTTAACGAGAGTTTCCATTCTGCAAATGATGTTTTCTTATAGCCGCGTACAGTCATATTGAAGTGTTGTCAATTAATTTCATACAATTCTTATCGATATGCCACTGTCATCTCCTGAAAAAAGGTGATAAACACGAGACCTCTCATTAATATTGGCAATCATTAATATCGACCACCGGTCTCGGACGCTAACTGGTAAAACGAGACGTATCGCGAGTTAACATATTCCTCGTTAGCGTATAGTACGCATGTTGTTCCCAAAAGGCAAATGGTAAACCAGTTTTGCTCGCATTACACAAGCACCTGCGGTAATCAATTATTATGAGCATGTGCATGAATCGTATGCTAATGTGGAACAGATTGAGTTTGAGTTCCAATTTCCAAAAAATGCTCAGAACGTTGTTCTGTCGAAAGTGAGCTTTCACTGTGTCTTAAAATCACACAGAAAAGTGTAAAATATATGTAAATCAGCCGGATACAAAACAACAATATAGGAACTGAAATTCGTGATTACAATATACAGTGAAACCTCTCTAAGCGGGACACACTGGGAGATCCCCAGGGTGTCCGGCTTAGAGAGGTTTCACTGTAAACCAGGCACTTGATCATTCTGAGCTATAGTTGTGTGCTATGAGATCACGAAGAGACATTATCACCTGCAATAAATGACCAAAAACTCGTCAAAAACAAGATCACATGTGTTTTATTGATGTCCGGTTTAGAGAGAGGTTTCACTGTAGTATTTAATAAAACCGTTAACCAATGTCATAAGAATCACGGTACATTATATACTATAGTACATTCGTTCAATAAATATCACATACCAATTAATGCAATATCTCTATATGAACCCAAATCAGCGGAAAGGTTAACGCAACTAGCAATGTAGCCCTCCAAAAAGAGACATAGGACATACATGTACCCACAGGCATTTGGCGTGTTTCGGTTTTCATCGGTATAACTCTATATATATATGAACAAGGCGTCTAACTTTGGTCTGTCATGACCTCGTATCATAACAAATTCCGCGATTTTATTAACGCTAATGTGAATATGTTGACGGAAAGCGCACATGTTCATTTGAGAATTATTGTTATCTTGCTAAAATAGCGTAGCTAGAACACAATTATGCAAACAATATCGAATTACAGCCGCTTTTCCTAGGTCGGACACAACCTCGAATCATAACAAACGAAATAATGTGTTTAATGCTCTCACGTCTATACTGTAGTGGCAATTTAAATGTTAAACATATTATTTTGCTATGATACGAGGTCGCGTCCGACCAAATTTAGAAGCCTTGTTAATATATACATAGAGTTATACCGATAAAAGCCGAAACGCGACGAATGCCTGTACCTTTGTTGTCGCATTGAATTCAACGCTGCGATTAAATGTACGTAATGAAGACTCAAGAACGGTTTTCCCTGGAAATCGACCCGTGCTTGTTGACATTACATTGTATAAATATGCGCGCATTAGAGAAATATTTGCCTACACAAATACAATGTTTGTGGAAACAGATGCGTTGTATTAAGATGAAAGAAAACCCGACGGCGCCGCCAGACAACTCTATTTGCGCACGAACGACCGTCTAAGACGATTTTCACGTACACAACCGCCTGCGTTTAATCTCGCCCAGAGTGCCGACGTTTCTCAACATTTGTTGGCAAATCCAACTCGCAATCCAGCAATTTGATTGTCTGAGCCTGAGCTGTTTGTTTCACAGCTCAGGCTCAGACAATCAAACTGCTTGATTTCAAGCACAAAATTCAATTAGTATTTTTAAATTTTAAAAATAAATATCGGCAAGATTAACGCAAGCGGCAGTGTATGTGTGCTATTCATATTGCACAGTCTCATGTCTAAAAGACAATATGCCTCAGATAAAGACAGGTTACAGAGTATTAACCTATTCCATGCGGAATACCCATATATGGGTATATGTTTATGTTTATTGGTGTTTAACGGTCTTTCAACAGCTAAGGTCATGTAAGGCCGGGCAAACGGGTTCGGTCCCGTTTTAACCTGTTGCATTGGGGGGTCATTCCAAAAGCAGAACGGAATATTTACATCGAGAAAAAATATAGTCAGCCCTGAAATTAGAATAACCTGACCTGGTGCCAGGTCCATACCACATTAAAGTCGCTTGGCCCCTTCCCCTATTAAAAAAGTAATACCGGTAGGACCCATATATGGGTATAAAAAATTATAAAAAAAAAACCTACAATTGTTCTCATTTCTCATCGAAAGTATGTGTTGTGACCATTAATTTGAGAATGTGTTTGAATGTATCCCCTAGTTGGTCAAAATAATACGAATGTATGTGACTCGCGCTGGACAGATGGTGGGTATCTCAATCGAGACCGTAAGCCATGCAAAATACAAAGTAACCGAGTTCGATTCCGAGATCGACCGTTTCACTAAACTTCGTACGACTAAAATGTTCGTAAGCGCAACATTATAATAGTCTGTACATTTCACATTAACAATGTTTTCTTGTAAACAAGTATTGGATTTATATTTATTGAGCATAGGCTGCATATGCAGCCTATGCTCAATAAATGTAAATCCATCTATTGAAATTTCCAGACGATCCTAAATTTGCTCTTTTCTTGTAAACAATTGTTGGATTTACACTTATTGAACATAATAATGTAAACCCATCAGGTAAAATTTCCAGACGATCCTAATTTGCACTGACGAACATTTTAGTCGTACGAAGTTTAGTGAAACGGCCCACCGGCGTGCATTTGTCTCACCCTCTGACATCGGTCAAGAGTATCTGACCGCGTATATAAGACATATGAGACACGCCATGTGAGTTTGTACCAGAGAAGATGTGCAATTGTCATGAACACTATTTACAAAAACTGAAATTTATGTAAATGACACAGAACATTGACGAAATGTAAGTAGCAAATGTGAAAAGGGTGTGCTATTTGTTCAATAGCTATTCTGGTCACACATACCTTAAGCCGCATTGCTCCAGTTACAGTCACATTTAAAGGTACACGCCCACTCAGTAGGCACAAATGTTCTATATATCAAGAGACATCATCTGAGACATTTTCTCGCAAAATAAACATTCAATCACCATTACCCTATGTATTGATTGGCATTATTATTCATTTTATATCAGATGTAAATTTCCACACTGATATCAAGGGCGATAACCGTATTTCCTTAAAATGTTAACGGACAGTACTATTTATTATCTGTATTTACGTTTTGATGTGCAATGATCTTACTTTATAATATGTCGGAAAATTAATTATTTTCAGGTGACATTTAGTATAAATAATTAAACAATGTCATGCCTCATTTGCATATATGCAAATAGCCGGATACCACCGCGCGTCACTATCAGTAATAATAAATATTACTAATGGATTATATCTGTATAGCGGGCACTCGTATTTTTTAGAACTGGTGGAATAGTGATACAATTATACACTTGTTTGATTCCTATAAAGAACATGTTGTGCCTACTGAGTGGTCATGTACCTTTAATGTTGCATTTCTCAGCTTAACGCAATTTTACCGGCATCGTCATGGGACCAATTATACTCGATGTGACAATTATACTTAGTATTATCAGATTATACATGCACTTATATATCGGTGTATTTGAATAATTTACGTATATCGATACGTAGACTAAAAGATAATGACACACTGCGTAAAATCGTGGTATCTAATGTCATGGTTTCTAAGCAACGAAACCGTTAAAAGGGCGCATTAACGCGTACTGCGCGCCGTTATATTTGTATTAAGAACTGACTTCGTAGAACAACATGATTTGTCTCGAAGACACTACTGTCTGTTTCACGAAAGTTGCCCAAAT
The DNA here is from genome assembly GCA_029237695.1 of Conchocele bisecta. Classification (NCBI taxonomy): domain Eukaryota; kingdom Metazoa; phylum Mollusca; class Bivalvia; order Lucinida; family Thyasiridae; genus Conchocele; species Conchocele bisecta. The sequence goes on from CM055271.1 coordinate 37,099,197, forward strand.
TTTACGGCTATATAAACAATTCAAAAACAAGATTTCTTTTGATAATATTAAATTAAAGGAAAATTTAAGAATGAGCCTTCTTTTTATTTCGTGAAATTTTGTCAAATATTGATTTTATTGCGAAAACAAAATTTCCCCATGTTAAATCCCCATAGACATCTTCACGGAGTGAAGATGTCTGTGGGAATTTAACATGGGGAAATTTTTCAGAATTTCAGAAATACTGGACCGATTTTTAAAATTTAACTTTTGTTTTCTTAGTTAGATCATTTCCAAGCTATCTAGCTAGGTTTCGGAGTCAATTTCCAAAAAAAAATGTCTTTGCCTCCTCCCACAAGTCCTCTACCTCTTTTCCCCCATGTTAAATTCCCATAGAGAAATCAATTTTTCGTAATAAAACTAATATTTAACCAAATTTCACGAAATAAAAAGAAGGCTCATTCTCAATTTTTCCTTTAATTTAATATTATCGAAATTAATATTGTTTTTGAATTGTCTATATATCCGTAAAATTTGGGCAGCTTTCGTGAAACAGACTATAGCTTTGTCAATATACGGAGTCCCGCAGAGGACATTGCCTTTTTTGTTATTAAGTCTTTCCCACGAAATGACAATTCGCTTCCTCAATTTAACAATTCGTTCCCTCGAATTAACAATTCGTTCCCTCGAATTAACAAATCGTTCCCGCGAAATGACAATTCGTTTCCTCGAATTAACAATACGTGCCCACGAAATGACAATTCGTTCCCTCAATTTACAATTCGTTCCCTCGAATTAACAATTCGTTCCCACGATATAACAATTCGTTCCCATGAATTACCAATTCGTTCCCGTGGGACCGAATTGTGAAATTGAGGGACCGCATCGTTAATTCGTGCGAACGAATTGTTAATTCGTGGAAACGAATTAATAAACTAGATTTGTCAGTAAGCGAAGCTTACCGAATACCCCCCGCGTGGGCCCAGGTACCCCAAAATATGTAGATTTTTTCAAAGTCTGTTGGCCCGTAACCTTGACCTTGGGATCACCAGAAGTCGGACGGTCATGGATTTGTCACATAATGATAGTAGACCCTTAGAGGAATGCATGTGTGAACTATGAAGACCTATCGATGAACGAAATTGAAGTTACAACATATTTATCTGATGTTAAGTTTTGTAAAGAGACCAAATATTTGACCTTGATATTGGGATCAGCGGGGGTTGGACGGTCATGTATTTGGCACATCATGGTACACTCCCGCCTGCGATTCTCTTACCAAGAATTGCAATCCAGCGGTCCTTGAATTGCAATTCGTCCCCTCTGAAATTGCAGTCTAATTGCGGTCCAATCGCGGTCCCATTTTTGCGGTCATTCTTTCGCGATACCGTTTGTGCGGTCATTCTTTCGCGGTCCAGTTTGTGCGGTCATTCTTTCGCGATACCGTTTGTGCGGTCATTCTTTCGCTATTTGCGGTAAAAACTTAGCGTTACGCGTATATATACACCTAATTCTACTATTTATGTATATTTTATTGGATTTTAAATGGCTAAATATAGATAGTAAAATATATCTTTTCGTCAGAAAAAATCAACTATTTCGATTTTATTGCCGCATTGGTCAAGCAGAGCGGTCCGCTGGTTTGACCGCAGAGCGCAGCGTAAAGCGGTCATTCTTTCGCAGTTTGAAGAAAAAAAGGAGCGTAAACTGCAATTAAAAGCGGAGCGCAGCGCTAACTGCGCTATAAGTATTGCAATTCCGCAACCAACTCTTTGGACCGCAGTCACATGATTGCAGTCCGATTGTGGTCCAATTGCAATTAATGGGAACGCGAATTGCAATCCTGCGCTCCAGGAATTGCAATTCGCATGGTAAGAGAACCGCAGGCCACTCTGTAGTAGAGCCTTACAGGAATGTATATGTGTGAAATATTAAGCATTTTAGATGAAGGAAATAGAAGTTATAACATATTTCTGTGATGATAAGTTTAGTAACGGACGGGCACACTGACGGACCCACGGACGCACGGACGTACGGAAGGACAACCTGACTCCAGTATACCCCACAACTCGTTGCGGGGGTATAAAAAATAATTCCAGCCACAATATACTCTAAGAAGAATATGGTCAGATACATTTTATACAAATATTAAGTCAGATTTACGAAGCAGAGCTTAACTTAATATTTGTATAAATGTATCTGACCATGTTCTTCTTAAACTTTAGAGTATACTAGTTGTGGCTGGAATGGTATCATATTGATACTTTCACAACAGATACACGTTTGGTTGCACGCATGTACATTTATAGTGGAAACACGTTACGAATATTACAATTCCGCTCCTTCGTTTCTATATCAAGTAGAGACAACACGAGTCACCATGCACACATTCGGAATCCTTAGTTTGTGTTGTTGTTGTTTGTCGTGGTATCCGTACTGATTTCATTATAATACACTGTATTACCAAACGTTGTTTCTCAAAATAAAACTCTCTTTAACGCTCTCAGTCACAGGTATCTGAAATTCCCATGGTATTTTTAATAATTAATTTACTCGAAGATGGCCCATTTACATTAAATTAAATTCTGAAACTACATATATATGTATATCCGGAGTTGACGAATCACCTGCGTCAGGTGTTGCGAAATTATATTGCATACGGCATATAGAGTTGAAAAACAAACCTTTAAGCATTTATATATCAAGCATTGGTAACAAATTACTCGCATACCTTCAATATGTAATTTAAAAATATAAATAAAACACACTTTATTGAAGTCACGTGACGCGGATCCTCATTATTGCGGCCTCGCGGAAAATAAGATTAAAAGCATGGCATTAAAGCTATATATGTACAGACGTTCTCAATTCAATTTCCGACAGCTGAGCCATTTTCCCCCCTTTAACTTACGATACAACGAGATCGCAGAATCAAGTCTGGAACATTCCGTCGAACTTCTGTAGTGACGTTATTTTTCTTGTTCTACTTATATGTTTATTAATAGTATATACAGTAAAACCTCGCTGAACCGGACACCCTGGGAGGTCCCCAGGGTGTCCGGTTTAGCGAGGTTTCACTGTAAATCAAGCATATGATTATTCCGAGCCATAGTTGTGTGCTATGCGATCACGAACAGGCAGTGTCACCGGAGATAAATGACTAAACAACTCATCAAAATTATGATCACATATGTTTCTTGTTGTTTGGTGTAGAGAGGTTCTACTGTATATCATGCTATTAATAAATTAATAGTGTATCTTTGATCTGGTATATATATTTTGATTAGTAAAATAACGAACTAAAATACTTGTTTTTCCTATTTTTGTTAAAATTGGTTAATGCATGTACATTAACATATTGTCATCTATAATACATCTACCGGGTATCGGAGGAAACAGACACTAGGAACACGAATCACGAATTCAATACCAGTTTATGCTAATGCTCGTACTAATTATGTTTGTTATGTCCTGTAGCCGATTTCATAAAAATTGCAAAGTATACTTATCTAGCAAAGTATACATTGAGAGAGCAATCATTATTTCCCCCCAAAATGCATTATTTCATATAAAACTAACCACCGCATATATTTGATGATTAAAAGTATGCAGAGTTATTATACGGAATTTATTACATTATCACAGCCAAATTGGCTGTGATAATGTAATAAATTCAGTATAATAAAAATTAATAAATTTATCCTTAAATTGAAAATTTCTCCCTCAAAGTATACTTTGCTAGATAAGTATACTTTGCAATGTTGGTGAAATAGGCTGCTGGTTTCTGAAGCCTGTGATACTAAGCCACACGTTAGGAGAGGATTTATATAAACTTGCTTTCAATCCAATCCCATTTGTATAATTATGTATATACTACTATCGATGCCTTTACTTGTAAATTATACAGTGAAACCTCACTCAACCGGACACTAGGAGGTCCCCAGTGTGTCCGGTTCAGCGAGGTCTCACTGTAAATCAAGCATTTGATTATTGCGAGCCACATGTGTGTGCTATGCGATCACGAACAGGAAGTGTCACCAGAGATACATGACCAAGAAACACATCAACATTATGATCACGTACGTTCTTGTCGTCCGGTTTAAAGAGGTCCCACTGTATATAAATAAAACATGTTTAAACCAACATTCCGTCACATAACGTCGCACACGCGTTACGGTAAATATCCAGAACTACGCGACACCCGACTACACTACGAGACAGTCCGTGAATGAGCCACGCCGTGCAATTGCTACAAATCTATACACGTACATAACCATGCTATACCGCAGACGCAATCACGCCAGACGACCGCTTTCTTCCCATATTTACAATATCCCCCAGTAAAGCATATTTTTACAGAGCTTTCGAATCGTCTCCGATAGGAGACGATTCGAAAGCGCTGTGAAAATACGCTTTCGCGGAGAAAGTAGGACTAATACAACTATAGCAGACGACATGTTTGACGTTACATTGGGGTTGCGGTATTGAATGGGCTGCTACGTGACACATGTTTGTGGAAATAATGAACTAACGACGCTATCGACTCGCATTATATTGAAGCGCTTATGGAACCGTGATCCGGTGTTAATCTCACTGCCTGTAACGGTGCGGTGCGGTATACACGGATATCCGACTTCACAGTGCGATCAAAGTGCACATGCGCATGCGCTACTCTTGCCCAGATGATCAACGTTTCTGAACATCTATTGGCAATATCAACTCGAAATCAAGCAATTTGAGTGTCCGTGACGGAGCTGTGCTACAGCCCAGGGGCCCGTTTCACTAAACTTCTTACGACTAAAATGTTCCTAAGTGCAAATTTAAGATCGTCTGTAAATTTCAAATTATGGATTTACATTTATTGAGCATAGGCTGCATATGCAGCCTATGCTCAATAAATGTATATCCAATAATTATTTACAAGAAAACATTGTTAATGTGAAATTTACAGACTATCATAATATTGCACTTACGAACATTTTAGTCGTACGAAGTTTAGTGAAACGGTCCCCAGGCCTAACCAACCAAGTTGCTTGGTTTCAAGCACAATATTCTAATATTTTGATATAAAGAAATTGACAAATATTGGCAAGATTAGCGCAGGCGATAGTGTAGTCAACAGTATAGGAACATTGACGGGGTACTCGTCTACATGTATTTTTATTTATGTATTTATTTATTTATTTATTTACGTTTCATCAACTGTAGAACATACCATACATAACAAGTATACAATATACATGCTCAGTTGCGATTCAATATAGAATTATAAGAGATGACTCACTGTCACTTACATGTGTATCACGGCAATACCGTTTAAAATAACCCAATGTAATGTATAGCATGTACAATTCTAAAGTTCACAATCAACAAATGAACACAAATGTACTAATGCAACGTTATATGGAGCTAGTTATGGATGTCTTTTTTTATGTGAAAATGGACTCCATGTTAGTTTACCTTATCCAGCAAACACAAACATGATATATACAGAATAGTAGGTTAGTGCCGTGAATGGGAAACAATATCTGGCAAAGCTCAGGAATTTCTTTATTTCTCATCAGAAGTATATGTAGTGACCACCATTTGAACCGTCTCGCCGAGACTTTGGCTCAGAAATAAGGAAAATAGATAGAGAATAGTAGGTTAGTGCCGTGAATGGGAAAAAATATCTGGCAAGGCTTAGGAAACGCGATGGGCGAGGATCTGCCGAGCACATCCCGTTTCCGAGCCGCACCAGATATTTTTCCCATTCACGACACTAACCAACTATTCTATTTATTCCGTCAACACCTACTAATGGCTTTAAATTGCAAAAAAAATAATCCCAGCCACCGCACATATTCATACGCAGTGATTAGGTCGTATTGACAGGATATCAGAAATGTTTCACGGCACCGTGTTTCCCGGCACATACGCACTGTGTTGACGGGATAAATAGCAATATATAGATCGATTATATGTTCAATGTGCATGATCACGTGGTTACAACAACAACAACAATGGCTGAAAGTGTTGAAAGCGCGCCCACTCCAAAGTAAGTATTGTTTGATATTTTTCTTAATAAGCAACGGATTTTGATGAAATATGGCGCAGCAATCGCGTCTTCATGAGCTGCATTTGGTGGTACCAGGAGTTCGGCACATACTTGTGTCGTGTTTTCATCGTTTTTCATCGAAACATCGATTCTTCGCGTTGACGACAGAAGTTTGGGCCAAGGTACATGGTGTTCGGTTTATAGAGGTTACACTGTACACTATCAACTGCGCTAACTAACCATGCCAATATCTGTAATTGTCTTCGAAATACATGGGGCGCGTTTCACTAAACTTCGTACGACTAAAATGTTCGTAAGTGCAACATTGTGACAGTCTGTAAATTTGACATTAACAAAGTTTCCTTGTGAAACAATTATTGGATTTACATTTACTGAGCATATGCTGGATGATCCTAAAGTTGGACGTACGAACATTCTAATCGTACGAAGTTTAGTGAAACGCACCCCCCCCCCCCCCCCCCCCCCCCCCCCCCCCCCCCCCCCCCCACACCCCCCCCCCCCCCCCCCCCCCCCCCCCCCCCCCCCCCCCCCCCCCCCCCCCCCCCCCCCCCCCCCCCCCCCCCCCCCTGGATATTGTGCCTGGTTGGCTCAATCTGAGCTGCTCTACAATACAATTACTTCCTTGTGAGTTGGCTTTGCCAATAGACGTTCGGAAACATTGATACTCTCCGCAGGATTAGCACAGGCCGATGTGTACATGTAGCGATCATTACGTCCACCATTGTCCACAGCTGTGCGTCAACCAGTTTTTATTTCTGTTTACTTTGTTCATTGTCCACGTTCGTGCGCAAACTGTATATATACAGTGCAACCTCTCGACAACAGCCACCCATGTGAAGACGCAAAACTGGCTGTTGTAGAGAGGTGGCTGTTGTAGGGAGGTCAATGCTGAATTACATTTTGTCGTCCGATATTTATTGATTTGTTTCGATAATTCTTATCAAACACATGCTTTGACAGCATTTTAGAATCATTTCCAATGGAAATGATTCTAAAGTGCTGTCAAAACATGTGTTTTTTATATTGAGAAAGAATGCAAAAGCAACAGCAGACATCAATGTTCGTGCTCAGCAGTCTACGGGGGTTTACATATAGAGGAAATCATCCATTTTGGATATAAAATAGTGGCTGTTACAGAGAGGGTGTTGTTGTAGAGAGGTGGCTGTTCGGGGAGGTTCGACTGTAATACTAATGTGATTATATGTGTCACGTTGTGCATAACGAATACAAGGCTGCTGTCTTTTGATATCAAGTTTATCAGGCAAGGATAGGAAACGCGTAGGAATTCCTACCGTTTCCGAGCCGAGCTTGAGAAACGTGATATCAAAATACAGTAACCTGGTATTCTATTCATCAGTCAACGTTTTATGAACGAAAATGACCACAGATGACGTCGTTATCTATGGACAGAACGCGGACTTGTTTCATTACACTGAAGTAATTCGGTAATGTCACGTGATCCGACCAATGGAACGTCAATTTTCACTTCGTTGTAACCCGGATGTTTGTATCAGGTCAATGCATGATACAATACTATGTTATCAGTCAGTACGCATTCGGTCAATACAGGACGGGTTACCTGATACATATCAGAATCGATCATCTCCCATCCAAGATCCTTTATTTAAAATATTAAATTATTTTTTCAAATGCGCTTGGCACGTATGCGGCTGTCAGTGCTCCAGATAAGGAATTAGTAATTGAGTATTTTCACTCCATCATTTATGAAGCAATAGGGTATTTCAAAATTTTAATTGGGTAAATTAAAATCACACTACTGTTTACACATGAACAGACAGCACGTATTGAATACATGTAGTGGGCTTCGAAATGAAAACATGTCTTGGCATTTCATTAGAATTGTCTCCTTGGAGACAATTCTAATGAAATACAAAGATGCGTTTTCATTGAAAATAAGAAAAATATGCTATACTTGTGGTATGTTTATTGTTATCTGCAGCATGGCATGACAAAGGAACCACAAAATTGTTATTGCTTTTTGATACTCACTACTTCTGATTTCAATTGAGTTTTTGGCAAATACGCAGCTTATCTGGAGCTCTGGGCTGTAGAAACAAAATTGCTACCCCGCTCCATCCCCTCGCAAGGGGAGCAATTTAATCCCATCTCTTTAATGTAACATATGGAAGAGATATTTTTGCAATCGGTTATCCGTCGTGTTTGATATGTTAAAGATATAAAACTGTCAAAGCTGTATCAATAAGTTATTAATAAAGAACATACACATGCAGACAGTGGCTAATGTACCGTGTCAAGGTGTTTATCTGACATTTACATGTATATGTAAGTAAATTTGAAAGCTTCATTTCGTTATGTTGAATGTTAAAAACAAATGACTTCCATGGGAAAATGATTTCCCTGTTCTATTATTTTTGATAATGTACTAGTTCTGCATCATATATCATTTGTTTAAAGGTATAAACTAATGTTGACCTACATGCAACAGGTTTTGGTGTGCTCTTCGGTTGCTCACATTTTTGAATAGGTCAAATTGTAGCCGTAGATAACATATCGGAAGCGCATTATTGTAGCTAATGTCGTCGCTGTGACTGGAGATATGGGCTTCTGGGATTTGTGACCTGTATATACATGTACATGTACCCTGATCAAATAGCACACTCATGTAGCCTGATAATGATATATATAACGTGTTACACATATCAGCATGATGGGTGTTTCAATGATGGAACAGCTAACAATATACATTGTTTTAAAGTCACTCTTTTTATTAAAGTTTCGACCACATGGTCTTTATCAAAATACAGTGCAACCTCTCTACAACAGCAACCCATGGGATGACGCAAAACTGCCTGTTGTAGAGAGGTGGCTGTTGTAGAGAGGTGGCTGTTGTAGAGAGGTGGCTGTTGTAGAGAGGTGGCTGTTGTAGAGAGGCTGTTGTAGGGAGTGAGAGGTGGCTGTTGAGGGTGGCTGAGAGAGGTGGCTGTTGTAGAGAGGTGGTGTTTGTAGAGAGGTGGCTGTTGTAGAGTGGTTTGTTAGAGGGAGGTGGCTGTTGTAGAGAGGTGGCTGTTGTAGAGAGGTGGCTGTTGTAGAGAGGTGGCTGTTGTAGAGAGGTGGCTGTTGTAGAGAGGTGGCTGTTGTAGGGAGGTTAATGCTGAATTAAATTGTGTTGTTCATCGATAATTATCATCAAAAACATGTTTTTGACAACATTTTAGAATGATTTCCAATGGAAATCATTCTAAAATGCTGTCAAAACATGTTTGTATTGAGAAAGAAGGCAAATCAACAGGAGACGACAATGTTCGTGCTCAGCAGTCGAAGGGTTAGGTACAGAGGAAAATCATCCATTTGGGATATAAAATAGCGGCTGTTATAGAGAGGGTGTTGTTGTAGAGAGGTGGCCGTTCGGGGAGGTTCGACTGTAGTATGAAAATGTATCGGCAGTCCTATGGATCACATAGGACTGCCGATATATTTTCACACTATTTTGATAATGATCTTCCCTTCGGAGGTTATTGGAAATTGCTAACAATACATATCACGATCAAACTGTGCGGATGCCCAGACGTCATATGTATCCAGTCATGGCAACGTTTGCGTATTACATATTAAATATCATATTAAAGGTGTATGCCCACTCAGTAGGCACATAATGTTCTTTATATCAGAGACATTTTTGGGGCAAAATAAACATTCATTCACCATTACCCCACGTATTGATTGGCATTAGTATACATTTTATATCAGACGTAAATTTCCACACTGATATTAGGGGAACTATTTATTCTTTGTATTTATGTTTTGATGTGCTGTTATCATACTATATTTAATATGAATTATTTTTTTCAGGTGACACTATAAAATAGCATGCCTCATTTGGGTATGAAAATAGCCTGATACCATCGCGAGTCGCTATCAGTAAAACAAATATTACTAAATGATTATATCTGTATAGCGGGCACTCGTAATTTTTAGAACTGGTGGAATATTGACACAATTAACTTATTTAATTCCTATAGAGAACAGTGTGTGCCTACTGAGTGGGCCTTTAAATCATCGCCCATGCACATGCACGATTCACGATTTAATATGTATTTATTTTTTAAAAATACACTTGCTGCATGGTATGTATGTGGCTATAATTTCAGCACAAAAATATTTACACAATTCCCTAACATTTGATTGGCCCGTAGCAAGTCTCTGTCCAAAATTTATATCCCAGTAAACACCCACGCCGAACTATGTTCCGTAACCGTCAGGCGCAGTTAAAATAATTCTTAAGAAAACGGAAAATAAACACATTTTCTTGATGAATTTATTTAAAATGCTGGAATTCTAAAGAATGAATGGCCTTTTTGTTGAATTTATCGGGGATATAAACTTGGAAAAGTCGCGGGAATACGGGACGAGGCCTTCCGGCCTTCGTCCAGTATTCCCGCGACTTTTCCAAGTTTATACCCCGATAAATTCCACAAAAAAAGGCCATTCATTCCTATAGTGACTCGCGAAATGAAGCATTGTGGGTTTTCTGACCAGTGCACATGTATATCCAGATCAGCCTGTGTATCTGCACTGTATGTTAAGAATATGGGGCCCGTTTCACTAAACTTCTTACGACTAAAATGTTCGTAAGTGCAAATTTAAGATCGTCTGTAAATTTCAATTGATGGATTTACATTTATTGAGCATATAGGCTGCATATGCAGCCTATGCTCAATAAATGTAAATCCATTAATTATTTACAAGAAAACATTGTAAATGTGAAATTTACAGACTATTATAATTTTGCAATTACGAACATTTTAGTCGTAAGAAGTTTAGTGAAACGGGCCCCGGCTCGCTATTCCATCAATAAATCACCCATCGCCTTTCTAGCAAGTAATATGTATCGTTATCAGGCTACAGTAGGGTGCTATTTGATCAGGAACTACACTGGTCATACATTCCAGAATGTGCCGTGTTACATGTATATGTAGCAGTGACTGGAGAAATTGGGACTCGCGACCAGTGTAGCTCCAGGTCAAATAGCACACTCGTGTAACATGACAACAATCTACATAACTAGTTACAAACGTGATGTAAGCTTTATTGATAAAATGGCGAACGGTGCAGATCCTGATCAGACTGCGCGGACGCACAGTCTGATCTAAATATACACTGGTCGCAAATCCCATAAGCCCTGGAATTCCGCGACCATTTGAAGTTGTCAATATGGTCTCATCTCCAGGAAGTGCACCTGCGCCACCTACAATGATTTAATGGATTATGTCATATCAGTTTCCGTGGTAACAGTATTCACGTGACAGAAAAATCCCGGTCGATAATGGCAGCAGAAAATGGTAAATGTACAAAAGTTCAAAGTCGCTGTCATATACTAAAGCGCAAAAGTATCGTCCCGTTTCATTTATTGCATGTATGAGCGGCACGTTAGCGATATGTAAATCGAGAATACCAGACTAGTGTCTTTTGATTTCAAGTTTATCAGGCAAGGCTACTGTAGGTAATGCGTAGGAATTTGTATTTCTTACATTTCAGCCAGTAGTTTACATAAATATAACGGTGAATTATGCTACTCGGCAGCAGTAGTTTACACCACTCTCGTGCTTACCATACATAGAGAAATGACGTCAGTAACGTCGTAATGACGTGTTTCCTTCGGCCAATTAAATGCTATTCTCAGATATATACCCTGAATCGCGAGACCGTCGCCCGCTTCACAACGACCCGCCTCCGGAAATTAATTCGCACACCTCTTGGCCATATTTTACGCTTGATTCGCTTTGTTTTTATCGTGATTATCTTGAAATAATGCCCTCGTGATTGGGTCCTATCGCTACGCTCACTCGTTTGTTTCGCGTAAGGACCCAATCACTCGTGCATTTCACTATAATCAGCTCACCTGGTTAAACAAGAATTCCGCCACGGAAGCGGTGTCGCGCCTGCCGAGGCATTTGACAGTGAACATTACAAGTAAATAAATTACCTTGACCTTCAGAATTTGGATGTGGGGGTGTGCATAATGAAGCATCATCCGTAGACAAACATTAATGTGAAATATTATCAATGTCTGGAAAGGTGTTAAAGAGATATTGTGAAAAAACAATAACTTTAACGCATTTCTGTTACAAATCCGGTGAACATTACAAGTAAATAAATGACCTTGACCTTCAAAATTTGGATGTGAGGGTGTGCGTAATGAAGCATCATTCCTAGACAAACATTGATGTGAAATATTATCAAAGTCTGGCAAGGGGTTAAAGAGATATTGTGAAAAAACAATAACTTTAATGCATTTGCTGTGATAATGTAATAAATTAAGTATAATAATTATGCATACTTTTAATCATCAAATATATGCAGTTGCTAGTTTTATATGAAATAATGCATTTCAGGAAAAATAAATGATTACTCCCTCAAAGTATTCTTTGCTAGAAAAGTATACTTTGCAATGTTGGTGACATCGGTTACAGGTTGTGGAACACACAAGAGAAAGAAGGGTATCGTTATTACGAGACCATTCCCATCGCTGGCAGCATAGATACTGAAATTTTTTTTTTAACATTTTTGCCTTACACACAAGAACATACATGTAATTCCTCAGTGACCTTGATCTTAGGCGGTCGGACATGGGTCGTATGCAAAACAAGAGGAGACGAACTCTATAAGATGGACTAATACGATACATGTATATTCCGTCTTGCCAATCGGCGACAGGATAATCAAACAATCATTAATTTACAGGAATAGCCGTTTGCCAGTGGTCCATTGTTTTCGGGGCGCGTATACGTATGTCGTGTGTGGGACCACGTGATATCAACAAGTCCAAAGTTAACCAATGTGTAAACTGATTTTGCGACACACATCAAAGAAAGCACAAGTTAGACAGAAAATTAAGATGTTCGTTGTCATCGTTTGTTCAAGCCAATGTGTCACATGTATCACTCAAGAACATGGAACACGCTACTAGAAACACGAACTGTCGTGTTTCTAACAGACCGTTGTATACACGTAGATGTACAGTGACTACTTAAATTAATATGGAAATGCATAAAGGAGATGAAGGCCGTTTCACTAAACTTCGTACGACTAAGATGTTCGTAAGTGCAAATTTAGGAAAGTCTGGAAATTTCAATGGATGGATTTAAATGTATTGAGCATAGGCTGCATATGCAGCCTATGCTCAATACATGTAAATCCAATAATTATTTACAATGCAACAGTGTGAATGTGAAATTTATAGACTATCATAAGTTTGCACTTACGAACATTTTAGTCGTACGAAGTTTAGTGAAATGGGCCCCTGTACTTTTATTCCGTACTCTATATGTAACATGAACCGCAATCTGCAGTATCGCGGCGTGGCGACGGGGTATTGCTTCCATCATTAAAGCTTCTTGTAACCCGTACTTGCGACACCCCGTGACATAGGGTGTGATACTGCCTTTGTCACCAGTGCAGCCACATGTGTTTGAACAGATGGTCAGTATCTTGGCGTCATATTTTGGTGAATTGTGGGTGGATTTTGGTGGATTCCGTTGGTTTTGGGTAATATATATAGTTTTGTGCAACTACCAATGCTCAATCATTACACACGACATGCATCGTCAATTATCTACACATTCACTGTTCCGAACTTTCGGACCCATTTTTGTACTGTTCCGTAAAATTGTGCTTATACGTGTAACTTGCGGGAGGTGACGTAACTTGTATGTTAGTAACAATGCACCCAAACCACCAGATATACCGAAATAACCCATAAAACACCGAAATAGTAACCGTTCTTCAAGAATCTGTGGCGTAGCGCGGGAAAAGCTGATCTACTAATGTTGAAAATATGTGCGACTACATCACACACCAAGGTGTATGATCACGTGGTTACAACAACAACAACAAGTACTGAAACTTCCAGAAGCGCTCCGATTCAAAGTACGTATTCTTTTATTTTGTCCGTATTATGTAACGGGTTTTGATGAAAAATTGCGCATCAAACGCGTCTTGTTAAGCTGCATTTTGTGGTCTTGGTACTTTGGTCTAAACTTCAGTCGTTTTTGCGAAGAATCGATGTCCGTGTCTACTGACACGGAAATCGATTCTTCGCAAAAACGACATAAGTATGTGCCGATCTCCCGGGACCACCAAATGCAACTCATGAAAATCCGTTTGTTGCGCCATATTTCATCAAACTTCCGTTTCCTCTTAAGGAAAATATCAAATAATACTTACTTTGTAGTGGGCGCGCTTTCAACACTTTCAGCCATTTGTGTTGTTATTGTAACCACGTGATCATGCACCGTGCACTCCAATGACAACAATTCGTTCCCACGAATTAACAATTCGTTCCCACGGGAACGAATTGTTAATTCGTGGGAACGAATTGTACGTAAGCTGCATGATATGCCCGTGTTGGATAACTTGCGTTTTACGTCATTTTCTTCGCATATTCTTAGATAGAAACCATGCCAACGCTTCAGCATTTGTATTCGTATACAGTGGAAGTCCTTTAAACCGGAAACTCGTGAACAAATAGATGCTTAACTTAGATGTGTTTCGCTATGATGTATCTCTGATGATAATGACTTTTCATGATTGCAAAACATTGGATTGTTCCATGAAGAGCTAACATGTCTGTTTACAGTGGAACATCTCCAAACCAGACACCCTGGGGACCAGGGTGTCTGATTTGGGGAGGTTTCACTGTACAACGTGCATGTAGTACATAGAGGAGCGTACATGAGCGTTCATGTAATATGATATTTATTAACAAGTTTGATTTTTTCATACATGTAAGAACCGAGTCATCCATCATTGCTCCATGTAGCAACATAAAGGGTGTTACATAAATGCTGTTTATATCTTAAGTAACCTAATATAGATCTACATGATGTGCCCTGCTTGCCTTTAGTTTTTCACCTTTGACCCCTAATAGCGGCCTCAGTCAGTCTCAACAGTACATTCAAGATGGCGGTGGATTTTAAAATCTACATCGCTGTCGATTCAGCGGAATTGTGTCCATTTGTACAGTATATGCGATGTAACCAACGACATTGACATACACAGTCATGATTGTTATGCGTTTTATTACAAGTGTCACGATTACCGCTACTATTGAGGCTTATCGTAAATAAATCGGAGATTTAGTCAGATACAATACCAAATCTATCTAGCTTTGAATGACGTCGTTAGACTTGTGACGTGTGGCTAGGGAAGGACGTGAAAACATGACATCACACACGTTCAAACGATTAAGTCCAGTGTGTGGTATGATTAGTGTCGAATCGGTCTCAGGCTGATATCAAGTTACCTAGAGCTGATACCTAGGTTGATATCAAACTAGCCAGATAATAACATCTAAATATCTGCAGAATACACCGTGCCATCAGCCTATTCTGATGACAAGTATGACAAAATAAATTTTGTTCCATGAATAATATTTTATTATTTTTATATTTTGAAATATTTTTAGTTCTCCACATAGAAGGCAATATGTCGATAATATCATTATATGCTGTCTCAGCAGCTCTGTAATTCAAAATGTTCTGGGGGACCCCCACCGTACCCCCCTTACGAGAGGGGGTGATCTCCCCCAGGTCGAATCTGGCCGTTGGCACTCGGATGAAAAACAACATGCCTTAGTTAAATCCTGCGGGAAACCCTGACACGTATGCTTATACTTATCTTGGTAAGCAAATATTTTGAAATTAGGGTACAGTACGCTTTAAACACAAAGCTTATTTGGAGCTCTGCTTGTAAAGCATTAAGTGTCACGATTACTGCGATCGATTTGGAGCTCTGCTTGTAAAGCATTAAGTGTCACGATTACTGCGATCGATCGCAGTAATCGTGACACTTAATGCTTTACAAGCAGAGCTCCAAATAAGCTTTGTGTTTAAAGCGTACTGTACCCTAATTTCAAAATATTTGCTTATTTTACTTTTAAACAAGAAACGAGGCAAAGCCACGGAGGCCAGGTTTTTTCCAAGCATAGACACTTGGATAACATAAGTATACCCACTTTTTGTAGACTAGATGGCCGTGGCCTGCATGTCGCGCCTTGGGGCGAGGCATGGACACTAAAAAAATAGATATAGTAGATGGAAAAAGTTTAACCAAAAAACTTTAACCGGACACACGGACGAACGGACAGACGTATGCCAAAATGCCGACGATATCGCGCGTTCCGCAAGCAGGTGTGACAATGATGATAAACACCCATGTGAAGTATGAAGGTATTGGGTGAAGCAGTTGCAGAGATATAGTACACGAACAAACTTTAACAAAAAAATTCAAAGTAATTTGACCTTGACATTGGGCACAGGATCGCGCTTTCCGCAAGCAGGTGCGACAATGATGATAAACACACATGTGAAGTATCAAGGTATTGGGTGAAGCAGTTGCAGAGATATAGTACACAAAAAAACTTTAACAAAAAAATTAAAAAAAAATTCAAAGTAGTTTGACCTTGACATTGGGCACAGGATCGCGCTTTCCGCAAGCAGGTGCGACAATGATGATAAACACCCATGTGAAGTATCAAGGTATTGGGTGAAGCAGTTGCAGAGATATAGTACACGAAAAAACTTTAACAAAAAAATCAAAGTAATTTGACCTTGACATTGGGCACAGGATCGCGCTTTCCGCAAGCAGGTGCGACAATGATGATAAACACCCATGTGAAGTATCAAGGTATTGGGTGAAGCAGTTGCAGAGATATAGTACACGAAAAAACTTTAACAAAAAAATTCAAAGTAATTTGACCTTGACATTGGGCACAGGGGCCGCACGGTTGGGGGTTAGAATGAAAATATGGATGATGATAAACACCCATGTGAAGTTTCAAGGTAATGGGCGAAGCAGTTGCAGAGATATAGTATAACGAAAAAGTTTTAACCAAAAAACTTTAACCAGACGTACGTTAAAAAGTTAACGTTGAAAATGTCAATTACGTAGAAATAATAGGTGAAGGTAAAAAAATTGTCGCATGTTGGATAGTTGTATGTGGTAGGCACCCCTTGGTTATGAAGCTGTGAAAGTTTGGTGGTCCTAGGTGGTACAGTACCAAAGAAATGGACTTAAACACGAAAAGTTAACATTGTAAACGCGAAAAGTTAACATTGGAAATGGCTAAGTCGAGTACGCGGAAAAAATGGGTGAAGTTAAAAAAAAAGTAACATGTTGGATAGTGATATGTGGTGGGCACCCCTTGATTATGAAGCTGTGAAAGTTTGGTGGTCCTAGGTGGTACAGTACCAAAGAAATGGACTTAAACACGAAAACTTAACATTGTAAACGCGAAAACGTAACATTGAAAATGGCTAAGTCGACTACGCGGAAAAAATGGGTCAAGATAAAAAATGAGTAACATGTTGGATAGTGATATGTGGTGGGCACCCCTTGATTATGAAGCTGTGAAAGTTTGGTGGTCCTAGGTGGTACAGTAACAAAGAAATGGACTCAAACACGAAAACTTAACATTGATTGTGGACGCCGCCCGCCCGCCGCCCGCCGCCGCCGCCCGCCCGCCGCCCGCCCGCCCGGCTTTCGCCAATCCAATAGCCTGGATTTTTTTCTTCAAAAAACCTGGCTAAAAATGATTATTGATTTTTTCATTTTTAAATAGGGAAAAAATGATAAACAAAATATAACAAATTAACAAAATTACTAAATTGAGCTGCAAAAAGCAAACACTGCTTTTGCAGCTCAACTAAGAGAATTTTCAAATTTATGACAGTATTTTCAATACTCAATTTGAAATTCAATGCGTATTTTCATATTGCTGTGCGTATTTTGTACTCCCTCTTTTGATAATAAATGCGTATTCAGCTAAAATAATTGCGTAAAATACGCCAATACGCACCTTATCTACAGCCCTGAATTACATGTTCATATTATCACGTGATAAGCAGAACCTCATATTCCTTTCAATTTGCTGCGATATTTACGTAGATCGTCCGGAATTGTATGCATGTCGCGAGAGATCACCAACACGCATGATTGACCATCAATTGAGGTCCAGTGTTTAACCCTTAGAATGCGGGAAACAAAACATATCGTCAGCAGTTGTTTGTGTTTATCTTCTTTCTCAATAACTCAATAAAACATGATTTGACATCACTTCAGAATCAAATCCATCTGAAATGGTTCTACATTATCAGCTGCTACCAAAGCACGTGTTTCGTGCGGAAAATGGAAAATAGAAACAAACTAAACAGCAGATGACAAAATAAACCGTCTTACTCAATGATTTAAAGGTGCTGCCAAATCACGTTTTTGATGAAAGAAAAGAGAGAAAAGTCGAAAGAAAACAGCAGACAAATCAAATTCAGCATCACGAGGGCTAACGTCGTTCTTTGTGTAAAAACGTCATTCCACGAATCTGTGATAGGAAACAGACGTAAGGCAGAAGGCCGCGAGACAGAGAATGGAAGCTGGCGCGGTGAAAATCAATTATTCTCATTAAATAAATTGGACATGTAGAGTGGAGACCACTCGGTCGGGTCAACAGCCAGTGAAGATGAAATGTGTCTCTGACTGAATAAATGGGGTTTGTTACATTGTATGTTTGACCAGTGTAGAATCAGATCAAACATAGCGAAGATGAAATGTGGATGTGACTGATGAAATGGGGTTTATTGTATTTTTTACCAGTGTAGACCCGGATCAAACATAGCTAAGACGAAATGTAGCTGTGACTGGATAAATGGGGTTTAAAGTATTTCCGAGTAGTGTAGATCCAGATCAAAGGAAGAGAAGATACAATGTGGATGTGACTGGGAAATTTGGCACATTGTATTTGTGACCAGTGTAGACCCAGATGAAACCCAGCGAACAGAAAATGTGGCTGCGGCTGAAGAAATTGGCATATTTAATTTGCGACCAGTGTAGACCCAGATCAGACTGCGCATCCGCGCAGTCTGATCAGGCTCTACACTGTTCGTCATTCTGTCAACGAAACATCTAGCATTCGTCTAGAAGACAGTATAGATTATTATCAAGGTACATAAGTGTGCTAGTTGATAATTAATACCTAGACTAGTCATACCGTCCATAAGCCCCGTTTCTCCAGTCACAGCCACAGATAACAGGAATGCAACAGTGTAACCAGGCGTTACGTCGGACACAATGAGGAAACCGCGGCCTTGGATAATGACATACACGCACGTGTATACAATTACACATTCATATACAATAGGAGCATGTGATCAGAGAAGCTCACGGATACCCCCGGCCGCCGCATGGACCGACAAGCGCATCTTACGGACGGACGGAAGGAAATACGAAAACTGTACACTTTGTATGCCGGGGTATAATTCTTATTGGCTTTTATATTTGTAATGATTTATTAAACGGCGTTACTGAATTAAAAAAAAACGAGGTTATGCCGAGTTTCGTATGCAATAAGCGTGCTAGTTTAATAAATATCATATTACATTGACACAACTATTAGATTGTATTCACAGCACACGACTTGGCGCTGTACTGACCACCTGTAATATCTAATTGTGTAGACCTATTATCTGTTAATACACTGTGAAAGTCAACATTATACAATACATGTTTGCATGCATGCATAATGTATGTTCATGATTGCAAAACACACAACATTGTATAGCTCTGTTCGTATTCGGGAACCACATTGTAACATCGCTATACCGGACTCCCTGGGGACCTCCCAGCACAATGGAACCAGGGTGTCCGGTTTAGCAAGGTTACAATGTGTGAATACAGACACGGCTTTGTTCCTTCGTTCGTCAGTTTTCCAGGCATATCAATATTTTATGTGCAGCGATTTGTAATTGACAGACAGGTAACTCAATTACTATTCCGCTAATTTAAAATGACTGTCCTTTGAGGCAGTGTCTGGTTGATACCAATGTATCTGTGCCCTCTATCGTTCGTCCGTACTGTCCGTCAATCCGTCCGTCCGTCGGTACAGGTCCGCCTGCTATAATTTGTCAATATTATTTATATTTTTTTAAATGTTTGAATATTCAACTGGAAATCAAGCAGCTTGATTGACTGAGCCTGAGCTGTGCTACATCCCAGGAGCAAGGAAATTGATTGTCTGAGCCTGAATTGTAGCACAGCTCAAGGTCAGGCAAGAAAGCTGCTTGAGTTCAAGCCTGAGTGCACAATGTTCAAGTATGTTTAAATAATGAAATTGACAATTATTGGCAACATTAGCTCAGGCGGTATATGTACATTTATCCCGTCAACCAGTGCGTATGTGCCGTGAAACACGGTGCCGTGAAACATTTTTGATATCCAGTCAATACTATTTTTGCATTTTACAGCCATTTAGGAATAGTAGGTTAGTGCCGTGAATGGGAAAATATATCTGGCGCGGCACGGAAACGGGATGTGCTCGGCAGAGCCTCGCCCATCCCGTTTCCTGAGCCTTGCCAGATATTTTTTCCCATTCACGGCACTAACCTACTATTCTCTATGTATGATACTAATCATTATGCAAAACAGCATACACGGCCCGGTTTCGTGTCCACTAATACATAGGACCCCTCCCGCCTTGTCTCACAGAGTGGGTGGTGATGTACAATACATAGGACTCCTCCCGCCTTGTCTCACATAGTGGGTGGTGATGTACAATACATAGGACTCCTCCCGCCTTGTCTCACAGAGTGGGTGGTGATGTACAATACATAGGACCCCTCCCGCCTTGTCTCACAGAGTGGTTGGTGATGTACAATACATAGGACCCCTCCCGCCTTGTCTCACAGAGTGGGTGGTGATGTACAATACATAGACCCCTCCCGCCTTGTCTCACAGAGTGGGTGGTGATGTATAATACATAGGACTCCTCCCCCCGCCTTGTCTCACAGAGTGGGTGGTGATGTACAATACATAGGACCCCTCCCGCCTTGTCTCACAGAGTGGGTGGTGATGTACAATACATAGGACCCCTCCCGCCTTGTCTCACAGAGTGGGTGGTGATGTACAATACATAGGACCCCTCCCGCCTTGTCTCACAGAGTGGTGGTGATGTACAATACATAGGACCCCTCCCGCCTTGTCTCACAGAGTGGGTGGTGATGTACGTGAGGCCTACTGTCTGTTCAACGTTTTGCTGCCTACGAACTTTTGGCCATTAAGCACATTAAATCTAAAACATATTTAAAAGTAAGTACTTTTTTCATCAATAACAAAAAAGTCACCCTCCCCAAAAAAATTATTTGATGAAATTCCATCAAATATTGATTTTATTGAGAAAAAAAAAATTTCCTATGGAAATTTAACATGGGGGCTAAAAATAGATTATTTTTTAAATATTTCGTTTATTTGTGGACCGATTTTCAAAATCTAACTTTTGTTTTCTTAGTTACATCATTTTCAAGCTATCTCGCCAGGTTTCGGAGTCAAATTGTTTTCGTTTTTTGATCCTGATGGATCAAAAAATGAAAATATTTGGAAATTGACTCCCCATGTTAAATTCCCATAGGAAAATATGTTTTAGATTTAATGTGTTTAATAGCCAAAAGTGAAACGTGGAACAGACAGTAGTCCCAGAGGAGGTGGTAGGGGACTGGGCAATGAATAATATCGGTAAAAGCATCCCGTCTTACAGTACCGCCTGCGTTATTGTTACCAACATTTGTCTACTTTTATTTAAACAAAATACATGTACTCGAATATTGTGCTTGATTGGCTGAGCACTACAGCTCAGGCTCATACAATCAAATTACTTGATTGCTAGTTTGCATGGCGAATATAATGCTCAGAAACGTTAATAATCTGGGCAAGGTTAACGCAGGCGGTCGTGTATATATAGGCCCGCTATCTCGTGGGATGACCGAATTATTGCCCTTGCACTCCGTCGGCGCAGCTTTGATGTTCTGTTAAGTGAATTAGTGTAATTTCTATCCGGCCTGACGGGTATGAAATGACATTTCAAGGAGAAATCCTCGTTGGAACCCATTATGACTCTATCTAGATGCCCGGTGTGGTGCAGCCGATCCTCAATACATGTAAATCCATTATACTTCGTACGACTAAAATGGTTGTAATTGCAAATTTAGGATCGTCTGGAAATGTCAATTGATGGATTTACATTTCTTGAGCATAGGCTGCATTTGCAGCCTATACTCAATAAATGTAAATCCAAGAATTGTTTACAAGAAAACATTGTTAATGAGAAATTTACAGACTATCATAAGTTTGCACTTACGAACATCTTAGTCGTACGAAGTTTAGTGAAACGGGCCCCAGGAGCTACATTTAGCGGTGATCAAAAGCGCAAGAAGGTCATTTCTGTCGTCGAAGGTCAGCCATGATTACATGTAAAATGCAGCAATCGGTACAATGACCTTTCGTATATGTATTAATGTTAGTGTATGCATTTATTCTTTTGTAGATGGCAAATTAATGTACGTCCTATTACTGTAAGCAGCTTCTGTAATGTATCGTGTAAATAAATGGATTAGCGGCTGAGCAAATGGACATTACGAGACGAGCGTCCAGCGTATCGCTAGATCAGCCTGCACATCCGCGCAGACTGATCTGTAGTTGCGAATGGTAACACTTGCAATCTACTCCCGTACCGTCCGTAGGCAGAGTTACGATTCCACTCATATGATTACTCTGCAGTATAGCGAATCAGATCTGATTCGCACTTTAGCAGTTAATTGTGTCATATTTAAGATATTTTCCATCTGAAACAAATATCAGTATTATAAAAGTAAATCAAACTAATAATTCTGAAACGATTTTTACCATTGCAGAATATTTTGAAAATTATATTTTGCCTTTACAGAACATGGACCCCATCTTAACTTTTACATGTTTAATTTGGCTGCCACTGACTGGGTCACTTGTTGATTCAAGCTTAAATTTACTTTATCAAGTCATCTACATATGTAAATGTATTTCACAATTACTTGAATATGTTATCTTCATAATATGACACGTAACATTCATTTGAATAATTTCAGTTAAAAAATGTAGAAAAATGTAGAAAATCTTTCACGGCACAATTAACAATTAAGTAGAAACCGGATTGTATGTCTATTATATAGAGAATAGTAGGTTAGTGCCGTGAATGGGACAAAATATCTGGCAAGGCTCAGGAAACGGGATGGGCGAGGCTCTGCCGAGAACATCCCGTTTCCGTGCCGCGCCAGATATTGTTTTCCCATTCACGGCACTAACCTACTATTCTATTTATCCCGTCAACACCTACAAATAGCTGTAAAATGCAAAAATAGTATTGACTGGATATCAAAAATGTTTCACGGCACCGTGTTTCACGGCACATACGCACTGTGTTGACGGGATAAACATGTATACTCTACCGCCTGCTGTTATCTTGCTAATATTTATTTCAAAATATTTTAATATTGTGGTTGAAAACAACATATTGATTAGCTGAGTCTGAGCTGTGCTACATCGAAGGCTCAGACAATTAACTTACTTGATTTCGAGCTGACATTACCAATAGATGCTGCGAAACGATTGTATATTGAGAAGCGCTGTCGTTTCCAATTGCCCTAATCGGATAAAACAACAACCTGGCATCGTTAAAAGAAACTAATTCCCTCGCTGGCTGCCTTGATAATACAGAAATAACAGTTTGCCTTACACACAAGGTGAACGTAAGTCCTCAGCGACCTTGACCTTGGACGGTCTGGCGTGGATCGCATGCAAAACAAAGCACCTGCCCTAGACACACATTGTGGTCAAATATTATCAAAATCGGTGAATAACGGACTAACGTCATATCCCCTCTTGCCTATCGGCGAGAGAATAATTAGCGGATGTTTCTGGGGCGTTTCACTAAACTTGATCTACGAGATTTTTTCTTGAATTTTTAAGATCTTTTCTTGAATATTCAAGATCTTTAAAGATCTGTTGCAGTTCAGAATGATATGGCTCTCGATGGTTCGTTGAAAATTGAAGAAAAGGTCTCGTAAATTCATGAAAAGATCTTGAATATTCAAGATATGATCTTGAATAAATGGAAATAAAAACAAAGTGAAGTGGCTCTAATGGGCTTCCGTACATACATGTATGCTCCAGCAAGGACTGGCATAATTAAACAGAACCAGTTTCTTCATTCTGGTCAATACAAGTAGGCCGGTAGCCAGAAGCGAAATCTTGCAATAAACTTTATTGGTGATTTCGCTAATCCAGTCCAACCATATAGGCAATCCAATTGATGACACGACACTACCGCCTGCACTTAATATTGCGCTTGAAATTAATCAGGCCGTTTCATTTGCTGAAACAGGAATGGTGGTCTCGACATAAACTTTTGAGCGCATAGAAAGAACATATTTAGGATTTTCGGCAAACATAATGGCGTAAAAAAAATTCCCCATGTTAAATCCCCATAGACATCTTCACTCCGTGAAGATGTCTATGGGGATTTAACGTGGGGAAATCCTCAGCGTGAAACGAGTTAATAACAATATTTCACATCAGATAGTGAATTGTAGACTGGCTTACAATATTTTCCCAAATGTGCCCAGACACTGACCACAATATAGGACGCCAGCTTCAATTCTGAAAATGTGACCACAAACTTTGGTTACATGTAACAACACCGGATTCGTTGTTCAGAAGAGATACATTCATCGACCTAGGGTCCGTTTCACTAAACTGCGTAATACTAAAATGTTCGTAGGTGCAAACTTATGATCGTCTGTAAATTTCACATTAACAACGTTTACTTGTAAACAATTATTGCATTTACATTTATTGAGCATAGGCTGCATATGCATTCAAACATTGACGTGTCTCATTTATGCTACAATTTTCCACGGACATATACATGAGACGGTCATTAAATCTGAATCAATCCTGCGAGCGGAAGATGTCTTAACATCGGCTGCTAATGCGAACTTTGTAGTACATTTTAGTTTAAACACAATTGCTACCCGGCTCCATACCTCTTGCAGGGTAGCAATTTAACCCCACCTCTTTAATGTAACACATGGAAGAGTGATTTTTGTAATCGGTTATCCGGCGTGTTTGATATGTTAGCGAAATAAAACTGTCAAAACGGTATCAATAAATTATTAATAAAGAACATACACATGCAGAAATTGGTTATTTTACCGGGTCAAGCTGCTTATCTTGTAAGTTTGAAAGCTTCATTTTGTTAAGTTGAATGTTGAACAACAACAAGAGTAAAGATGGCTGCCATGGGAAATTATTTCCATGTTCTATTATTTTTGGCAATTTACTAGTTCTACATCGAAGGTTATTTGTTTAAATGAATAACATATACAGGTCACTAAATTTTGACCTACATACAACAGGTTTGGGTAATAGCTTTAAATAATACACTCGTGTACGTCGGCTTCCGATATGCTATCTACGGCTACAATTTGACCCATTCAAAAAATGTGAGCAACGGAAGTGTATACTATACACTTCGTTGCTCACATTTTTTGAATGGGTCAAATTGTAGCCGTAGATAGCATATCGGAAGCCGACGTACACGAGTGTATTATTTAAAGCTATTTAAGGTAGTAGGACATATATAGATACACTCAGCTTCAATGATAATTGCTTCGTAAGAGTGATCAGATATATGAATATAACATGTAATAAGTCAGAGATGTATTCAAACTAAAATATTCCCATTTTTTCCTCAATTTGTATAGGCCTACTACCCCACCCACTCATTTTTCTTTTAATTTAATATTAAATACTCATAGCAAAACAATGTCAATATTACCGGATTGTATCCAATAAAATATTGATCAAATGTTGAATTTGTAAAGTAAATAGAAAAAAGTATTGGTAATAATAATAAACTGAATACAAAACTAAATGGCCGCGGCCTGCATGTCGCGCATTGGACACTAAAAAAAAAGATATAGTAGACGGAAAATCTTTAACCAAAAAACGTTTACCGGACACACGTACGTACGTACGCGGACGGACGGACGGACGGATGGATGGACAGACGGACGGACGGACGGACGTAAGCCAAAGTGCCGACTATATCGCGCTTTCCGCAAGCGGGCACGACAAAAACTTTAACCAAAAACTTTAAACAAACATTTCAAAGTAACTATACCTTGACATTGGGCACAGGGGCCGCACGGGAGGGGGGTAGAATGAAAATATAGATGATGATAAACACCCATGTGAAGTTTCAAGATAATGGGCAAAGCAGGTGCAGAGATATAGTACATGAACAAACTTTAACCAAAAACTTTAACCAGAAACTTCAAAGTAATTTGACCTTGAAAATTGGGCACAGGGGCCGCACGGGTGGGGGTAGAATGAAAATATGGATGATGATAAAGACCCATGTGAAGTGTCAAGGTAATGGGCGAAGCAGTTGCAGAGATATAGTATAACAAAAAACTTTAACCAAACACTTCAAAGTAATTTGACCTTGACATTGGGCACAGGGGCCGCACGGGTGGGGTGGAATGAAAATATTGATGATGATAAACACCCATGTGAAGTGTCAATGTAATGGGCGAAGCAGTTGCAGAGATATAGTATAACGAAAAACTTTAACCAAAAAACTTTAACCAAACACTTTAACCAAAAACTTCAAAGTAATTTGATCTTGACATTGGGGACAGGGGCCGCACGGGTGGGGGTAGAATGAAAATATGGATGATGATAAACAGGCATGTAAAGGTTCAAGGTAATGGGCAAAGTAGGTGCATAGATATAGTACATGAAAAAACTTTAACCAAAAACTTTAGCCAAAAACTTCAAAGTAATTTGACCTTGACATTGGGCACAGGGGCCGCACGGGTGGCGGGTAGAATGAAAATATGGATGATGATAAACAGGCATGTGAAGGTTCACGGTAATGGGCAAACAAGGTGTATAGATTTAGTACATGAAATTTTTTTAACCAAAATCTTTAACCAAAAACTTCAAAGTAATTTTACCTTGACATTGGGCACAGGGGCCGCACGGGTGGGGGTAGAATGAAACTAGAAAATGTGTTCATAAAACACGGATGCCCCACATATCGCTTTGATAATAAATGAGGCCAAATTGACCCGAGCGTTAAAGTTTCGTGACGGACGGACGTCCCGGACGGACGGACGGACGGACGGACACGGACGGACGGACGGACGGACAGACGTACAGGTGTAACACTAAATGCCTCCATCGTGGTGGGGCATAAATATGGATGATGATAAACACCCATGTGAAGTTTCAAGGTAATGGGCGAAGCATTTGCAGAGATATAGTATAACGAAAAACATTAACCAAAAAACTTTAACCAAAAACTTTAACTAAAAACTTCAAAGTAATTTGACCTTGACAGTGGGCACAGGGGCCGCACGGGTGAGGGTAGAATGAAAATATGGATGATAATAAACACCCATGTGAAGTTTCAAGGTAATGGGCGAAGCAGTTGCAGAGATATAGTATAACGAAAAACTTTAACCAAAAAACTTTAACCTAAAACTTTATCCAAAGGCTTCAAAGTAATTTGACCTTGACATTGGGCACAGGGGCCACACGCGTGGAGGTAGAATGAATATATGGATGATGATACACAGGCATGTGAAGGTTCGCGGTAATGGGCAAACAAGGTGCATAGATATAGAACATGAACAAACTTTAACCAAAAACTTTAACCAAAAACTTCAAAGTAATTTGACCTTGACATTGGGCTTAGGGGCCGCACGGGAGGGGGGTAGAATGACAATATAGATGATGATAAACACCCATGTGAAGTTTCAAGGTAATGGGCAAAGCAGTTGCAGAGATATAGTATAACGAAACACTTTAGCCAAAAAACTTTAACCGGACACACGTACGTACGTACGTACGTACGTACGCCAAAGTGCCGACTATATCGCGCTTTCCGCAAGCGGGTGCGATGAAAACATAATAAAATATGCTGGTGGTTGGGCCCGAATCCTCGACCGCTATGACGTCAAGGACTGTACCACAATTTCCTTCAATGTTACCAAAACGCCACAGCAATCGTTAATTTCCGTAATGTGTATCGGGATCACAGATTGGTTCATACCACGTGACAGTAATCTGACCAATGATATGCCTAAGCAATTACTATGATGTATAATACATGTACAAATTGTCTTGTAATGTATACTATATGGTACATTGAGTTTCCATCTCCGCCATCTTTGTATGTACAAGCCATCATACAGATTCACATCTTTCTGCGTTCACACATACTGCAGCAAATACTATCACAGTAAACCAAATAAAATTTGGTGCAATACAAAATATACATATATGACAACGGCAAGCTATAACTATTATGCCAGCAAATTATACAAAGGACGAGATATCTGAGCATTTCTCCCATAAAACTCAAAATAAATTTTAATGTGTAAACTTTTCAATCTGATGCACATCCTATGTTAGTGTACACGTTGCCCATAGGTAAAGCCATATTTACTCGCATAGTAGGTGAGTCGACACCAGGAACAATACACTCATGTAACTGCTTACACGTCACTGAGATTGATAGCTACATGTAATACCAGATACCAGCAATGGTTATATATGGTATGTGTTGTGTAGTTTGTGTAGGTAAAAGTGATACACTGTGAAATTTTCTGTGTATGAGGCTATTTACAATGGTGTTTCATGTTGTTAAATCCACAGGCACAAAACTGTACAGAAAACAGACATATGTTACAGTTTGGTGTAATATAATGGATACGAGTCCGTTCTCCTGGCTTTTCTACATGTGATTAGCTACATTATATCATAAGTTCTACTTCACATTTTGAGTTCTTTGTCAAACGGCAGAACAAGTGAAACTGGCTGATGGCTGGAACACACAAAGATGGCCGACTTGGCCACTCCATTTGCCGTATAGAATACAATAACGAGGCAGTATTCACATAGATGTTATACATATATTATATCACATTTATGAAGTAATTATCTTTGAATCAAATGGTGATCATTTATAGAACGGGTCCTTAAATACGTACGATGGAATATCCTATTTATTACATTTCTGAACAATATTTTCGAAGAAAAATGCATTTTATAATGTTTTGGCGGCGTTTGAATCTGCGTATGAATTTTTGTGGGCAGTGCTTATTTCATAAAGACGGCTGGAGAGTGCATACGGGTGAATCCGCGGTTACGGGTTTTCTTTCACAGATAAATACTAGTTGCGATGGTAACTCTTGAAATCTACTCCCGTACGGACGGTACGGGAGTAGATTGCAAGAGTTACCGCTCGCAACTAAGATAAATCCATGCATATTATAGCTTGAAATGTAATATATATAAGTAATAGTAATTAAATAATATTGACATGAACATGCAATAACACCGACAATCAACGGAAAACACAAACTATGGACAAAATGCGTTTCACTCACCAAATTATTCTCTCCCATCAAGGTTACCCCGCCGTATATGACGCCGGCTACTTCAGAGGACGGGTCGACGCCTGGAACATACAACACACCATGTACAAAATGATACTACAAACACGTTCTATAACATTAGTATATACAGGTTAAAGAGGCATACTATGATAACAATTGTTATTTCGTGTGAACATAATTGCTATATCGTGGGAACGAATTGTTAATTCGAGGGAACGAATTGTTAAATTAAGGGAACTTAAATGTCCGCAATGTTTAAAACTACGGAGCCCCGCAGGGGACATGGATTTTTTTTTTATTAATTCGTTCTCACGAAATAATTTATTTCGTGAGAACGAATTAATAAACAAAATCCATGTCCCCTGCGGGGCTCCGTATTTTTAAAAATTGCGGAAATTTCCAATGTTCCAATTTAATGTTTAATTATTGCCAGACACATATAGGCGCGTGCATTTACTGTTGTTCCATTTGTTTTATAATTGTTTTTGTTTACGATGCAGTTGTTGTTACACTCCAGAGGAAACTACAATTGTATTGCCTTAATTCCACTAGTGGAATCACACAACTAGTCTTGGGTCACAAACCAGCATAGACTTATGCAGTACTGTACTGTATTATTGTCGCTGTCGTCGACATTTATGTAAATATTCGTTTAAAAGGTCAACTAATTTAAATGTGTTCGCATCATGATCATACCTTGATGGCTAAAATGTTTGTCTCTCTCTGTCTCTCTGAAATTTCATTGCTAACGTGGAACGCAATTGTTCAGCATTACATTGTTTATTCTTGAGCTCCTATCAACGCAACATTTCATACGGCATCCAAGTATACATACACTCCACAGTTAGATCACGGTTCGTCCGCATGTACGAGGAGATAATCCTCGTGCTTTGGCGAGTGGATTATCTCCTCGTACATTCGGATGAACGTGATCTAACTGTGTATGCACATCCTCATGTCCATACAGGCATTGGAATGGATAATATTTCACTGAAAACATCTGAAAATCCACTGAAACCCCCTCACCCACTTGTAAAAGTATAACATTTTAACATACCAAATCGATTCTGGATCATTTTGAAAACGCAAATTAATACAAAATAATCTGATCAGCTGAAGATGCTCATGCCTTTGTGTAAATGCGGAAAAGAACCTCGAAGATGTATTAAAGATGTGATAAGGATAATAATTCGTACTTCAGAATCAGAAGGACCTTCTGGTTCTATCGTGATGAATTATAATGCGATGCCAGATAATTTTTTATGTGAGTCCTCCATACAAGATGATTTATTCTATACTGGGTGAATGGCGACATTGCCGTCCTTTGTGATATCGGTGTCCGCTGTTACAGCATCGGTTCGTCATGTCAATAATCAATTACACTTTCATCGTTTCTGGAGACAGAAACACAATATAGCCCACTGGTATTGCACTCCGCGCTGGTGCAAACTGGTTCACGTCGAAGAACTCCCATTATACTACATGCTGAAGACAGTGAATCAACGAATGTTCGTCTAGTAACCGGCGCAACATTTTTGCCCCGGTAACCAGACGAAAAAGCGTTCATGCAATAGCTCTAAGTAGAGATCACATAAACACCGAACACATCCGTATGCTGTGATATTGCGACAAACACTTGACTGTCATCATTTTCGTATTATTTCTCCCCTCTTTTGCAAGTGTGTTCATTGCCGTAAAAACACTCACCAAACATACACACCGAATCTAATCGCCGAATACAGGAGTGTTCATTACCGTACACGCAGCAAACATACACACCGAATCTAATCGCCGAATACAAGAGTGTTCATTCCCGGATACGCACCAAACAATACACACCGAATCTAATCACCGAATACAAGAGTGTTCATTGCCGGATACGCACCAACCATACACACCGAATCTAATCGCCGAATACAAGAGTGTTCATTGCCGGATGCGCACCAAACATACACACCGAATTTATTCACCGAATACAAGAGTGTTCATTGCCGTACACGCAGCAAACATACACACCGAATCGAATCGTCGAATACAAGAGTGTTCATTGCCGGATACGCACCAAACATACACACATAATCGAATCCCCGATGCATTACTATTGCCTACACGCATTGTGCTAGTTTTCCTTTACACTTGAATGGGACAGTAGAAGACGTGGTCCATACAATAGACTTAACCCCTTGTTCCACTGGGGGCCGTTTCACTAAACATCGTACTACTAAAGTGCAAATTTAAGATCGTCAGGAAAGTTCAATGAATGGATTACAAGTACATTTATTGAACATATGCCGTATATGCTTGTTACATGTACATGTAGATGCATGACGGGCGTTTCATTGATGGGTTGACAAACTGTGCTTATCACATCTTTGACACATTTCCGGATGTTATTTCTGTATTAACAAAGCTCGTGTTCAAGGTACATGTATGTGCATGATGATGTGATAAATAAGTTAGATCACGCTTGTCCACATGTACGAGCACACATGCTATATATGGACATGATGATGTGCTAACACAGTTAGATCATGTTAGTCCGCATGTACGAGCGATAATCCGCGAGCTAAAGCTTATCCTCGTACATGCGGACGAACCGTGATCTAACGTATACATATCCTGACCAGACCATGCATTCGCACAGGCTGACCCGGACCTACACCGGTCGCAAAACCCATACTCATCTTTTCTCCAGTCACACCCCCACATATACCAACCTCACATAAACACTGAACCCAGGCACAGCATGTGATCTTGCACAATAAACGTGACACGGTCTCTCATCATGTAGAGCATCGTGGTAATTATCTTGTGATTTCGCAACTCCATTCAATTACGCCGGAAGTTTTATATCAGCCGACTATAGTTACGTCGCTCGGCCACGCGGTGCAAGCGACCACAGGCCCTTTGTAATACGAACGAGAAAAAAACTATTTAAATCATACCTGATTTTACTCTGATATTACATAATATGTAATATCAGAGTAAAATCAGGTATGATTTAAATAGATATTATCTAGAAGGTAGGCCACTCGCCATCTTTTCAACAAACGGAAGTGGAGTATTTACCTTGGGCCCGGCTCGCTAATTCAGTACTTGTAACGCGCACGAAGGCCGGGACACTGCAGGTCCCGGCCTTCGTGCGCATTTCACTTACTGAATTAGCGAGCCGGACCCAGGGTATATTAGTACCACTTCTGTTGGGTGAATAGATGGCGAGTGTCCAATACCATCTAGATATTTAATATTCAGAGTAAAATTGGGTATGCTATAAAGGTTACACACTACTGTCTGTTTCACGAAAGCTGCCCAAATTTTACGGCCATATAAACACTTCAAAAACCATATTTTTTTCGATAATATTAAATTAAAGGAAAATTTAAGAATGAGCGTTCTTTTCATTTCGTGAAATTTGGTCAAATATTGATTTTATTGCGAAAAAAACAATTTCCCCATGTTAAATCCCCATAGACATCTTCACGGAGTGAAGATGTCTATGGGGATTTAACATGGGGAATTTTTTTTGAATTTTAGAAATACTGGACCGATTTTTAAAATTTAACTTTTGTTTTCTTAGTTAGATCATATCCAAGCTATCTAGCCAGGTTTCGGAGTCAATTTCCAATTGTTTTCGTTTTTTGACTCCACCCACACTTCCTTACCACTTTTTCCCCCATGTTAAATTCCCATAGACAAATCAATTTTTCGTAATAAAATCAATATTTGACCGAATTTCACGAAATAAAAAGAAGGCTCATTCTTAAATTTTCTTTTAATTTAATATTATCCAAATAAATAATGTTTTTGAATTGTCTATATAGCCGTAAAATTTGGGCAGCTTTCGTGAAACAGACAGTAGTGTAGCCGGTAGTTGTGTAACCTGTATAGCATACCTTTAGGCGCCTACACTACCGCCTGCGCTAATCTTGCCACTATTTGTCAATTTCATTAAAGGTACATTCCCAATTACTTGCAAAAAGTGTAGATCCCGATGAGACGGCTCGTCACGAGCCGGCTCATCTGGATCTACACTTTAAGCCAATTCACCTCTCCAGACATGTGGCGTTGAAAGGGTTAAAGGTACATGCCCACTCAGTAGATACAACATGATCTTTATATCAGAGGCATCATCTGAGACATGTTCTGGCAAAATAAATATTCATTCACCATTACCCCACATATTGATTGGCATTATTATACATTTTATATCAGACGTAACTTTTCACACTGATATCAGGGGAGATAACCGTGTTTCCTTAACGGAAATTACTATTTATACTCTGTATTTATTTTTTTGACGCATTTAATTAGTATAAATAATTAAAAAATACCATGCCTCATGTGCATATGAAAATAGACTGATACCAACGCGCGTCACTATCAGTAAAATAAATATTACTAAATGATTATATATGTACAATGTATAGCGGGCACTCGTAATATTTAGAACTGGTGGAATAGTGACACAATTGTACACTTATTTAATTCATATACGGAACATTGTGTGCCTACTGAGTGGGCATGTACCTTTAAAGAGCGTTTTGTCTAAAATACCACAAAGTGCCCGTGCCAGTGACAGGAAAATCAAAGGTTTTTATAGCAGACATAACATATCGTTCATTACGCAACAATGTATTGGGGTCACACGCTAGCGTATCGACAATCGAAGATAATCGCGATAACCAAATAAATAGTATTATCCCGTCAACACAGTGCGCATTTGCCGACCTAATCACTGCGTAGGAATATTTGCGGTTGTCATAATAGTCGATTCTCCAATTTGGAGATGCGGCTGGGGTTATTTTTGCATTTCAAAGTTATTTGTTATGTTGACTGGATAAATATAATAGTAGGTTAGTGCCGTGAATGGGAAAAATATCTAGCGCGGCACGGAAACGGGATGTGCTCGGCAGAGCCTCGCCCATCCCGTTTCCTAAGCCTTGCCATATATTTGTTCCCATTCACGGCACTAACCTACTATTCTCTATCTATTTTCTTTATTTCTGAACCAAAGTATATGTTGTGACCACTCATTTGAACCGTCTCGCCGAGACGGTTCAAATGAGTGGTCACAACATATACTTCTGATGAGAAATAAAGAAATTCTTGAGCCTTGCCGGATATTTTTTCCCATTCACGGCACTAACCTCCTATTCTCTATTTGTCTCCTAAACAGTTGCATGCTGACGAGGTACATGTATATCCTAGTAGTATACACTACCGCCTGAGTTAACCTGGTCAATATTTTTAAATTTTCTTGTTTCCAAATGCTTGAATGTTGTGTTTGAAATCAAGCAGCTTGATTGGCTGAACCTGATATGTGCTACAGCTAGGCACAGACAATCAAATTGAGGTGGTTTTTGCCAATAAATGTCTTGAAACGTTGATTATGGCAAGATTGACGTAGGCTGTTGTTGTGTAATCAATAATAATTGCTTGATAAGAGTGATGTGATATATGAATATAAGAGTATGTGAATATTGTCATGTTACTGTATACTATATGATAGATTGAGGTCCCATCTTCGCCATCTTTGTATGTACAGTACAAGCCATCGTACAGTTTCACCTCTTCGAGCGTTTGTCACATATAGCAAATAATATGACACAAACACTAATAAAATGTGGTGCAATACATCAAAGACATATATGAAAGCAGCATGCTATAAATATTATGCCTGGAAACTATGCAAAATACGAGATATCTGAGAATTTCTCCCATTAATCTCAAAATAAATTTGAATGTGTAAACTTTTCTATCTGATGCACAGTTTATTGTTAGTGTACACGTTACCCATAGTAGGCGAGTAAGACACCAGTGACAATACACTCAGGTAACTGCTTACATGTCATTTGCTCAAGCTTCTGTTAGCTTAACAGACTGTTAAATCCTTAGCATTGCTAAGGATTTAACAGTCTGTTAAGCTAACAGAGGTTTTGAGCAACCGGGCCCTGACTGTTACACAGCCATTACTGGATGCTCACAAATGTTAGCAACAAGTCAACAAACGCTTCAGAAATCAGACTGTGTGTATATGTTTGATGAAAACAACCCACAGGACGTTGTTGTTTAACATCTGTAGAACGTTCGGTAATCGTTCCAAGGCGGTACCCATTTACTTGAATGTGTTTTATTCACGACATGAACGCCACGTGCTGCTCATTTGATTTTACTTCCAGTTTTCCCCCGACATAAGCCTGATACATGTAAGTTGATCAGTACATTTGCCCAATATTAAAAAATAGTCAGTATACTATTATTTATCGCGCCAACAGTGCGTTTGTGCCGTGAAACACGGTACCGTGAAACATTTTTGATATCCTGTCAATACGACCTAATCACTGCGTATAAATATGTGCGGTGGCTGGTGTTATATTTTTGTATTACAGCCACTTGTACGTGTTGACGGGATAAATGGAATAGTAGGTTAGTGCCGTGAATGGGTAAACATATCTGGCGCGGCACGGAAACTGGATGTGCTCGGCAGAGCCTCGCCCATCCCGTTTCCTGAGCCTTGCCAGATATGTTACCAATTCGCGGCACTAACCTACTATTCGCTATATATTCAGGCATACATGTAATATATACATGTGTTTATTATTTACCAACTAATACAGTGAAACCTCTGTGAACCAGACACATTAGGGATCTCATTCTGTACAATTTAGATGCGTTTCGCTGTAATTAAGATGCGTTCCGTTGTAATTTATTTCATTTTCGTGTCTGTTCGTGAGCGAAAATGACGTAAGTTTTCATGGAGCGCTTCACTACAATGGAACCGCTCTAAACCGGACACCCTGGGGACCTCACATGGTTTCCGGTTTAGAGAGGTTCCACTGTAAATAAAACTATAGTCTGTTTCACGAAAGCAGCCCAAATTTTGCGGCCATATAAACAATTCAAAAACAATATTTTTTCGATAGTATTAAATTAAAGGAAAATTTAAGAATGAGCCTTCTTTTTATTTCGTGAAATTTGGTCAAATATTGATTTTATTGCGAAAAAACAATTTCCCCATGTTAAATCCCCATAGACATCTTCACGGAAATTTTTTTGAATTTTAGAAATACTTGACCGATTTTTAAAATTTAACTTTTGTTTTCTTAGTTAGATCATATCCAAGCTATCTAGTCAGGTTTCGGAGTCAATTTCCAAAAAAAAAATTTGTCTCCTCCCACACTTCCTTACCACTTTTTCCCCCATGTTAAATTCCCATAGACAAATCAATTTTTCGTAATAAAATCAATATTTGACCGAATTTCACGAAATAAAAAGAAGGCTCATTCTTAAATTTTCCTTTAATTTAATATTATCGAAAATAATATTGTTTTTGAATTGTCTATATAGCCGTAAAATTTTGCCAGCTTTCGTGAAACAGACAGTAGTAGAGCATGAAATAACCCCCCCCCCCCCCCCCCCCCCCCCCCCCCACCCCCCACCAGGAACAATATACACATTGGCAGTGTTGACAAGACACTAGTAGGTACATGTACATGCAATGTGATGTGTAGCCTTGTTTGTTTTATATTAAATCATCAAGTAGGATTATGTGTTTAATGAGAGATGAAGCAATCACAAACTGTAATATAATATTTCGTGCATGGATAAAACGTGTAGATCCATGGAGCTTTGGGAGTTGTTTGTAAATACAGATTGTGTTATTAAATACAGCAATTTATCCCGTCAACACAGTGCGTAGGTGCCGTGAAACATTTTTGATATCCAGTCAATACAATTTTTGCATATTTTACAGCCATTTGTAGGTGTTGACGGGATAAATAGAATAGTAGGTTACATGCAGTGCCGTGAATGGGAAAAAATATCTGGCGCGGCACGGAAAAGGGATGGGCTCGGCAGAGCCTCGCCCATCCCGTTTCCTGAGCCTTGCCAGATATTTTTCCCCATTCACGGCACTAACCTACTATTCTCTATCTATTTTCATTATTTCTGAACCAAAGTATATGTTGTGACCACTCATTTGAACCGTCTCGGCGAGACGGTTCAAATGAGTGGTCACAACATATACTTCTGATGAGAAATAAAGAAATTCTTAAGCCTTGCCGGATATTTTTCCCATTCACGGCACTAACCTACTATTCTCTATATGCTGATGCATGTTTATGTATTTATGTATTTGAGATGTTCGTTGATATAAGTGTTTCCAGAATTATATTAATAACGAATAATCGTGATCGTACAGAGCACGTCCCCCACCCCACCCCACCCCCCCCCCCCCCCCCCCCCCCCCCCCATCCGCAGGGGATGTATACTCCTTGTTTTTATTAATTCGTTACCACGAAATAACAATTCGTTCCCTCAATTTAACAATTCGTTCCCTCTCGTTCCCTCAATTTAACAATTCGTTCCCTCTATTTAACAATTCGTGCCCATGAAATAACAATTCGTTCCCACGGGAATTAATTGTTAAATCGTGGGAACGAATTGTTTATCGTGGGAACGAATTGTTAATTCGAGGGAACGAATTGCTAAATTGAGAGAACGAATTGTCATTTCGTGGGAACGAATTGTTAATTCCTGGGGAACGAATGGTTAAATTTAGGGAACGAATTGTTATGTCATGGGAACGAATTAATAAAAATAATCCATGTCCATTGCGGGGCTCCGTATGATCGGACTGTCCGACTGATGCGATCAGACGTATGGCTACGTACACTCACAGGTTGAAGTAACGGACCGAGGTCTATAAATACATTAAATATGCCTAAACGCATCAATAAATGAAGAAAAGGAAATAAGCTAAACAATTTTTATTACTCCCTCCATATACTCCATTATAATGGAGTATATGGAGGGGGTAAACAAATTGTTTAGCTTATTATTTTTTCTTCATTTATTTATGCTTTTAGGCATATTTAATGTATTTATAGACCTCGGTCCGTTACTTCAACCTGTGCGTACACTAGTCTCAAACGCTGTCCACACCTTCTTTTATGGCGACGATTCACAAAAAAACTTCCAGACATTTGACTGCTGCACTGAAATGTCGACTGCGTCACGCCACAAGCGTTCATTGTGTGTTACGTCAATAATCAGCGCACGAACACAAGATCCGATTGAATCAGGAGAAGCGTGGCCAGTATTTACTTGCAACGTGAATATTGCTGACACAATAAGCCAAGATACAATCGTAAATAATCCGTAGATCTGATTTCAAATACGGACAACGTGACTGTCTGTTTCACAAAATCTGTCAAAAGTTTACGGCCATTAGAAAAAAAAGCGAAAACAAAATATTTTTCAATAATATTAAATTGTTTCAACATTTAAAAACGAGCCTTCCTTTTTGTCATGTAAGTTGGTAAAATATTGATTTGAAGGTGGAGAACAATGAGGAGGAGTCGAAAAACGAAAAATTGACCCAATCTGGCTATATAGCTTGGACATGATCTAACTAAGGAAACAAGAGTTCTATTTTGAAAATCAGTCCACTATATGTTCTGAAATTAGAATTTAAAATGGGGAAATTGTTTTTTCGCAACATTTTGTTGCGAAAAAACAATTTCCCCATGTTAAATTCTATGTAAATTCTAAACATTGTACCAATTTTCACGAAATGAAAAGAAGTCATTCTTAAATTTTGCTAAAATTTAATATTGTGAAAAATATATTGTTTTTGCGTTGTTTATATACATGTATCCGTAAAACTGAGACAGGTTTCGTGAACAAGACAGTAACTGGTATCTGCTGTGGCTGCAACTATGTGGACTTCTTTTCTCGTGCGGAGTAACAATTGTATACGACAAGGTTCGGCGGAAGTCGGTGACATGGTAGACTGGAAAACAGTTTCGCATGCAGCATTTGCAAACGTAGTCGAATTTACTGCTGAACCTGTCAGACAACATTAACGACAAACTGCT
Organism: Conchocele bisecta; assembly: GCA_029237695.1. Taxonomy (NCBI): domain Eukaryota; kingdom Metazoa; phylum Mollusca; class Bivalvia; order Lucinida; family Thyasiridae; genus Conchocele; species Conchocele bisecta. The sequence continues at coordinate 37,138,415 of CM055271.1, forward strand.
GACGTTAAAATAACAACTGGTAACATTAGGCCATACGAAAATGCCTTGTTTCTCGGATTCTGTCGCATCAAAAACATCCCTGCTTTTTATCGTCATGGACACATTCTAAAACTGGCAGTCTCGGTTGCTATGCTATGGACGTGTGACAGGGTAAGTGTATAATTCCAGCACAAAAATATTTACATTATTCCCTAACATTTGATTGATCCATAGCAAGTCTCTGTCCAAAATTTATATCCCAGTAAACTCTCATGCCGAACTACTTTCCGTAACCGTCGGGCGCAGTTACAATAATTCTTAAGAAAACGCAAAATAAACACATTTTCTTGATGAATTTATTTAAAATGCTGGAATTATAAGGAATGAATGGCCTTTTTGTGGAATTTATCGGGGATATAAACTTGGAAAAGTCGCGGGAATACTGGACGAGGCCTTCCGGCCTTCGTCCAGTATTCCCGCGACTTTTCCAAGTTTATACCCCGATAAATTCCACAAAAAGGCCATTCATTCCTATAATGTTGCCTGTGTGACGGCATCACTGACGACATCATATACCACTACTTGTATATTGCTGAATGCGCAATCACAATGCCTCTTATAGGCGCCTTCATGGACAGCATCCACCGTACCTTCTCAGCAAACATATACCATGAACTTGAACCAGGGCTCCAGATAACGAATTAGTAATTGAGTATAGTCACTCCATCATTTCTGAAGCAATTGGGTATTTCAAAATGTTAATTGGGTAAAATACTACTGTTTACACACCAGCAGACAGAAATTATTGAATATTTCGCATCGAAATAAAAACATGTCTTGGCATTTAGTTTAAACAATATGTATTTCAAGTTGTGGCAAGTGGAGACAATTTTAATGAAATACCAAGATGTGTTTTCATGGAAAATAAGACAAATATGGTACATGTGTGGTCTGTTTATTGCTTTATGCAGCATGATAAAGGTACAACAACATTTTTACTGCTTTTTGATACTCGCTACTTCTGATTTCAATTGGGTTTTTGGCAATTTTAATTGGATATTTACGCAGAAAATACGCAGCTTATCTGGAGCTCTGTGAACACTATGTTGGTGAATAATTCTTACAATGTGTTATGGGAGCCTACGTGAATAGCATAACCGATACAAATGATGTATACACATGTCTACTGTCTGTTCCACATTTTGCTGCCGACGAACTGTTGGCCATTAAACACATACAATCTAAAACATATTTAAAAGTAAGTACTTTTTAATCCATAACAAAAAAGTCACCCTCCCCCAAAAAAATGATTTGATAAAATTCCATCAAATATTAATTTTATTCCGAAAAAATGATTTTCCTATGGGATAAATTCCCATAGGAAAATCATTTTCAGGGGAGTCAATTTCCAAAACTTTTGGAAATTGACTCCAAAACCTGGCGAGATAGCTTGAAAATAATGTAACTAAGAATACAAAAGTTAGATTTTGAAATCGGTCCACAAATAAAAAAATATTTAAAAAAAATCTATTTTTAACCGCCATGTTAAATTCCCATAGGAAAATCGTTTTTTCGCAATAAAATCAATATATTTGATGGAATTTCATCAAACAAATCTTTTTGGGGAGGGAGACTTTTTTGTTATTGTTGAAAAAGTACTTACTTTTAAATATGTTTTAGATTTAATGATATTAATAGCCAAAAGTTCGTCGGCAGAAAAACGTGGAACAGACAGTAGCGTGCAGCTTTGATGTGTGCAAAAGCTGAACTTTTACTTTAACACAGCATTCGAGTATAAGTTGGATATGCCGCTGACTGTGACTGGTGAACATTATTGTGTACACGAAGCTCAGGTGAATACAATGTACGACTCTGCGACTTGGGTAAGGAACCCTTGTATCCAACAAACTACAAGTTTTATCCCGTCAACACAGTGCGTATGTGTCGTGAAACACGGTGCCGTGAAACATTTTTGATATCCTGTCAATACGACCTAATCACTGCGTATGAACATGTGCGGTTGTCATACTAGTCGATTCTTCGATTATGAGGATGCGGATGGGATTTTTTTTTAAATTTTAAAGCTATTTGTATGTGTTGACGGGATAAATAGAATAGTAGGTTAGTGCCGTGAATGGGAAAATATCTGGCGCGGCACGGAAACGGGATGTGCTCGACAGAGCCTCGCCCATCCCGTTTCCTAAGCCTTGCCAGATATTTTTCCCATTCACGGCACGAACCTACTATTCTCTATCTATTTTCCTTATTTCTGAACCAAAGTATATGTTGTGACCACTCATTTGAACCGTCTCGGCGAGACGGTTCAAATGAGTGGTCACAACATATACTTCTGATGAGAAATAAAGAAATTCATGAGCGTTGCCGGATATTTTTTCCCATTCACGGCACTAACCTACGTTTCTCTATAAATACACCATGTGTTGCATAGTATTGCCATTATTAACTGTCGTAGTACATGCCAATACTCCTGTCTGTATATAATTCACATTCATTTATATTTGTATGGAAGGTGTTTGAGTCAATTCCCACCCTTAAACATAAGCCGAATCGAATCGAATATTGGTGTATTTTCACATTGCATACATGTACAGCATTTCAAATCTCTGACAATAGGAAATAAAGATATTGAATTGTATTGAAAAAGTGTCAACTCCAGTCACGTCTGTCGTAACTCTTGTGATTTTCCACGTTTAATTGACATGGAAAATGAAACAAATATAAACCATACAATCATACACGTGTACATCTCTCGCTTCACATTCCGCAAATTACGTGTCTGAGAATGAAAGTATAAACTTGGAAAAGTCGCGGGAATACTGGACGAGGCCTTCCGGCCTTCGTCCAGTATTCCCGCGACTTATCTTTATGGCCTGAGATACTAGGTTTGTATAGCGTCTGCGACTTTTGCACCACTAAATATGTGCATGTGAGTCTATGCTATCCAACATGTTTTGCCTATCAGCAACGTAGAATATGTTTTGACAAACAGTGTAGACACTGTTTCGTCAATACATAGTGTACGCTGATATAAGAGGAAAGCTATACATGTATCGACACATATACGTTCATCCTCGAGTTTAGTACAGCTTGATACATCACTGACAGTATTTTAACAGTTTGTTTATGGTCTTTCAAATATGTTCAACTGCCAAGCCAATTCAGCTGCACTGACGATAGTAATTATATCTTAAAGGTACATTCCCACTCAGTAGGCACACATATTAAAACATCAGTTACATAATCTGAGACATGTTCTGGCAATATAAACATCCATTCACCATTACCCCACGTATTTATTGGCACTATTATACATTTTGTATCAGACACAAACTTTCACACAGATACCAGGGGCGATAACCGTGTTTCATTAACATGTTAAGGGACATTACTATTTATTCTCTGTATTTATTTTTTGATGTGCAATGATCATACTTTATAATACGTCAAAAATATTATTTTTTCAGGTGGCACATTTAATTAGTATAAATAATTAAAAAACTTCATGCCTCATTTGCATATGAACATAGCCAGATACCACCGCGCGTCACTATCAGTAAAATAAATATTACTAAATGATTATATCTGTATAGCGGACACTCGTAATTTTAAGAACTGGTGGAATAGTGACACAATTATACACTTATTTAATTTCCATAACGAACATTTTGTGCCTACTGGGTGGGCATGTGCATTTAAGAACACATGATTCTACACATTGTATTTAATATGCGCATTGGTAATATATGTACATGTATACATATACAGTGTATTACATGCTCACAAACACGAAACCCACATCGTCCCAATATACACACCCGCCTGCGTTCATGTTACCCAGATTATCAACATTTCTGAACCTACATTGACAATGCTAACTCGCAATCAAGGAACTCAGACTCAACCAGTCAAGCGGCTTGATTTAAAACACAATATTCATGTATTTTGAAATGAGGAAATTGACAAATATTGGCCAGATTATCTCCGGCGGTAGTGTATATCATACGAACACGTGAAGCAAAGCTTTGTATTTAACCCTTTGAACCCGAAATCCCGCTATAGCGGTTTATGCAAAAAGTACAGATCCAGATGAGCCGGCTCGTAACGAGCCGTCTCATCAGGATCTGCACTTTTTGAAAGTAATTTTAATATTTTTGAGAACAAAAACACCCCCTTTTCATAAATGGACGAATCTGAAAATCATTTTGTGACCATTGGATTGGTCGGAACATTAGCATATCACAGTCCATTTCAGTTCATTAGGGTTGAAAGGGTTAAGGGTACATTGCCCACTCAGTAGGCGCAACATCTTCTGTATAGGAATTAAATAAGTGTGTCATTTTGTCAGTATTCAACCAGTTACGAGTGCCCGTTATATACCATTACACCACGTATTGATTGACAGTATTATACATTTTATATCAGACGTAAATATCCACACTCATATCAGCGACGATAACCGTGCTTCTTTAAAATGTTATTGGACATTACTATATAGTATCTGTATTTATTTTTGGATGTGCAATGATCATACATTATAATATGTGGAAATATTATTTTTTTCAGGTGACGCATTTAGTATAAATAATAAAAAAAGCACCATGCCTCAGTTGCATATGAAAACACAGGTGGAAGACTCGGACCTATGACACAAAAAAAATGCCTATTAAAAAAATCCCATTACCCCACCCACTTGGTCTCGTACAGTACTATACGTTAATTCAAGGTGAGCATAAATAGCGCTATAATAGAAAGAGCCCTCTTTTTTCCGGCTCGCACAAACACAATAAACATCAATTAAATGTATGAAATATGTCTCTGGCAATCGATAAAGGTATTAGGTGTGTGAATATACTCACTTCAAATCGCTGTTTCAAGTATTTATTGAGTTATTCGCGTTTTGATTACCCCATCCAAAGCGAAAGTTGCGTGTACGAAAGAATGTCACACAGAATCGGAGGCCGTCCGGCTGGATTATCGGTCATATTTGGCCGATAGCTGATCGCCAGCTCAAACTAAAGTCGTACACCATGATCATATACATTAGAAACTTCAACCATACAAAGTTCGTCCAATTGTGATCGTTCGCCGATCTAAAAAACACTTTTTTCTAATTTTATTGACTTTCTTTCATGATTCGCGTACTATCAGATTATGTCTTCCGGAAACCCTGAAAAGGGAAAGTCCTCGCGTCTATTTTTAGGTTTAACCAATCAGAGATGTTCTTACATAGACGCTTCGGTGGTTGTATTATGGAAGATAGTGCATTGACCCAGTTCCAGATAATGAACGAAATTATAGGAAAAAGTGTTTTTTTAGATCGGCGAACGATCACAATTGGACGAACTTTGTATGGTTGAAGTTTCTAATGTATATGATCATGGTGTACGACTTTAGTTTGAGCTGGCGATCAGCTATCGGCCAAATATGACCGATAATCCAGCCGGACGGCCTCCGATTCTGTGTGAGATTCTTTCGTACACGCAACTTTCGCTTTGGATGGGGTAATCAAAACGCGAATAACTCAATAAATACTTGAAACAGCGATTTGAAGTGAGTATATTCACACACCTAATACCTTTATCGATTGCCAGAGACATATTTCATACATTTAATCGATGTTTATTGTGTTTGTGCGAGCCGGAAAAAAGAGGGCTCTTTCTATAATAGCGCTATTTATACTCACCTTGAATTAACGTATAATACTGTACGAGACCAAGTGGGTGGGGTAATGGGAATTTTTTTAATAGGCATTTTTTTGGTGTCATAGGTCCGAGTCTTCCACCTGTGTATGAAAATAGCCTGATACCACCGCGAGTCACTATCAGTAAAATAAATATTACTACTGTCTGTTCCACGTTTTTCTGCCGACGAACTTTTGGCTATTAAACACATTAAATCTAAAAAATATTTAAATATAAATACATTTGTATCAATACTAGAAAGTCACCCTCCCCCAAACAAATTATTTGATGAAATTCCATCAAATACTGATTTTATCGCGAAAAAGAACGATTTTCCTATGGGAATTTAATATGGGACCTACAACTGGATTTAGTTTAACATATTTTTATTTGTGGACAGATTTTCAAAATCTAAATTTAGTTTTCTTATTAACATCATTTCCAAGCTCTCAGGTTTCTGAGCCAATTTCCTTCTCTTTGTTTTCGTTGTTCGACCCTCCTGGTCACCCTCCTCCTTTTTGCCCCATGTTAAATTCCCACAGGAAAATCTTTTTAATTTAATTCCTATAAAGAACATGTTGTGCCTACTAAGTGGGCATGTACCTTTAAGGGCATTTCCTCACGGTGGTCTCAAATCAACACACATTATTTCACCCATAGTTTCCCAGTGTAAAATACAGTGGAAGCCCCTCTAAACCGGACACAAATAAAAGTTAGTTCTACATAATGTACTTAATTGTAATCTGGTTCATTATCATTTTTCACCGTCTGTTCGTGATCGCAAAGCAGCCACGCGTGGCTAGGAGTAGTTGTCTGTCTGCTTTACAGTGAAACCTCTCTAAACCGGACACCCTGGGGACCCCCTAGGGTGTCCGGTTTAGAGAGGTTCCACTGTATAGCAATATCAGTGGTGCTATGCCAGTAAAAGCATGCGAATGCTCAATTGAAATGGAAGCTGTTTCAACTGCTAGATATGAAACTGTTTCTGATATTTTCCATCTTATGCTGCGAATTTTACGAAATGTAAACGACGTCGAGTTGACACAAATTTCAGAGCATTCCGCAAATCCGACGGAATTTCCGTTAAAATCAGTATTATCAGAATCAATATCTGGATGATGTACATGCAATCTTGAAAATCTCATGACCGTGTCCGTATCTGATGCGGTAACCATTGAAGTAACAGTAACACCGCGTTGAGTGGTGATTATAAATAGATTGATGGACTGCTGAAGCCATTAGCCCTCAGTGAAATGTACACTCGGCGCTGTGTGACAATACCGCTTGCTTTAACCTTGCTTGATTGCGAGTTGGCCAATAGATGTTCAGAAACGTTGATATTCTGGGCAAGGTTAACGCCGGCGGTTGTGTAACAGTAGCGCAGCGTTGATTGGTGATTATAAATAAAGTGATGGACCGCAGAAGCCATTCGCACTCAATGACATATACGATCGGCGCTCGGTTACAATACCGCCGGCGTTAAGCTTGCCAATATTTGTCAACTTCTTATTTCGAAATACTTCATTGGCTGAGCCTGAGATTTGCTACAGATCATTGTGCTTGAAATCACTAAAATTGATTGACTGTGCTACAGCTCAGGCTCGCGCAACCAATCTGGTTGCGCGAGCCTGAGCTGTAGCACAGTCAGGTGTAGCACAGTCAGGTGTAGCACAGTCAGTCAGGTGTAGCACAGTCAGGTGTAGCACAGTTAGAAGCTGTAGCTCGAGTCCGAGTTGGCATTGCCAATAGATGTTCAGAAACGTTGATACTCTGGGCAAGATTAACGCAGGCGGTTGTATAGCGAATAGTAAGTTAGTGCCGTGAATGGGAAAACATATCTGGCAAGGCTTAGGAAACGGGATGGGCGAGGCTCTGCCGAGCACATCCCGTTTCCGTGCCGCGCCAGATATATTTCCCATTCACGGCACTAACCTACTATTCTATTTATCCCGTTAACACCTACACATGGCTTTAAATGCAAGAAAATAACTCCAGCCAACGCACATATTCATACGCAGTGATTATGTCGTGACAGGATATCAAAAATGTTTCACGGCACCGTGTTTCACGGCCCATACACACTGTGTTGACGGGATAAATAATAGTGGTACCGCATTGGGTGGTCATGAACCTCTAAAGCCATTGCCACTCAATGAAATGTACACTCGGCGCTATGTTACACTACCGCCCGTGTTACCCATGCCTGATTGTGAGTTGGCATTGCCACTCAATGAAATGTACACTCGGCGCTATGTTACACTACCGCCTGTGTTACCCATGCTTGCATTGTGAGTTGACATGCCACTCAATGAAATGTACACAACTCGGCGCTATGTATATACGCCCTGTTTAACCCAGCTTGATTGTGAGTTGACATTGCCACTCAATGAAATGTACACTCGGCGCTATGTTACACTACCGCCTGTGTTACCCATGCTTGATTGTGAGTTGACATTGCCACTCAATGAAATTTCACTCGGCGCTATGTTACACTACCGCCTGTGTTAACCATGCTTGATTGTGAGTTGACATTGCCACTCAATGAAATTTCACTCGGCGCTATGTTACACTACCGCCTGTGTTAACATGCATTGATTGTGAGTTGACATTGCCACTCAATAAATTCATCACTCCGCCGCCTATTGTTACCACTACCGCCTGTGTTAACCTGGATTGATTGTGAGTTGGAATTGCCACTCAATGAAATTTCACTTGGATGGTTAGTTATTGTGTGTATACATGTATGCATGAAATAACGTTCTAAATAATGTACAAAACAATTCAAATGCGCCCAGATGTGGTGAATATACATGTATCAATATACAAGGTGCGAAACTCGCATTCATGTCAGTTGTACGATAAGCGTAGGGATATTGTAATTATATGCCAGTATTATTTCCGGTGCATGCGTCGGAACATCCGGTCAGCCATAAATTGGTTTCATGTTGCAGAAATATGACTTCCGGTTATCAATTGTTATTCTGTGAGCTGACTGTTACATGTCATGTTGTAAAAACTGGCGTATATGTAGCGTAATGTTTTGGTGGCATATTTCTGCCATCCACACACTGTGATAAAGGGATAGCTAGACAGAGACTACCAGACTCGTGTCTTTTGATTTCAAGTTATCAGGCAAGCCTCGGAATTCCTACCGTTTCCGAGCCGAGCCTGATAAACTTGATACCAAAAGAAACTATCCTGGTATTCTATTTATTAGGCAACGGTTTATGCCCGAAATTGATCACTGATGACGTCGATATATATGGACAGAACGCGGACTTGTTTACGTTGCGTCGTTACACTGGGAGAATTATTGTTCTGGTAAGATCCTAAGTAAACTCATTACACGTGACCATTATCATTTACTAATAAAGAACACAAGTTTAAACTAACCGTCTTTGTTAACCATGGTAAGATTATCAAACGTTTCTGAACATCTATTGGCCATGCCAACTCGCAATCAAACAATTTTATTGACTGAGCCTTAGCTGTAGCACAGCTCATGCTCAGCCAATCAAGCTGAAGGATTTCTAGCACACTATTCAAGTATTTCAAAATAAATTGACAAATCTATATTGGCAAGATCAACGCAGTCGGTAGTGGAATAAACTACTGTCTGTTTCATGAAAGCTGCCCAATTTTTACGGATATATAAACAATTAAAAAACAATAATTATTTCGATACTATTAAATTATAACAACATTTAATAATGAGCCTACTTTTTATATCGTGCAATTCGGTCCAATATTGATTTTATTGCGAAAAAAAACAATTTACAGACGGAAGATTTCTATGGGGAATTAACATGGGGACATTTTTCTAATTTCAGAAATAGTGGACCCATTTTCAAACGTAACTTGTTTTCTCAGTTAGATCATTTCCAAGCTATCTAGCTAGGTTTCAGAATCAATTTCCCAAAAAAATCGTTTTTCGACTCCAGGTTCTCCACTTCTTTTTCCGCCATGTTAATTCCCATAAAGAGCTCATGTTTTGTAATAAAATCAATATGTGACCAAGTGCCACGAAATAAAAAAAAGACTAATTCTTAAATTTTGCTAAAATGTAATATTATCGAAAAAAATATTGTTTTTGCATTGTTTATATGGCCGTAACAATTGGGCAGGTTTCGTGAAACAGACAGTAGTTGCCGAGTTACGTTTAAAGTAACGTCGAATTCTAACGTAATGGGCAGGCGGTTCTCGTTACCATGTAAACAAGACAATAACATGAACATAAATATGAATTATCACATCTTTGACACATTTCCGGGTGTTGTTTCTGTATTAACACAGCTCGTGTGCAAGGTATGTGCAAGAGGATGTTATAAATAAGTTAGATCACGTTCGTCCGCATGTACGAGGAGATAATCCGCGAACTAAATTCGTCCGCATGTACGAGGAGATAATCCGCGAGCTAAAGCTCGCGGATTATCTCCTCGTACATGCGGACGAACCGTGATCTAACTTATACTTATTTCACTGGCTAACGACAAGAGAAATATCAACACAGACAGCGTTACAGACGGCCCGCATCGATTTCATATACTGACCTGATTTTATTTATATTCTTAAAATAATATGCGCAACAATCTGACAAGCACATGTGCATTGCATTTGTTCCGGTTTAGACATAAACACATGCAGTACAATGTATTCACATTTTGATAAGCGCATCAAGTATAATTACATTGTCATCAACCAAAATGGATCATAATAAATACGCTTATAAATGCGTGACCAAACTCTATGCTGGTCATAAATTATATAAACGCGGTTTAATATTATCGTGGACTATTTCTTGGCGGCAACATTTCCTGAACACTGGCGGTGATCGATTTCCAATGGCCCGGATGTGTGATAGTTGGCGCATGTATTTCTGATTAATTTCCTCATATTTTATAAGATGGCACATGAGATAACTTAGCTTTTCGCAAATATTAAGTATCTATCATGAAATAGCCCTTGTTATTGCATAAAACGGGCACTGTCAGTGTAATAACACAGTGTAATACAACTCATAATACACTATAGCAATACATATGCAAATTAGCTCGTTACAGAGAACACATCTGGGGACCAGGGGCCCGTTTCACTAAACGTCGTACGACTAAAATGTTCGTAAGTGCAAATTCAAGATCGTCTGTAAATTGCTATTGATGGATTTACATGTATTGAGCATAGGCTGCATATGCAGCCTATGCTCAATAAATGTAAATCCATAATTGTTTACAAGAAAACATTGTTAATGTGAAATTTACAGACTATCATAATTTTGCACTTACGAACATTTTAGTGTTAGAATTTAGTGAAACGGCCCCCAGTTTTGTTTGTTTGTGTGTTAGGGTTTAACGGCATATCAACATCTAAGGTCATTTAAGGCCGGGTCAATGGTTTAGTACTAAATCCCATATGTTACATGTACAAGTACATGTACATGTTCAAGTACATGTACAAATGGGGGAAAATCCCAAAATCAGAAATGAATATTTACAATGAAAAATCTATATAGTCAGCCCTGAAACCAGAATAATCGTGATCTGATGCCAGGTCCTCGCCGCACCAGAATCACATGCCCCCTCCCAAAAGCAATAGGATCAGTAATAATATTACCATATTTATAATGGTCGATAACGCAATTCAATTCCCAGGTAACAAACGAGCCAAAGATAAAAAGGTGCCCGAGGGCCAAACCAGGCAAATCTTGAGTCCTATAAGGAGGAACCCCTACCGTTAATTTACGCCGTTGCGTTCACCCGACCCCACCCACTTGGGGACCACGGACCGGTGTCACTAAACTTCATACGACTAAAATGTTCTCGTAAGTGCAAATTTAGGATCGTCTGAAATTTCACGGACATCGATTATTCGCAAAAACAAGACAAATATGTGCCGAACTCCCGGGACAACCAAATGCAGCTCATGAAGACGCGTTTGCTGCGCCATATTGCATCAAAATCCGTTACCTATTAAGGAAAATATCAAATAATACTTACTTTGGAGTGAGCGCGCTTTCAACGCTTTCAGCCATTGTTGTTGCTGTTGTAACCACGTGTGATCATGCACCTTATTAGCGTAACTGCATGGTATTATTTGATGAAACACAATATTCAAGTATTTTGAAATAAAGAAATTGGGCAAATGTTGACAAGATTATTGCAGGCGGTAGAGTACAGTGGGGTCAGCGTGTAAGTGCACACACGAACGAACACGACAGGTTGGTTCCAACCTGTCGTGTTCGTTCGTGTGCGCACTTTCACGCTGACACCACTGTACATGTTGTATGGGAAGGTCAGTGGTGCAGACATGTCGTGTCACCGCAAATGAGTATACGCCGCTTTATGATGCCCACGTTGATACGGATATGGGAGTTTATCGTGAACAGAAGCAATTAATGGATGGCCGTTCCGTACTTGAAGAAATGGATTGTCAATTGCGTTGAGGCACTATGAATGTATTACACGACCGCTTGCGTTAATTATATACGTTTCTGAATATGTACAGGAGAACCCGTCTAAACCGGACGCTCGGCGCGAAAATATAGATGTTTACCGTAGATGTGTTTCGCTGTTACGTATCTCTGATTACAATGACTTTTCACGATTACAAAACACTAGAATGCGTCATGAAGTGCTCACATGTCTGATTTACAGTGGAACATCTCCAAACCGGACACCCTTGGGACCTTGAATTGCCTGAGCCATTTGAATGAGACAAGCCGCCATGTGAGTGTGTACCTTAAGTACACAGGCACTTTTTGGTATGAACACGAAAAGACAATTCAAAGCATGTCCAATTTTACTCTGATATTGAATATCTAGAAGTTGGAGACTCGCCATCTTTTCAACCAACGGATGTGGATTATTTACCTTGGGTACAGCAGGGGCCGTGTCACTAAACTTCGTACGACTAAAATGTTCGTAAGTGCAATATTTTGATAGTCTGTAAATTTCACATTAACAATGTTTTCTTGTAAACAATTGATGGATTTACATTTATTGAGCATAGGCTGCATATGCAGCCTATGCTCAATAAATGTAAATCCATAAATTTAAATTTACAGACGATCTTAAATTTCAACTTACGAGCATTTTAGTCGTGAGAAGTTTAGTGAAACGGGCCCCTGGGTCCCGGCCTTCGTGCGCGTTACAATTACTGAATTAGCGAGCCGGGTCCAAGGTATTCTAGTACCACTTCCCTTTGGTTGAAAAGATGACGAGTGTCCTACCTCCTAGATAGTGAATATCAGAGTAGAAGTGGGTATGATTTAAATAGCGTTTAGTCGTTCATACCACAATGTCCCTAAGTATACGAGACATGTGACCTTTTTCATCCAAAATATATACAAAATGTATTATATTTATCCCGTCAACACAGTGCGTATGTGCCGTGAAACACGGTGCCGTGAAACATTTTTGATATCCTGTCAATACGACATAATAACTGCGTATGAATATGTGCGGTTGTCATAGTCGATTCTCCGATTTTGAGGGTGCGGCTGGGTTTTAATTGTTTGTGTTTTAAAGATATGTGTATGTGTTGACGGGATAAATAGAATAGTAGGTTATAGTGCCGTGAATGGGAAAAATATCAGCCGCGACACGGAAACGGGATGTGCTCGGCATAGACTCGAAAATCTCGTTTACTAAGCCTTTCCATATGTTTTCCCATTCACGGCACTAACCTACTATTCTCTATACACATTCCAATAAAATAAATAATACTAAATCATTTTATCTGTATAGCGGGCACTTTTTAGAACTGGTGGAATGGTGACACAATTATACACTTATTTAATTCCTATAAAGAACATGTTGTGCCTACTGTGTGGGCATGTATCTTTAATGTGTGAAAACATGATTCCGGAAAATAATGCAGTCCTTGTGCAGATTACGTAGATACATAGCATGCTCTGGATCAACAATCGTCAAAATAGAGGATATTCATATTTTGGCAACAAATATGACATATATGTTCATCGAGTGGTGTGAAATGTCCATATTTCACGAGTGCCGTTACGGCACTCGTGAAATATGGACATTTCACACCACTCGATGAACATATATGTCATATTCGTTGCAAAAATATGAATATTCTATTTATTATATACCGCTCCATGGAAATTAGCATACTATATACTATATACGGTAATGAATGTGTATTTGCCGCCTATTTGCGCTGTTTTCCCGAACATAGATTTTATGAATATAGATAGCGGAAGTAGTCGTATTTTCACCGGAAGTTGTTTATTTCATCGATGAGAACATATGACTTTTATTTACATCGTATAACTATGTATTTCATGGGTAGGTATATAATAAAATGTTTCATTTTCACAACAATTCCTGCAACATTCAACCTTGTTACAAACATGTAGTCCCTAAACTATACAATTTGGACCGGATTTCTACATATACATTCACGGGAGATAACTAGCTACGATCTCTCATTGTGCAACTTGGATTTCCTATAGTTGGCGAGTGAAAATAGACTGTTGTGTTTGTGTCCTAGGTTTTATTTATATATTTAAATCATTTTCGGACATATGTACCACGGTTCGCTCTAGGTTTAAACATGTAATGGAATCAATGTGTATGATCACGTGGTACTAACAACAACAACAAGTACTGAAGTTTCCAGAATCCATCTGATTCAAAGTACGTATTCTTGTATAGTGTCCTTATTACGTAACGGATTTTGATGAAATATGGCGCATCAGACGCGTCTTGTTAAGCTGAATTTGGTGGTCTATGTGATGTATTTTCGCCCAAACTTGTGTCGTTTTTGCGAAGAATCGATTTCCGTGTCTCCGACACGGAAATCGATTCTTCGCAAAAACGACACAAGTCTGTGCCGAACTCCCTGGAGAACCAAATTCAGCTCATGAACACGCGTTTGCTGCGCCATATTTCATCAAAATCCGTTGCATATTAAGGAAAACATAAACAAATACTTACTTTGAAGTGGGCGACGTTGTGGTTGTTGTAACCACGTGATCATGCACCTTGGGAATGGGCAGACTCAAATGTGTATGCGAATGGTTAAATCGACCCTATGCGACCAGTAAAGATCCAAATCAACTTTTGCATGCTGGACCGAGTCGACATTGATCACAAACCCAATACTTCTCTTTTCAAGTATCAGATCACATAACTATTATTGCAACAAAACTTGCTAATGAATTAATACAGGTCGAAATAACTCGCCAAATCAATTGCGTTTCCGGTTGTCAATTCAGAACGTGGATATCCATTATCCAACTATTGAAATATATTGAGTGCTTGCCGAATGGCATGTCATAATCGGGTGCTTTGCAGGTCACGTGTAAATGCAGATACATGTATATAACTACTGCCTGTTCCACGTTTTACTGCCGACGAACTTTTGGCTATTAAACATATTAAATCTAAAATATATTTAAATGTAAGCAAATTGGAATTCGTCCCCGAATTCAATTTTTAATTCGTCTCTGCATTCCATATTGTTGGTACATTTTGAGCAGTATTTATCAGTCACAGTCCCCCACCCACATGTACACGAGCGTTATTCAGTGCCCGGTTGCTCAAAGCTTCTGTTAGCTTAACAGACTGTTAAATCCTTAGCATTGCTAAGGATTTAACAGTCTGTTAAGCTAACAGACGTTTTGAGCAACTGGGCCCTGATAACCAAATTTTATGTAAATATGTATCACACTTGGTACATGTATCTATCTTGATTTTCACTTTAAGGTTGTTGTACCCTTCTTGTGGCCCCATGTAAAGTCAATGTAAATCTAATTAAAAAACCCTACTCATAAACCGAGACCCACTTACACAAATAAACCATACAATTGTATGTGTTCAATAAGTCTTTATGCAGATACTACCAGCAAGGAAATCACACTTTATGCTGTAGTCAGAAAATATTAAGCACATTGTGGTGTTTTTCATAAACAATTTGGCTTATACACACATGTGTAGAGACGTAAATATACATGTGCGACATCAAAATTGGTCTGTTATCTGGATATTACAGGTGTGTGTACATTTTTATAGGTAGCTGTATCTGCATAAAGACTTACTGATCGCATCCATATGGTTTACTTATGTAAGTGCATGTAGCTATTGTTTTAATGGTATGTTTTTTTATTAGATTTCCATAGACAATACATGGGGCCACAATAATGGTACAACTACCTGAACACGCTGTCTTATTTATAGTGCGAAATGCCAGTTGATGTATTAGGAAACAACTATACCATAACGGTGTCTCAGAAACTCATTAACGGTGTCACAGAAACTCATTAACGGTGTCTCATAAACAACACGTAAACACGGTATGTAGACATTTGAAATCAGACATTTCCCCCGACGTTTTACAAACACTACAAGCCAGTTCGGAGTTGATTTGCCATATCCCCTACGCAGTCAAGTCAGGGTCTACGCTATTGGCCATTCAGTCTAATAAATGTATGCATATACATACCACAGCCAGAAACAAAATAATTCCGAAATTAAGTCAAACTCTCGGATGATAACTGAAAGTGATTCGATGGTTTTATATATGTGGCTGTGACTGTAGAAATGGGGCTTATGGGTGTTGCGACCAGTGTAGATCCAGATCAGCATGTGCATCTCGTAAAATATACAGATGGACCTGTAAAATATGCTGGTGGACCTGTAAAATATGCAGCTGGACCTGTAAAATATACAGATGGACCTATAAACTTTTCAGGTGGACCTATACATTTAAATGCATAGGTGGACGCGTAAAATATACAGATGGACCTGTAAAATATGCAGGTGGACCTGTAAAATATGCAGGTGGACCTGTAACATATGCAGGTGGCTCTGTAAAATATACAGATGCACCTGTAAAATGTGCAGGTGGACCTGTAAAATATACAGATGGACCTGTAAAATATGCAGGTGGACATATAAATTTATAGGTGGACCTGTAAAATATACCGATGAACCTTTAAAATATACAGATGGACCTTTAAAGTATGCAGATGAATCTGTAAAATATGCAGTTTGACCTAGAACTGTATAGGTGGACCTGTAACATATACCGATGAACCTATAAAATATGCAGGTGGACCTAGACATTTATAGGTGGACCTGTAAAATATACCGATGAACCTGTAAAATATGCAGGTGGACCTGTAAAATATACATGTGGACCTAGAAATTTATAGTTGGACCTGTAAAATATACAGGTGCACCTAAAATTGTCAGTAAAATTGTGTATAGTTTACAGGTACACCTATATAATTACAGGTCCACCTGCATACTGTACAGGCGGACCTGTACACATGTAATATTAGTTTTGACCCCAGTCGTACACCATAAAATAAACACCAGGGCCCGGTTGCTCAAAACATCCGTTAGCTTAACGGACTGTTAAATCCTTAACTGAATGGTTAAAATCTCTGTTTTAATAGAGATTTTAACCATTCAGTTAAGGATTTAACAGTCCGTTAAGGATATAACAGTCCGTTAAGCTAACTGGTGTTTTGGACAACCGGGCCCAGACATACATGTAATGTACGTCTAACAGTTATCATCATATCCATATCATACTGTAACAGCGCGAGCGGATCAGGGGCCCGTTTCACTAAACTTCGTACGACTAAAATTGTGATAGTCTGTAAACACATTCAAACTGTTTTCTTAAACAATAATTATTGGATTTACAAATATTAATGTTATTATTATTAAATGTAAATCCATCAATTGAAATTCCCAGACGATCCTAAATTTGCACGTACGAACATTTTAGTCGTACGCAGATTAGTGAAATAAGCCCCAGGGCTCTATGGCCTTCGCATCTCCGAGATTTGACTTTCATCGTTAAATTAATCGAATGTAAATATACAATTAAGCAATTAGTTACTTAGGTTCAAACGTAATACAATAAATACATTAACAACATGCCAACAAACATGGAAATGGAATTAATGCTGTTCGGGTACATTTTAGTCGTACGAAGTTTAGTGAAACGGGCCCCAGACATACGTCTAACAGTTAGCAGTATATTCGTATCATACTGTAACAGCACGAGCAGATCGGGAAGGAGCGAGACAGCACGTAGTGGCGAACGGTAACTCTTGCAATTTACTCCCGTACCGTCCGTCTACGTACGGACGGTACGGGAGTAGATTTCAAGAGTTACCGTTCGCAACTAGACCGCACATAAATGCACGTGTACGTCCCATTTCTCCATGACAAACCCTGTGATGTTTTACCTAAGATGATTACGATTTCATGAAACTATTTACATAAACTGAGGTATATCAGAGCTCCAGATAAGCTTTGTGTCTAAAGCGTACTACACCCCCTGATTTCAAAATCATTGCGTATTTTACTTGTACAAATGGATTATTGATTTTCTTTATTACTAAAATAGGGAACAAATGATAAAAAAAATTAAACAAATTTAAACATTCACTTATTTGAGCTGCAACAAGCAAACACTGTTTGCTTTTTGCAGCTCAACTAAGTGAATTTTCAACTTTATGACAGTATGTTCACTACTCAATTTGAAATTCAATGCGTATTTTCACATTGCTGTGCGTATTTTGTACTCCCACTTTTGACAATCAATGCGTATTCAGCTAAAATAAGTGCGTAAAATAGGCCAATATGCACATTAGCTGGAGCTCTGGACCGTATATTTTGTAAACCACGCCGGAAGTTGACGAATATTTCATAGCAAAATGTGGAATTGTATTTGCACTGAACATTTTGTCGCCGTTTACGGAATATATCGTAAATTTTGTAAATCGTTTCATCAAGTATCATACATTTGTTTAGATACAAAATCACCTGGCGTGTCTCCTGTCTGATACAGTCATACAGGCTGTTGGCAGGCTCCCGTCAATCAGTCTACATTGATACTGCACATACGGTACATACTGACGTCATCATGGACCTAGCTCGCGGATTAATACCATTATCAAGGTGTATGATCACGTGGTACTAACAACAACAACAAGTACTGAAATTTCCAGAATCCATCTGATTCAAAGTACGTATTTTTTAATATTGTCCTTATTACGCAACGGATTTTGATGAAATATGGCGCATCAAACGAGTCTTGTTAAGCTGCATTTGGTGGTTTCTGTATTTTCGCACATACTTCTTCCGTTTTGCGAAGAATCGATTTCCGTGTCGCAAAAACGACATAAGTTTATATACGGGTTATAACAAATTCAAAACTGACGTTTCATTGGTCGGACGGCTTCACATGACCGAATTACGTCAGTGGAAGGACGTCACATAATCAAGTTCGCGCTATTTTCAACGACAACAATTCCATAATTGCACATTATATAATAGCCAAAAACGTTACCTGATAAATAGAATACCATGCTAGTGTATTTCGATATCAAGTTTATCAGGCACGGCTCGGAAACGGTAGGAATTCCTCGGCGAGCCGAGGAATTCCTACGCGTTTCCTAGCCTTGCCTGATAAACTTGATATCAAAAGACACGTAGTCTAGCCTGATACATGTATTCTCTATAATCTGGTAAGTGGTATCATAGTTAAAGGCATAATCCCGAAGTTTTATGCCATATACAGTGTTGGATTGCAGTACGTCGTCAATGATGTACTAATCTACTTCAAAAGCATGTTAATGTTATATCTGTATGCACTTGTAATGTTTAGAACCGATGGAATAGTCACACAAGTATACATTTATTTAATTCCTGTAAAGAGCAGTTTGTGCCTACTGAGTGGACATGTACCTTTAAAAATGTATACACCTATATTTTAATTAGTGAACATCCAGAGCTGAATCGGCGCAGGTGATGGGAAAATAGTTCACACAACATCCATATTAGAAGAAAACTAGCGGATAATTACGGGGCGCCATGCAGGACAGGTTAAATATGTGTACAAAACCAATTTTGTCCAGACAAAATTGAGTTTTGTAACACTAAAAATCACAAAATCCAATTATGTAAAATTCTGATATACAAAATTCATTTTTGTTATAAAGGATTCAATTGTGTAAGACAGAATAGAGTTTTGTGAACAAAATTCACTGAGTTTTGTGGGACAGAATTCAGTTTTGTCCACAAAAGTCAATTTTGTCCACAAAAATTAGTTTGCGTAACTGATAGTCTATGTCATCTCTACGTACGAAACGTATGCAGAATTGAATTTTGTGACACAGAATTGAATTTTGTGAGACGGAATTGAATTTTGTGACACAGATTTGAGAATTGAATTTTGTGACACAGAATTGAATTTTGTGAGACGGAATTGAATTTTGTGACACAGAATTGAGAATTGAATTTTGTGACACAGAATTGAATTTTGTGACACAATCATTTTGTGACACAGAATTGAATTTGAATTGAATTTTGTTACACAGAATTGAATTTTGTGACAGAATTGAGTTTTGTGGCACAAAAGTGAATTTTGTTGACAAAATCAGTATATATTTAATTTTGTTTTGTTTTTGTCAAGTTTATAGGTACAAAAAGGAATTTTGTTGACAAAATTGAGCCATGTCCCACTTGGCGTCCCGTAATAATAGCCAAATGTGTAGTAAATGGTTTGGTTGCGTTAACCCTTTGAAGCCGAAAGCCCGCTATATCGGTTTATGCAAACAGTGCAGATCCAGATGAGCCGGCTCGTAACGAGCCGTCTCATCAGGATCTGCACTGTTTGAAAGTAATTTTCATATTTTTGAGAACAACAAATACCGCCTTTTTATTAATGGAATAGTCTGAAAATCATTTTGCGATGATTGGATTGGTTGCAAAATTAACATATCACAGCCCATTCAGTTACTTAGAGGTGAAAGGGTTAATCTTGCCAAGATTAGCGACTATTCTGAACATTTATTGTCAATGCCAACTCGGAGTCAAGCCAACTTGATTGTATGAGCCTAAGCTGTTACACAGTTAACGTCTTCGCTTGCGGGATAATCCCAACTGGTTCTCAATGATATGCAGCAAACAGTGTAGATCCTGATCAGACTGCACGGATGCTGCGCAGTCTAATCTGGATCGACATGTATGCTGGTGGTACATATATCATTGCTCAGTTCGCTAGTCGCCAGACCAGTTGTAAATGTAGCTATACAGAAATACGTTATTAATGTATTAAATTGAGGGAAATTTGAAACGAAGTGCGTAATTACCATGACGACATAATGAAATCAATGTTTTCATTTCCCGTTCCAGACAGTGTCGTTTTGTATAACCGCCACTCGTCATGAGAAAAGGTGGCTACTGTGCCGTCTAAAGGCACTGGCTCTCTCATATTGGCGCAGTAACTAATCATGCTAATTAAATAGTTTTTGTAAAACGTAGACTAGATTTTACGGAGCCCCACAGTGGACGTAGAATTCGTTTTTATTAATTCGTTCCCACGAATTAACAATTCGTTCCCTCAATTTAATCATTCGTTCCCACGAATAACAATTCGTTCCCACTAATTAACAATTCGTTCCCTCAATTTAATAATTAGTTGCCACGAAATAACAATTCGTTCCCTCGATATAACAATTGTTATTTTGTGGGAACAAAATTATTATATCATGGGAACGAATTGTTATTTGTTAATACGAGGGAATGAATTGTTAAATTGAGGGAAAGAATTGTTATTTTGTGGGAACGGATTGTTAATTTGATGGAACGAATTGTTGTATCGTGGGATGGTAATTCGTGGGAACGAATTGTTATATCGTGGGAACGAATTGTTAATTCGAGGGAACGAACTGTTAAATTGAGGGAACGAATTGTTATTTCGTAGGAACGAATTAAAAAAAAAACCCATGTCCACTACGGGGCTCCGTAATATATAGTACTAACAATGATTAGCGTTGCGAATACAAGGTGTATGATCACGTGGTACTAACAACAACAACAAGTACTGAAACTTCCAGAATCCATCCGATTGAAAGTACGTATTATTTTATATTGTCCTTATTACGTAACGGATTTTGATGAAATATGGCGCATCAAACGCGTCTTGTTAAGCTGCATTTGGTGGTCAGTCACTGTAGTTTCGCCCAAACTTATGTCGTTTTTGCGAATAATCGAAATCGATTCTTTGCGAAAACGACATAAGTCTGTGGCAAACTCCCTGGACCACCATATGCATCTCATGAAGACGCATTTGCTGCGCCATATTTCATCAAAATCCGTTACATATTAAGGAAAATATCAAATAATACTTACTTTGGATTAGCGACGTTGTTGTTGTTGTAACCACGTGATCATGCACCTTGGAATAGAACTGACCAGGCTGGCTTTGTAAGATCATAGTTACCTGCATGTGTCATTGTCTACAAAAACATGGTTTATAATATATGTGTGTTTTTTGCTGGGGTTTATCGGCCTATCAACAGCTGAGGTCATTTAAGGCCTGTTCAATGGGTTTAGTACTAAATCCCATATATTACCTGTAAAGTACATGTACATGTTCAAGTACATGTAAAATTGGGGGAAATCCCAAAATCAGAAGTGAATATTTACAATAAAAACTATATATTCAGCCCTGAAATCAGAATAATCCTGATCTGATGCCAGGTCCTCGTCACACCAGAATCACTTGGCCCCCTCCCAAAAACAGTAGGGTCCGTAATAATCTTACTACTTTTATAATGGGCAATAACCAAATTCAACTCCCAAAGAAAAGATAACAAAAGAGCCAACTTTGAGATAAAAACGTACATGAGGGTCAAACCAGGCAAATGGTGATTCCTATAAGAAGGAACCCATACCTTTAATTTACCCTTCGCGTGCTCCCGACCACCACCCACCTTAAGAGATATGTCATCAGTCTATTTCCTTTTATCCCGTCAACACAGTGCGTATGTGCCGTGAAACACGGTGCCGTGAACATTTTTGATATCCAGTCAATACAATGTTTGCATTTTACAGCCTTTTGTTGGTGTTGACGCGATAAATAGAATAGTAGGTTAGTGCCGTGAATGGGAAAAAATATCTGGCGCGGCACGGAAACGGGATGTGCTCGGCAGAGCCTCGCCCATCCCGTTTCCTGAGCCTTGCCAGATATTGTTCCCATTCATGGCTCTAACCTACTATTCTCTATCTATTTTCTTTATTTCTGAAGCAAAATATATGTTATGACCACTCATTTGAACCGTCTCGGCGAGATGGTTCAAATGAGTGGTCACAACATATACTTCTGATGAGAAATAAGGAAATTCCTGAGCCTTGCCGGATATTTTTTCCCATTCACGGCACTAACCTACTATTCTCTATATATGCTGGAATACTTCTGCAGATTTAATGTGGCATATACTTTTTGTGACAACATTAACGACTAACTGGGCAACAGTGTAGTCCCTGATCCGATTGCACTTTCTCGAAATATAATCCGGGTGTACTCTCGTCGCAGAGGTCACGATTTACACTTCTTCAGTCACAGTCGTGTCGCAGAGGTCACGATTTACACTTCTTCAGTCACAGTCGTGTGTGTGTAATTAAACGTTTATTCACCCACTAAATGTATAGGGCAGATACACATGTACAATATGAGTAGTATGAACACTTTTGGGGAAAATAATCTCACTATTTTCTTTATTTCTGTTCGCAAATATATATTGTTACCACTCATATGAACCGTCTCATCGAGACGGTTCAAATGAGTGGTAACAACACATACTTTAATGGAGAAATAAACAAAATAATCAGATTTTTTTTCAATAAAAAATAGTGTATGCATAGTGTTCAATTTGTTACAAATGGAGTTGTGTTTCTGTTTCCATAATAGTCCATACATTAATACTGCCATGAAAATCTTAATGGTCATATAAGGACGTGTATTATCAAGTTTGTAATTATTTTGATTTCTCATCTCGTAACTGATCAGTCAAATGTGTGGCAAAAACACAACTACATGCACATTCATGTAACCAGAATTAGATATAAAGAAAAACAAACAAATTTGGAAGTTGCTAGTTTCTTTTTTTTTTTTCTTTTTTTTTTTTTTTTGGCAATTATCAATAGTTTATAAAATAATAAAATAAGCAATATGTCACATGATGCCTCTGGAGCCTACACAATAGCTCTAGAGATGCACGAATTCGAGAGCATTGCTAATCATGTGGTCGTTAATGAACAATTGCCAGCAAAGTGGCCCATACATCATACAGATATTCAATAGCAGCCGTTATGCAATACAAACTGACAAATGACAATTGGAAGGAATGCCAAAGCGATATTACATTTCACCTCATTGTCAGTTTGTAATCCTAGTTAACTGTTTTACCCCTAAGTAACTGGAAAGGACACTCCCATGCTATTTTTCAGACTATTAAATTTACGAATGTACAGTGTTTGCTATGCTAAGCACAAGGTGTATGATCATGTGGTACTAACAACAACAACAAATACCGATTCAAAGTACGTATTCTTTCATAGTGTCCTTATTACGTAACGGATTTTGATGAAATATGGCGCATCAAACGCGTCTTGTTAAGCTGCATTTGGTGGTCTCTGTATTTCCGCCCAAACTTCAGTTGTTTTTGCGAAGAATCGATTTCCGTGTCTCCATCGATTCTTCGCAAAAACGACATACGTCTGTGCCAAACTCCCTAGACCACCAAATGCAGCTCACGAAGACGCGTTTGCTGGCCATATTTCATCAAAATCCGTTGCATATTAAGGAAAATATCAAATAATACTTACTTTGGAGTGGGCGATGTTGTTGTTGTTGTAACCACGCGATCATGCACATTGAAGCAGTGTGATGGGGAAATACATTTCTGCGTTAAGTTTCAACATAACACCTGCTTTTGAATGTTTATTTACATGTAAATGTACATTTCAGCGTCCTGTTTCGTTGTATGCAGTACACGGCCTTGTATGCGCCTTTGTTTTATGTTGTTTATTTAATGTTTTCGTGCCTGTTTTCCAGTAACTGTTTCGGATTTCTCCCAAAACTAACAGTTTCCGCTCGTTTGAATTTTTGCAAATATTTCCCGCAACTACTTTCTTCCGACAAAATTCATGCGCTCAATACTGGTGACAACGCTTAATGTATCCCAGCCAAACTTAAATAGAATTTAATTTTGTTTCAATATATTTGTATGCATTTTTAAAGGCAGCCATGTTGCTTTTAAATAGAGATTAGTAGGTTAGTGCCTTGAATGGGAAAACAATATATGGCATGGCTTAGGAAACGGGATGGGCGAGGCTCTGCCGAGCACAACCCGTTTCCGTGCCGCGCCAGATATTTTCCCATTCACGGCACTAACCTACTGTTCTATTTATCCCGTCAACATTACAAATAGCTTTAAAATTCAAAAAACTAACACCAGCCGCATCCTCAAAATCGGAGAATCTACTAGTATGACAGCCGCACATATTCATACGCAGTGATTAGGTCGTATTGATAGGATATCAAAAATGTTTCACGGCACCGTGTTTCACGGCGCATACGCACTGTGTTGATGGGATAAGTTCCAAGACGGTCGTGTAGCCCAGTTACTCATACTGGACGCACAGCTATATAATCTCTAATAAAGGGGCTCGCAAACTCATCGACCAGGAACCTCTACAGCGCATGATCCCCGTTGATGAATATTTACCAGTGATGTTCAATAAACACCCCAAGTAAGTAGCACGGGTAGAGAGCAGTGAAGTATTGGAAGAAAAATTAGCCACGAAATCATGAACTTTCCATCCAAAACAAGCTTTGCATACTGTTTTAGTCACTTGTAAATGGTGTTATCCCGTCAACACAGTGCGTATGTACCGTGAAACACGGTGCCGTGAAACATTTTTGATATCCTGTCAATACGACCTAATCACTGCGTATGCATATGTGCGGTGGCTGGGGTTATTTTTATTGCATTTTGAAGCCATTTGTAGGTGTTGACAGAATACATAGAATTGTAGGGTTGTGCCGTGAATGGGAAACATATCTGGCGCGGCACGGAAACGGGATGTGCTCGGCAGACCTACTATTCTCTATCTATTTTCCTTATTTCTGAACCAAAGTATATGTTGTGACCACTCATTTGAACCGTCTCGGCGAGACGGTTCAAATGAGTGGTCACAACATATACTTCTGATGAGAAATAAAGAAATTCTTGAGCCTTGCCGGATATTTTTTCCCATTCACGGCACTAACCTACTATTCTCTACTTATTCTGTACTTGTATGCACTACTATAATGTAACACTGTGTGACATTCTTGCAAACAAAGGCTTTGTTCTGTTCTATTTTGTTCTGTTATGTTCAATAATTTACAATGTTGGGGGAAAATAAGCAGTTTCATAAACAGAACATATTTCAGAAGGGTCAGCATTGAGAATGTGAATCATGTTCACAAAGTTGTAAAGCGCATGAACAGTGTTTGTACTGGTTACTTTTTCCAAAATGTGTATTCCAAAAATCCGAGATTCTACCGTACAGTACATTTAAGAATTATAAAACTCCGTAAATCGGTTAACAAATAATTCTTATATTTGTAACGTTATCGGAACATGTTACCATAATTAAAAACATATTCGTACAACAAAAGTGAACTGTTTCGTTCGAAAATAATCACCAAAACTGAGATTTTCCAAATCGGCATTTTTTTTCACAAAAAAATGTAAAATGAGCAACATCATAAAGTTTTCGTGGCTCATTTTTCAAAATAATGTTTACATGAACCGATGTCCTGCACGTGTGTAAAAAATCCACATTCATTGCCAAAAGCTGTTGATAACTGTTGATAATTTGGGCATGATTAACTAAAACGACAGTTATGTACATCGTGAGTCGGTGAAAACAGAACAAAACAGATGCTATCGTAACAGATGCTATCGTAACAGAAGTGTTAAAGTTAATCAGCCACCTAGTGTTTGCTGAATAATGAATTGCAATGACACTATGCGGCCACGACTTCTATCGCAGGGGCGACCCCCGCGATAGAAGTCGTGGCCGCATAGTAGACACATGTAGAGAATATCAGACTAGTGGTTAGAGGATACAAAGGGCGCGAACTCGCCAAAAGGGTTTGCAAAAGTAGTCTGGTATAAAGAAAGATTGTGCGCGTGTTTTGAGGTCACACTCACAGTTTTCTTGCAAATCTTGATTCAGTGCTCCCCAGCTTCACTTGAGGAACATTTTGGGGTGTGTTAACACCAGTTTACAACATATTTGTAGCATTCAAAAGACAACATTGAACTTGTTGGTCACGTGATGTAAACAGAGGTTTCGTGGCCAAGAAATATAAACACTATTGGGGGACATGACGAGGTTGGATTTTTCTTTCTTAACAGTATGTGAACCTATTGTTTGTTTCATGCAGAACCCGTACAGACTGGCTGCAGGTCGTGTACAAGTAGGTCCGACAGCATCCATACGAATAGTGAAAGTAGGAGAGACGTGGCCTTATTGGATTGGATTCGGTGAAGGTATATAGTAAAACTACTTGGTGTGTTCTAACCTAGTGTATTTTCATATCGAGTTTATCAGGCACTGCTTGGAAGCGCGTAGGAATTGCTACTGCTTCCGAGCCGAACCTGATTAAATTGATATTTCTTACACAGATACCACCAGGACCCGGTTGCTCAAAGCCTCTGTTAGCTTAACAGACTGCTAAGTCCTTAACCATGTTAAGGATTTAACAGTCGGTTAAGCTAACAGAGGTTTTGAGCAACGGGGCCCAGGCTAGTATAGTTTAATGCCATCCGTACCAGGCAATACTAGGAATCCGGTCGGAATTTCGTCCATAAATGTATAGTGGAACCTCTCTAAACCGGACACCCTGGGAGGTCCCCAGGGTGTCCGGCTTAGAGAGGTTGCACTGTAAATCAGGCATTCGATCATTCTGAACAATACCTGTGTGCTATGCGATCACGAACATACATTATCACCCGAGAAAAATGACAAATACATTCATAAAAAATTATATCATAGGTGTTTTCTTGGTGTCAGGTTTAGAGAGATCCCACCGTAATAGAGAGCTCCTCAGTAAGTGTTTCAGTAGTCTATTTCACCAACATTGCAAAGCATACTTTTCTAGCAAAGTATACTTTGAGGGAGAAATTTTCAATTTTAGGATAAATTTATTAATTTTTATTATACTGAATTTATTACATTATCACAGCCATTATGGCTGTGATAATGTAATACATTCATTATAATAATTCTGCATACTTTTAATCATGAAATACATGCATTTGTTAGTTCTATTTGAAATAATGCATTTCAGCAATAATAAATGATTACTCCCTCAAAGTATACTTTGCTAGAAAAGTATACTTTGCAATTTTGATGAAATCGGCTACTGGTGTATACCATGTCGAGATAGTGTTATTGCGTGTCCAACTACTCCCTATTTTCATCTCATGATATGAAGACGAGAATTCTATATTGGTAATCGATTTTACAGTGCTGTTAAATGACAATGCGACATCATATTTCAACCACGCCAGACAGTCTCAGTATATAATTGTATAGACAAATACAAAAGTGGAAATACACACAGAGTATCTGAAACAAGTGATGTCATAAGAAACTATGACATTATGATGTCAGTCAAATAGTTTAATAAAATCTTATATTAACTGAATAAAACTGTTAGATAATATTTTATTTTAAAATTCAATATTTGAACTATAACTAACTTATTGGTTGTACCGCTTTCTTCGCGTGTACATGTCCCGTCAAATAGTTTAAGAAATCTTATATTAACTCAATAAAACTGCTAGCTGATATTTTATTTTAACTTATTGGTTGTACCGCTTTCTTCGCGTGGGCAAGTCCCGCCCATACGCTATTTCAACTTGCGATAAGACTACGTTATTGGCCGCTTGACACCCACACGCACATGTACACAACAAGCCGTGACGTCTGGAGTTCAATTAGAAACAAAATGGCTACCCCGCTCCATACCTCTCGCGAGGCAAATTATCGTAGCTAGATTTCAATATACCTCCCTATGTACTGGAACGTTTAATTAATAAATTGAGTAGATATTTGAGAACTATTGGCAATGTGTGATTAATGCTTTCATTGGTCGAGAAAGTAGGGCAAACACTAATGTATTTAAAATGCTTGAATGAGAGTTGATATTTACCATATATGTCCAGAAACGTTGATATCCTGGGGGCCGTTTCACTAAACTTCCTACGACTAAAATGTTCGTAAGTGCAAAATTATGATAGTCTGTACATTTCACATTAACACTGTTTTCTTGTAAATAATTATTGGATTTACATTTATTGAGCATAGGCTGCATATGCAGCCTATGCTCAATAAATGTAAATCCATAAATTGACATTTACAGACGATCTTAAATTTGAACTTACGAACATTTTAGTCGTAAGAAGTTTAGTGAAACGGGCCCCGGGAAATGTTAACGCAGTCGGTCGTGTATCGTCCGTGTATATCGGGTTACTCATTCATTGCGTCAATTCGGTTGAAAAGGGGAACGGGTTTAACGTTCCAGCAACAGCTGCGGTCATATAGAGACGGAACCGCAAGTTCAAGTCTCATCCGAAAGACCAGCGGGCCGTTTCACTGAACTTCGTGCGACTAAAATATTCGTCAGTGCAAAATTATGATAGTCTGTAAATTTCACATTAACAATGTGTTCTTGTAAACAATTTTTGGATTTACATTTACTGTAAATGTAAATCCATCAATTGAAATTTACAGACTATTCTAAATCTGCACTTACGAACACTTACGAAGTTTAGTGAAACGGCCCCCAGTAGGATGGACATACAAGGATACACGTGCTATTGAACGGTTGAACGTGTATCGCTCATAACGTGTGCAATACGATACTTGCCGAGAAACTTACAGTAGTCTTTCAAATGTTGACATCCTGAATGACATCAAACCGTAGACGGTTACAATGTGCATACATACGTTTGGACTTAACTGTAACTGCACCGGGAGTCTGAAGTTTCTCTGCCTGTCTACGGCTTTAACGCTTTCAACCCTAAGGAACTGGAATGGACTGTGATATGCTAATGTTCCGACCCATCCAATGGTCACAAAATGATTTTCAGATTCGTCCATTTATGAAAAGGGGGTGTTTTTGTTCTAAGAAATATGAAAATTACTTGCAAAAAGTGCAGATCCTGATGAGACGGCTCGTTACGAGCCGGCTCATCTTGATCTGCACTTTTTGCATAAACCGCTATAGCGGGATTTCGGGTTCAAAGGCTTATCCTTATACCGCTGCACACAACAAATGGCGTCTTCTGTTGCTTTTATATCTTGCCTTATTTCTCAATAAAAAACATGCTTTAACAGCGCTTCAGAATCGTTTCCAATGGAATGATTCTGAAGTGCTGTAAAAGCATGTTGTAAATTATTCTAAAGTGCTGTCAAAGCATGTTTTCGATGATAGCAATGGAAAATACAAAATAAACAGCAGACGACAAAAAATAAGATAGCGGTGTAAGGCTAAATTAGTAATATCATCATAGCCGGTAGCGAGTGACCATCATGTTCAAGTGATACGTGCATTTATCAGGGACACTACGGCCTGTGTTACTGTTGTCATAAAACTGACATATTTTACAGTTTGGAGTAATATAATTGATACGAGTCCGTTCTCCTGTCTTTTCTGCATGTGATTAGCTACATTATTTCATATGTTCTACTTCACATTTTGAGTTCTTTGTCAAACGGCATAACAGGTGAAACTTGCTGATGGCTGGAACACACAGAGATAGCCGATACGGTAACGAGACCGTGTTCACATGGGTATACATATATTACATCACATGTACGAAACAATTATCTTTAACGATCA
Organism: Conchocele bisecta; assembly: GCA_029237695.1. Lineage (NCBI taxonomy): Eukaryota > Metazoa > Mollusca > Bivalvia > Lucinida > Thyasiridae > Conchocele > Conchocele bisecta. Next base: position 37,168,828 of record CM055271.1, read on the forward strand.
TCAGGTATATAGTTGGTCCTTAATGCACGTACGTGCCGTTAATTTATAGAAATCTGCGTACGAACATCTTTGAAGTACGAACTTTAGTGGCCCGGTACTGTCGTGAATCGTACGTCTCTCTATCTGTCGGTCGATTTGTTTGTATATCGAGCACCCTTGTCGGGGCGCATCGTGCATTTGCTATTGACAACCGTATCCTTGGTGAAGACGGTGACCAATCATGTTGCTTGTTATGTCGCTAGGACGTGCATGATTCACAAGCGCATCAGCAGACTAATTTACCAGGCATCTGCATCTCATCCCACTAAACAGTCTAGCCACCCACCGACAAAAAAAGGTCCTATATCGTCAGGGACCAGCGAAGATACCGATCATTATATGTAACCATATATCGATAGTCTAAGCAAAACGTGCATTCCTGTGGCATTTCGTGACATATTGAATGAATGGCGAACAGCGTAGTTCCTGATCAGCCTGAGCGGTGCTCAGGCTGATCTGGGACTACGCTGGTCGCAAACGTCGTACGGTTCCTTTTCACAGCCGTGGTGCAAATGTGGCAAAGCTAATATTTCACACTGTGTAAATAGGTATGCACGGGTTAAGGCGCATCGAAGGAATTATGTGTTTAATATGCATATATTGAACATACAGACATGTCTTTTTTATATGTTTGCATACATAATGACTTGTTATTAAATACAAGTGCACTTTATCAGTGTATGCCTAAATAGTGTAGACGTTAGTGCACACGGATGCACGAAGCCCGTCTCTACATACATGTATGCATGTAAATAAGCCTGCCGTTGATCGATTGATTTACTATTGGTGTTGAACGGTATATCAACTGCTAAGGTCATTTAAGGCCGGGCCAGCGGGTTGGACTATCCCGTATTTAACCTGTCCACAGTGAAGGAAATGTCCAAAATCAGAACTGAATATTTACAGGAAAATATATGTTCAGCCCTGAAATGATAATATCCTGACCTGGTGCCTGGTCCATACCACACCAGAGTCACTTAGCTCCAACCCCAAAAGTAATATGATCAGCACTAATTGTATTACTTTTTAATGAGGCATAACACGATTTAGCTCTCGAGTATGAGAAGGCCAAACCTTGTAAGTCGACATTCCGGTAATGGATGAACCCCGATCGATAAATTATCCCGCCAACACAGCGCGTATGTGCCGTGAAACACGGTGCCGTGAAACATTTTTGATATCCAGTCAATACTATTTTACAGCCATTTGTATGTGTTGACGGGATAAATAGAAAAATAGGTTAGTGCCGTGAATGGGAAAAAATATCTGGCGCGGCACGGAAACAGGATGTGCTCGGCAGAGCCTCGCCCATCCTGTTTCATGAGCCTTGCCAGATATGTTTTCCCATTCACGGCACTAACCTACTATTCTCTATTTACCCGTCGCGTGATCCCGACTAACCACCCACAATTTTACAAGAATACATGTACATGTAGTATATAGAGAATAGTAGGTTAGTGCCGTGAATGGGAAAAATATCTGGCAAGGCTTAGGAAACGGGATGGGCGAGGCTCTGCCGAGCACATCCCGTTTCCGTGCCGCGCCAGATATTGTTCCCATTCACGGCACTAACCTACTATTCTATTTATCCCGTCAACACATACAAATGGCTTTAAAATGCAAAATAATAACCCCAGCAACCGCACATATTCATATACGCAGTGAAAATAATAACCCCAGCAACCGCACATATTCATACGCAGTGAATAGGTCGTATTGACAGGATATCAAAAATGTTTCACGGCGCTGTATTTCACGTCACATACGCACTGTGTTGGATACATTTTCTTCCTAGATTTAGGGCAAGTTTAACGCAGGCAGTCGTGTACGTGTACCTGTAGACAAAACTTTCCCTGAACCTTTAACAAGGGGACATAGCCCAGTATCGATATAACATACCAACCACCGCGTGTCTTACTCCCCACTGCCGTTAAAGGCTCGTACTGTATGATACTGGTACTAACCGACAGGATAAATATCCAATATTGCAAACAACGTAGAATCAGTTGAGCTCGATCATACGATGGCTAAAAAGGGACATGCACATTTGTTTTTCTCTCTCGTTCCCACGACATAGCATCTCATTCCCTCGAGATAACATCTCGTTCCCTCGAGATAGCATCTCGTTCCGACGAGATAAGATCTCGTTACCACGAGTTAGCTTTGTAATTCCCGCGATATAACATCTCCTTACCACGACATAGCATCTCGTTCCCTCGAGATAGCATCTCGTTCCCTCGAGATAAGATCTCGTTACCACGAGTTAGCTTTATCATTCCCACGAGATAACATCTCCTTACCACGACATAGCATCTCGTTCCGTCGAGGTAGCATCTCGTTCGAACGGCATAATCAGCCAATATAAGATATTACCCCACCGTCTTAGATGACAATGGTGCTATATATTGATTGATTGACTATCACGAGGGAACGAGATGGTATGTCGTGGGAACGTGATAACTCACGGGAACGCGATCCTATCTCGTGGGAACGAGATGCTATCTCGAGGGAACGACATGGATTACTCTTCGTATCGAGATGCTATCTCGTGGGAACGAGATGTTATTATGACGTGGTAACGAGATGGAACACACATGCACATTTCCCTTTTAAGCTGCCGCAGGATCGTCAGTGTCTACACATTTCTTCAATATGTTTAAACACATTTCTAGTTAGAAGAATAGCACAACATGAATTGGAGGATCCGATATAAGATCATGTGGTTTCCTACGGAGCCCCTCCGGAGCCTACGGAGCCACTCCGTTCCCTCGATATAACAATTCGTTCCCTCGAATTAGCAATTCGTTCTCACGAAATGACAATTCGTTCCCTCAATTTAACAATTCGTTCCCACGAATAAAAAATTTGTTTTCTCAATTTAACAATTCGTTCCCACGAAATAACAATTCGTTGCCACGGGAACGAATTGCTAATTCGTGGGAACGAATTGGTGTATCGTGGGAACGATACGTTAATTCGACGGAACGAATTGTTATATCGTGGGAACGAATTGTTAATTCGAGGGAAGGAATTGTTATATCGAGGGAACGAATTGTTAAATTAAGGAAACAAATTGTTATTTCGTGGGAACGAATTAATAAAAAGAATCCATGTCTCCTGCGGGGCTTGGTTGTTTCCACAATGAATTTAATGATATATATTTAATGCAACAACAAACGATGGTGTTTTATGGTTGCACTAAATGTGCTTTACAATACCTTATACATGTGACTTTCACGAAGAAACGAGTACCGTTTTCTTATTTCACATGCTCTAGATTGATGAGGGTAACAGATTGCCCGTCAAAACGAAATAATAAACTATTATTGATGACTCATTCTATACATAATCATCGTTTGATTCAAATGTACTTGCTTCGTAAATGTGATAGAATATATGTACATAGAATATATGAATATATGTATAACATATATGTGAATACTGCCTCGTTACTGTATCCTATACGAAACATGGAGTGGCCAAGTAGTCGGCCATCTTTGTGTGCTCCAGCCATCAGCCAGTTTCACCTGTTTTGCCGTTTGACAAAGAACTTAAAATGTGAGGTAGAACTTATGCTATGATGTGGCTAATCGCATGTAGAAAAGACAGGAGAACGGACTCCTATCCATTACATGTATATTACATCAAACTGTAAACTATGTCTGTTTTCTGGACATATTTGTGCCTGGGATTTTAACAACATGAACCACCATTATATATAGACTAATACACAGAAACTCGCACAGTGTATAACACTTACCTGGCCAACCACACAACACATACAGTTTGATTCAAATGTACTTGCTTCGTAAATGTGATAGAATATATGTACATAGAATATATGAATATATGTATAACATATATGTGAATACTGCCTCGTTACTATACGAAACATGGAGTGGCCAAGTAGTCGGCCATCTTTGTATGCTCCAGCCATCAGCCAGTTTCACTTGTTCTGCCGTTTGACAAAGAACTTAAAATGTGAGGTAGAACTTATGCTATGATGTGGCTAATCGCATGTAGAAAAGACAGGAGAACGGACTCCTATCCATTACATGTATATTACATCAAACTGTAAACTATGTCTGTTTTCTGGACATATTTGTGCCTGGGATTTTAACAACATGAACCACCATTATATATAGCCTCATACACAGAAACTCGCACAGTGTATAACTCTTACCTGGCCAACCACACAACACATACAGTGGGGTCAGCGTGTAAGTGCGCACACGAACGAACACGACAGGTTGGAACCAACCTGTCGTGTTCGTTCGTGTATGCACCTACACGCTAACCCCACTGTAAGCAGTAACAATAGTGTATTTCCCTGGTGTCTGCTCACCTACTATGCGAGTAAATATGGCTTTACATGTACATATGGGTAACATGTACACTAACATAGGTTGTGCATCAGATTGAAAAGTTTACACATCGAAATTTATTTTGAGATTGATGGGAGAAATTCTCATATATCTCGTATAGCTTTCTGGCATAATATTTATAGCTTGCCATTGGCATGTATCTCTATTATGTATTGCACCAACTATTATTTGATTTACTGTCATATCATTTGCTGTATGTGTCAAACGCACGAAGTGAACTGTACGATGGCTTCTACACACAAAGATGGCGGAGATGGCAACGTAATGAACCATTTAATATAAAGTTCAATTAACCATATTGTATACAGTAACAAGACAATATTTACATATGTTATATTCATATATCCCGTCACTGTTATGAAGCAATTATCATTGAAGCTGTGTGTATCTATGTATGACATATACATTAAAGGTACATGCCCACCCAGTAGGCACAAACTGTTCTTTATAGGAATTAAATAAGTGTATAATTGTGTCACTATTCCACACCAGTTCTAAAGATTACGAGTGCCCGCTATACAGGTATAATCATTTAGTAATATTTATTTTACTGATAGTGACGCGCGTTGGTATCAGGCTATTTTCATATGCAAATGAGGCATGCTATTTTTTAATTATTTATGCGTCACCTGAAAAAATAATATTTTCGACAGATTATAAAGTAGGATAATTGCACATCAAAAAATAAGTACAGAGTATAAATAATAATGTCCGTTTACATTTTAAGGAAACATGGTTATCGACCATGCTATCAGTGTGGAAAATTGCGTCTGATATAAAATGCATAATAATGTCAATCAATACGTGAATGAATGGTTATTTTGCCAGAAAATGTCTCAGATGATGTCTGATATAAAGAACATTTTATTCCTACTGAGTGGGCATGTACCTTTAAGCAAACTGTACAATAACGGGCAGGCAAATCATGTTATCAATTGCTGCGATCTGTTTCATAAAATACATGACGTCACCCCGCTCGGAAACCACGTGATCCCATACCCAGAAACGCACATGCAGTGGTAAAACCGTGACAATTGACAAAACAAGTACAAATTTGCCTCTAACGGGTCATCCAAAGAATGGACGCAAGTAAATGTACAATATTGTATAATGTGGCATACACTATACACAACAGCCTGCGTTAATCTTGTCCAGATCAACGTTTCCGAACATCTACTGGCAATGCAAACTGTCAATCAAGCAGTTTGATTGTCTGAGCCTGAGCTGTTACACAGCTCAGGCTCAGACGATCAAGCTGCTTGATATCGAGCATAATATTCAAGTATCGAAAAAAAAGAAATTGGTATGGTTCGCGCAGGTGGTAGTGTACCAATTAAACAGGTGTAATGGACAAAAACACAGACATTGATCAGCTCACGTATAATTGGTCTGCCTGTATTGATTTTTATGGTGATTTGTTCCTACACTGATTGCATATGCGGAATTACAAATTGACATGTCTATTACCGACTGGGTTAATGGGTGATAGAGAGCGTGGGTGACACAATCGTTGTCTAGAGAGTGCAATGACAGGTGCATCAAATGACAAGGACGAAGCATAGAGTAAATTGTCATTCTCCGTTGCTTCATTGCGAGTTGTGTATGTTCCATGTTTTAACCGTTTATTAGTTTAAACATAGTTTATCGCATATAAGTACAATGGAATTGGTCTACAAGTTCTCACAACATTAGTTACAATCCTTACCCAAGTATGTCAACAATACATCAATTTAACAGAAATGGCGATAAGTTTACCGTTTATTGGCAGCTATTGCGGATGTATCCTCAATTCCAAAAGCAGAATAAATAAACTAGACAGGCCCAGCAAGTGCAGAAATGTCAAGGCCGAAGTATGCAGAAATACTCCATTGAGTTGTGGGTAATGAATACACGATATACTGTCACGTGCATTAATCTTGTCAATATATAAATTTCTTTATTTCAAAATGCTTGAACAAGGTGGTTATAACAACAACAGCAGTGGCTGAAAGTGTTGAAATCTTGAAAATAGTATTTGATATTTACCTTAATATGAAACGGATTTTGTTTGAAGAAATATGGCGCAGCAAACGCGTCTTCATGCGCTGCATTTGGTGGTCTAGGGAGTTTGGCACAGACTTGTCGTTTTTGCGAAGAATCGATTTCAGAGACACGGAAATCGATTCTTCGCAAAAACGACACAAGTTTGGGCGAAAATGCAGAGATCACCAAATGCAGCTTAACAAGACGCATTTGATGCGCCATATTTCAGTACTTGTTGTTGTTGTTAGTACCACGTGATCATACACCTTGTTGAATATTGTGCTTGAAATCTAGCAGATTGATTGTCTGAGCCTCACAATTCTGTTATTTTCAATTATTTTCAAATATCCCACTACCATGGATGAAAATGGTGTCCACATTTGTCAAGCAGATTTCTATGACACTGGATCAGCCTTGGAAACAAACTGTGAACATGGCTTGCCGCGGGGTCATTCTTACCGGACTATTTTTTGCACACACCCTGGGCACTTTATGATCTCATTTGATATATTCGTACGTATAGCTATATATATATAGTCCAATTTTCTCTGCCAGCATCTCTCAATATAACTCCTGATAAGCATCAAGTATATTAAACATTCCTTAATACTTGTCCACACAGTTTCGCTACCGCCAGCTCTAATCTTGCCAACAAATGTTAATTTCTTTATTTTAAAAAATACTTGAATAATTTACATGAAATCGAGCAACTTGATTGGCTGAGCCTGAGCTGTGCTACAGCTCAGACTCAGACAATCAAATTTCTTGATTGCGAGTTAGCATTTCAGATACTTGTTCAGAAACGTTGAAAATATTGGCAAGATTAACGCAGGCGGTCGTGTACTACAACATTACTTGAAATCAACGACTTTATTGGCTGAGTCTGAGCTGTGCTACAACTCATGCTCATACGATCATATTGTTGCTTGATTGCGAGTTAGCATTGGCGATAATTGTTCAGAAACGTCGATGATGTGGGAAAGATTAACGCAGACTCGGACTGTCAAATTGCTTGATTGCGAGCATTGCCGATACTAGTCCAGAAACGTTAAATAATCAGTAGCCTATTTCACCAACATTGCAAAGTACACTTATCTAGCAAAGTATACTTTGAGGGAGAAGTTTTCAATTTAAGGATAAATTTATTAATTTGTATTATACTTAATTTATTACATTATCACAGCCATTTTGGCTGTGATAATGTAATACATTCAGTATAATAATTCTGCATACTTGTAATCATCAAATATATGCAGTGGTTAGTTCTATGTGAAATCATGCATTTCGGGAAAAACAAATGATTACTCCCTCAAAGTATACTTTGCAATTTTGATGAAATCGTCTACGGGGCAAGATTAACGCAGGCGGACGTGTACCACAATATGATTAGTGCATTGTGATACCACAGGCGGCTGCGACGGTCGATTAAGCTGCCATGCATGTAGTGGTACACAGGGGAATAAGTTGCACGTCAATCTAGATTATGGTAAATTGCACTTACGGGACATGCGCAGATTGGGTTATGAGTTTACTACGATAATTTGTATAGGGTGAGAAGCCGAGAAAACGGATCGACTAACGTACACTACTGCCGGCGATAATCTTGTTCAGATTAATGACGTCTATCAACATCTAGCGGCAATGCCATCTCGCAATCAAGGCATTTGATCGTCTGCGCCTGAGCTGTAGCACAGCTGAGGCGCAACCAATCAAGCTGTATAACTGTATTGAAGTAGTTTGAAATAATGAAATATATACATGTACATAGGGCCGAGTGTTTTCGTCAGTATTCCAATATAATAATATAAATATACAAGTGTGTTACATTTAACACATGTCACTATAATAACAAATAGTTACTTACTATTGGAAATATTAGCACAGGCAGTAGTGCAATATGTTTAACCGGCGCTGTTCCATGTGTGTTGGCCAATTCCGTTTGCCAATTTAGCTAAACCATCCGAAACTCAATCACAGGTTGGAGTAACGGACCGAGGTCTATAAATACATTAAATATGCCTAAAAGCATCCATAAATGAAAAAAAATAAGCTATAAAGAAATGTGCTACAGCACATTTCTTTTTAGCTTATTTCTTTTTCATTTTTGAATGCTTTTAGGCATATTTCATGTATTTATAGACCTCGGTCCGTTACTTCAACCTGTGAACTCAATCAGAACTTGTTGCCATGAACGTCTCACATCATGTCGTCGGCTGCAGATACATGTGTAGCCAATGGCGGCTAAATGAATCTCTGGACGATACACAACCGCCCGCGTTAATCTTGTCGATATTTGCAAATTTATCAATTCCAAAATAGTTTAACCTATATATGCATGAACTCAAGTGGCTTGATTGACTGAGCCTGAGCTATGTATGAGCCTCAGCTATGCTACAGCTCAGGTTCCCTGTGCGATTCACTACCACCTGCGTTAATCTTGCCAATAGTTGCCAATGTATTTATCTCAAAATAGTTAAACCATATGCACGAAATCTAACAGCTTGATTGACTGAGCCTGGGCTGTGCTACAGCTCAGGCTCGCAGTGCGATACACTACCGCCTGTGCTAATCTTGCCAGTATTTGCCGATTTCTTTAGTTCTTTATTTCCAAAATATTTGAACAGCATAAGTGAAATCAAGCAGCTTGATTGACGGAGCCTGAGCTGTGTTACAGCTCAGGCTCAGACAGCCAAACAGCTAGATTGCGAGGAGGCATTGTCAATTACATATTTGAACACTATGCTTGAAATCAAGCGGCTTGATTGACGAAGACTGAGCTGTGCTGCAGCTCAGGCGCAAACAATCAAATCGCTTTTTTTGCGAGGTGGCGTTCACAATAGATGGTTAGAAACGACGTTGATTGGAAAAGTCGCGGGAATACTGGACGAAGGCCGGAAGGCCTCGTCCAGTATTCCCGCGACTTTTCCAAACTCTGGGCGATATTAAAGTCGCGGGAATACTGGACGAAGGCCGGAAGGCCTCGTCCAGTATTCTCGCGATTTTTCCAAACTCTGGGCGATATTAATGGAGGCAGTTGTGTAGACACATGTGTGGCCAATGGCAGACTATTGAATCCCTGGACAATACATGTACACATATAGAAGCTTTATCGACTGGTTGATTGGATAGGGATTAAAGGTACATGCCCACTCAGTAGGCACAAACTGTTCTTTATATCAGCGACATCATCTGATACATTTCCTGGCAAAATAAACATTCATTCACCATTTCCCCACGTAATGATTGGCATTATTATGCATTTTTTAGCAGACGTAAATTTCCACACTGGTATCAGGGGCGATAACCGTGTTAACGGACATTACTATGTATTCTCTGTATTTATTTTTATAATCTGTCGAAAATATTATTTTTTCTGATGATGTATTTAATTAGTACAAATAATTAAAAAATAACATGCCTCATTTATATGAAAATAGCCTGATACAACCGCGAGTCACTATCAGTAGAATACATATTACTAAATGAGTATATCGGTATAGCGGGCACTCGTAATTTTTATAACTGGTGGAATAGTGACACAATTATACACTTATTTAATTCCTATACAGAACATGTTGTGTCGTCTGAGTGGGCATGTACCTTTAAAGTGCATTCCTTGGAGAATTGAATGTATCGTTATTCATTTATAGGACCATTAATGTATGGGTTATAAGGACACAAACTAATGATTAGTTTCCAATGACAGTTATGTGGAGACTTTATACACAGTGGAACCCATCTAAACCGGACACCAATATAACCTCTGCGACCTTTGATGGGTTTCTTGATCATTTATCTCAGATGTTACTGTGTGTTCGTGATTGCAAAGTACACCAATACATTTCAGAATGGTCATATGTCTGATTAACAGTGGAACATCTCTAAACCGGACACCCTGGGGACCTCCCAGGGTGTCCGGTTTAGAGAGGCTCCACTGGGGCCGTCCCAGTGTGTCCGGTTTAGAGAGGCTCCACTGGGGCCCTCCCAGTGTGTCCGGTTTAGAGAGGTTCCACTGGGGACCTCCCAGGGCGTCCGGTTTAGAGAGGTTTCACTGTAATATGCGTCTATTTCAAGCAGCGACAAGAACTGCGAATTTTGGTATTTACTAGATGGTAGTACATGTACATATGAGACAAGCCATGTGATTTTGTGCCTTCAGACATCTGCGTAATTTCATTAAATACGTTCACAAAATGTACAACATCTTCCGTTAATGGCGTCAGAAGTTGACACAATTTCCGCATGTACTCTGAAAATTGTGTCAACTTCTGGCAATTGTGCCAACTTTCGATGTTAAGGTACACAAGCACATGTCGTGCCTCATACGTAGGCGAAACATTTGTGTAAAGAACTAGAGAACAAAATACCAAAAAGACGCAAAGAAATCAATATCGAAATCACGACAAGCGCACATGGGTTGTCGAGAAGCATTCAACGCGGCACAAACATGCACCCCACGACCAGCGGTGTCCGGTCCCTAAAGGAAAGCAACTGTACTTTATTATCATTATTATTTATATTTTCTTATATTTCTCCCTGAAAATATCATGAATATGCCATGGAATACCATCGGAATAGAGTAGGGAGGATAAATTCTAATGAAATTCCAAGACATTTGAAATGCGCGAATATGTCCGCAGGAACGAATACGTCCGCGGACCTATTCGCGTGGTAAAAGTGCATGCCCACTCAGCAGGCACAAAATGTTAGAGACATAATCTGAGACATTTTCTGTCAAAATAACCTGAACTACATAAAAGAAAAACGCATGCAAAGAAAACCCCACGGCAAGTATTGCCAAATGAACATCGGAGATAAAAACACACAAAACACACACATGATTCCTTGTGATCTCATTTTGATGGGTTTTGATGGTAACGAATCCAAGATAATAACGCATGTTCATGATTACAAAATACATAAGTACATGTATGTCACAGAATTCTCATATGCCTGATTTACGATGGAATATCTCTAAACCTGACACCATGGGGACCTCCCAGGGTGTCCGGTTTATTATAGGAATGAATGGCCTTTTTGTGGAATTTATCGGGGTATAAACTTGGAAAAGTCGCGGGAATACTGGATGAAGGCCGGAAGGCCTCGTTCAGTATTCCCGCGACTTTTCCAAGTTTATATCCCCGATAAATTCCACAAAAAGGCCATCCATTCCTTATAATTCCAGCATTTGAAATAAATTCATCAAGAAAATGTGTTTATTTTCCGTTTTCTTAAGAATTATTTTAACTGCGCCTCACGGTTACGGAAAGTAGTTCGGCGTGGGAGTTTAATGGGATATAAATGTTGGACGGAGACTTGCTACGGGCCAATCAAATGTTAGGGAATTGTGTAAATATGTTTGTGCTGGAATTATAGAGGTTTTAATTTAATGCATGTATATTCAAAAATATGAAAATAATAATACAGTATAATCTTGCAAAATAGGACACCCATACAGTGTATATAATTATTTGGCTGTACATGTAACTGGCGAAATGGAGCTTGTGGATTTTGTGTTGGCTCCCTATCAGCCTGTGAATCCGCCATTTCATCACTGAAACACCCGTCTTGCTTCTACAATGTGCATGATCACGTGGTCACCACAACAACAACAAAGTGAAAGTGTTGAAAGCGCGCCCACTCCAACGTAAACATTAATTGATAGATTCCTTAATATTCAACGGACTTGGATGAAATATGGTGCAGCAAACGCGTCTTCATGCCCTGCATTTGTGGTTACGGGACTTCGGTACATACCTGTGTCGTTTATGGGAAGAATCGATTTCCGTGTCAGTAGTTACAGTAAACACGGAAATCGATTATTCGCAAAAAAACGACAGAAGTTTGAGCCAAAGTACCGAGACCACCAAATGCAGCTTAACAAGACGCGCCATATTTCATCAAAATCCGTTACGTTATAAGGACAATATAAAATAATACGTACTTTGAATCGGATGGATTCTGGAAGTTTCAGTACTGGTTGTTGTTGTTAGTACCACATGATCATACACCTTGTGTACGTAAGGAGGCGCATATTCCAACGGTTCAACCTGATACTAAGACAGGACTATTTGTGTTTGCAATAGCTCGTGTTATAGGGTGTGGTAAATAGAGAACACCATTCTAGTGCCTTTTGATATCAAGTTTAATCATACAAGGCTAGGAAACGCGTAGGAATTCCGAGGCTCGTTTCCGAGCTGAGCATGATAACATTGATATCAATAGACAGGCTGGTATTCATTTTATCAGGTATGTTTCACGCTAGCCGATGATAAACTCTGAACTATAGTTTTCGTTCAGATTAATGCGGACTAGTTTACTGACGTCATTTGGTAGCGGCATGTGACGTTGTTCAGCCGATGAAACGTCAGTTTTCAAATGGCTGTAAACCGGATATTCGAACTCTGTACCAGGCCAATGTATAATACATGTATGTGCACAGTGAAACCTCTCTAACCCGGACAACCTGTCCGGCTTAGAGAGGTTGCACTGTAAATCAGGCATTTGATAATTCTGAGCCATAGGTGTGTGCTATGCGATCACCAACAGACATTATCACCTGAGATAAATGGCCAACAAACTCATCAAAAATAAGATCACAGGTGTTTTCTTGGAGTCCGGTTTAGAGAGGTTCAACTGTAAAGTATACTTTGAGGGAGCAATTTTCAATTTTATGATAAATTTATTAATTTGTATTGTTCTGAATTTTGGGAGAAGTTTTCAATTTAAGGATGAATTTATTAATTTTATTATGCTGAATTTATTACATTATCACAGCCATTTTGGCTGTGATAATGTAATAAATTCAGTATAATAATTATGCATGCTTGTAATCATCAAATATATGCAGTCGTTAGTTCTGTATGGAATAATGCATTTCAGGAAAAATAAATGATTACTCCCTCAAGGTATAATTTGCTAGGAAGGTATAGTTTGTAATGTTGATGAAATCGGCTACTGATCAGACATGGATGCAAATACCATGCTTATCTGGGACTATGCTGGCGACAATCTTAGTAATTGCAGACCAAGTGTATCAATGGCTGACATTCAGACCATTCCGTACACTCCGACAAGACGAACACTACCGCCTGCGCTAATCTAGCCAATCTTGTAAATTTCCTTATTTCAAAATACTTGACTATTGTGCTTGAAATCAATCAAGCTGCTTTATTGTTTGAGCCTGAGCTGTAGCACTAGCACAGCTCAGGTTCAAACAATAAAGCAGCTTCATTGTCAGTTGCCAGTGCCAACAGATGTTCAGAAACACTCATATAAGGTGGCTTGTAGCGATTTGCTGTGTCAATATTTTTGTATGTGGTACAGCTCAGGCTCAGTCAGTCAAATTGCTTAATTTCTAGTCGGCATTGCCAATATCTTTTCAGAAACGTTGATTACGTAGACGTGAAGTCTTATCTGGGGCGACGCCGGTTGCATTCATAGTAACATTGAATTTGTCATTCAGTAGATTACAAGGGTCGCTTGTCGAGAACAAAGTGTGTCTTGCCGCTTATGCCGCAACGAGCAATACCACAGTTTAGGCTTCGCATATGCGCAGTCTGATCACGACCAGCCTACACTGTTTGCCAGACTATCAAATACGTCAGACATACACATGGTTATGTGTTAACCCTTTCACCCCTAAATAACCGGAATGTATTTTGATATGTTAACTTTATAACCGATCCAACCATCGCAAAATGATTTTCAGACTAGTCCATTTATGAAAAAGCGGGTGTTTTTTCTCTGAAAAATATGAAAATTGCTTTCAAAAAGTGCTGATCCTGATGAGACGGCTCGTTACGAGCCGGCTCATCTGGATCTACACTGTTTGCATAAACCACTATATATAATAGCGGGTTTTCGGGTTCATAGGGTTAATTCACTGCAACCGCCTTCGTTAATCTTCCCCAGAGAATCAACGTTTCTGAACATCTATTGGCAATGCCAACTTGTAACCAAACAACTTGATTGCCCGAGCCTGAGCTGTAGCACAGCTGAGACACCGCCAATCAAGCTGCTTGATCGCACGCACAGTATTCAAGTATCCGGAAATACAGAAATTGCCAAAACAAAAAATACGGGCAAGATTAGGGCATGGGGTAGTGTACGGAGTACATGAACAAGTGCACCGTTAATTCTGAGTACATAACTGTAATTATATTGCATTACACCATGTACGCTGCATTACAGACGCGTAAATGTATGACGGAGTAGTCTTTCCAAATGTGCGTTTGGAGCGTTCTTTGTTTACTTTCTACTTCGTGGAGAGTGACATAAAATGTTTGCTAATACACACTTTATTAGGTAATATTTTGTGTCATATTGTGTGTTTGTTTGTTTATTGGCGTTCAATGACTTATCAACAGCTAATGTCATGTACATGTAAGGCCGAGTAAACCGGTTCGATCCCGTTTTAACCTGCTGTATTGGGGGGTGGGGGCGGTAAATCCCAAAATCAGAACGGAATATTTACATCGAGAAAAAATATAGTCAGCCTTGAAATTAGAATAACCTGACCTGGTGCCAGGTCCATACCACACCAAAGTCACTTAGTCTCTTAGTCAGGACCAAACCAGTAGCCGATTTCACCAACATTGCAAAGTATTCTTATCTAGCAAAGTATACTTTGAGGGAGTAATCATTTATTTTCATCGAAATGCATTATTTCACATAGAACTAACGACTGCATATATTTGATGATTAAATTTATGTGGAATTATTATACTGAATTTATTACAATAGGTTAGTGCCGTGAATGGGAAAAAATATCTGGCAAGGCTCAGGAGACGGGATGTGCGAGGCTCTGCCGAGCACATCCCGTTTCCGTGCCGCGCCAGATATTTTTTCCCATTCACGGCATTAACCTACTATTCTATTTATCCCGTCAACACCTACAAATGGCTGTAAAATGCAAAACTATAGTATTGACTGGATATCAAAAATGTTTCACGGCACCGTGTTTCACGGCACATACGTACTGTGTTGACAGGATAAAAAGCGGAAAATGTGCAGCTGTATATATACAGCACCGTTATCTACAACGGTTAGTTGTAATTATTACCCATCTCCTTATATAACTTGATATTCCATAGTTTTGACCAATTCTCCGGGTGTTGACGTGCCTGGGCAATAGTTACTCGTGTCCGGGCAATAGTCAAAACTATTTCACCCCTGAAAATCATGACGTCATGACTTTTATCGAAGATTACGTCATAAAATTCAACGTAATTTAGAGCCAGTTGATGTGCCGCACGTCACATACACTATTTAAAGGTTGAGTAATAAAACAGTTAGTTCAAGGTCATTTCGAGGAACAGTCAAAACAGATTGTCTCTCGGTGCTGTGGCAATAGTGCATCGTGTCGTCCACAACACCTCGGGGCAATAGTTTTGACGGTTCCCGAAATAACCATGAAATAACTGTATAATGTCGTTATTGCCAGACGGTGGAGATTGTATGCTATTGGACGTTCCTATTTGGCACGGCATTTAAGGCAGCTTTAGGTCTTAGAGCGGATTTTAGTGTCAATCAATTTAGGCGAATTTGTCAATCTTTGTGTATGAGAAGACTGCGCCTCAGAAAAAAGCGATAATTGAGTGGGATTCTAGAGAACATGGGGCCGTTTCACTAAACTTCGTACGACTAAAATGTTCGTAAGGGCAAACTTATGATAGTCTGTGAATTTCCCATTAACAATGTTTTCTTGTAAACAATTATTGGATTTACATTTATTGAGCATAGGCTGCATATGACCGCGGTGCCAGACATGACGTCACAAATGATGACGTCATTATGACGACATGTACTTATCGACTGCATGAGCGTTACGTCAACCCGAATAACTTTAATGAATGCAAGTGCAACATTTTATTCAAGTTGGATGAGTTGTTAGAAATATAATGGGCAAGTGACATACAATGTACTTATTAACTTACCCTCGTACGTGAGGTTTCAGTATTTATTTAATATTATCAAATTGTATTATTTACACAAATACAACAAAATGTTCATATGACCTTTCAATGTTGGTTGTTGCTCAGGTTTTGGTACAATGGCAGGGTAGTGAATATTCAGCCCTGAATCAGATGAGTGTGAATACATAACATTCGAAAAACAATGATGATCTGACTGAGTGTATACATGAACTTGAACAAATTCAATATCTATGTAGGCCGTAAATGTCTTAAAATGACCATTTTATCAGCCCGTGGCTCGTTTCACAAACAAGGACATACCGTTTTCCAGCCTGCAGAAATGAAAATACAAAGTGATAATTCCAGCACAAAAATATTTACACAATTCCCTAACATTTGATTGGTCCGTAGCAAGTCTCTGTCCAAAATGTATATCCCAGTAAACTCCCATGCCTAACTACATTCCGTAACCGTCAGGCGCAGTTAAAATAATTCTTAAGAAAACGGAAAATAAACACATTTTCTTGATGATTTTATTTCAAATGCTGGAATTATAAGGAATGAATGGCCTTTTTGTGGAATTTATCGGGGATATAAACTTGGAAAAGTCGCGGGAATACTGGACAAGGCCTTCCGGCCTTCGTCCAGTATTCCCGCGACTTTTCCAAGTTTATACCCCGATAAATTCCACAAAAAGGCCATTCATTCCTATAACTACTGCTTGAAATGTTAATTTGCATGTACTCGTATGTATATGGTTTCCACGGTAACGATATCACTTAACTAGTATCTATCATGTTTTTTTATTAATTGTATATGATAGTTTTAATATATTTACTTATCATTAGTTTATTACACATGAACTTGTTTAATTAATGTACTTCTCCACAAATGGAGGACAAAAAGATAATAATATTCATAAATTAACTTAGCATTATTATTATATATTAACTTTATTATTCATGAATGAAATAAAAGAAAAATGCAAACTATTTATTGCGCTTTTTAGACTGAATTAGGCATTTGGCAAGCGAGACAGCGACGAAACAACAAATTACACTCTTGCAACACAAGTAGAACGAAGGCCGATCGCAACTGATAGACTGGAAAATAACGTTACAGTACCACTTGAGAGTTGGTTTTTGAGACGAACCATGTTACCATTTTACAATACCGCCTGCGCTAATATTTCCAGCATTTGTCAATTTCGTTACTTCAAAATACTGAAATATTGTGCTGGGAAACAAGCAGTTTGATTTTCTGAGCCTGAGCTGTGCAACAGCTCAGGCTCAGAAAGTCAAATTGCTTTGATTACGAATTGACATTGCCAATATATGTTCGGAAACTTTGTTCGAAATCTGCGCAACATTAACGCAGCCGGTTGTGTACTTGACTACCCATTTGATAAATTCACCGTCTGAAAGTCACAAGAAATTGGTAACACTGATGGATAACACAATAAACCCTCCCTACAACGGACACCCATACAATTTATGTCTGTCTATTTGTATGTGTTTATACTCACCCCTCACCGTTGATAACGTATGTTCATGATCGCAAACTACATATACCTGTTGTGCGGTGCCCATATGCCTGATTTACAGTGGAACCTCTCTAAACAGGTCCCCAGGGTGTCCGGTTTAGAGAGGCTCCATTGTATACTTTTCTTACATTTCAGCCAGTAGCTTAAGACATTTAACGGTGTCTTACACGCACCATTCGCCAGCAGTAGTTTACACCACTCTCGTGTTTACCAGACATGAAGAAATGACGTCAATAATGTCGCAATGACATGTTTCCTTCGATCAATCAAATCATGTTCTCGAACACACCCTCTCAATCGCGAGATAGTCGCCTTCACTACGGCCCGCCTCCAGAAACTAATTCGCCCATTAATCTTTACCATATTTTAACCTCGATTCGCTTTGTTTTTATGAAGAATAATGTGCTAAATGTAAGAAAATGTTTATTTAACCAGGTGAGCTAATTATCTTGAAATAATGTCCTCGTGATTGGGTTCTACCGCTAAATAAACTCGGTTTGCTACGCTGACTCGTTTACTTAGCGTAAGGCCCTAATCACTCGTGAATTGTTTCACGATAATCAGTTCACCTGGTCCAATAAACGGTATGTATATACCGCGAAACGACGCCTGGATCAACAAACAACTTTTTTTTAAATCCCACTTAAGTGTAGCAAACCATATCGTCAGTTAACGTTGACCTTAAAGGTACATGCCCACTCAGTAGGCACAACATGTTATTCATATGAATTAAATAAGTGTATAATTGTGTGACTATTTCACTGGTTCTAAACAATCACAAGTGCCCGCTATACAGATATACTAATTTAGTAATACTTATTTTACTGATAATGACGCGCGGTGGTATCAGGCTATTTTCATATGCAAATGAGGCATAGTTTTTAATTATTTAGTGCGTTACCTGAATAAAAAATATTTTCGACAGATTATAAAGTATGATCATTGCACATCAAAAAATAAATACAAAAAATAAATAGGCATGTCCGTTATCATTTTAAGAAAACACAGTTATATCCCCTGATACCAGTGTGGAAATTTATGCCCGATATAAGATGTATAATATTGCCAATCAATACGTGGGGTAATGGTGAATGAATGTTTACTTTGCCAGAAAATGTCTCAGATGATGTCTCTGATATAAATAACAGTTTGAGTCTACTGAGTGGGCATGTACCTTTAACCCTTTGAACCCGAAATCCCGCTATATCGGTTTATGCAAAAAGTGCAGATCCAGATGAGCCGGCTCATAACGAGCCGTCTCATCAGGATCTGCACATTTTGAAAGTAATTGTAATATTTCTTATAACAAAAACACCCCCTTTTCATAAATGGACGAATCTGAAAATCATTTTGTGACCATTGGATTGGTCGGAACATTAGCATATCACAGTCCATTCCAGTTCCTTAGGGTTGAAAGGGTTAAGAATTGAATTCTGAGTTTGGAACATTCCCAGACGCAGACTTGTACACAATGTAATTATATAGAACCCACGATGTTCATTGCGTGCAATAACTGTATATTTTCTGGTAATAAACGGAGTCTACCCTCGTGTTAACATGACATGCTACAATACAAGTTCGACATGACCATAACAGCCAGACTGAATTCGCTGGCATACACCACAGGCATTCGGCGTGTTTCGGCTTTCATCGGTATATCTCTATAAATATGAACAAGGCTTATAACTTTGGTCGGACACGACCTCGTATCATAACACATTCCGCGATTGTATTAATGCTAATGTGAATATTTTGGCGGAAAGTGCACATGTTCATTTGAGAATTATTTTTATCTTGCTAAAATAACATAGTTAAACATATTTATGCAAATAATATCGAATTACAGCTCATTTTTTCTAGGTCGGACACAACCACGTATCATAACAAATGAAATAATGTGTTTAAGGCTCTAACGTCAATATTGTAATGGCAAGTTCATATGGTCATTTGATAAGTATCGATACCCTGCAGAAATACATAGATTGCATAGAAAATTACAATTTTAAACATTTTATTGTATTATGATGCGAGGTCGTGTCCGACCAAAGTTAGAAGCCTTGTTCATATATATAGAGTTATACTGGTGAAAGCCGAAACATGCCGAATGACTGTGACATACACGTGTTATATTGAACAACAAGTGCACCGTTGTCACTAAGCTAATTCCATCGCTGACAACACGAAACATTAGTCCCCAGTGACCTTGACATTGTGTGTCAAGACATTGAGTGTATGGGAAACAAAGCACCATCCATAGACACATATTGTGGCCAAATATCATCAACATCGAAGAGTAGTTCATAAGTTATTGAATGAACAACACAAACGTTTAACGCATTTGCCTTACAAACGAGGTGAACATGAATACTCAGTGACCTTGACCTTTGGCGGTCGGGCAATGAGTTAAAACAAAACAAAACACCATCTGTAGACATACATTGTGGGCAAATATTATGAAAATCCGTGACGGGTTTCATAAGTTATTGAAGCAGGAAAGGTGTTATTAACGCACACTGGCACGCACACAAGTACGGACGGTATATGGACTAACGCTATTTTATCCCGTCAACACAGTGCCAATGTGCATGATCCCGTGGTTACAACAACAACAACGTCGCCCACTCCAAAGTAAGTATTATTTTATATTTTCCTTAATATGCAACGGATTTTGATGAAATATGGCGCAGCAAACGCGTCTTCATGAGCTGCATTTGGTGGTCCAGGGAGTTTGGCACAGACTTCTGTCGTTCTGTACTTTGAATCAGATGGATTCTGGAAATGTCAGTACTTGTAGTTGTTGTTACTACCACGTATTCATACACCTTTAGTGCGTATGTGCCGTGAAACACAGTGCAATGAAACATTTTTGATATCCTGTCAATACGACCTAATCACTGCGTATGAATATGTGCGGTGGCTGGGGTTATTTGTATTGCATTTTAAAGCCATATGTAGGTGTTGACGGGATAAATAGAACAGGACATGTAGGTTAGTGCCGTGAATGGGAAAACATATCTGGCGCGGCACGGAAACGGAAAGCCCTTGTCAGATATTTTCCCCATTCACGACACTAACCTACTATTCTCTATATTCTCTATTCTCAATATATCCCCTCGGCTAGGGGATATTAATTTGCATCAAATAAGATGGATAAACGGTGTGAAGAGAATTGGAACTATAAAGATAACTATCGCAGGGCTCTGGATAGGGAATTAGTAATTGAGTATTGTCACTCCATCATTTATGAAGCAATTGGGTATTTCAAAATGTTAATTGTGCAAAATGAAATCACTCTTGTTTACACATCAGCAGACAGCAATTATTGAATAGTTTGCTTCGAAATGAAAACATGTCTTGGCATTCCATTAGAATTGCCTCCTTGGAGACAATTCTAATGAAATACCAAGTTGTGTTTTCATGGAAAATAAGAAAAATATGCTACATGTGTGGTCCGTTTATTGTTTTCTGCAGCATGATAAAGGTACAACAACATTTTTATTGCTTTTTGATACTCCCTACTTCTGATTTCAATTGGGTTTTTGGCAATTTTAATTGGGTATTTACGCAAATACGCAGCTTATCTGGAGCTCTGCTATCGTATATGTGACTACAGGCTACATAGGTTGGCTATTTAATCAGGAGCTACACTGGTCGCTATTCCCATAAGCCCCGTTTTCTCCAGTCAAGCCACACATAAGTTCCGATCCCAAATAGCAAGGAGTGCTTGCAATCTCGCTGTAAATGCCCGTTATTAACCCACCCACTTGCTAGCAAGTGGTACAGCATGTAATATGTCACACTGTATATCCGGACCAAAGCACGCATTTCAATATTCGCGCTACATGTATGCTTTAAATGCTTTGCTGTACATGTATGTATGCAACAGTAAGTGACTGACGCACGATTTCTATATTTGCACTTGCGCAGGATGGTCAAGTACGGGACTGGTTTCAACCGTCTTAATGTCAATGTACAAGCACCGCTCTATTAGTGGTAATTACGACGAGTGACGTAAGTGCATATTGCTATTAGTTCATCGTAAAGTTAGTGTGTGTTTCCGGTTGGCCATTAATTCCCAGTTGGCGCACAATTATAGGAGCCAGTCCGTTATTTAAAAGACACAGTGTCTGAAATTATTTCTCAAGATATTCATTATGTTGTTTTCCTACTACAGAACCACCTGCGTCAATCTTGTCCAGGTTATCCACATTTCTGAAGATATGCCATTGACATATGGTATTACTTATTGGATGACCCTCGTATGTACAAAAGCACGAAAGCTGTTTGTACCGGACTACACTTTTTACACTGTTTACCGTATTCATACATTTAGACAGTAACCCGATTGGAATCATTAGGTTCGACAATGCCCAGCCGTGTGTAAACGTTTGCCGTGGCCCGACGGAACTGTCTGAACCCTAAAGCCGTATCCAGTCCGTGTGTAAACGTTTGCAATGGCACGAGGGACCTGTTTGAACCCCAAGGCCGTAGGCCGCGTGTTCAAACAGTTCCCGATTGCCGCGGCAAACGTTTACCCACGCTGGACATTTTCGAACGTTATTGTTACATTTCCGTTAGAAACATCGTGTAAATTGAGCATATACATGTATGCAATACTTTCGGTAATGATAAACTGTTACATTCAAACGGCTGATTTACGTTTACATATGGGGCCGCATTACACGTCACGTGATGCAGGCATTAATTTTCAAATTTCAGTGCGACACATGCATTACGTAGGTATTGGTTTGAACCTGAAATGAGCTTACAGTCATGATCAAACAGCACGCGCCGTCCGTTTGAACACGGCTGTGAGCGGTTTCGAACAACGGCAGTCATGTAACAATTTCAATCTACCCATCTGCTCTTGCTAACGATAAAGATCGAGAGCAGGTGTTTGGTTATGTTGTCCCAGCAAGTGGCTTCTGAGAATGTCACGAAAGCCTATTATCCGACCGATAATAAAGTAAGTGATGAATTGGAATTATCGCACACTCTGGTACATGCAGTGATCAGTAGCCTATTTCATCAACATTGCAAAGTATACTTATCTAGCAAAGTATACTTTGATGGAGAAATTTTCAATTTTAGGATAAATTTATTATTTTTTATTATACTGAATTTATTACATTATCACAGCCAATTTGGCTGTGATAATGTAATGAATTCAGTATAATAAATCTGCATACTTTTAATCATCAAATATATGCAGTCGTTATAGTTCTATATGACATGATGCATTTTGGAAAAAATGAATGATTACTCCCTCAAAGTATACTTTGTTAGATAAGTATACTTTGCAATTTTGATGAAATCGGCTACAGGTACACACTAACGCCTGCGTTGACATTGTCCATAGTATTAAAGGTACACGCCCACTGAGTAGGCACAAGCTGTTCTTCATATCAGAGACATCATCTGAGGCATTTTCTGGCAAATTAAACATGCATTCACCAAAACGCCACATATTGATTGACCTTATTATACATTTCATATCAGAGGTAAATTTCCACACTGATATCAGGGACTTATTGTTTGATATGCAATGATCATAGTTTATAATCTGTGAAACATATGTTTTTTTTCAGGCGACACATTTAATTAGTATAAATAATTAAAAAATACCATGTCTCATTGCATATGAAAATAGCCTGATACCAACGCGCGTCACTATCAGTAAAATAAATATTACTAACCGATTATATCTCTATAGCGGGCACTCGTAATTTTTAGAACTGGTGGAATAGTGACACACTTATACACTTATTTAATTCCTATAAAGAACATTGTGTGCCTACTGAGTGGGCATGCACAATGTACATGTACCTTTAACGGTTTTGTCCATCTATGGACAATGCCAAGCCGCAGTGAAACAAGTTGATCAGACAATCAGGCTGTTTGATTTCAAGCACAATATTCAAGTATTTTGAAATGTAACAAGAAACGAGGCAAAGCCACGAAGGCCAGGTTTTTTCCAAGCATGGACACTTGGATAACATAATTATACCCACATTGTGTAGACTAGATGGCCGTGGCCTGCATGTCGCGCCTTGGGGCGAGGCATGGACACTAACAAAATAGATATAGTAGATGGAAAAACTTTAACGAAAAAACTTTAACCGGACACACGGACGTACGGACGGACGTATGCCAAAATGCCGACGATATCGCGCTTTCTGCAAGCGGGTGCGACAATGATGATAAACACCCATGTGAAGTATCAAGGTAATGGGTGAAGCAGTTGCAGAGATATAGTACACAAAAAAACTTTAGCAAATAAATTCAAAGTAATTTGACCTTGACATTGCGCACAGGGGCCGCACGGTTGGGGGTTAGAGTGAAAATATGGACGATGATAAACACCCATGTGAAGTTTCAAGGTAATGGGCGAAGCAGTTGCAGAGATATAGTATAACAAAAAAGTTTTGTTTTAACCAAACATCTAACCAGACGTACGTTTAAAAAGTTAACGTTGAAAATGGCTAAGTCAATTACGTAGAAATAATAGGTGAAGGTAAAAAAAATGGTCACATGTTGGATAGTTGTATGTGGTAGGCACCCCTTGGTTATGAAGCTGTGAAAAGTTTGGTGGTCCTAGGTGGTACAATACCAAAGAAATGGACTTAAACACGAAAACTTAACATTGTAAACGCGAAAAGTTAACATTGAAAATGGCTAAGTCGACTGCGCGGAAAAAATGGGTCAAGTTAAAAAAAAGTAACATGTTGGATAGTGATATGTGGTGGGCACCCCTTGATTATGAAGCTGTGAAAGTTTGGTGGTCCTAGGTGGTACAGTACCAAAGAAATGGACTTAAACACGAAAACTTAACATTGAAAATGGCGAAGTCGATTGCGCGGAAAAAATGGGTCAAGTTAAAAAAAAAGTAACATGTTGGATAGTGATATGTGGTGGACACCCCTTGATTATGAAGCTGTGAAAGTTTGGTGGTCCTAGGTGGTACAGTAACAAAGAAATGGACTCAAACACGAAAACTTAACATTGATTGTGGACGCCGCCGCCCGCCCGCCCGGCTTTCGCCAATCCAATAGCCTGGATTTTTTTTCAAAAAACCTGGCTAAAAATTGACAAATATTGGCACGTTTAGCGCAGGCTGTGATCTACACGGTCAAACAGAATAGTAGGTTAGTGCCGTGAATGGGAAAAAATATCCGGCAAGGCTCAAGAATTTCTTTATTTCTGATCAGAAGTATATGTTGTGTCCACTCATTTGAACCGTCTCGCCGAGACGGTTCAAATGAGTGGTCACAACATATACTTTGGTTCAGAAATAAGGAAAATAGATAGAGAATAGTAGGTTAGTGCCGTGAATGGGAAAAAATATCTGGCAAGGCTCAGGAAACGGGATGGGAGAGGCTCTGTCGAGCACATCCCGTTTCCGTGCCGCGCCAGATATTTTTTCCCATTCACGGCACTAACCTACTATTCTATTTATCCCGTCAACACCTACAAATGGCTGTAAAATGCAAAAATAGTATTGACTGGATATCAAAAATGTTTCACGGCACCGTGTTTCACGGCACATAGGTTAGAAGACACCAAATGGTGCGAAACCGCCCAGGGTGTATGCAAAAGTAGTCCGGTATAAAAAAATAGTGCGGGTGTTTTGAGGTCACAGACACCGTTTGCTTGCAAATCTTGATCCATTACTACCCAGTTTCACTTGAGGAACATTTTGGGGTGCCTTCAACACCAGTTTTCAGCATATTTGTAGCATTTAAAAGAAAACACTGACCCTGTTGGTCACTTGATGTAAACGGAGTTTCCGTGGCCAAAAAATGTACACAATATTGGAGGATATGACAAGGTTGGATTTTTCTTTCTTAGGAGTAAGTGAACCTATTGTTTAGTTCATGCAGAACCAGTACAGACTGGCTGCAGGTCATGTACAAGTGGGTCCCACAGCATCCATACGAATAGTGAAAGTAGGAGAGACTGGCCTTATTGGATGGCATTCGGTTAAATTATATAGTAAAACTATTTGGTGGTGTCTAACCCATACGCACTGTGTTGACGGGATAATAGCGTACGACCTTTCGTGGTGGTGCGACACAATGGCGATTTGATACATTAATATTTTACATAGGATTAATACTATGTCGCAGATAGGTATCTCATATGTTACCATGGAAACACCGACGCCATGAGACTAATAACCATTATACATATGGCGTTATGAAGATTTAATGTCTATGTATGAGGCCGTGACTGGCGAATGGTGCTTATTGTGTTTGTCGCAAGTCTAGCATTTGGTGTACTGGTACCATACACAGTGGAACCACTGTAATAAACCGGACAACGCGAAACATATGTGATCATAATTTTGATGGGATTCTCGGTCATTTATCTCAGGTGATAATGCCTGTTCGTGATCGCGTAGCACACAACTAAGGCTCGGAATAATCATATGCCCGATTTACAGTGGAACCTCGCTGAAACGGACACCCTGGGGACCTTCCAGGGTGTCCGGTTCAGCTAGGTTTCACTGTATGTCGATATGTAAGCGGATCGGGAAGATGCACTGTAGCAGCATATATGATATATACTACAACTATTGGCTATAAACATGACCGGTGTTTCAATATATTGATGACGGTCACTGGAGACTGCGCTGGCTTATCTGTATCTAATCTTGTCACAATGTTTATAAACACCATTTCTCCAGTCTCTGCCGCATACATGTATGAGACACGACATGCGATTGTGTACATGTACCTACATGTAATAACATGCGATTTTTCATGCAATGTATTTACAGAAAATGAGCTATTGTCTGTAAATGACGTCATAAGATAACGAAATTTTCCGTAAATGACGTCGAAAGATGACGAAATTTTCATAGCCAATGCGGAGTAATATTCCGCATTGGCTTTGAAAATTTCGTCATCTTTCGACGTCATTTACGGAAAATATCGTAAATTTTGTAAATATTTTTCACGGGATATCGCACATGTTATTACAAATATAGGCACAAAATCGCACGGCGTGTCGCGTATTTGTATTAACTGCATACTTTAAATATATACTAGTATACTGTTCATATTAATCGTTGGAAGAATGACCGAACAATGATGATCACGGTTTCAATGCGTATTCTGGTCCGAGTAGATTCGCTAGTTCACATACATGTAAACACAAAACACCATTTCGCCAGTCACAGTCATTTATTCCTATATTATGTCTATATGTCGGACTGTATTTATGACTTCGATCATGTGACATGTGCAATTTGTTGAGCACCGGGAGATATTTATTGTCATATGTGGCTATGACCGGAGACATTGGTATTATGGTATTACTGACCAGTGCAGCTCGTGATCAAATAGTACAGTCCTGTAGCTTGGTAA
This sequence comes from Conchocele bisecta, assembly GCA_029237695.1. Classification (NCBI taxonomy): domain Eukaryota; kingdom Metazoa; phylum Mollusca; class Bivalvia; order Lucinida; family Thyasiridae; genus Conchocele; species Conchocele bisecta. The sequence continues at coordinate 37,196,102 of CM055271.1, forward strand.
CCATCTACATGTACATTGCTTGCTAGAAGCCTGACGGGTGTGTCATTGATGGAATGGCGAACAGTGCGGGTGCGCAGGCTGATCCCGATCTACATTGACCGCAACACCCATAAGCCCCATTTATCCTGTCACATCCATATATTAATACCGATTCAGACACATAAAGATGATATTGTATTATATCTTAAGTGCACTTGAAGCCGTAGAGATGGGTTTAACTTGGCACTAGGCAAACGCTTGTCCGCATACACGTTACATAGCATTGCCTGATACACTTGATTCATTGCATATGCACAGCTCAGGCTCAACAAGATAGAAAATCTGATAATTACAGGTATGTACCGATATCGGTGAAAATTGAAACAACACAGCAGTCCAAGTATCGGCATATATATTTAATTAAATACTTTTCACAGGGCCATGATGAAAACGCGTTTTAATTTTTTATAGCATTTCTGCAAAAATATCCGGATATGCCCCTTTAATTTTGTCCACGTATGTCAATGACTCATCGCTGACAACACTTACTTAACCCTTTGAACCCGAAATCCCGCTATAGCGGTTTCTGCAAAAAGTGCAGATCCAGATGAGCTGGCTCGTAACGAGCCGTCTCATCAGGATCTGCACTTTTTGAAAGTAATTTTAATATTCCTTAGAACAAAAGCATCCCCTTTTCATAAGTGGACGAATCTGAAAATCATTTTGTGACCATTGGATTGGTCGGAACATTAGCATATCACAGTCCCTTCCAGTTCCTTAGGGTTGAAAGGGTTAAATGGGAGCAATTATAGTGGAACTTCTCTAAATCGGACTCCACCAAGCAAACGCATGTGATCATATTGTTGATGATTTTCTTGGTCATTTATCTGAGGTGATAATGTCTGTTCGTGATCGCATAGCATACATATATGACTAATAATTATCAGATGTCTGATTTACAGTGAAACCTCTCTAAGCCGGACACCCTGGGGACCTCCCAGGGTGTCCGGTTTAGAGAGGTTCCACTGTATTTGTATCTGAAACAAATAACACATGCTTACTATTCAATAACGATGCAAAAATGCATGCATGTTTCGTGGATGAAAGCAAGCTTACATGAAACACCCTTAGTTCGTTCTTTTCTCGCTCGGTCGGTCGCCAAGAACGCGGCCAAGTGAAACGCAGCTCTGCGTTGTTTCGATTGTCGAACACTCCGCAAACTACACGCACCTAGAGAGAAGTCGATGGTGCACCATGACAACAGACCCAGCTTTTTATTCGAACGCTAGCGAAGTGTTATACAAATAACATACACCGTTGAGGTCTCACAGCTTTCTAGCAAATGCGTTAATGTCGGTCGCAGCACATATTTGCGGGTTGAACTTTTACGCCACAAATAAATGGTTCTAGCAACTTAGCTAGATCGCGTTTTCAGTGTGATACATGTTTCGCTTGCTTTTTTAGTGCTAAATTTAGTTATTTCACATGTTTTGGTAGTCTAAGGGTGCGACGAATAACCGCCATAGTCGATTATTCGCGACTGCTAGCTCCATGGTTCGGTGCACGAATACAATGTTGCGGTTTTCCAAAAATGTATGTTTAACACGGTGTTGTTGTTGCTGCTGCTGTGAATTTCCCGTGCTTATTTTTCGCGAAACGCTTTCCACTCTAGATTAATTATTAGACTCTTTGTGTCCTCCACAGACAAATACTGCGAATAATTTCAGGACGTTCAGTCATTTGATTCCAAATATTTGCATTCGAAAGCAGGGACAATCCGTGAACGAGGGCCAAAGATTACATCTCTAGATAGTATGGTTCAAAGTTTGACTTACATATGCAGCCTATGCTCAATAAATGTAAATTCATGTAGTACAGTGAAACCTCGCTAAACCGGACACCATGGGGCATTTGATTATTCCGAGTCATAGCTGTGTGTTATGTGATCACGAACATGCATTATCACCTGAGATAAATGTCCAAGAAACATATCAAAATTAATATCACATATGTTTCTTGTTATACGTTTTAGAGAGGTTCCACTGTACAAAAAACATGAATGACGAACATACGGACGAACGTCCGGACAGGCGGACGGACACGATATACACTGCCGCCTGCGATAATCTTGCCAATAGTTGTCCATTATAGTTCCTTTTTTAAAAAATACAAGAATAGTGTGCTTGATATCAAGCAACCTAATTGACTGAGCCTGAGCTGTGCAACATATCAGACTAAGACAAACTAATTGCTTGTTTGCGAGTTGGCTGTGTCAATAGATTAACCCTTTAAGCCCGAATCCCCGTTATAGCGATACATATATGCAAACAGTGGAGATCCAGATGAGCCGGCTCGTAACGAGCCGTCTCATCAGGATCCGCACTTTTTAAAGTAATTTTCATATTTCTGAGAACAAAACAATACCCCGTTTTCATACATGGACCAGTCTGAAATTCATGTGATGGCTGCAAAATTAACATATCAAAATCCATTCCAGTTAGAGTGGGGTCAGCGTGTAAGTGCACACACGAACGAACACGACAGGTTGGTTCCAACCTGTCGTGTTCGTTCGTGTGTGCACTTACACGCTGACCACACTGTACTAAGGGATGAACGTGTTAAAGTGGGACCATGTACTCGGTCGTCCGCCGGTTGAACGCACCACGGATTGTGTCGTTATCAACAGTATGATCGATCGTTGGGACGACTTCAAGGAAGCTGGCTCGTTTTAATTGACTGTCAAACACTCGGCTGACTGAGAGACAGAGCCCATCCGCATCAATCATTGTACGTACATAGGACACTTCATATGGTGTCTTCTTAGGGACATTAGTCTCTTAGTGTCTCTGCCGCGTACAGACGAAACTTAAGAATTGTAATCTTCGTCTTTACGCAGCGTATATAAGAAAGTTAAGTTTCGTTCCTTTGCAGGGCAGAAACGAAGGAAACAAAATGTACCTATACACAGCGTTGATACGAAGGAACTGAAGTTACGTTTTTTTTCTTCATTGTAATGTCTCTGTGCCGCGTAGAAACTAGGCCGCAGTTAGATCACGTGTCGTCCGCATGTACGAGAAGATAATCCGCGAGCGTTTCGTCCGCATGTACAAGGAGATAATCCGCGAGCTTTAGCTGTGTGAATGCAGAAACAATACTCGAAAAGGTATCAAAAAATGTGATAAGGTATCATAAACACTATATGTTGGCCACCACCATTGATTGTTCCTAAACACTATCGCCTGCGCTAATATTTGTTAATTCGATATATCAAAATACTTAAATCTTATGCTTGAAATCAAGCTGCTTGATTGGCTAAGCCAGATGTGCTCAGGCTCAGATAATCAAATTGCATTGCCAAAAGATGTGGGCAAGATTAAGACTGTGTACCTCGCGTAGGGACAAAGATTAAATAGTTTTTTTTAAACGTAGCGTCATTTTTTCTACGCTTTCTGTCGACACAACGTGTTAAAAGGCTGGGTTTTTTTCGCTGTATGGAGCAGAAGCGAAGGCACGGAATTGATGCTCTTAAAGTTCGTCTCTATGCGGAGTGTAAACGAAAAATAAAGGAAGTTCCAGGTCATGAATATGCATAATTACACTGTGTGGAACAAACGGGATTTAAAGCTGGGGTCCCATCTGTGAGGTAAGCAAATATATGTATGAAAATTAAAAACTGTATAAGTGTGTAACTATTCCACCAGTTTTAAAAATTACGAGTGCCCGCAACACAGATATAATCATTTCGTAATATACAATTTACTGATGGAGACTCGCAGTGGTATCAAGTTAGTTTCATATGCAAATGAGCCAGGATATGTTTAAACTATTTATATCAACTAAATGAGTCACCTGAATAAATGATTGTATCAACATGTTATAAAGTACGACATCTGCACATCAAAAAATAAATATAGAGAATTAATAGTTGTTTCCGTTATCATTTTTAAGGAACTACGGTTATCGCCCCTGATATCAAACAGGCAATTCGCGTTTGATGTAAAACGTATAGTACTGTCAATTAAAACGTCCGGTAAAGGTAATTCGATGTTCAGTTTGGACGAAAAATGTCATATCTAAAAATAAACGAAAACAAATAAGCCTCCCTATATTACAACCTGGGATGTGGGACTCTAGCTTTAAATGTCGTAATAGCCGGTAAGAAATAGAGGATATTCATATTTTTGCAACGAATATGACATATATGTTCATCGAGTGGTGTGAAATGTCCTCATATTTCACGAGTGCCGTTAGGCACTCGTGAAATATGGACATTTCACACCACTCGATGAACATATGAACACGAGGTGAACATATATGTCATATTCGTTGCAAAAATATGAATATTCTATTTATTATATACCGATCCATGGAAATTAACAGTTGTTTAGACTGTATACGGTAATGAATGTGTATTTGCAGCTTATTTGCGCTGTTTTCTTTCAGGTGCGCGTTATAAATATAGATAGCGGAAGTACTCGTATTTTCACCGGAAGTTGTTTATTTCATCGATGAGAACATATGACTTTTATTTACATCGTATAACTATGTATTTCATGGGTAGGATATAATAAATGTTCCTAACTAGCCACCATATACACCGCTTCATGACTCTAAGTACCTAGCATGCAATCTTCTTGTAAGCACTTCATCCAATTCGATGGTTGTCGCTCTTGGTTCCGAAAGTGATTTCAAATCACTGCTGTGAGCGAGAAATTTAAGCACCGATCGGAGATGTAGCTAATACACGAGTTCGGGTGACACGAAAGCTATTTGCGCAACGACGTAAATCCCGTTTGATGTAAGTCGGCAAGACTTTCATGTGGTATTTCAATTTAGCAGGCAGATAAATGTACATTTGTAGATGCGCATTGGCTGAATACAAGTTTCACGTGACAAGGTGTTCAATCAGATATTGACGCTGATAAACTAAGTCCCAGGATTTCCGGGTTCACATATACGTTCCGTATATACGGAAGAACATACGGATGTATGGACATACGGACGAACAGAATGGCACTAATGACGGACACAATGTACGTTTGTGTCTTCAAAAAATGGGTTTAATAAGAAAAACATATTTAAGCTGTCCATCACAATGGTGCATTCATTGCTCAATCCGCTCCGGTGTAATCCACTAATGTTTACATGTATCGGGTGATCGACGGGAGTTTTTTCATTGTGGAATCAACATCAATCATTACGCGGAACAATGGCGGGAAATGATTGAATCCAGATGTCCCGTGAACCTCGGGTCGAGGACCAACAAACCAACGCAAGGCGATTCATTGATGCCGTTGGAGAAAACATACAATAAGCCAATTGTGTGATTGCTGGTCAGAACTATTCTGACCAGCAATCACACAATTGGCTTATTGTATTTGTTCCAGTGTAGCGCCGAATCGGCACCGACACGACACACCCCGGTGGCAGATTGGAGAAACTGTGGCAAAGTTGATAAACCAAAAGTTATAAGTATTCATAAGCGCAGTTGTGCAGGTCAACAGGTCAACAGGTCAAGGTCATATTACGGGCATCATGGATGTGTGGCATTTGTCCACAAGTATGATGTATTGAAATATTAAAGTAATCCACAAATAGTTATGACAGAATTGAGAAACGCTGGCGAACTTCTTAATGTGTGAAAAAGTTCAAAGTTGTGAATGTCAAAATGTCATGGTCATATTAAGGGCAGCACACATGTGTAGCATTTGCCCACAAGTAATCTGTGTTGAAACATTTAAGTAATCCTTCAAGGGATATAGAAGTTATGACATAATTGAGAAAGTCGGACATACTTTTTAATTAATTTGCCGGACAAACTGACTCACGGACTCACAGTCTAAACACTATATGCCTCCGGCTCTACCGAGACCGGGGACATAAACATATTTCAGGATCAATTAATCCCGTTTTGTTTTGTGCGATCCATTCCTTTGGCAGATCTGGGCATTATCATCTTGAGTGATGTCAGGATTATACTATTCGATTGTATATTATTTGTTTTGCAAACGCCGCCGAAAATATAGCGTTTTTGGGAAAAAAATGGAAATATTTTTTTTTCAAATTTTTTTGGATGACTAAATGTTTTATTTTCACTTTTCAATACATTATGTACACTGCATAGCAATTGAACATAATATTATCTACTTATACTACACAAGTGCGATAGGGTCCATTCATTTTGCAGATCTGGGCATTATCATCTTGAGTGATTCCACGATTATACTATTTGATGGCCAAAGAACTTAAATTGATTTTTCCGTTAGAAAGTGATACTTTCATCATACTCGCAATATAGACGGGACAATCACTGTCATGTCTACAAATTGTACTGTCATGTTATACTCCTCAAAACAGCCGGCCAGATTATCAACAAGGAGGTATCGTAGATAGTTATCTCCCGTTGAATTTATTTATACGGAAATCCGGTCCAAATTGTGTAGTACATGTATATAGAGGATATTCATATTTTTGCAACGAATATGACATATATGTTCATCGAATGGTGTGAAATGGACATTTCACACCACTCGATGAACATATATGTCATATTCGTTGCAAACATATGAATTTTCTATTTATTATATACCGCTCCATGAAAATTAGCAGTTTTTTAGACTGTATACTGTAATGAATGTGTATTTGCAACCTATTTGCACTCGGCACTGCAGATGCGCGTTATGAATATAGATAGCGGAAGTAGTCGTATTTTCACCGGAAGTTGTTTATTTCATCGATGAGAACATATGACTTAATATACATCGTATAACTATGTATTTCATGGGTAGGTATATAATAAATGGCCTTATTGCTTGTCTGATATGGGACTATAGTATTTTCAGGTTATATATTTTCACACTTATTAAGTCGATGTTGCAATCAGTGAAGACTTAGATCAGACTACACATATGTGCTGTCTCATCTGGGTCTACTCTGTTCGCAAAAATCAATGTTTGTGCTATTCAGTAAGAAATAAACGGTACAGCATCGGAACAGGATCCTATAAATATATTACACTGTGGCATTAACGATAACTCGTGTTATTATATGACTGAGAAGTGCAGCCAATGAGATTATCGAATAGAGAGTCACATGCTTGCGGACATATACGATAATCACCCGAATATCAGTCTCGGACTTGTCTCGCTTGCGAGACGAATCCGAGTCTGATATTCTATTTGTGATATTGACCTGGGGCCCGTTTCACTAAACTTCTTACGACTAAAATGTTCGTAAGTGCAAATTTAGGATCGTCTGTAAATTTCAATTTATGGATTTACATTTATTGAGCATAGGCTGCATATGCAGCCTATGCTCAATAAATGTAAATTCAATAATTGTTTGCAAGAAAACATTGTTAATGTGAAATATACAGACTATCATAATGTTGCACTTACGACATTTTAGTCGTAAGAAGTTTAGTGAAACGGCCCCTTGGATGCGCGAGATCACGCAACGGAAACATGACACGGTTCAATGACAAGCCAATTGAACAAAAACGACCGCAAATAGCAACAAGCGTACACAGGTATTTCGCACTTGACAGCACTAGATTGGTCAGTAAGCGAGGCTTACTGAATACCCCCGCGTGGGCCCAGATACCCCTAAATATGTCAAAACTTTCCAAGTGTGTGGGCTTGTGACATTGACTCTGGGTTTACATGTAACGGGGGTGGCACGAACGTGAATTTGTCACAGGGTGGTAGAGGTCCATTGGAGCAATGCGTGCGTGAAATGTGAAGCAGATCCGAGCAAGGAAATATAAGTTATAACCGATTTATCTGATGTTAAGTTTTGTAAAGAGACTTAGTATGTGACCTTGACCTCGAGATCAGCTGGGATTTGTCACAGTATGACAGTAGAGCCTTAGAGGAATGCATGCATGAAATATTAAGAATTTTCGATGAAAGAACTAGAAGTTATAACATTTTTCTCTGATGTTAAGTTTTGTAAAGAGACTAAGTGTGTGACCTTGACCTTTGGATCAGCGGGGGCTGGATGGTCGTGGATTTGTCACAGCATAATAGTACAACCTTAGAGGAATGCACGAGTGAAACATTAAGACTTTTGAATGAAGGAAATAGAAGTTATAACTTATGTCTCTGATGTTAAGTTTTGCAAAGATACAAAGTATTTGACCTTGACCTTTGGATTAGCGGGGGTTGGACAGTCGCGCAGCATGGTAGTAGAGCCTTACTAGTCTGGGGGCAATTGGTCAGAATCCGGCACCTCATGTTAATTTTTCTTTGTTAGTGGTTTTGTATTCGTCTTCGATCCCACTTTCCGAAAAATCCGGTTACCATTTTCTTCGGACACTCATTTCAAGGTCATTTAAAATCAATGTCAAAATCCTGATATTTATGCCCTGAAACCGAGGAATTGGTTCATTTGAAGTGTCAATATCTTCGGTGGTACGCATCACAATAAATAAAAATCAACTACAATCGAGATATCAAACAACAGCTATCAAGGTCAAGGTCACAATACTGTATTCTCAAGGTCACCGAAGGAAAACGGCAAAGTTTTCTTCTTTGTAGTACTGCTATAACAGTATGGTGTACATATATCGTTAAATTATTATCCTAGAAAATATATCTCTAGAGATCTGTCAGATAACGTTCTTTTTTTTCACCAGCCACGACAAAAAAAGGAACTTATTTAGTTTCTTACTAGTGGAGCTCATGATGGGCTAGTACATTAATGCACTCTGGTATGAACATAACGTTATCATTATAGTTCGGGGGTGATCGCCATGAATGCGGCCCATCGTGTTAATCTTTCTTCTCGTGGTTGTTTTATATTATAACCTTATAGGGTTCAGCTTTCAGAAAATAACGGTGCCATTTCTTTCCAATTAAGTTCAATGTCATTTCAAGGTCATTGAACTTCAAGACAAATTGTATGCTATATATACTTTTTAAACATATTCATTAATACATTTGGAATACAACAATTGTCAATATTTACATTGCTATTGATAATAAATTTATTTGTGAAATAGAAAAGCAGTTACCTTTAAATTCAACAATCAAACAGCACATGTTTCGTATTCTTTGTCATAATTCCGCATTTATTAATCTAAAGTAAGTTTTCCACAATAATACGATATGTTGAACAATTCTACAGTAACGTGGTTCCTGGCTACTGCAGACTTTGAAGCTTGGAAGATCCGGAGAAATAGGTGTGAAGGAGTGGAAGAGTGAAGAGTAGGCTCCTGATTACTGTATTAATCTAAATACATGTATTTCTAAAGAAAAATATATTTAGAAATGTATGTATGCCCCCTATGCGACAGCAAGGAGGCCAGTTCAAGGTCATGGAAAATTAAGAATAATGTAATATTGTATTTATCAAAAGAACAAAAACAGAATAAATACCATATAATGGTCATCTACTGAATATGTGTGTCAGGTTTCAACAATTAAAGAAAACTATTAAAGCACAGATATCTTAGGAAATAATAATTTCAATGTCATGCTTCATAACGTTTATAATTACTGATTGCTACCTATTAATTTCTAATAATTCCAGCACAAAAGTATTTACACAATTCCCTAACATTTGATTGGCCCGTAGCAAGTCTCTGTCAAAAAGTTATATCCCAGTAAACTCCCATGCCGAACTACTTTCCGTAACCGTGAGGCGCAGCTTAAGAAAACGGAAAATAAACACATTTTCTTGATGAATTTGTTTCAAATGCTGGAATTATAAGGAATTAATGGCCTTTTTGTTGAATTTATCGGGGATCATATAAACTTGGAAAAGTCGCGGAATACTGGACGAGGCCTTCCGGCCTTCGTCCAGTATTCCCGCGACTTTTCCAAGTTTATACCCCGATAAATTCCACAAAAAGGCCATTCATTCCTATAGTAAATGCATATTCGAACGCAGTTCATCATGACTCATGCACGGCTATATGCGATAGTTAATGTGTACGCGTGTCATGCTGCTACCACTGTGTATTGCGCCAGATATGTTTTCACGGGTTAATTGGTCTCCTCTCTGTATCTTATTTTCTAGTTAGGATAACGTCACAGTCTGGTTAAGATTGAAAATCTAAGCATATATGATTGTATTCAAGGTTTGTGGTAATGTAGAATAATCATTATTAATTTTTGGTGGGATCGTGCTCAGTTACTTCCATACAGGACCCACATTGAGATAGCATCCCCCGTAATATATAACCGTGTCTATGTGTATATGTACGAAATCCAAATGAGGATGGATTCACTGTTAACCAGACACCATACTAGAGGCTCTATATAGTCAGCTTCTTTCATACTAAATAATAGCACCAATTTATTATATAGCAACTTTCATCACATTAGATATGTAAGGAACAATGCATTACAACGATATCTAGCTAACAAATCATACAGATCATCACGTATCCACAAAAGGCTTATTTACTAATGTATAATGGCTACCAGCAGTCTGTTGTGCCACCTGACTATACACAATGATAGTTTATTGCATAAACCATGCTGGCTCTTGATAAAAACAGACAATCAATTTTAAAATACAAGCATGATGACAGATAACGATTAGCACATGATATGACATATTAACATGCATTGTACACTTTCTCTATTGTAACGGATATCATAGGAGAACGTGGCCAAGCCCACAATCAGCTCTGAATACAGAGAATTCGGACATGCTCTTCCTTATATAATATAAGCTCATAAAATAGCATATATAATGGTTAAGTGCCTCGTTAAAATTGCTGTTCTCCTAAATTGCGCAAGTTATAGTATTACCATGTTGACATTATTTACCATGAGTCTACGGTCCATATGGTTTTCTGCTATCTAGTATATACATATAAACATGCGATGATTTTGCAAAGAGACAAACAACCCAGTCTTGTGACCTTCATTATTAGGAAGCTTTTCATTACTGGAATGACTAAATTACATAACATAACCAGTATCTGTTTCTAACTGAGTTCTAAAAATAGCATATGATATGCAAATACCATTCTGGGAATTGCTCTGCTTTTCTGAATGCAGTGTATGTATCAGATTCAGCTTAACACGAATATTAATTTTACATTATGGAAAAGATTATATCATTGTAGCTACATATTCCATAGTTGGTATATACGGTACATTGTATTGCTGAAAACTAATTTAGTCCATGCACGTGCCATGAATATCATCACCTTCACAATAAACAAACTGTATATAAACTATACATGTCATTCATACAACACATAAGCAGAGCCGTATAACCAAAATATTCCATGGTACGGGGTAACCATGAGCACGCTATAAACCTATTTAAAATATGTGAAAACCTAGTCAAGTGAGCAACTCCTTATGACCACAATGAACAGTATTTATATTAAGCATGTAGCAAATATGTGTAACTATTCCAGCTAAGTCATATCCTTGTGCAGCATGTTCACAAATTAAGGAGCATACGGGTACCTCATCGAGTATGTGACATAATATGCTTATGCTAATTCGCACCGTGAGTGCTGGATTCTTTGATAATGAATATGTGGGTATAGACACAGCTAGTATGTTCCAACACATGTGTATAAACATGTGTGTGAAGTGTGTCCATATTTGACTAGCAACTCTGATGGAAACCATGACTAGATTAATAGAATAGTTGACACATATATTTCTGGTGTATTGTTAGAATCTTTGATATTGAACGCTTGGATTACAGCATCCACGTGAAGTTCACTATTTGACATTTCCACTGGTTTATACTTGGCAAATCGTTTTATTTTGGTTGTCATTTTGAAAGTAAACATGATTTCCGTGCTTATTATGTCGTTGCTAGTAAAGACCATATTAGCAATAGCCGATCATGTTGACTTAGTTCACTTTCTTAATCAAATATATGGATGTGTGCACCGGCATCACTACTAAGTTATCTTAGCCTGTATTTATAATAAAAAATTAAAATGCAGTTTGGCGGCCATTTTGAAATTTAAATATGGTAAAGTAAAAGAACATTTCAGTACATTTCTTATACGATACTTTGAACTACAACTATTGGTATATATACATACTAGCCTATTAGAAAGTGTAGTCTTTTGGCGGCCATTTTGAAAAAATAACCGCCGTACTTTGAAAATACTTGTGTGTTTCTGCTAGTAATATGCAGAACATCTATTATTCCGATCTTCTGAGCAATTTATCCGGTCAACACGTGAAACACGGTGCCGTGAAACATTTTTGATATCCAGTCAATACTATTTTTGCATTTTACAGCCATTTGCAGGTGTTGACGGGATAAATAGAATAGTAGTTTAGTGCCGTGAATGGGAAAAAATATCTGGCGCGGCACGGAAACGGGATGTGCTCGGCAGAGCCTCGCCCATCCCGTTTCCTGAGCCTTGCCAGATATTTTTTCCCATTCACGGCACTAACCTACTATTCTCTATTTATACGGTTATCAATTCAATAAGAACTGCAAATTATCATATCCCTATCATTATTCGGACGCCAAGCATGTATGAAGTTCAATGACCTTGAAATGACCTTGACCGTGGTTTAACAAAATGGCACCCGGATTTTTTTAATTAACATGATGTGCCGGATTTGTGTACGTATATGTACATTTGCCCCCGGACTATACAGGAATGCATGTATGAAATATGAAGCATTTTAAATGAAGGAAATAGAAGTTATTTTTCTGATGTTAAGTTTTGTAAGAGACTAAGTATTTGACCTTGTTTAGAGATGTTCCTATGTAAGAGCACTGAAATACATTCATGTGTGCATTGCAATCATGAACACTGATCAACATCAGCGATAGTTGACAGTGAACTCGGCCATAATGTAACACTTCGATATCGCAAGGACGTTCGGGTTAGTGAGGTTCCACTGTATATGCATCAGATCAAGTACAGAAAGGGATGCGGTACCCATAATTCCACATTACATAAGACGATGTGTCCACAAAATGTACCCAGGAATAACAGGCATTAGTTGATTGTATTGTAACGACGATTCTGAATACACAACAGCCTGCGTTAATCTTGCCCAGATGTCAACGTTTCTGAACATCTGTTGGCGGTCTCAACGCTCAACCAAGCAGCTTGACTGGCAGAGCCTGAGCTTTACAAAAGCTTAGCTGGTGCGGCACGAACGTGAATTTGTCACAGGGTGGTAGAGGTCCATGGGTGGTAAATGTGAAGCAGATCCGAGCAAGGAAATAGAAATTATACCCAATTTCTCTGATGTTAAGTTTTGTAAAGAGATCAAGTATGTGACCTTGACCTCAATATCAGCGAGGATTTGTCACAGCATGATAGTAGAGCCTTAGAGGAATGCATGCATGAAATATTAAGAATTTTCGATGAAAGAAATAGAAGTTATAACATATTTCTCTGATTTTAAGTTTTGTAAAGAGACTAAGTATGTGACCTTGACCTTTGGATCAGCGGGGTTTGGACGGTCGCAGATATGTCCCATCATGATAGTACAACCTTAGGGGAATGCATGAGTGAAATATTAAGAATTTTCAATGAAGGAAATAGAAGTTATAACTTATTTCTCTGATGTTAAATTTTATAAATATATCAAATATTTGACCTTGACCTTGGGATCAGCGGGGGTTGGACGTTCGTAGATATGTCATAGCATGATAGTACAACCTTAGAGGAATGCACGAGTGAAATATTAAGAATTTTCAATGAAGGAAATAGAAGTTATAACTTATGTCTCTGATGTTACGTTTTGTAAAGAGATCAAGTATTTGACCTTGACCTTGAGATCAGCTGGGGTTGGACGGCCGTGGATTTGGTACAGCATGGTAGTAGAGCCTAACAGGAGGAATGCATGTGTGAAATATTAAGCATTTTAGATGAAGGAAGTTGAAGTTATAACAATATTTCTCTGATGTTAAGTTTTGTAAACATGCTAAGAATTTGACCTTGACCTTGGGATCAGCGGGGGTTGGACGGTCGTGAATTTGGCACAGCATGGTAGTAGAGCCTTACAGGAATGCATGTGTGAAATATTAAGCATTTTAGATAAAGGAACTAGAAGTTATAACAATATTTCTCTGATGTTAAGTTTAGTGACGGACGGACGGACATCTTGACATCCTGACTCCAGTATACCCCCACAACTCGTTGCGGGAGGTATACATATAATATAATATGCAGTGACACCTCAATAAACCGGACACCCTGGGAGGTCCCCATGGTGTCCGTCTTAGAGAAGTTTCACTGTAAATCAGGCGTTTGACCATTCTGAGCCATAGCTGTGTGCTATACGATCATTATACAAACATTTTCACCCGAGATATATGACCAAGAAACTAATCAAAAATAATATCACATCATTATGTTGTATTGGTGTTCGGTTTAGAGAGGTTCCAATGAACACGTGTTTTGGAATAATAATAAATTCCAATATTGGCAAGATTCTCTCAGACGGCTGTGTACGTTGCGTGTCAAGGAAGCCGGGGTATATCTCAGAATATTGATACGTGTTTATCACTTCCGCGGATTACGTTAAGGCGACCAAATACAGCTGTACCGTATTCAAATATGGCTTTCAAAGAACAATAATATTGCCCTGCCGGATATTGAATTATTGATCATGCGCACTGGACTATGTAACGTATCAGGAAGGCTTAGCCGCGATCAGACATCTACTAAATACACTACCGCCTGCGTTAATCCTGTCAATATTTGTCAATTTCATTATTTCGGAATACGTTATATTTGTGCTTGAAATCAAGCAATTTGATTGTCTGAGCCTGAGCTGAGCTCAGGCTCAGACAATCAGATTGCGTGATTTTTGCGAGTTCGTATTGCGAATAGATGTTCCGAAACGTTGATAATCTAGGCAAGATTAACGCAGGCGTTGTTGTACCTGCGATCAGCAATATCGCAGATAGGTAGACTGCAATAATGATGGATGGCGAAGGTGACAGAAGTAGGTCAGTCGGTTATGCATTAAAAACTATTTGACAATCGCGTCGTCGAGACAAATTAGCTATTGATTGGTATTGCATTTCAAAGACAAAATATATCCCATCGCCGTGGTGGTCGACTCATAAACTCATAAACATGCACATTCAATTGCAAGCCAATCGCTCATACAGTATAGAGAATGGTTGCGTAAATACCCAATTAAAATTGCCAAAAAAAAAAAAGAGAAAATTATCATGCTGCAGAAAACAATAAACAGACCAGAAATATAGTATTTTTTCTTATTTTCTAAGAAATTACATCTTGGTATTTCATTAGAATTGTCTCCAAGGAGACAATTATAATGAAATGCCAAGACTTGTTTTCATTTCGAAGCAAAGTATTCAATAATTGGTGTCTGTTGATGTGCAAACAGTAGTGTGATATTAATTTACCCAATTAAAATTTTGAAATACCCAATTTCTTAAGAAATGATGGAGTGACAATACTCAATCAATTACTAATTCCTTATCTGGAGCCCTGTAGTTAGTGCAGTGAATGGGACAAACTATATGGCAAGGCTTAGGAAACGGGATGGGCGAGGCTCCGCCGCGCTATTTATCCCGTCAACACCTACAAATAGCTTTAAAATGCTAAAAAATAACCACAGCCGCATTTTCAAAATCGGAGATTCGACTATTATGACGACCGCACATATTCGTACGCAGTGATTATGTCGTATTGGTAAGATATCAAATATGTTGCACGGCATCGTGTTTCACGGCACATACGCACTGTGTTGACTGAATAAGTTATAGGATAATGGAGAAACGCGCACACATCTACATGCACGTACTGTGAAACTCTACTGAATTTGAAGTTTCAAATTTATTTCACGGAGAGCATGGGTGGGGTTTGGAATGAACGTATGGATGATAGCATGGGCATGATGACGAAAAGGAGGTGGGGGAGCTGGGGAAGGAGCCAAAAAAACGAACATAAGAAATGGAAAGTATGTGAACTCTGTGAAGATGTCTATGGGGATTTAACAAGGGAAATTGTTTTTTCGTAATAATATCAATATTGGACCAAATTTCCCGAAATAAAAAGAAGGTTTATTCTTTATTGTTTATAAAATGTAATTGTATCGAAAACAATATTGCTTTTAAATTATGGATATATCTGTAATATGTGGACAGGTTTCGTGAAGCAGACAGTAGATATGCGCAACTTCCCATCCTCACGGCATGGACAAATAAAGCCTGCAAATTTGATGAGAGAAGCATGTATGTGTCGCAATTGCTTGTTAACCCTTTCACCCCTCAGTAACTGGAATGTATTCTGATATGTTAATTTTGAAACCAATTCAAAGGTAACAAAATGGTTTTCAGACTAGTCCATTTATGAAAAGAAGGGATTTTTTGTTCTCCAAAAATATGAAAAGTACTGTCAAAATGTACAGATCCTGATGAGACGGCTCGTTACGAGCCGTCTCATCTGGATCTGCACAGTTTGCATACACGGGATTTCAGGTTCAAAGGGTTAAATCTCGGCCAGCTTTGGGCTTGGTTAACAAAGATGAAATCACGTTTGCCAATCCAGACCCTGCTCATACCGCGGATGCATATTAAGCTGATCTGGATATACACCGGTCACAAAACCCTAAGGTCTCACAGGACAGTTGGCGGACAGATCGAAAACAGTTTTAGATTCCGATTCTCTGATACAAAGAACAGGTTGTGCCTACTGAGTGGGCATGTACCTTTAAGAACATTCGAGAGAAAATTCAGAATGGAACTCGACAATGAAACTGTACACTATAGTTTACCAGACATCGGCGTTTATTCACCGTATGTACTTTATTATGCCATCAAATTACGGGCATGAGTTTCTGGCCATGTCTCCGCTTTATTCCCTTCCATTAAGGTTGTATTAGCCGGTCGGAAAGTAGTTCGGCTCTAACCTAATTTGGCCACCGAATAAACGAATCCCTGTGTAGGAAAACAGGCGTTGTAACGTCGATTGTGTTTTGTCGAAAACAGGCTCACAAATCTACTTTGTATTGATAAAAGAAATAACATAAGACCGTATACAGCAATGTCTTGCATTTGAAATTATGGCCATAATTATGCAGTGAATTTCTGGAAAAAAAGCGATGGTGACCGGGATAAGACATACATGTTCGTGTCCCCGTGGAATGAGATTACGACATAACACGTTTCCACAAACACTGAGCTACGCTTATCAAACAATGTGCTTAGCGAAAATAATGGCAGTGGCATTCGCATATTGACTTCGACGACAATTTACACCCAGTTACGTGGTCAACTTTTCAGAGTGCCAATGACCTTTACATGACACGATCTCTGACTTCAATCTTGGACAACGGGATATAACAAGGGCTTACCGTGATGAAACATAGAACATACGTGTGTCATGATAGAGTAAGTAAAAGTTAGATCACGGTTCGTCCGCATGTACAAGGAGATAATCCGCGAGCTTTAGAGAGCGGATTATCGCTCGTACATGCGGACAAACGTGATCTAACTTATTTATCACATCCTCATGCACATACCTTGCACACGTTAATAGTAGAGCCTTACACTTGCTGTGTTAATACAGAAACAACACCCGGAAATGTGTCAAAGATGTGATAATGATATATTACGTTGATCAGGTGAGTCTAGGAAGGTCGAAGCCATTTTGAGACTCTTCGAACAATATAAGGTCAGCAACACTGATACCGGTATCATATTGAAAGTTCTACGCTATATGCTATTGACGTTCTCGTTTTATTGAAATAATCGTGGTTTTGTCATTGCACAGACATCATTCAGTAAAGTTATAAAGACGTCGACAAGCTAAATGGACCCACACCGTCAGTAGTTTTAAAATCAGATTGACAGGCGTATCAAACACGGATTTGTACATGTACACAACCGCCTGCGTTAATCTTGCCCCGAGTATCAACGTTTCTCAATATATATCGACAATGTCAACTCGCAATCAAGCAGTTTGATTGTCTGAGCCTGAGCTGTATCACAGCTCAGGCTCAGTTAATCAAGCTGTTTGAGTTCCAGCACAACATTCAAGTATTTTGATATGGCGAGTCTAGGAAATGCGTAAATGCAACCATTCCGAGAATGTAGTATAAGGATATCATAGCATGTTGCTCAGGTTTCATATCGGTGTGACAGACGTGTTGAAAATAATGCTGGTTATAGCTGGCTGAAACCAGATAAGTTGGTTAAATGTCATCCATATAATATATAAGGCCGTCTGTTGAGGAAGTGAAGTCTTATTTGGACGCCACACACCTTAAGCAAACTAAATATTTAGCTTACCACAGTAAAGACAACAGTCCATATGTTTTTTCCTTAATCAAACCTGGGCGGTTCCGTTTACTGTGTATGAAACTATTTGGCATGTTTGATATATTGCATGGAGTCCCTTCGGACGCAATATTATAGGAATGGATGGCCTTTTGTGGAATTTATTGGGGTATAAACTTGGAAAAGTCGCGGGAATACTGGACGAAGGCCGGAAGAAGGCCGGAAGGCCTTCGTCCAGTATTCCCGCTACTTTTCCAAGTTTATATCCCCGATAAATTCAACAAAAAGGCCATTCATTCCTTATACTTCCAGCAATTGAAATAAATTCATCAAGAAAATTTCCGTTTTCTTAAGAATTATTTTAACTGCGCCTCACGGTTACGGATAGTAGTTCGGCGTGGGAGTTTACTGGGATATAAATTTTGGTACAGAGACTTGCTACGGGCCAATCAAATATTAGGGAATTGTGTAAATATTGTTGTGCTGGAATTATAACAAGACAAATATTTGGTATACCGGAGTAAACACAACATCCCAAGATCGTATTCCTTAAATGTCCGCCTTAAGTCATACTATGCAAAGGGCGGAACATTCGGGTTAATCGCATTATTACACTGATCTCTGTATCAAACACGAATTCAGCCACGGAAGCGGTGTCGCGCCAGCCGAGGCATATGATCATCGGCATATGTTAAATTATCTCATCAATACTGTGCGTATGTACCGTGAAACACGGTGCCGTGAACCATTTTTGATATCCTGTCAGTACGACCTAATAACTGCGTATCAATATGCGCGGTGGCTGGTGTTATTTTGTTTGCATTTTAAAGCCATGTGTACGTGCTGACGGGATAAATAAAATAGTAGGTTAGTGTCGTGAATGAGAAAACATATCTAGCGCGGCACGGAAACGGGATGTGCTCGGCAGAGCCTCACCCATCCCGTTTCTTAAGCCTTGCCAGATATGTTTTCCCATTCACGGCACTAACCTACTATTATCTATGTAAGCATCACATAAACTATCAGAGAAGTGCATGCTTTAAACACGCACTATGTCATGGTTATGTTACTGGCAGTATGAGTCTGTATGAGTCATATGCCCACAAGTGTCCAAATACTGATTTTTCAGAAGCAATATGTCATGTAATATTAAAGTTATATCATGATGGAGAAGCTTGTACAAACTCTTTATGGGAGAATTCGAGTGTTCCAAATGCTCACATATATCAAGTGCCCAAATATTGACGCAACACATCAAGTAACTTTATGTTATAGCATGATGAAGAGACTTGTACAAACCTTTTTACATTGATGACGCGAACGACGACGACGACGCCAACGACGACGAAGACGGAAAAAGCAGCGACTATAATCGCGGCTTCTGCTAAAGCAGGCTCGACAATATTGCTGAGAGTCTCCATACAATGTCACATGACCAATTGTGTTGATGGATTGAGTGAATCAAAGACGGCGGCCTCCAAACGGCAGAGAGCAGACTGCGTGAATAGAAAACACATTTATTCGTCAACGACCGCATTCGTCACCCAGCCGGGTTAAAATCTCCATTCTTCAGCGATACACTACCGCCTGCGCGAATCTTGCCAATGTTTGTGACTTTTTTAATATTATTTCGAAACACTTGAATCTTATGATTGGAATCAATCAGATTCATTAGCCTGAGCTGTGCTACAGCTCAGGCTCAGACAATCAAACTGCTTGATTGCGATTCGGTATTGGCAAAGATGCCTAATATTGCCAATATTTGTGAATTTCTGTATTTCGAAATACTTGAATGTCATGCTCGAAGTCGAACAGCCTGATTGGCTGAGCCTGAGCTGTGCTGTGGCATTGGCAATAGATGTTCAAAAACATTGATAGTTCGGGAAAAATTAACGCAGGCGGTTGTGTATGCAGCCTGCTGAGTCACGTGTCTCCAATACTGTCACCGAGTCTGAATTATTTTGCGGAAATCTTGCGGATTTTGACCAACGGCCCTGAATGATTTGGAGCTAATGTCACAAATAATCACAACTATAAAAAATAGTTGTATTGTTCGCTCACCGATAGGCAATATGGGATATAGCGTTAGTCCATGTACGTCGGTGAGGAATGTTCACGAGTTATTGAACAATTAAAGGTGTTACTAACGTACGCACGAGTCTTTGACTTTTGAACGCAAGCTAGGTGTGTATCTGTGACCGGTTAGCTTAGCAATGGCACAGTAAACCAGAAGCCCCGGGTACGAGTCATGTGACATGCGTGCACAACTCTCGCAATGCCACTACAGTGAAACCTCTCTAAACCGAACACCAAAGGAGGTTCCCAGGGTGTCCGGCATACAGAGGTTTCACTGTACATTTGACATGTCATCATTCTAAGCCATAGCTGTGTGCTATGCGATCACGAACATACATTATCACCTGAGGTAAATGACCAAGAAAGTGAGACTCCAATGTTCCAACATTATAGGAATGAATGGCCTTTTTGTGGAATTTATCGGGGTATAAACTTGGAAAAGTCGCGAGAATACTGGACGAAGGCCGGAAGGCCTCGTCCAGTATTCCCGCGACTTTTCCAAGTTTATATCCCCGATAAATTCAACAAAAATGCCATTCATTCCTTATAATTCCAGCATTTAAAATAAATTCATCAAGAAAATGTGTTTATTTTCCGTTTTCTTAAGAATTATTTTAACTGCGCCTCACGGTTACGGAAAGTAGTTCGGCGTGAGAGTTTACTGGGATATAAATTTTGGACAGAGACTTGCTACGGGCCAATCAAATGTTAGGAAATTGTGTAAATATTTTTGTGCTGGAATTATACATCTATATTTTACAGACCGTGAAGTATACAGTGTATAATATGTATGTGCATGGGATTGCATTTTATTATCAATTTGTATATTTCCTTGTTAATTTGTCTGTGATCAGAATCATAGAGAATCATTGACCAACTGGCCAAGATGACCGTAACATCATTTGGAATCCTTTACCATTACCGACAATATTATTGCGAAATCATTCAGAATTTAACGATCGCGATTCATCCTTACCGGAATCCCGACTGTAGAGACCGGGATTGACTCTCATGCACGATGCACGACCCCACAATGCAGCAGGTTATATGTGGGATCGAACCCGCTGACATGACATGACATTCGCTGTTGATAGGCCGTGAAACACCGTAAATCTAATAAAATCAGAATCATTATATGTTTAGCACAGACTCATTCAGACTCATTGACAATGTCGACACGTTTAATTCAGACTTGCATTGTAGCTAGAAGCGTTCAGAAAAAATAAGTATTACTGTCTGTTTCACGAAAGCTGCCCAAATTTTACGGCCATATAAACAATTCAAAAACAATATTTGTTTCGATAATATTAAATTAAAGGAAAATTTAAGAATGAGCCTTCTTTTTAGTTCGTTAAATTTGGTCAAATATTGGTTTTATTACGAAAAATTTATTTGTCTATGGGAATTTAACATGGGGGAAAAAGGTAGAGGAATTGTGGGAGGAGTCAAAAAACTATTTTTTTTGGAAATTGACTCCGAAACCTAGCTAGATTGCTTGGAAATGATCTAACTAAGAAAACAAAAGTTAAATTTTAAAAATCGGTCCAGTATTTCTGAAATTCTAAAAAATGTCCCCATGTTAAATCCCCATAGACATCTTCACTCCGTGAAGATGTCTAGACTATGGGGATTTAACATGGGGAAATTTTTAAAATTTAACTTTTGTTTTCTTAGTTAGATCATTTCCAAGCAATCTAGCTAGGTTTCGGAGTCAATTTCGCAAAAAAATAGTTTTTTGACTCCTCCCACAATTCCTCTTACCTTTTTCCCCCATGTTAAATTCCCATAGACAAATACATTTTTCGTAATACAATCAATATTTGACCAAATTTCACGAAATGAAAAGAAGGCTCATTCTTAAATTGTCCTTTGATTTAATATTATCGAAACAAATATGGTTTTTGAATTGTTTATTTGGCCGTAAAATTTGGGCAGCTTTCGTGAAACAGACTAGTCTGTTTCACGAAAGCTGCCCAAATTTTACGCCCATATAAACAATTCGAAAACAATATTTTTTTCGATAATATTAAATTAAAGGAAAATTTAAGAATGAGCCTTCTTTTTATTTCGTGAAATTTTGTCAAATATTGGTTTTATTACGAAAAATTGATTTGTCTATGGGAATATAACATCACAGGTGACAGTATCGGGATAAGATTCCCATCAAGATCAGTTCCAAAAAAATCCCATTTATCTTTATCTGAGAAATATATTTAAATTCGACCCGTTCATTAACGAGAAATTTCATAAAATGTAAAACGACATCACGTGGACATCACTGAGGTGACATTTGTTCGAAAAAAATGCCAACGTTTCTGAACAAATATTACATTCTGTCGATGTCTGAACATCCAGACAGCCTACAATCAATGACCAAGAATATGTATTGACTCTTACCATCAATAAAAGATGCTATCTAAGCTGCATGTAAATGCTTCACGCTGAAATTTAGTTATTTTGTTCATTTTCTGCATGAAGATCGCCATGTTGTTTACGAAGACGGACGGAGAGCTCCGGTTTGTGTCAATGGTTTTTATTGGCTGGCCGAAACACCCGACATGTTCCAGCCAATGAAAACCGTCGATAGATAGTCGGGGTATTTCCCGAATGCATCGAAAGCAACATGGCGGTTAGAGCTAAATTTTAGTGGATGGAAAGGAAAAACAATGTTAAACTCGGAATAAAGGTTGGAAATGTAACGTGAATTATAGTTTTTCATGTCACATATTGTGTATAGTATTCAATTAAGTTATTGGGGTATTTAGTAATTTATTCGTCAGAATCGGTGATTATAAATAAAAACAAATGTCACCTCAGTGATGTCCAGGAAAAATGTCACTCTAATAAACCTTGTAAAGATATAGATAAATGGGATTTTTTTTTTTGGAATTGATCTTGATGGAAATTTTATCCCGATACGGTCACCTGTGTTTAACATGGGGGGAAAAGGTAGAGGAGTCAAAAAACGAACAATTTTGGAAATTGTCTCCGAAACCTGACTAGATAGCTTGGATATGATCTACCAGTAAGAAAACAAAAGCTAAATTTTAAAAATCGGTCCAGTATTTCTAAAATTCAAAATAAATTTCCCATGTTAAATCCCCATAGACATCTTCACTCCGTGAAGATGTCTATGGGGATTTAACATGGGGAAATTTCGTTTTCGCAATAAAATCAATATTTGACCAAATTTCACGAAAGGAAAAGAAGGCTCATTCTTAAATTTTCCTTTAATTTAATATTATCGAAAATAATATGGTTTTTGAATTGTTTATATGGCCGTAAAATTTGGGCAGCTTTCGTGAAACAGACTATAGATAAGAGCTTGGCAGACAATACGCCTGTAGTGGGAACATATTGTCACCGTTGATAACGACCATCCATGATGACATGCGATGGTTGCCGACAGCCGTACAATGGCCACATTGAAAGTAAAACACGTATGCCATTTTGTCGCCGGTGCCCTCGGTGCTACGAGCTAGTATACAATAACACGTGACTCGATAATTGAGACACGCCATATCAATTTGTACCCAAGAACATGTGCGATTTATAGTGAAAAATATTTACAAAATTTAACGTATTTTCCGTGAATGACATCGGAAGCTGACAAAATTTTCACAGAAAATGTGGAATTATATTCCGCATTTGCTATGAAAGTTTAGTCATGTTTCAACGTCATTTTCAGAAAATATCACAGTTTCTGTAAATATATTTCATTAAAAATCGCATTTGTCCTTAGGTACAAATTGACATGGCATTTCTGATATATCGTATATTATTAACCTCTTTTCAACAAGCTTGCATTTCCATAGATAACAAATCATATTAAACAAACTGCACGTCTAAATATACGGTTGAATCTCATTTAGAACTCAGCCACATAACAAGTTGCAATATTTTGATTTAAGGACTGACTTTATAGAATATGGTATTTTGTTTCAAATGTAGTATATAAAGTATATCTAACCCTGTTCTTCTTAGAGTATATTATACAGAGCATTGAGTTGCCGTCTCGGTCATTTTAGTCTATACATGATATCAGACAGTTTCACCACTTGAAGCGTTTGACCCGTACAGCCAATAATATGGCAGCTAATCTAATAATATTTGGTGAAATACGTCCCAGATATATAGGATGAAACCGTGCTATAAATATTATTTCAGCACACTACACAAAAACCTAGATATCTGAGCTTTTCTAACATCACTCACAAAATATACAATGGGCACTTTTTCAATGTGTAAAATGTCAAACTGGTGCACTGTCTATTATTAGAAGTACATATGCACAGGTAAAAACTGTAATTACTCGCATACAGTGGGGTCAGCGTGTAAGTGTACACACGAACGAACACGACAGGTTGGAACCAACCTGTCGCGTTCGTTCGTGTGTGCACTTACACGCTGACCCCACTGTAAGAAGTAGACAGTAGTGATAAGAAACATGATAAACTCAGATAACTGCTTACAAGTCACTGGATACGATACATTATGTATGGTAAAACAGGCATATATCTACAGCACTGTGTATTGTTCTGACTCTTACACAGTCTTTACTGAATTTGCAAACATTTTAACAAAGGGTCAACAAACCCTTCAGATATCAGACTTTGTATACACATTTAATGAAAACAAGGCATAGCTTGCTGTAGTCAGTTGTCTCCCCATCATGTTGCATGTGTTTGCCATATTATTAGTGGCATGTGTCATACGCAATTAGAGGTAAAATTGGCCGATGCCTTGTACACACTAAGATGGCCGACATGGAAACTCCACGCACTGTGCAGGATATAGTAAGAAGAGAATGTTCACATGTATGTTATGCATATATCCCATCCAATTTACGAAGCAATTATGCATGAACCATTGGATGAGCAGAGGCCCCACGGGTCCTTAAACACATATAGACATAGCTGCACGTTTTCCGCTGTATAGGCAACAGGTAATGAAGTGTAATGAAATATGATTAAGAGTTATTTTCCAGACATTTCTTAGTAAAAAAAACATGCATAATATCTTAGACATGCAAATATCCAGCAGTATATGTTGTTACCACTCATCTGAACCGTCTCGTCGAGACGGTTCAGATGAGTGGTAACAACATACACATATCACGCCCGTGGAGGCATTTGATGGTCCCAGTATGTATGTAATTGGTTTCAGCAAACGGAGTGTGGAGATAATGGGTACATGTACTTGAAACGTTTAACGCAGATTTTGCAAAAATATTAACGCAAATTAAAAAGTAATTTGACCTTAACCTTGGACATGTGTGCCGAATGGATGGTCTATACATTTCAAATAAGGACGATGATAAAGGTGTGTGAAGTTTCAAGTCAGACTTTAACGCAAATTTCAATTTAATCTTGACCATGGGCATGGGGGCGCAATGGTGGTATATACAATGAAAATATGGATACTGCTACAGAGTTATGTGAAGTTTCAATCGGACTGAGTGTAGATATTTCGTACTTAAAAAACATTAACGCAGATTTTACCAAAACAATTAACGCACATTTCAAAGTAATTTCACCTTGACCATGGACATGGGTGCTGCATGGGTGGGTTATATAGGGTTGTGGAGATAGTGGGTACGTAAAAACGCAAAACAATTAACGCACATTTCAAAGTAATTTCACCTTGACCATGGACATGGGTGCTGCATGGGTGGGTTATATAGGGTTGTGGAGATAGTGGGTACGTGAAAACGTTAATGTAACTGTCGGATGAACGGACGTACGGACAAACATAATCACGAACGCACGGACGCACAGAGGCACGGACTCATTCCAAAATCGGCGACTATATAACGCCGACCGCAAGTATAAAACATACATGTATTTAAGCATAGATATATGTATTGTATTTGTATTTATTTTCCATCAGATTAGGATATTTCAGACAGCCTTCTGTCAAGTTTTAAAATATTGCCTTATATATTAGATGTGCCGATAGCAGCCCGTTATCGACAGAGTGTCATCAATATAATGGAGTCTGTCTGCGACGGCAGATCTAGTATCCCTATTTGCACTATATAATATATAATTATCCCGTCAACACAGTGCGTATGTGCCGTGAAACACGGTGCCGTGAAACATTTTGTGATATCCAGTCAATACAATTTTTGCATTTTACAGCCATTTGTAGGTGTTGACGGGATAAATAGAATAGTAGGTTAGTGCGGTGAATGGGAAGAAATATCTGGCGCGGCACGGAAACGGGATGTGCTCGGCAGAGCCTCGCCCATCCCGTTTCCTGAGCCTTGCCAGATATTTTTTCCCATTCACGGCACTAACCTACTGTTCTCTATTTACTCCTCGCGATCCGTACGCAGAGGAAAATTAAATTCCTGAAATAGGCGCTATAATTACATGTTCGTGTATGGCATCTTTCACAGTAGAACCACCTAAACAAGACACCAACAAAACCACACAAACACTCCGTGTGTGTGTTTACATTTGTTTACATTGTTATGGCCCATTATCGCTGATTATATACGATATATTTGTCATGATTGCGTGTTTGTAGCGGGCACGCACGCAGCACGCACACAGCACGCACACCCACATGAATGTAGCTTCTGATCAAATATCACGCTCCCGTAGCCGGGTAACGATATGCATTGTTTGTCAGAAGCATGATGGTGTTTCATTAATGGAATGGCGAACAGAACAGGGGGCCGTTTCACTAAACTTCTTGCGACTAAAATGTTCGTAAGCGCAAATTTAGAATCGTCTGCAAATTTGAATTGATGGATTTACATTTATTGAGCATAGGCTGCATATGCAGCCTATGCTCAATAAATGTAAATCCAACAATTATTTACAAGAAAACAGTGTTAATGTGAAGTTTACAGACTATCATACTTTTGCACTTACGAATATTTTAGTCGTATGAAGTTTAGTGAAACGGCCCCCAGATCCTGATCAGGCAGATGTACAGTCTGATCTGGATCTACACTGGTTACCCAACACATAAGTCCTTTTTACCAGTCACATCGACATTATGTTTCATTAATTTATCAATAACAATTCGTTCCCACGAAATAACAATTCGTTCCCACGAAATAACAATTCGCTCCCTCAATTTAACAATTCGTTACCACGATTTAACAGTTCGTTCCCTCAATTTAACAATTCGTTCCCGCGAAGTCACAATTCGTTCCCTCGAATTAACAATTAACAATTCGTGCGAACGAATTGTTAATTGTTAATTTGAGGGAACGAATTGTTAAATTAAGGGAACGAATTGTTATTTCGTGGGAACGAAATGTTAATTCGAACGAACGAATTGTTATTTTGTGGGAACGAATTGTTAATTCGTGGGAACGAATTGTTATATCGTGGAAACGAATTGTTAATTCGAGGGAAAGAATTGTTAAATTGAGGGAACGAATTGGTATTTCGTGGGAACGAATTAAAAAAAATCCATGTCTCCTGCGGGGCTCAGTATTAGTACATGTACGCATGTATTTACATCTTGCTGAATACTTTAATGTGTACACCGTTCCGTAGAAACAAAATTGCTACCCCGCTCCATACCTCTCACAAGGGTAGCAACTTAACCCCATATCTTTAATGTAACACATGGATGAGTGATGTGTGCAATCAGTTATGCGGCGCGTTTGACATGTTAGCGATATAAAACTGTCAATGCAGTATCATTACAGTAGTAATACAGAAATTGGATATTTTACCGTGTCAATGTGTTTATCCGACATTTACATGTATGTCTTGTACATTTGAAAGCTTCATTTCACTATGATGAATGTTCAACAACAGCAAGAGAAAATATGGCTTCAATGGGAAAATGATTTCCCTGTTATATTATTTTTGACAATTTACCAGTTACACATCAAAGATTATTTGTTTAAAGGTATGAAATATACAGTTTACTAAATGTTGACCTGCATGCGACAGATTTGGGTATGCACTTCGGTTGCTCACAGTTTTTGAATGGGTCAAATTGTAGTCGTAGATAAGATATCGGAGGCGAATTATTGTAGCTAACCGTTCCGATGCATACATGTACATTACAACACAACAATATGTATACGAGAACCAACTGGGCCCGTTTCACTAAACTTCGTACGACTAAAATGTTCGTAAGTGCAAACTTATGATAGTCTGTAAATTTCACATTAGCAATGTTTTCTTGTAAACAATTATTGGATTTACATTTATTGAGCATAGGCTGCATAAATGTAAATCCATAAATTGAAATTTACAGACGATCTGAAATTTGCACTTACGAACATTTTAGTCGTAAGAAGTTTAGTGAAACTGGCCCCTGATGGCCGGGACCCGCATGTCGAGCCCGCCGAGGCATTTGATGGTCTCAGAGTATATTAAGATATGTAAAAGTGTTAACGCAAATTTGAAAGTCCTTAGACCTTGATATTGGGCATGTGGGTCGCATGGGTGGGCTACAGAATCAAAATATGGATGATGATAAAATAATTATTTGAAGTTTGAAGCAAGTGTTGTGGAGATATAAGGTGTGTACAAACTTTAACACAAATTTCAAAGTCATTTGACCTTGACCTTGGGGCACATGGGCCGCATGAGTTGGACACAGAATGAATACATGGATGATGAATAATAAGCATTTGAAGTTTCATGTCAATGTGACTTAGGACTGCAGAGATATAAGGTATTTGAAAACGTTAACGCAGATTCCGGACGGACGGACGGACGGAGCGACGTCATTATGACCACTATGTCTCGCTTTCCGCAAGCGTGCTCGACAAAAAGCAGGGTATGTACATGTAAGGTGTTCGAGCCATTTCCCACCCTTAAATATAAGCAGAATCGAATATAATATGAGAATGAGAACATAGCTGTATCGTTATCGTATCACATCTTTGATACATTTTCGAGTTTTGTTTCTGCATTTACACAACACATGAGCAATGTATGGACATCAGCATGTCATAACATGGTTAGATCACGTTCGTCCACATGTACGACCGATAATCCACTCGCTAAAGCTCGCGGATTATCTCCTTGTACATGCGGACGAACCGTGATCTAACTGGCAAAGTAATAAATTGACATGCGATGCGGGAAATTTCATCAGGTTCTGCGACATGAGAATGCCGTCACGGTGACGTATCGATTTCTCGTAGACTTGTAAGACATGCGGTACAAATCCAGCTGCTACCACATACCATGTACATTGCAACCTCTCTACAACAGCCACCCATGGGAAGACGTAAAACTGGCTGTTGTAGAGAGGTGGCTGTTGTAGGGAGGTTAATGCTGAATTAAATTTTATCGTCTGATGTTTATTTATTTCTTCGATAATTCTCATCAAATACATGCTTTGACAGCATTTTAGAATCATGGAAATGATTCTAAAGTGCTGTTAAAACATGTTTTTATGGAGAAAGAATGCAAAAGCAACATCAGACGACAATGTTCATGCTCAGCAGTCTAAGGGTTAGATATAGAGGAAATCATCCATTTTGGATATAAAATAGCGGCTGTTACAGAGAGGGTGTTGATGTAGAGAGGTGGCCGTTCGGGGAGGTCCGACTGTACATGATGGGGACGAAACAACATCCACACGTGGGACCCGTTTCACTAAACTTCGTACGACTAAAATGTCCGTAAATGCAACATGATGATAGTCAGTGAATTTCACATTAACATAGTTTTCTTGTAAACAATTATTGGATTTACATTTATTGAGCATATGCTGCATATGCTCAATAAATGTAAACCCATCAACAGACGATCCTGAATTTGCACTGACGAACATTTTAGTCGTACGAACTTTAGTGAAACGGCCCCTGCTGTGTATGTAGGCACATTTGTTCTGAGTACATACGTCGTATTGCATTACATGACATCACATTACATTTATTGTTATGACAAAGTAGTATTTTCAAATTTGCTTTTAAGGTAGCTTGAAATAATAGCGTTTGGTACGTACAGTGGGGTAAGCATGTAAGTGCACACACGAACGAACACGACAGGTTGGTTCCAACCTGTCGTGTTCGTTCGTGTGTGCACTTACACGCTGACCCCACTGTACATGTATGACTGTCAATACAACGTGGAATAGTACCCTGTGTTATAATTGATAAACCATATACAAGATGCATGATCACGTGGTTACAACAACAACAACGTCGCCCACTCCAAAGTAAGTATTATTTGATATTCCTTATTATGCAACGGATTTTGATGAAATATGGCGCAGCAAACGCGTCTTCGTGAGATGCATTTGGTGGTCCAGGGAGTTTGGCACAGACTTACATGTATGTCGTTTTCGCAAAGTTTGGGCGAAAATAAAGAGACCACCAAATTTATCTTAACAAGACGCGTTTGATGCGCCATATTACATCAAAATCCGTTACGTAATCAGGACACTATAAATCGGAATCGGTACTTGTTGTTGCTGTTGTTAGTACCACGGGATCATGTACCATGTACATGTAATGCAAGTAATGATTAAAATTTCTACCTCTACTCACAGGTTGAAGTAACGTACCAAGGTCAATAAATACATTAAACATACCTAAAAGTATCAATAAGTGGGAGATCTAAAGTATCAATAAGTGGGAGACCTAAAGTATCAATAAGTGGGAGACCTAAAGTATCAATAAGTGGGAGAAAATCAGTTGGAAAAAAGTTTACTCCCTGGAAAATCAGTTGAAAAAGTAAAGTTTACTCCCTGTTAGAACACAATACAGACAGCAATTATTGATAGTTTGCTTCGAAATGAAAACATGTCTTGGAATGTCATTAGAATTGTCTCCTTGGAAATACCAAGATGTGTTTTCATGGAAAATAAGAAAAATATGCTATATTTGTGGTATGTTTATTGTTTTCTGCAGCATGATAAAGGCACCACAAAATTATTATAATTGCTTTTTGACACTCGCTACTTCTGATTTCAATTGGGGTTTTGGCAATTTTAATTGGGTATTTAACGAAATACGCACCTTATCTGGAGCTCTGATACATGCAATGTGTTTATCTTGCGACCTACATGTGCATGTGCATGTACTTACATAAAGACATGCGTTGATCTTGCCCAGAATATCAATGTTTCTGAACATATATTGGCAATGCCAACTCGCAATTAAGAAATTTGATTGGCTGAGCTTGCAAATACTTGCATATTGTGCTTGAAGTCAAGAAACTCGTTACGAGTTTCTTGACTTCAAGCACAATATGCAAGTATTTTGAAATACAGAAAATAACAAACATTAGTATAAAGAATAGCTATTTCATATTATGGCAAGTGAGAAAAAATATATTCACTGACAACCGGATTAGACACCAAGTTTTCAAACTTATGGGAATTCTTCTACCGGAGAAGATCATATTTAAAATATGGCTAAGGAACAAATAGGCGAAATATGGTAACACTGTTTGAACACATAATTGTGACACGCCATGTGAGTGTGTACCTTTGGACAAAATCTTTAGAGTACGTGTGGAATATAATTTTGTCAACATTTGACGCAATTTACGAAAAATGTTGTAAATTTTGTAAACGTATTTCATGGATGTCAGATGTCCGAATATACAAAATGATATGGCGTGTCTCATATGTACCACATATTGGAAGATTAGCGCAGGCGGTGAACAAGGAATTAACCTGTTTCATGCCGAGGATACGCCATTACGTTTGCGGAAAATTCTGAATATGTTCCTTCTATGCGCTCAGAAGTATATGTTGTGACCACCATTTGAACCGTCTCGTCGAGACGGTTCAAATGAGTGGTCACAACATATACGTTCGTTGAGAAATAAAAAAAATAAAAATAAAACATTTAATAAATTTCATACCCGTAAATGTGTATTCCGAACGGAATGGGTTAATGGCTTGATGCTATTCTAGATATGGTTCTATGTGTACACTGTATGTAGTAATTAACGGAGAACTTCAAAGGGCGGACAATCCTTTCATGATCTGATGGAACTCTAGTATCGCGTTAACTGGGCGTGTAATTGGTATTTTGGTGGAATACTTTGCCAGTCAATACATGCGCGTGACATTAGTGGGGTTGTAATTTGACTGTTTACAGCTATTTGTCATGCCATTGCTGGTGATAAAAATCTGCTTTTGGCGAACATTTTATACCATGCTGCATAGACGGTCGTAAAAATAAATGTTTATCTGAAATTCCATTAGCATACAGGCTGCGCACAATAATATAGGCTCGTTGCGTAAAATAGGACAGGCACAATATACAACATACATGTACAATGTACATGTTCTCGTACATAACCGCCTGCGTTAATCGTGTACATATTATCAACGTTTCTGAACATCTGTTGTCAATATCAACTCGCAATCAATTAATTTGATTGTCTGTGCTGTAGCAATTAAAAATAATTAAAAACTAGTATGCCTCATTTGCATATGAAAATAGTCCGATACCATCGCGAGTCACTATCAGTAAAATCAATATTACTAAACGATTATATCTGTACAGCGGGCACTCGTAATTTTTAGAACTGGTGGAAAAGTGACACAATCATAGACTATAATTCCTATAAAGAACGTGTTGTGTCTACTATACAATACATTTTATTCACTCTAAGCCACATACGTGACACACGAGGTATACAATAGATTACATAATACAACGACTGAGTGGGCATGTACCTTTAAATGCGTCACCTGAACAAAAAAAATATGTTCGACAGATTACTAAAAATATGATCATTGCACATTATAAACTAAATACAGACAATAAATAGTAATGTCCATCAATACGTGGGGTAATAGTGAATGAACCTTTACTTTGCCAGAAAATGTATCAGATGATGTCTCTGATATAGAGAACAGTGTGTGCCTACTGAGTGGGCGTGTACCTTTAATACGTCAACAGCTAAGGTCATGTAAGGCCGGGCAAACGGGTTCGATCGCATTTTAGCCTGCTGCATTGGGGGGGGGGATCCTAAAATCAGAACGGAATATTGAATATTTACATCGAGAACAAATATATTCAGCCCTGAAATTAGAATAACATGACCTGGTGCCAGGTCCATACCACTCCAAAGTCACTTGGCCCCTTCCCCTAAAATAGGATTACGAATATCGTAATACTCACATTAACCAGATTAAACTGTCACACACATAATGCCAAAGACGTATGTGAGGGCCAAACCCAGGTCTCCAGTCGAGATTCCGGTAAGGATGAACCCCGATCGTTAAATCGTTAAATTACCCATCGCGTGTTTCCACCTGCCACCCACGTCAATGTTTAATATGTCTAGTGTTACATCACAGCTCCAGATAAGGAATTAGTAATCGAGTATTGTCACTCCATCATTTCTGAAGCAATTGTGTATTTCAAAATTTTAATTGGGTAAAATATAATCACACTACTGTTTACACATCAGCAGACAACAATTATTGAATACTTTGCTTCTAAATGAAAACATGTATTGGCATTACATTAGAATTGTCTCCTTGGAGACAATTCTAATGAAATACCGAGATGTGTTTTCATGGAAAATAAGACAAATATGCTATATTTGAGGTCTGTTTGTTTTCTGCAGCATGATAAAGGTACCACATATTTTTCTTACTCGCTACTTCTGATTTAAATTGGCTTTTGGCAATTTTAATTCGGTATTCAAGCAAATACGCAGCTTATCTGTAGCTCCGTTACATTCGTACGATATCAGATGGTAGAATGTCATACGCCCGCCTTTCATTATACAGTGAACTGGCTGTGCCATGGGAGTGTCTACTATTGCCCTACACACAACCGCCTGCATTAATCTTGCCCGGATTAACAACGTCTCTGAACGTACGCGTATGTTGCGTATGCCAGCTCACAATGAAGCAGATTGATTGGCTGAGCCTGAGCTGTAGCACAGCCGAGCATGCTACACTTGATAGGATAAAGTAGGCTAGCGTATTTTCATATTTTATCTGGTACCTGCCTGCATATTAATCGAATACACGCAGCCCCATAACACAAACAAATAAATGTGTCAAGCATTTACGCTGCTAAGACGTATCATGGTCAATCCAAATTCGAAAATCCTGAAATACAACACAAGTCTCAAGTTCATTGGTGTATATACTATATTTATAATTAGAACTGCCAGACAGCTGTAGTTGTACATGTACATGTATGTTATCTGGAGACATTCCCTGATTTGAGTGCTAAACAGATATAATCGTTTAGTAATATTTATTTTACTGATAGTGACTCGCGGTGGTATCAGGCTATTTTCATTTGCAAATGAGGCACGCTATTTTTTAATTATTCATACTAATTAATTACGTCACCTGAACAAATAATATTTTCTACAGCTCAGGCTCAGCCAATCAAGCTGCTTCATTTCGAGCACAGAATTCAGGTGTTTGGAAATAAAGAAAGTGGCAAGATTAGCGCAGGCGGTAGTGTCCTAGTGCTATGTACTTCATCGATGCAAATGATCGATGTTAAAGGTACATGCCCACTCATGTTATGTATATCGGATACATCATCCGAGACATTTTCTGGTAAAATCAACATTCATTGACCACGTATCGATTCGCATTATTATACATTTTATATCGGACGTAAATTTACATACCGATATCAGGGGCGATAACCGTGTTTCCTTCAGCTGTTAACGGACAATACTGTTTATTTTCTGTATTTATTTTTGATGTAGAAAATATTATTTGTTCAGGTGACGTAATTAATTAGTATGAATAATTAAAAAATAGCGTGCCTCATTTGCAAATGAAAATAGCCTGATACCACCGCGAGTCACTATCAGTAAAATAAATATTACTAAACGATTATATCTGTTTAGCACTCAAATCAGGGAATGTCTCCAGATAACATACATGTACATGTACAACTACGGCTGTCTGGGAGTTCTAATTATAAATATAGTATATACACCAATGAACTTGAGACTTGTGTTGTATTTCAGGATTTTGGAATTTGGATTGACCCTGATACGTCTTAGCAGCGTAAATGCTTGACACATTTATTTGTTTGTGTTATGGGGCTGCGTGTATTCGATTAATATGCAGGCAGGTACCAGATAAAATATGAAAATACGCTAGCCTACTTTATCCTATCAAGTGTAGCATGCTCGGCTGGGAAACACATAGGAATTCCGAGGCAAGCCTCGGAATTCCTACGTGTTTCCCAGCCTTGCCTGATAAATTTGATATCAAACTACCCTATAACATAGCATACTGTACATGTATATGCGACAGAATTCTGCGTTATTCTTTCCCAGATATATAGAGTTTCTGAACATATATTGCCAATGCCACCTCGCAATGAAGCAACTGCATTGTCTGAGCCCGAGTTGTAGCGCAGTTCAGACTCAGCCAATCAAATCAAGCAGCTTGATTTCAAGCACATTTGTATTTTGAAATAAGGAAATGGGCAAGATTAGCGCAGTCGTGTATCAAAATACTCTAATTCGGTATCCTTTACGCTGGTTATAGACTCCATTCGTAGTATATTGATACATTCTCGGGTTCCGTCTATTATCTGGTAATAACGTGCAATGAAACAAAGACGAATTGATGTGTCTACCGGTTATAGCCTTATTCCATAGATTGCGTAATGAATTCCCAAAAAGGAATGTTTTATAATTAATTTCGAATCTGCCATCAATCATCGGTTCGTGAAATTCGGCTGATGAAAATACCATGATGTGGTCAGTGTTGGTCCTGTAGCCTATTTCACCAACATTGCAAAGTATACTTATCTAGCAAAGTATACTTTGAGGGAAAAAATTCAATTTAAGGATAAATTTATTAATTTCAGATATCTGATATGGCATTATCACAGTCATTTTGGCTGTGATAATGTAATAAATTCAGTATAATAATTCTACATACGATTAATCACCAAATATATGCAGTCGGTACATGTATATACATGTAGTTCTATATGAAATAATGCATTTCGGGAAAATAAATGATTACTCCCTCAAAGTATACTTTGCTAGAAAAGTATACTTTGCAATGTTGGTGAAATAGGCTACCGATCGTGCCATAGACTTACCCCTACACTACTGCTTGCGATAATCTTGCCAATATTGTTAGTTGTTTATTTCAAAATACTGGAATATTGCGCTTGAAATCTTGCAGCTTGTTTGGCTGAGCCTGATCTGTGCTATAGCTCAGGCTCAGACAATCAAAGCTATTGATTGTGAGCTGGCATCACCAATTGATGTTCGTTGATAATCTGGGCAGGATTAACTAATTGAAGTTGCGGCTTATGCACTTAGCCCCATTCTCCCACTGTCTTAGTTTCTGCTTATGGAATAAGCCCTTTTCTTCCACCGACCCTTCGGCCTTAGTTTCTGCTTATGCACTTAGCCCACTTCTTCCAGCGACCTCTTCTGTTTTTTGCTGTTGATTATGGACTTACATTTAGCTCCCTTCTTCCACTATTCCCTTCCAATTTTAGTTGCGGCTTATGCGGTTAGTCCCGTTCTCCCACTGACCCCTTCGAGTTTAGCTACAGCTTCAGTTCTCGGTTTGTACAATGGTGGGGTCGTAACTACGTATTTCCTTTTGAATTTGTTTTATAGAAATCCGGTGCAACTTGTTTATTTTATGGCCTAATTGCTTGTCATAAAACCGAATATTGGATGATTTGTTTTCTTGTTTTATCATCGCATGATTTGTTGTGTAAAAAAAGCCATTATAGTGATTTTGACAAGTGTTAATCCAGATCATCGTATATAAATAATACCAGGCTAGTGTCTTTTGATATCAAGTTTATCAGGCAAGGCTAGGAAACGCGTAGGAATTCCGAGGCTTGCCGAGGAATTCCTACCGTTTCCGAGCCGAGCCTGATAAACTTGATATCAAAATACACTAGCCTGGTATTCTATTTATCAGGTAACGTTTTATGCTCGAAAATGAAATTAGATGACGTCGTATTCAATGGACAGAACGCGGACTTGTTTACATTGCGTCATTACACTGACGTCGGACGTCATCCGACCAATGGAACGTCAGTTTTCACTTCGTTGTAACCCGGATGTTTATATCAGGGCAATGTCTGATACAACAATATGTTATCAGTGAGTACGTATTGGTCAATGCAGGGCAGGTTACCTGATATATATCTGAACAATCTGATCCGGGGCTGCATTATTTGCCAGATTTATATGTTCACACTTATTATTTGTGTTGCAATCAGTGTAGACCCAGATCAGACTGCACATGTGTGCAGTCTGATCTGGATCTACCCTGTTTGCAATCATTAAATTTTCAATTTTTTCAGTAAGAAATATACGCCAAAATGAACCAAGGACCTGATCTCTAAAAATAGATTTTCAAAGGGAAATAACTATCTATGATCAGCAATTTCACCGTACTTGTACATGTATTGTCCATGCCAGTTGATTATAATCTTGGACTGTCAACAAACGCTTTATGTAAACATGATAAAATGCTATTTTTTGGCAAATACATAAATACTTGTACATAGAATTGTGGAACAGTCCCGATCAAAGTAGGTCGTGTACTTACAATGTATATGGCACTGTATGTTGTAGAAACAAAATTGCTACCCAGCTCCATAAATGTACGTCTCGCGAGGGTAGCAATTTAACCACATCTATTTAAGGTAACTAATGGAAGAGTGGGTTTTGCAATCGGTTATCCGGCGTGTTCGATATGTTAGCGATATAAAACTGTCAAAACTGTATCAATAAATTATAAATAAAGAACATACACAGTTGAATGCAGACATGTTTCTTATTTTACCGTGTCACGGTGTTTATCTGGCATGCACATGTATATCTTGTAAATTGGAAAGCTTCATTTCGTTATGTTGAACAACAACAAGAGAGAAATGTATTCCATGAGGAAATGATTTCCCTGTTCTATAATTGTTGGCAATTCACTAGTTCTACAACAATGATTATTTATTTAAATCTATACACTATACAATTTACTACGTGTTGACCTACATGCAACAGGTTTGGGTAAGCACTTCGGTTGCTTACCTTTTTTGAATGGGTCAATTTGTAGCCGTAGATAACATATCGGAGGCGAATTATTGTAGCAATGTATGTTGTGACTGTGACTGGAGAAATTGGGTACACTTTATAATATTTCTATGTGTTGCAAGCCGAGCAACAGATCCTCTTTCACCCTCATATAACTTCATAAGTATGTAGCTGTGACTTGAGAACTGGGGCGTATGTGTTTTGCGACCAGTGTAGATCCAGATCAGCCTGTGTATCCGCACAGGCTGATCAGGATCTGCACTGTTCGCCATTCCATCAAGGAAACGCCAGTCATGTTTCTAACAAGCTCTATAGATCGGCATCAAGCTCCACTTCGCCTGTCACAGCCATTGAGAACTGGGGCGTATGCGTTTTGCGACCAGTGTAGATCCAGATCAGCCTGTGCATCCGCACAGTCTGATCAGGATCTGCACTGTTCGCCATTCCATCAAGGAAACGCCAGTCATATTTCTAACAAGCTCTATAGATCGACATCAGGCTACACGAGTCTGTTATTTGATCAAGAGCTACACTGGTCACACAAGTCATAAGCTCCATTTCGCCCGTCACCGCCACATACGATGTATCTGCTGATCCGCTTGCACTCACCTGTAGTTTTATATGTGATGACTATGATTCATGGCGGATGGTTCGCTGAGTCAGTGTCGACCTTAGAAACAAAAGTGCTACCCCGCTACATACCTCGCGAGGGTAGCAATTTAACCCCATCTCTTTAATGTAACACATGGAAGAGTGATTTTTGCAATCGGTTATCCGGCGTGTTTGATATGTTGGCGATATAAATATGTCAAAGCTGTATCAATAAATTATTTATTAATAAAGAAAATACACATGCATAAATTGGTTATTTAATATAAAATGTAATGAAATATATACAGTTAAATCGCGATGGCTCGAAATGCGATGGCTCGTAATGTCGGGCTCGCTCTAAATGGCGTCGCGGTACCGATAGTTTTCTCTATACGTTTAATGTATTTTACATGCGATGGCTCGAAATGCAACTCCTCGAAAAAGGCGATCGCTCGAAACAATTGTCAAGTCCCGCGGACACATTTCTCGCTATTTTGCTATACGATGACTCGAAATTGATGTCGAAGTACATGTATATATATATGGAAACATGCATGTTGTTGTATTTTTCATTATAATTTTCGATATTGGTGGAACATTGAGCATTTTTTCTTATATATAAGTAAAACGTTAAATTTTCCACAAATATCGAAAAATATAATGAAAAATAAAACAAAATGCATGTTTACAATATAATTTACATATTTATGTAGACATTAAATAATTAATAAATTATATTATATATTATATTGTACATTATATTGGAAACAGGCATTTTTTGGTATTTTTCATTATATTTACAGTATATATATACAAGTAAAGTATTTTTACGGAACTATTCAATCACTTTCTGCGAATATCTAACACCAAGTTCCTTTAAAATGTGATATCATTTGAATTCCAAACCGATTTGAAAGTTGACGTAGAGTCAATTCATCTAAACCGCCATGCCGGCGGATTCACACGCAGTCTAACGATCCGTCATTATGTTCAGTCCAAGACATTGAAAACACATTCTGGATACAATTTGATAAAACGGGACATATTATATCGTTCCTGAGCATAGCCATGCTAATCGGGGGCCGGTTTCACTAAACTTCGTACGACTATAATGTTCGTAAGTGCAAAGTTAGGTTCGTCTGGAAATTTCAATTGACGGATTTACAACACAAACGGTTGCGTTAATCTTGCCAGGATTCTCAACGTTCCTGTACATCTATTGCCAATGCCATTTCACAATCAAGCAATTTGATTGTCTGCGCCCGAGCTGTAGCACAGCTCAGGCTATGTCAATGCAGCTGCTTAATTTCTAGCTCACTATTCAAGTATTTTTAAACAAAACAAACAAAGGCGACAAAATGCCAAGATTACCAGTAGTCGGTAGTCCTGGGGCCCCGTTTCACTAAACTTCGTAAGACTAAAATGTTCGTAAGTGCAAAATTATGATAGTCTGTAAATTTCACATTAACAATGTTTTCTTGAAAACAATTATTGGATTTACATTTATTGAGCATAGGCTGCATATGCAGCTTATGCTCAATAAATGTAAATCCATCAATTGATATTTCCAGACGATCCTAAATTTGCACTTACGAACATTTTAGTCGTAAGAAGTTTAGTGAAACAGCCCCTGGTTAAAGTGGCTGTGTCTCAGATGGTACCTCAAAATAAGCATTTCACAAAAACAGTTGAGATATGGATAGTGTATGAATACAGTCGCAACTTGTTCTTGGTCATACTCATTAATTTCTCAGATCACTCACAGGGGCAAATGCATTCAGGAAACCAATACAAATATTAAGTTTTATTATATACTTACCCATGAAATACATAGTTATACGATGCAAATAAAAGACATATGTTCTCATAGATGAAATAAACAACTTCCGGTGAAAATACGACTACTTCCGCTAACTATATTCATAACGCGCACCTGAAAGAATTCTGCGCAAATACACAGTCATCACCGTATACAGTCTAATTTCAATGGAGCGGTATATAATAAATATATATAATAAATAGAATATTCATATTTTTGTAACGAATATGACATATATGTTCATCTCTTGGTGTGACATGTCCATATTTCACGAGTGCCTAATGGCACTCGTGAAATATGGAAATTTCACACCACTCGATGAACATATACATGTATGTCATATTTGTTGCAAAAATATGAATATCCTCTATAAATGTTGTTCTCCAAACTCAATACCCCACTGTCCAACCTCATCTGTGACACAATACCTGGGCGAGTATTTGCGACCACTAAGCAGAGCCAAGGTGTATGATCACGTGGTACTAACAACAACAACAAGGACCGATTCAAAGTACGTATTATTTTATAGTGTCGTTATTACGTAACGGATTTTGATGAAACTTCTACAATGAAATTTTCGCCCAAACTTCTGTCGTTTTTGCAAAAACGACATAGGTTTGTGCCAAACTCACTAGACCACCAACTGCAGCTCATGAAGACGCGTTTGCTGCGCCATATTTCATCAAAATCCGTTGCATATTAAGGAAAATATCAAAGAATACTTACTTTGGAGTGGGCGACGTTGTTGTTGTTGTAACCACGTGATCATGCACCTTGAGAGCGCCACCGGTGCATATTTGCGACGAGGGCTTCACGAGAACACCCTTTATTTATTCCGCTGCCGTTTTACGACATTTCGGGTGATTCAATCGAGTCTGGCCCCCTCGTTTTGAATATAGACGCCACTTTACACGAACAGTCGGATATTTATCGGCGAACATGTTGACACTTATTTACCATCCCCACGGTACGTTCCGTATGAATATCGGCTTTGTTTATCGATACAAATTTACTTTATATTCCCGCCATGTCTTTAAATGGTCTTCCGGGGCCTGCGGACAATTGGCATGACAGTAATTGTAGCCGCCGAACATGCTGAGAATACTATGGCATATATTACTCTAGCATCTATATTATTGTGCACATTGGAATGCAACAGATGTACATTACCGCCTGCGATAATCTTGCCAATATTTGTCAATTCGCTATTTGAAATTACCTGAATAGTGTGTTTAACATCAATACAGTGGAACCTTCCTAAACCAGACACCAAGAAAACACCCGTGATCTTATTGTCGATGAGTTTCTTTTGTCATTTGTCTCCGATGAAAATGTATATGTTCGTGTGTGCACTTACACGCTGACCCCACTGTATGGCTGAGAGTTATCAAATGTTTGATTTACAGTAAAACCTCTGTATACCGGACACCCTGGGACATCCCAGGGTATCCGGTTTAGAGAGGTTCCACTGTATTGTTAATATTGCCAATCTTTGTCAGTTTCTACATTTAAAAATACTTGAATATTTGTTTGAGCTTTAAAAACGTTGATACAATGGGGTCAGCGTGTAAGTGCACACACGAACGAACACGACAGGTTGGTTCCAACATGTCCAGTTCGTTCGTGTTTGCACTTACACGCTGACCCCACTGTAATCTGGGCATGAGTATCGCAGGCCGGTGTGTAACAATGTGAACAAATGGCCCCTGTACAGTACACCTCCTGTTCAGCGACTTCATGAACAACCTATCTGTAACAGCCTGTATTTTATATCCCGATAGGGCAAACCGCTATATATTTAATCTCCTTCCAACAACCACCTCTCTACAACTGCCAGTTGTGTGTCTTTTCATGGCTGGCTGTTGTACAGACGTTGCACTGTACATGCATTGTTAGACGAATATGCGGCGTATGACATTGTGTCCAATGATGTTTCTGTTTCTGTTCCTTTCCCGCATTCACAAGGGGCATGATCACGTGGTTACAACAACAACAATGTCGCCCACTCCAAAGTAAGTATTATTTGATATTTGTCTTAATATGCAAAGGATTTTGATTAAATATGGAACAGCAAACGCGTCTTCATGAGCTGCATTTTGTGGTATAGGGAGTTTGGCACAGACTTATGTCGTTTTTGCGAAGAATCGATTTCCGTGTCGGAGACACGGAAATCGATTCTTCGCAAAAACGACAGACGTTTGGGCGACAATACAGAGAGCACCAAATGCAGCTTAACAAGACGCGTTTGATGCGCCATATTTCATCAAAATCCGTTACGTAATAAGGACACTATAAAAGAATACGTACTTTGAATCGATACTAGTTGTTGTTGTTAGTACCACGTGATCATACACCTTGATCCAGACAGCTCATACAATGTAGATTCTACGGAGTCCCGCATGGGACATGGATTTTTTTTTATTAATTCGTTCCCACGAATAACAATTCGTTCCCTCAATTTAACATGTCATATCCTCGAATTAACAATTCGTTCCCACGATATAACAATTCGTTCCCACGATATAACAATTCGTTCCCTCGAATTAACAATTCGTTCCCACGAAATTACAATTCGTTCCCGCAATTTAACAATTCGATCTATCGATTTAACAATTCGTTCCAACGAAATAACATTTCGTTCGTTCAATTTAATAATTCGTTCCCTCGAATTAACAATTCGTTACCACGATATAACAATTCGTTCCCTCGAATTAACAATTCGTTCCCACGAAATTACAATTCGTTCCCTCAATTTAACAATTCGTTCCCTCGAATTAACAATTCTTTCCCACGATATAACAATTCGTTCCCACAAAATTACGGTGGCATAATTAGGTTAATGAAATTATTTTTAGCCGACGATCTACATGCAATTGGCAATATTCGCATACCGCAAAACCTTTAATTTACCAGACTGGATTGACTTTAATTACTGGACGTGTCATTTGCAGGCATGTGTTCTATTAGTTGTCCACTTCTGAAGCCAATCGTTGACCTCTCATTCAGCTCATTCAGCTACACGTGTATGTGTATTAATATTGCCCCATCCCTCACCCAATGCCCACGTTAATCTGGCCAATATTTGTAAATTTCTGTATTTCATTATTTCACTAGAAATGTGGCATGTCGGTACACGAATGCCCTCGCTGGCAGCAAAAGAACAGAGGGCACATTTGAAAACACAACATGCTGGATGAACGTGGCTTTGTCATTTCAGTTCATTAAGGAAACACAGTTATCGCCCTTGATATCAGTGTGAAAATTTACGTCTGATATAAAATGTATAATAATGCCAATCAATACGCGTGGTAATGGTGAGTGAATGTTTATTTTGCCAGAAAATGTATCGGATGATGTATCTGATATAAAGAACATGTTGTGACCACTGAGTGGGCATGTACATTTAAGCTTGCCGCTTTCGCAAATTTCTCAAAATATAGCTGGTTAATCAGTTTGTGCGTTTTGGACAGGATAGATCATTAGTTTGCAATAACTAATGATCGAGCCCCGAAGGTACAATATAACTGCGTGCTAGAAGATAATGACCAGTTCTACGGAACCACCGGAAAATAATTATTAAAGCTGCTGTGTTTCATCTGAATACGGTGGATCCTCTCTCAACCGACACCCTGTGAGGTCGCCGTGGTGTCCGGTTTTTCGAGGCCCCACTGTAAAGCAGGCATCAGGGGGCCGTTTCACTAAACTTCGTACGACTAAAATGTTCGTAAGTGCAACATTATGATAAGTGTGCAAACAATTATTGGATTTACATTTATTGAGCATAGGCTGCATATGCAGCCTATGCTCAATTAATGTAAATCCATAAATTGAAATTCCCAGACGATCCTAAATTAGCACTT
The DNA here is from genome assembly GCA_029237695.1 of Conchocele bisecta. NCBI lineage: Eukaryota > Metazoa > Mollusca > Bivalvia > Lucinida > Thyasiridae > Conchocele > Conchocele bisecta. The sequence continues at coordinate 37,240,609 of CM055271.1, forward strand.
GCGAATATTTTAGTCGTGCGAAGTTTAGTGAAACGGGCCCAAGGAACCCCGTTCATTACAGGTTCTATGTGACGCACGCTGTTCGCGTGTTCCAGAGGCGTAGGTGTCATTAAACAAGAATTCCGCCACGGAAGCTGCGTCTCGCCTGCCGAGGCATTTGACCGTAACACGATCATGAGCATGTGTTAAAGTAAGTATCACAAAAACCGGCTGAGAAGTGCATGATTTAAACATGAAAAGGTCAAGGTTGAAGAAACTTGTACAAACTTGTTGATATATACTAGATGGCCGCGGCCTGCATGTCGCGCCTTGTGGCGAGGCATGGACACTAAAAAAAGAGATATAGTATAACGAAAAACTTTAACCAAAATACTTAACCAAAAAACTTAACCAAAAAGTTTAACCGGACACACGTACGTACGCCAAAGTGCCGACTATATCACGCTTTCCGCAAGCGGGCGCGACAAAAACATTAACCAAAAACTTCAAAGTAATTTGACCTTGACATTGGGCACAGGGGCCGCACGGGAGGGGGTAGAATGAATATAGATGATGATAAACACCCATGTGAAGTTTGAAGGTAATGGGCAAAGCAGTTGCAGAGATATAGTATAACGAAAAACTTTAACCAAGAAACTTAACCAAAACTTTAACCAAAAAACTTAACCAAAAAACTTAACCAAAAACTTTAACCAAAGAACTTAACCAAAAACTTCAAAGTAATTTGACCTGGACATTGGGCACAGGGGCCGCACGGGAGGGGGTAGAATGAAAATATAGATGATGATAAACACCCATATGAAGTTTCAAGGTAATGGGCAAAGCAGTTGCAGAGATATAGTATAACGAAAAACTTTAACCAAAAAACTTTAACCAAAAAACTTAACCAAAAACTTTAACCAAAAAACTTAACCAAAAAACTTCAAAGTAATTTGACCTTGACATTGGGCACAGGGGCCGCACGGGAGGGGGGTAGAATGAAAATATAGATGATGATAAACACCCATGTGAAGTTTCAAGGTAATGGGCAAAGCAGTTGCAGAGATATAGTATAACGAAAAACTTTAACAACAAACTTTAACCAAAAAACTTAACCAAAAACTTTAACCAAAGAACTTAACCAAAAAACTTTAACCAAAAAACTTAACCAAAAACTTTAACCAAAGAACTTAACCAAAAACTTCAAAGTAATTTGACCTTGACATTGGGCACAAGGGCCGCACGGGAGGGGGGAGGGGGGTAGAATGAAAATATAGATGATGATAAACACCCATATGAAGTTTCAAGGTAATGGGCAAAGCAGTTGCAGAGATATAGTATAACGAAAAACTTTAACCAAAAAACTTAACCAAAAAACTTAACCAAAAACTTTAACCAAAAAACTTAACCAAAAACTTCAAAGTAATTTGACCTTGACATTGGGCACAGGGGCCGCAAGGGAGATGGGTAGAATGAAAATATAGATGATGATAAACACCCATGTGAGGTTTCAAGGTAATGGGCAAAGCAGTTGCAGAGATATAGTATAACGAAAAACTTAACCAAAAAACTTAACCAAAAAACTTAACCAAAAACTTTAACCAAAGAACTTAACCAAACACTTTAACCAAAAAACTTAACCCAAAACTTTAACCAAAGAACTTAACCAAAAATTTCAAAGTAATTTGACCTTGACATTGGGCACAGGGGCCGCACAGGAGGGGGTAGAATGAAGATATAGATGATGATAAACACCCATATGAAGTTTCAAGGTAATGGGCAAAGCAGTTGCAGAGATATAGTATAACGAAAAACTTTAACCAAAAAACTTAACCAAAAAACTTAACCAAAAACTTTAACCAAAAAACTTAACCAAAAACTTCAAAGTAATTTGACCTTGACATTGGGCACAGGGGCCGCACGGGATGGGGGTAGAATGAAAATATAGATGATGATAAACACCCATGTGAAGTTTCAAGGTAATGGGCAAAGCAGTTGCAGAGATATAGTATAACGAAAAACTTTAACCAAAAACTTTAACCAAAAAACTTAACCAAAAAACTTAACCAAAAACTTTAACCAAAGAATTTAACCAAAAACCAAAAACTTTAACCAAAAAACTTAACCAAACAACTTAGCCAAAAAACTTAACCAAAAACTTTAACCAAAGAACTTAACCAAAAACTTTAACCAAAAAACTTAACCTTACAGCTTAACCAAAAACTTTAACCGGACACACGTACGTACGCCAAACGGCCGACTATATCGCGCTTTCCGCAAGCGGGCGCGACAAAAAATTGCTAAGTGGTTCTAAAACCTCAACAAGGTTAGTCAAAAGGTTCAATGAAATGTTCATGGCGGCATGTCAGTGTTCCAAATGCTGATATGATTGTATCAAGTATACAAATATTGAAACAATCCATCAAGTAATATTAAAGTAATAACATAATGAAGAAGCTTGTACAAACTGTTTCATATTTGTTGACGCGGACGACGACGAAGCGGGCGACGATGCGGAAGACGACGCAGACAACGCAGACGACGATGGCGGAAAAACCAGCGACTAAAGCAGGCGCGACAAGGACGTCGATGAAGCATTGCAATGTAAGACCACTGACATGTGACATATGCGTTTTCATTGGTGCGTAATATAATACCATTGGTAGTGTGTGTTGACAACTCGGAAACGCTCGGCGAGCCTCGGTATTCCGACGCTTTTCTTGGCCTTTGTCCGATAAACTTGATATCAAAAGACAGTACTACGTATGGTACAGTGGAACTTCTCTACACCGGGTCCATGGGAACGAATTAATAAATGAAATCCAGGTCCCCAGGGTGTCCGGTTTAGAGATGTTTCACTGTAAATCACGCATTTGATCATTCTGAGCCATCCATAGCTATGTGCTATACGATCATGAACAGACATTATCCCCAGTGATAAATAACCAAGAAACTCATCAAAAATACAATCACAGATGTTTTCTTGTGTTCGGTGTAGAGAGGTCACATTGTACACGTACAGTGGGGTCAGCGTGTAAGTGCACACACGGACGCTGACCCCACTGTATTCTATAAGCAGCAAAGAACTGAGCATTATGTCGCAAAACGTGTCTCGAATTGAATGCGTCGCAAAAGATATATGTTTTCGCAACATACCAATTATTTGTACGTGGCTGTGACTGGAGGAATTGAGTTTATGGGATTTCTGACCAGTTTGACTCCTTATCAAATAAAACAATCAGCTAATGACGATCTATATTGCTTGTTAGAAGCAGAACGTGTGTTTCATTGACGGACTGGCGAACAGTGCAGATCCTGATCATCGCAGTCTGATTTGGATCTACACTGGTCGCAAAACCCATAAGCCCCGTCTTTCCAGTTACATCCACATATCGGTAGACTGTGCAACGAGCATGGTACGATCGGAAATGAGCAAGAGAGGAAATATTTCATTAACCGGAAGTTGAGAAATTGCGAATGCAGGAGACGGCTACACAACCGCCTGCGTTAATCATGCCCAGAGTATCAACGTTTCTGAACATAGTATGGCAATGACAACTCAAGCAATATTATTGTCTGAGCCTGAGTTGTAGCACAGTTCACGATCCGCCAATCAAAACCACTTGATTTCCAAAGTAGTATTCAAATTTAATATTTTGAAATGAAAAAAAAATTATTGGCAAAATTAGCGCAGGCAGGTATGTACACGTGTATTATATTGGATGGCATAACACATGCAGTTTTGATGCAAGCGGTTGATTGGTAGAACCATATTGTGCAATTGGATATGGTAATACCTGTAGATACAGCACCATATTGGCGAATGAGATCATGATTTTAATGAAATAGTGCTGATACACATACAGTCAAACCTGCGAATAAAGGACAACCATGGGAAGTGAAAAATCTGGTCTTTGTTCACAGGTGGTCTTTATTCGCAGGGTCATTTATATAGTAATTGTGCCATTGAGACAAGAAAAGTGTGGCCTTTACAGCCAGGTGATTGCTACTCGGAGGTGGTCTTAAGCACAGGTCCGGCTGTATATCATGTTTTTCTCACGTCTTTAAAGAGACATAAATCTTGTCCAAACGCGAGAATCTTTGGCGGACACTCACACGGAGACCCACGGACATAGACGAGTATTTTGACATATGACCCTAATCTGTGATAAAAAAATGCCCTCATGTTTAAATTGCCCTATATACTTTAGCAGCCAATAGGACCGCCCTACTATTCACGGTCCACATATTCCATAAGCTCCGTGTGTCCAGTCATATTCACACATCAAGCATTGCACTGGCCAATGGCCACAATGGCATACAGGTATCACTGTGCTAAATATAGTACACATCGGCCAAGGGGTATGCTTTAGTAGTCCGGTATAAAAAAATAGTGCAGACGTTTTGAGGCCACAGACCCAGTTTGCTTGTAAATCCTGATCCATTACAGCCCACTTTTACTTGAGAAACATGTTGGGGTGTTTTTAACACCAGTTTCCAGCATATTTCTAGCATTTAAAAGAAATTACTGAGCCTGCTTGTCACGTGATGTGAACACTACGTCACATGACACTTTGATGATAAACAATATGGCGGACAGGACAATGTTGAAATTTTCTTTCTTAGGAGTAAGTGAACATATTGTTTAATTAGTGAAAATCCGGTGCAGACAGGTTGCAGGTTATGAACAGGTAGGTTCCACAGCATCCATACGAATAGTGAAAGTGTGAGAGAATGGCCATATTTGGAGGAATCGGTTAAGATGTATAGTAAAACTAATTGGTGGTTGCTAGCCTATAAGCATTTCCGGGTCATCAGTGGATGTCGTCTGCTTTCTTTGAAAACAATTCTAAACGGTTTTAATCATGGCTACAGCAAGTTTTATTAAGAGAACAAAGGACAGAATTGCTGGAAAATCAGTTTTATTTAATGAAAATGGTTGCATAAAGTGGGTCGGGATAACCACAGGTGTACGAGTCAAATATGGAAAGATTAAAGTTAAATTTCCAAATGATGCAAGAACAAAATACTATTATACACATAGAGTAGCATTCATGTTACACCATAATGTGTTTGAAATACCCAGGCACCTTGAAATATCACATTTATGTGGTTGTTCCCTGTGTGTTAACCCGGCCCACCTGAGTGCTGAGTCGACGATTATAAATAATTCTCGAAAGAATTGCCATAGCGAAAAGCGCTGTCTGAGCCATGCACTCGACGGCGTCACATATCCACCCTGTATCTGCTAATATTTCCTGTTTTATTAATTACGGTAAATTAAATGTATACCTATCTACATTATGTACATGTCTACATACTAATTACACAGATTTGAGATGCATCAGGGAGCCAGATGAGCCTGTTACTGACTAGTTCAGCCATATTAAAGTGGCGCGTCGCTTTAATTGGCACTGTGTATTTGATTACTAACCGGTATCAAGTGTATAGCTCCCCAACAGGTAGCAACGTTTTTCTAAACATTATTTATTGACTCGGTTGATACTTGCAAACATTATGACCAAATTTGGCTGCGCGATCAGGGTCTACGCCAGTACCTCTTGGCTACATTTTTCCAGAAAAAAAATCAAAATTTTAAATTTAGCAGAAATTATATCATACCGCTGCAAGCTGTTTTCTGCTACTGTGTATTAATTGTAATAAGCACCCAGCTAAGGGAAGATGGAGTGAAAGTTGCAATTTAAGGCCGAAGGTAAAAAACATCGGATTCCCTGATACATCACAATTCTTACAGCACATATTGTTTCGAGCTATCACAATATGATATATTGTGAGTACTACATGGCTGCTCAGATAGTCAACTCTAATTATCAGTATGCACTTACAAGACTCTCAACCTTACATGTAGTGCTGCCTTTCATACATACTAGCAAGCATACTGGTGCTCGAGTAGATGGGGCAGGTTTGCAAAGTCTGGTTTAGGATCTGTCATACCCTTGGCGTAATGTAACTCAGAGTGTAGTTTGAATTTTCGTAATCGCGCGGCATACCTAGCTTTCTTTAGTTTACGCATTGTGGTCTGACACTTTTTCCGTACACAACTTTTCTCTATCTTCCGGATGTGCTTGATGACTGAAGAACCTTTTGTTAAGCTGGCCCCTACTGAGTCTGTTTTCAGTATTGTAGCATCCCCAAAACCTAGGTTTAAGTTTAGAATTGTACCATGAATTCGACCGGAGAAATTGCGCGTGAATGTCGTTGCTTTTGAATTTGATGTCTGGTACGCACGGTTTGCTGCTTCACATTTTTGAGTTGAAGTGAGTAATTTTGTACTGTCAATTGATTTAGGACCAAGGATAAAGTTTCTATGCACCGTTTCAGAACAAGTACATCATCCTCCGTCATTTTTAACATTGTAGTTGAGGGGAGGTAGTTCTTTGCCCTGCGGTAGTCCCCGGGGCAAACCAAACTATACTGTGAACATTGCTTGCCACAGTAACCTTTGAAACACATGACTATTGTGCAAATTATTCCTGGCATTATGCTCTTTATTTGTTCTAAGTTACCATTATGTTTGGCATGTGCTTGCCTCAACTCTGCAATGCACCTGGATCTTACAGAGAGAGCAAATCGGTTTCTCAAGTTTGTTTTTTTTTCTTGACCCCACGAAACATGTTCGAGCTAAATGGCGCCTTGTTTATTTCTCGTTTCAGGGAGTTACTCAGATGGCGGATATCTTTTAGATGCCTTACCGTTACCCCTGGTTGAGCGGCATCTACACCTTTGTGTGATTTACTATCACCGTCCCCCGTGTAATGACTAACATGTAAGTCACTATTTATCTGCTTCGTAACTATTTCATTCCATTTCGCTTCATTACCTATTGACTCATTTTCGGGGAGGTTGGCAGTGCAGTGACCATGATGGTTTGGGCAGCTGATATCTCCACCCTGATTTCTTAGCTTACTACCTATTATGCACAGCTTACTGCCAACAAATGCCCCAATGATTAATTTATCTTTGGTATTATTCTCGCACATAGTGGTTGTCACGATTGTACCCGCTTGAAATGGTGTACTGTCGCTATTGAATATTGGGTTATTGTAGCAAGAGTCACCTTCAACTCGAACCGTCTTGCTACGTTTATTGCCACAGAGTTCATTCTCTCTGGCCACAGTTTGTCTGATTTCATGCATACTTTTAGTGTTTAAGCCAACCATAGACTCTGCTATCCTATTTGACTGCTTTTGCATAGAGTTATACGTCGGCGGAATTATGTTTGTGTTTACCAACAGCCGACAAGCACCATAATTACTGATTGGTGTGCTCATAAGGCCCAGCTGCAAACCCACATTAGCTTTCCCTGATTTCCTACCCTTTCGACTTGACGGAACCTCTTCATATAGTTTATAATATTTACTTTTATATCTACATCGGGTGCATTTTAGCCGCTCAGCCCAACAAATGCCCCATTTTCTTGATGCGGCCGCATCAAATACCATTTCGCCACTACAGTGCGTATTAAAGGCGCGATGACTGTTTATTTCAGTATTAAACATCTTCTGGACCTCATACGGTCGATATAATTTGTTTATCAACAGATCGGGGTGTACGGATGCATTTTGCGGTACGCGCATTCGTCAATGAGTTTCGGACGCCTCGACAGAGAGCGCAGAACAGTTACATCATTGTCCGTACCATCAACATCTTTACAGGTAAACGTTTTATTTTCATTTACATTAACCCGGGATTCAAATGAGTCTTTGGTTAGCCTGATGTACCTATGATTTGTTCCATTTGGTGAGTGAGAAGAAAGTTTTTTACCTTTATTTTCATTTACCCGCCCCGTTTGAAATCCGCATTTTTTACCCCACCACCCCTCCTCCTATGCTTATTGGCCGGCATGTTTTCATTAGGTTAACCAACTTCACTCTGAGCAGTGCATATCGGTAGAGAAATATATATGGGATAGCATTGCTCATTTAACAGGCAGTGTCTATACCCTAAGGAAACAAGTGTCAACACGGGCACACGTGTTTCAATTTCCTGTGACATTTTAACACTTCTATGTCTGAATTCGCTGGCAGCACTCATACACTGGGCTGGTTTCAATTTAATTTGACACGTATCATTCTGGCATGTCACTAAGTTATGCGGACAAATGTTTCTATGCAAATTACAACATGTAGATTGACTAAATACTTCGAAAGTCACTTTTTCGCCTGTTTTTATGATAAAAAAATGACAAAAATACTCCGAAATCACCCGACTTTCGATAAATTTAATCGTTTTAACCCCATAATTGTGGAACAGCCAATATTTTTGACAAGCACCATCTATTTTATAATAATTTTTTACAAGTGCATCAACAATATAGACTTTTCCTAAGAAATATATGAGAAAATAATACTCTGGAAAATTCTGGTGAAACTGAAGTTTCCGCAGCTGGACAGCCATAATTATATGACCATTCTTAAATTGCCACTGTTGAAAAGTTAGTCTTCTAAATAATGTCAAATTACATTTGCTCTCACGAAATAGGTCAGACAAATGTTTCTATGCAGGCAGTTTATTGAGATATTATAGCAAAAAAATGCGCTTATAGGTATCACTGTGCTAAATATAGTACACATCGGCCAGGAGGTATGCTTTAGTAGTCCGGTGTAAAAAAATAGTGCAGACGTTTTGAGGCCACAGACCCAGTTTGCTTGTAAATCCTGATCCATTACAGCCCAATTTTACTTGAGAAACATGTTGGGGTGTTTTTAACACCAGTTTCCAGCATATTTCTAGCATTTAAAAGAAATTACTGAGCCTGCTTGTCACGTGATGTGAACACTACGTCACATGACACTTTGATGATAAACAATATGGCGGACAGGACAATGTTGAAATTTTCTTTCTTAAGAGTAAGTGAACATATTGTTTAATTAGTGAAAATCCGGTGCAGACAGGTTGCAGGTTATGAACAGGTAGGTTCCACAGCATCCATACGAATAGTGAAAGTGTGAGAGAATGGCCATATTTGGAGGAATCGGTTAAGATGTATAGTAAAACTAATTGGTGGTTGCTAGCCTACAGGTGCGTGTATAACCCAGTTACGTCTACAGTGGAACCTCTCCAAACCGGACACCCTGGGGAGGGCCCCAGGGTGTCCGGTTTGGAGAGGTTCCACTGTAATTATGGTATATCAGTGTTGCAATTCATATGTGCATGCATTGCGGTCATGAACAGGCATTACCAATATAAGTACATGTACAGTTCAAGCTATCAAAATTGAACAAACGGATGCGGTCTTGCTGTCCGGTTTAGAAAGGTTTCAGTGTATTAATGTACAGTATTGTTGTGCCAATCGACCGGTTATTTTTGGTTAAAAAAAATGTATTTATTTAAAAAGCAACTAGTTTTATTTATTCTTGAGACATATAAATATGTGTGGCAAAGTTCCAATCCCGACACTGGCCGATTCGGTGTGTCCTTCGGCAAGATACCTTCGTGCTAGCCTAGTCCTATCGGATGGGGACTTAAATAGTCGGTCCCGAAATTCAAGGTCATCGAACCAGTGCCGTCGTTAAATCAAAACATTTACATTTTTAGCGACATTCTCTCTAGGCGTTCATGCATGTGATACATTACTAATATATCCATTTTGTAAAAATTGTTTTACTTTTTCATTTTAACAGCAATAAATTATAACATACTAGTACAATAAATATTAAAGTAAATAAAACCGCTATTGTACGCAGCACCGTAGGGGACATGGATTTTTTTTATTAATTCGTTCCCACGACATAACAATTCGTTCCCTCAATTTAACAATTCGTTCCCTCGAATTAACAATTCGTTCCCACGAAATGAAAATTCGTTCCCTCAATTTAACAATTCGTTCCCTCGAATTAACAATTCGTTCCCACGATATAAAAATTCGTTGCCACGAATTAACAATTCGTTCCCGTGGGAAAGAATTGTTATTTCGTGAGAACGAATTGTTAAATTGAGGGAACGAATTGTTAAATTGAGGGAACGAATTGTTAATTCTTGGGAACGAATTGTTAATTTGTGGGAACGAATTGTTAAATTGATGGAACGAATTGTTATTTCGTGGGAACGAATTAATAAACAAAAATAAATCTACGTCCTCTGTGGGGCTCCGTACTATTGGAAACACAGTAGATGACCAGTTTAGCTTCGATGTACAATGTGCTGACATATAAACTAACATGTGTGCTCAGTGAATATGATATTGATTAAACTCGTGCACTGATTTTCATAAGAAACTCGGCATAGCCTGCAAAGTAGTTTCTTAAAAACAAGAGATGAGGCAAAGCCACGCATACCGTCTTTTCTTTGAGGCATATACAATAATGGATAACAAATAATTGGGTATTAATGCTATTTTATCCCGTCAACACAGTGCGTATGTGCCGTGAAACACGGTGCCGTGAAACATTTTTGATATCCAGTCAATACTAGTTTTGCATTTTACAGCCATTTATAGGTGTTGACGGGATAAATAGAATAGTAGGTTAGCGCCGTGAATGGAAAAAAATATCTGGCGCGGCACGGAAACGGGATGTGCTCGGCAGAGCCTCGCCCATCCAGTTTCCTGAGCCTTGCCATATATTTTTTCCCATTCACGGCACTGTCATTGGTATAAGATGGCAACGGATCCAAACGCAAACTCGTATTAATGTTAATTACGTGGAAGAAAACAGGTCAAGGTCACAAAAAGGTCACATGTTGGATAGTGGTATGTGGTGGGCACTCGTTGGTTATGAAGTTGTGAAAGTATGGTGGTTCTAGGTGGTATAGTAAGTATACATATTTAAACGCGAAAATTTAACATTGGAAATGGCTAAGTCGATTACGCGGAAAAATTAGGTCACGGTAAAAATGGGCCACATGTTGGATGGTGGTATCAGGTGAGCACCCGTTGGTTATGAAATGTTGAAAGTTTTGTGGTCATAGGTGGTACAGTAAAAGAGAAATGGACCTAAACACGAACACTTGACATTGAAAATGGCTACATGTAAGTCGATTAGGCAGGAAAAATAGGTCAAGGTCAAACAAAGGTCACATTGGATAGTGGTCTGTGGTGGGCACCTGTTGGTTATGAGGTTGTGCAAGTATGGTGGTTCTAGATGACCCAATAACAGAGAAATGGACAAGAGACGAAAGCTTGACATTGGACGTGGACGCCGCCCCCGCCCTCCGCCCACCCGGCTTTCGCCAATCCAATAGCCGAGATTTGTAAATTATAAACGGCTGAAAATGTACTCGTTTAAGAATAAAGTGTTATTTATATCAGAGACATCATCTGGGACATTCTCTGGCAAAATAAACATTAATTTACCACTACCCCACGTATTGATTGACGTTATCATGCATTTTATACCAGACGTACATTTTCACACTGATATCAGCGGTGATAACAGGGTTTCATTAAAATGTAAACGGACATTACTATATATAATTTATATTTATATTTTGATGTGCAATGATCATACTTTATAATCTATCGAAAATGTTACTTGTTCAGGTGACGCATTTAAATAGTATAAATAATTAAAAATAACATGGCTCATTTGCATATGAAAATAGCCTGATACCACCCCGCGTCACTATCAGTAATCTATGCATTACTAAATGATTATATCTGTATAGCGGGCACTTGTAATTTTTAGAACTGGTGAAATGGTCACACAATTATACACTTACTTAATTCCTATAAAGAACAGTTTATGCCTACTGAGTGGGCATGTACCTTTAAATCACGACTCGTGCAATACCGTCTATTAAAATAGCAACAGTTGCACATGGTTTCTTAGCAACAACGCTGTGTAACAATGACATGGTGTCTTAGCAACAACGCTGTGTAACAATGAGAGTGTCAATTGGACTAATATGATGCTGCGACTGGAAAATTTAGGCCTATGGGTTTCGCGATCAGTGGAGATCCAGATCAGACTGTGCATCCGCACAGTCTGATCAGGATCTGCACTGTTCGCCATTCCAATAATTAAACGTCCGTCAGTCTTCTTACATGTACAAGCAATATACATGTATTATAGTTATCAGGCTACAGGAGTGTGTTATTTGATCAGGAGCTACACTGGTTACAAATCCCATAAGCCCCATTTATGTAGTCACAGGCACATATGAGAAAGAATTTCAAGCAATCGTTATTACGTTACATCGAGCCTGCGTGTGTCAACGCCCAGCGCTTCTATTTATAACAAAGTGCGGCTGGACTCGCGGCGGATAATGAGGCGGGAATACGGCTCGTGCGCAGTAATAATTCCGCGGCGAAATCTTATCAAAGCACTCATTACCGTGTATCCGTAAGCGGCGCGCCATAAATTATCAACTTCCCATGAAAATTGCCACCTACGGCAAAGTGGCGGATTGATCCCTGATTGAAAACATCGCGTGACGGCGGAAATCGCGATACGACACGCGGAGATAACACGTACTGTATGTACACAGCCGCCTGCGCGAATCTCGCCAATATTTGCCAATATCTGCCAATATTTGCTCATCTCTGTATTGCAAAATACCAGGATATTTTGCTTGAAATCAAGCAGCTTGATTGCGAGTTGGCATTCCCAACAGGGATTCAGAAATGGTGAGACCCTGGACAAGATTAACGCAGGTGGTTTGTGTTGTAGCGCTGGTCGGTAGGCCTGCGGTAATCTTGCCCAGGTTGTCAAAGTTTCCGAACATCTATTTCAATGCCAACTCGCAATCAAGCAATTTGATTTCTGACCCTGAGCTAGAGCACAACTCAGGATCAGCCAATCAAGCTGCTTGATTTCAATCACAATATCCATGTATTTGGAGAAATAGAAATTTACAAATATTGGCAAGATTTGCGCAGGCAGTAGTGTATCTATCAATGAATAGCACGTGTATCCAATACCATTATGTTGACAGTGCAGCTATAGCAACAGTAATGTTACTATCATGTTGAATATTCATAATGTGTTATGCATGAAAAGTGAATGGATGTAACGCCCCACCAACAGCTAGGGTCATATAGAGACGGGACAACAGATTTTTAGTCTCATCCGACAGACCAGTGGGACGGAAATACAATGAAAGAATTGTTGATGACTAAGGCGAGGTTTGAACCCACAACCTGGAAGTCAGGTGTCACAATCCACCCCATGTGTTATGCAGACTTGCATTACACGATAACATATAGCAAACTTCAATTAACCATTTTTCAGACTAAAATGTTAATATCTTTTCATTTTGTTCTACACAGACATATATGTTGTTACCACTCGTCTGAACCGTCTCGACGAGTGGTAACAACATATGATTTCCATGAGAAATGAAGAAATAATATATATTTCATTTTAAATTGAGATAATTGACCTGTACCTGCGAATAGTTATCCCGCATATGTTAACAGACACATACATGCACAGTGTATATCTACATACATATATACCAATGGTGTTTGTCGAATCCATGCATTGTGGAGTTTAATATAACAATTCGAATTACAGTGGAACCTCTCTAAACCGGACACCACGAAAACACCTGTGATCTTATTCTTGATGAATTTCTTGATAATTTATATCAGGTGATATTGTCTGTTCGCGATCGCATAGCGCATAATTATGGCTCAGAATGATCAAGTGCCTGGTTTACAGTGAAACCTCTCTAAGCCGGACACCCTGGGAACCCCCCAGGGTGTCCGGTTTCGAGAGGTTTCATTGTATAATATGTTAACAGACACACACGTGTACAGTGTATACTTGTATCTACGTAATGCCCCAATGGTGTTTGTCAAATCAATGTAGTGTGTAGTTGAATATAACATTTCGGATTATATGCTTTACTATTTTCACCAATTCGGATTGCGGCAGCAGTTTGCAGCCAATTATGACGCCATCACATGTACCAGACTGACCCCCACCAAAATTTTCCTCGATCGTCAATGAACGTGTATTCCTGTCGACATAACACACTGGTCAATATTAATAGATTATGCGGATCCCCTCTGACAGGCCCATTATTTCCTCAGTGGCCAGATAGCCGTGAAATAGACACCCATAAACCATAAGTGTCCGGCTGTCAAACCGCAGTGGCGTCGCCAAATTAGCTAGACAATCCAAGTCGGATATGTCAGTTTGACTTAAGCATCAGACCAACCTGTGCTAAACCACGGTGACCACAATACGTCACATGCGCCTGTCATTTAGTCCCATGTCCGCATACATTATGCTTGAAAAATGTAGCTCAACAACTATTGCCTCGATTTTGACTCCGGGTGCCGATGAAACCGTCCTAATAGCCGACTGCTGTATCTTTCGGTGGTATTTCGTGAAAATATTATAATATAATTGAGACACGCCATAGGATTTTGTACCTTCGGGCATCTGCGTAATTTCATTAAATACGTTTACAAAATTTACAATATTTTTCATAAATAAAGTCAAAAGTTGACAAAATGTTCAGAGTTCATGTGGAATGTACTCAGAAACATTTTCGTTCCATTTATCGAAAATATTGCAAATTTTGTAAACGTATGTCAACAGTTGTCAAACATTTCAGAGTACATGTGGAATATAATTTTGTAAACGTATTTAATGAAATTACACAGATGTCCAAAGGAACAAAAACACACGGTGTGCCTCAGTTTGTCCGTAGGGAACCCATAACGGATAACGGCCTCTGACGAGAATTGGTTCTGTTCACATAACATGTCCGACTGGTTTGTAAAAAACATCTATTGGCAGCAATAATGGACTGTACTGTCAGTGGAATGGACAGTGACTTAGTGGGATTCCCTGATGTCAATGTATTTTGGACGCACATATGTACATGTATAGTACAGCTACGCCAATATTAAAGCAGAGCCTCTCTAAACCGGACACCAAGAAGCATATAGGTGATATAGAGAATAGTAGGTTAGTGCCGTGAATGGGGAAAAATATCCGGCAACGCTGAGGAATTTCTTTATTTCTCATCAGAAGTATATGTTGTCACAACATATACTTTGGTTCAGAAATAAGGAAAATAGATAGAGAATAGTAGGTTAGTGCGGTGAATGAGAAAAAAATATCTGGCAAGGCTCAGGAAACGGGATGGGCGAGGCTCTGCCGAGAACATCCCGTTTCCGTGCCGCGCCATATATTTTTTCCCATTCACGGCACTAACCTACTATTCTATTTATCCCGTCAACACCTAAACATGGCTTTAAAATTCAAAAATAGTATTGACTGGACATCAAAAATGTTTCACGGCACTGTGTTTCACGGCACATACGTACTGTGTTGACGGGATAAAATGTATGTTCATGATCGCATAGTATAGAACTATGGCTCAGTATTATCAAATGCTTGAATTACAGTGGAGCCTCTCTAAACCGGACACCAAGAAACATCCGTGATCGAATTTTCTTGGGTTTCTTGGTCATTTATCTCAGGTGATAATGTCTGTTCATGATCGCCTATTATAGAAATATGGCTCAGTATTATCAAATGCCTGAATTGCAGTGAAACCTCTCTAAACCGGACACCCTGGGGACTTCCCAGGGTGTCCGGTTTAGCGAGGTTTCACTGTAGTGTCTTAGCAACAACGCTGTGTAGCAATCCGAGTGTCAACCGGACTCAAATGACAAATACTTTCAAGCAATTGTTATGGTGTCCTGTTAGAGGTTTCACTATACCAATATCTGTCATATTTCCATACTTGAAAATACTTGTGCTTTGCCATTGAAATCATCAAGCAACTTGATTGACTGAGTCTGAGCTGTACTACAGCTCAGACTGTCAATCACATTGCTCGATTGCCAGTTTGTATGAATATTGTCAATACATGTTTAGAAATGCTGATACTATTTGCATGATTACCGCCGGGCTCGTTGTGTTTTGTTGGAAAATGTGGTTACCAGCTATATATACATGTACTACATATTTCGTATGTTAACCTCAATTGTGCTTAAAATACGCATTTGTCCCGTCAACACAGCGCGTATGTGCCGTGAAACACGGTGCCGTGAAACATTTTTGATATCCAGTCAATACAATTTTTGCATTTTACAGCCATTTGTAGGTGTTGACGGGATAAATAGAATAGTAGGTTAGTGCCGTGAATGGAAAAAAATATCTGGCGCGGCAGAGCCTGGCCCATCCCGTTTCCTGAGCCTTGCCAGATATTTTTTCCCATTCACGGAACTAACCTACTATTCTCAATCTATTTTCCTTATTTCTGAACCAAAGTATATGTTGTGACCACTCATTTGAACCGTCTCGGCGAGACGGTTCAAATGAGTGGTCACAACATATACTTCTGATGAGAAATAAAGAAATTCTTGAGCCTTGCCGGATATTTTTTCCCATTCACGGCACTAACCTACTATTCTCTATATCCGTGCTGTGTAATACCGTTTGTCATTTCAAAAGTTGACAACATTTTCAGAGTACTTTCCGCATGTACTGAGAAAGTTTTGTCAACTTTTGATGCCATATACGGACAATCTTGTAAACGTATTTCAAGAAATCATCCAGAGGTCCGAAGGTACAAACTCACATGGCGGAGCCTCATATAGCGATCCGCATCAAGCGACTTCATATATCAATCCATAGTCAGCCGTCTCGTTGGAGTCTCAAATCACAGAAACGAGATGTTCATCACTTCATTACCGCAGACGACATGAGTGCCGCGTAATTGTGGCGTGTCACGAGAGCACGCGACATCGCCAGACACCCGCGGCGCATGCGCGTATCACGCCGCACGCGCTAATCAAATTCCGGATCGGCGTGTAATTATTTTAACGCCACCTGGTGATTTCCATCAAGTGTACACCCTGAACAGACTGCACGGTGCGCACAGTCGTGCAGTCTGATCAGGGTGTGCACTGGATGGGAAGCGGAAGCTATGTATTTCACGTTTTTGCTCGAGTAATTGCGGAACAGATCGAATTCCAGTTAGCGAGTTTATGTACGGATTTCTATCATCGCTATAGGCGGCGCTAGACGCCGCGAGGGACAGGTAATATGACGATACTAAAGATAGTGTAGGCGATTAAAAATATACGGATATTGATGACCTCTCATATAACGACAATATTAATTTATAAAATGACGAGAGAGAGACAGACAGATATAAAAGGAGAGAGAGAGAGGAGAGAGAGAGACAGAGAGACGGCAAATGGGAGAGAGACATATATTGATACAGAAAGAGGAAGGGTGAGGGCATGTGTAATAGAGACATGTACAGATATAGAGAGAGAGAGAGAGAGAGAGAGAGAGAGAGAGAGAGAGAGAGAGATATATATATTGTACAGTTTAATCATTCTACATAGCCTATATGTGCTTACATGTTTATCACATGACAATTGTATTATGTCGCGATCACAATAAAAGTGATATGACACGTGTAGCATAACGCCTGTAGTGAATATCATTGGCTGATGATTATTGACATATAAAATCAGATATTATACATGTAGCTATTTCGCTCAGTGGCAAGAAAACATCTGTGATCTAATTTATGATGAGTTTCTTGGTCATTTAAATCGGGTGATAATGTCTGTTCATGTTCGCATGGCGCACAACTATGGCTCAGAACTATCAAATGCCTGATTTACAATGAAACCTCTCTAAGCCGGACACCCTGGGGACCTCCCAGGGTGTCCGGTTTAGAGAGGTTTCGTGGTATCAAATGGTATTCTAGCGCAATAAATTATTGAATCCTTGCCTAGCGCCGCCGATGTAATCCATTATTGCATGTTTGCGTATTAGCCAACGCGCGCTCGCCCAGTTAGGCTCGCCTGATTTCTCTATAAGTGAATTGTCTTGCATTCGCAGCCAATATCGGGGCGATGTCGCGAGCGACACTATCAGATATGGGCGATACGGTGTGCAGATAATGAACACGTTCATATTGCACGCGATATGATGCCTATATGCAATATTTGCAATATCGTATTTGGGCGATTTACGCACTGAAAATCGCTTCCAAGAGTTGTGATGTTTTTTTATGTGAATGATTTGAACTGTAATAGAAGCACGGTTTACGATCACGTGGTACTAACAACAACAACAAGTACCGATTCAAAGTACGTATTCTTGTATAGTGTCCTTATTACACAACGGATTTTGATGAAATAATGCGCATCAAACGCGTCTTGTTAAGCTGCATTTGGTGGTCTCTGTATTTTCGCCAAACTTCTGTCGTTTTTGCGAAGAATCGATTTTCGTGTCTCCGACACGGAAATCGATTCTTCGCAAAAACTACATAAATCTGTGCCAAACTCCATGGACCACCAAATGCATATCATGAAGACGCGTTTGCTGCGCCATATTTCATAAAAATCCGTTGAATATTAAGGAAAATATCACATAATACTTACTTTGGAGTGGGCGACGTTGTTGTTGTTGTTGTTGTAAACACGTGATCATGCACCTTGTGAAGTGATCAGTGGAAAAGAGGGATGAGGTTCATAAATAATTATGTGACAATTAATAGGCAACAGTGTTCAATATAGGATTCATTAGCCCAGTGTTCAGTGTCAGTGTTCATTAGCCCCTATTGGTCACAAAAGACCGCACAAATAATAGTGATGTGCCTTAATGACCCATACGTTTCAGAAAGGGTCGATAATTATCAATCCAATGTGCGACATTGTAATGCCTTAGAAGAAATCGCTCACGAACATCAGACATAAGAGAAGATGCTGGTTAATATTTCCATATATAGATGGAACATGATTTATAGATTGACGTATCGGAAGTTATGTTCATTTTATTATTAAACCGGGCATAAAAACAGACACGTTTTCGGCGTGATGGCGAAGAGTAGATGCGCACAGTTTATTTCTAAAAAATACAAGTGCCCGCTATACATGTACAGACATTTAGTAATATTTATTTTACTGACAGTGATTCTCGGTGGTATCAGGCTATTTTCATATGAAAATGGGACATGGTATTTTTTAATTATTTGTACTAATTAAATGAGTCAGCTGACACATTTATTTTATTTTCGACAGATTATAAAGTATGATCATTGCACATCAAAAAAATAAATACAGAGATTAAATAGTAATGTCCGTTACCATTTCAAGGAAACACGGTTATCGCCCTTGCTATCAGTGTGAAAATAATAATAATGCCAATATATATCAATATACAGCGGGCACTCGTTTGTTTTAGAACTGCTGGAATAGTGACACAATTATACACTTGTTTAATTCCTATAAGAACGTGTTGTGCCTACTGAGTGGGCATGCACCTTTTCACACACTGTAACAATAATTGCATTTCGTGTCGTGGGGATTGCCAAATTGGAAAATGGAATATATCCACGAGACATAATGTGTCACTTTCATAACCTATATCTATATCTTCAAACTGAGCAAGTAACTGTGGACAGAAGAGAACATAGTCTTCATCTGAAAAAAGCCTTTAACCAACTAGTGGTATATGAGCAAGCTGTGATGTGCATGCACAAGTATATGACTTTTGCATAATACAGTGGACCCTCTCTAAACAGGACACCCTGGGATGTCCCCAGGGTGTCCGGTTTAAAGAGGCTCCACTATAATTCCAGCACAAAAATATTTACGCAATTACCTAACATTTGATTGGTCCGTAGCAAGTCTCTGTCCAAAATGTATATCCCAGTAAACTCCAATGCCGAACTACTTTCCGTAACCGTCAGGCGCAGTTGAAATAATTCTTAAGAAAACGGAAAATAAACACATTTTCTTGATGAATTTATTTCAAATGCTGGAATTATAAGGAATGAATGGCCTGTTTGTTGAATTTATCGGGGATATAAACTTGGAAAAGCCGCGTGAATACTGGACGAGGCCTTCCGGCCTTCGTCCAGTATTCCCGCGACTTTTCCAAATTTATACCCCGATAAATTCCACAAAAAAGGCCATTCATTCCTATAATAAATCAGGCATATGGGCACCCTGTAAACGACTGTGTGGGTCCTTCTGATGGGTTTCCTTTCGATACATCTCAGGGTGTCCGGTTTAGAGGGTTTCCACTGTAGTTAACATACCAAACCCTAACAGTACACACACATTATACATTGTATATAGTAGGTTAGTGCCGTGAATGGGAATGGCTCAATAATTTCTTTATTTCTCATCAGAAGTATATGTAGTGACCACCATTTGAACTGTCTCGCCGAGACGGTTCAAATGAGTGGTCACAACATATACTTTGGTTCAGAAATAAGTAAAAAAAAAATAGATAGAGAATAGTAGGTTAGTGCCGTGAATGGGTAAAACTATCTGGCAATGCTCAGGAAATGGGATGGGCGAGGCTCTGCCGATCACATCCCGTTCACGTCACTAACCTACTATTCTGTTTATCCCGTCAACACCTACAAATGGCTGTAAAATGCAAAAATAGTATTGACTGGATATCAAAAATGTTTCACGGCACATACGCACTGCGTTGACGGGATAAACAATAGTTACGGAGCCCCGCAGGGGACGTATAACAATTCGTTCCCACGATTTAACAATTCTTTCCCCCTAGCTAACAATTCGCTCCCACGATATAACAATTGTTATTTCGTGATAACATAATTGTTATATCGTGGGAACGAATTATGAATTGTTAATTCGAGGGAACGAATTGTTAAATTGAGGGAACGAATTGTTATTTCGTGGGAATGAATGGTCTATT
Organism: Conchocele bisecta; assembly: GCA_029237695.1. NCBI lineage: Eukaryota > Metazoa > Mollusca > Bivalvia > Lucinida > Thyasiridae > Conchocele > Conchocele bisecta. Next base: position 37,261,215 of record CM055271.1, read on the forward strand.
CGAAGGAACGAATTGTTATTTCGTGGGAGCGAATAGTTAATTCGAGGGAACGAATTGTTAAATTGAGGGAACGAATTGTTATTCGAGGGAACGAATTAATAAAAAAACAAGAAACGAGGCAAAGCCACGAAGGCCAGGTTTTTTCCAAGCATGGACACTTGGATAACATAATTATACCCACTTTTTGTAGACTAGATGGCCGTGGCCTGCATGTCGCGCCTTGAGGCCAGGCATGGACACTAAAAAAATAGATATAGTAGATGGAAAAACTTTAACAAAAAAACTTTAACCGGACACACGGACGTACGGACGGACGGACGTATGCCAAAATGCCCACGATATCGCGCTTTCCGAAAGCGGGTGCGACAATGATGATAAACACCCATGTGAAGTATCAAGGTAATGGGTGAAGCAGTTGCAGAGATATAGTACACGAAAAAACTTTAACAAATAAATTCAAAGTAATTTGACCTTGACATTGCGAACAGAGGCCGCACGGTTGGGGGTTAGGATGAAAATATGGACGATGATAAACACCCATGTGAAGTTTCAAGGTAATGGGCGAAGCAGTTGCAGAGATATAGTATAACAAAAAAGTTTTAAGCAAAACATTTAACCAGACGTACGTTAAAAAGTTAACGTTGAAAATGGCTAAGTCAATTACGTAGAAATAATAGGTGAAGGTAAAAAAATGGTCACATGATTGGATAGTTATGTAGGTAGGACATCCCCTTGATTATGAAGCTGTTGAAAGTTTGGTGGTCCTAGGTGGTACAGTAGCAAAGAAATGGACTTAAACACGAAAACTTAACATTGTAAAAGCGAAAACTTCTTAACATTGAAAATGGCTAAGTCGACTGCGCGGAAAAAAATGGGTCAAGTTAAAAAAAAAGTAACATGTTGGATAGTGATATGTGGTGGGTACCCCTTGATTATGAAGCTGTGAAAGTTTGGTGGTCCTAGGTGGTACAGTACCAAAGAAATGGACTTAAACACGAAAACTTAACATTGAAAACGCGAAAACTTAACATTGAAAATGGCTAAGTCGACTGCGCAGAAAAAATGGGTCAAGTTAAAAAAAAAGTAACATGTTGGATAGTGATATGTGGTGGGCACCCCTTGATTATGAAGCTGTGAAAGTTTGGTGGTCCTAGGTGGTACAGTAACAAAGAAATTGACTCAAACACGAAAACGTAACATTGATTGTGGACGCCGCCCGCCCGGCTTTCGCCAATCCAATAGCCTGGATTTTTTTCTCAGAAAACCCGGCTAAAAATCAATGTCTCTTGCAGACCTCCGTAAATGGTAATGGAGCCAATATGTGGTATTTTGTAATACCATAGTGCCTTTTATGCTTCAAAATACAGTAATGAATCCAGATCCCACCGTGGATCGCGACATTGATTTCGAAATGCAGTTATCGAGATGGCCAGACAACGTATTTTTAGATTGGTCGTTATATTTGATACCGGATAGCACGAACTTAAAGACGGTGCGGTGCATACCCAGGTCATGCAATAACAATTTAACTCAAACTGACATCGGTAACATTCACGATATCTTGCGAAACGGAGATCGGAAAGAATAGCGCAAATCGAACCGGTATTTATCCCGTCAGCACAGTGCGTGTGTGCCGTGAAACAAGGTGCCGTAAAACATTTTTGATATCCTGTAAATACGACATAATCATTGCGTGTGAATATGTGCGGTTTCTGGGGTTATTTTTTGTTTTCATTTTACAGCTGTTTGTATGTGTTTACGGGATAAATACATTAGAATAGTAGGTTAGTGCCCTGAATGGGAAAAATATCTGGCGCGGCACGGAAACGGGATGGGCTCGGCAGAGCCTCGCCCATCCCGTTTCCTAAGCCTTGCCAGATATTTTTTCCCACTCACGGCACTAACCTACTATTCTCTACATGAAATGAAGTCCAAAATATGTTTAATGAGAAATCGCACCTATACAAAATAACATGGCTGGACAGGTCTGAAATATATAAAAAACAAATCTGGGTATCATTATAATACTACTGTAGTTCCAAATTTGGTTTAACACCTATCAGCAAAGAGTTAAACGTTTGGAACTGTATATTTAAAGTACGGATTTACTATAGAAAAATTATGCAAAAAAGAAAAGATGGCCCGTCGGTACACAAATGCCGCCGGCCGCAGGCGGCAGAAACTCCGACAAACTTCTTAACCGGATGCACATTGATGGACGGACGGACACACGGGCACACAGTGCAAACACTGTCAAATCAAACAAAACAAGTTTAGTGGCATTCAACATTACACATAATTTGCATTTAAGACTATAATGGAACCTATCTAAGCCGGACACCAAGAAAAACTTTGATATTATTGTTGTTGAGTTTTTTTATCATTTATGTCAGGTGATACTGTTTGTTCGTATCTGTTCGTGATCGCATAGCACACAATTCCTGATGTACAGCGAAACCTCACTAAGCCGGACACCATGGGGACATCCAAGGGCGTCCGGTTTAGAGAGGTTTCACAATATATGCTTTCCTACTCTACATGTATATGTAGTGAGACTGGTGGCATAACGACTCATGATCAGGATAAGACACATACAGTGGGGTCAGCGTGTAAGTGCACAAACAAACGAACACGACAGGTTGGTTCCAACCTGTCGTGTTCGTTCGTGTGTGCACTTACACGCTGACCCCACTGTTGGTGCAAGTGATATTACATGTATTTATGGAACACACCTCATTGCGTCTCCAAACGCAATTGAGACACGCCATCTGATTTTGTACCTGTGCGATTTTTCATGAAATATATTTACAGAAAATGTGATATTTTCCGTAAATGACGTCGAAAGATGACAACATTTTCATAGTAAATGCGGAATAGTATTCCGCATTTACTATGAAAATGTTGTCATCTTTCGACGTCATTTACGGAAAATATCGTAAATTACGCAAATATGTATCATGAAATATCGCACATGTTCTAGGGTACACACTCGCATGGCGTGTCTCAATTGCGTTTCTCGAGTGAGCAATCTTCAACACATAAAGCATGCACTTTAGTTTGCGTCAATATGTTTTAATCTATAGACTTGTAATAGAAAATACGGCAACATGCAATCATAACCTGAATGTAGGCCATTCGGCTGGCCTGCGTTATGGAAAGCGCATTGTGTTTTACCAGTCACCATTCCGCACCTAAATATAGTCCGGCCGTCAAAGGCCGATTTTAATCATAACGTTTTTTTGAATACCATAGTTTTTTGTATTGCTGATTTTGTAGAATCCGACAGACGAAACCTTGTTATCTTTGAGGCATTTTCATATTAGCATGAATCCAAGATGGCCGCCAAAAATGTATATTGCTTCTAATAGCTGACCTATGATTGTATTTTTAAAATATAAAAGTTAGTTCTACTTAATTGTAATCGGGTTCATTGTCATTTATCTCCACTGAGTACGTCTGTTCGTGATCGCAAAAGACCAATGCGTGTCTTGGAGTAGTTGGCTGTCTGTTTTACAGTGCTCCAAAAACCAGGAACCCACTTTGGCTGGGGTTTTTTTTCAGTATTGTTGAACATATTGTATACTGTTTTACAGTGGAACCCCTCTAAACCGGACACCCTGGGGACCTCCCAGGGTGTCCGGTTTAGAGAGGTTCCACTGTATCTGACATTAATAGTTCAATTATGTAACGGACATTAACAGACGTATTCAATTAATCAGATAATGAGTATTCTTGTAAACACTGCAGATCCTGATGAAACGGCTCTACAGTATGTATATATATATATAAATTAGCATTGGTACCCATTTGCAACAAAAATGCCATCATTGTTTTTCATCTTTTTGGCCAGTCTTCTAATTCGCAAATGCTGGATTTATGACAAATGTTGGTCGTACATGTATGGCATGTCGACTTGAAATGGTTAACACACTTGCTACATTCGTATAAAATGGCAATGCACAGTGTACTGACACAGTGCAATAACATTATAATACAATAATGTAATACATATACAAATAAGACAGCGATAGAACACATATAAGATGATAAGTAAATCGTCGCTGTATGCTTCTTAGAAACAAATTTGCTACCCCGCTCCATACCGCTCGCGAGGGTAGCAATTTAACCCCATCTCTTTAATGTCGTGCATGGAAGAGATATTTTTGCAATCGGTTATCCGGCGTGTTTGTTATGTTACAGATATAAAACTGTCAACTGTATCAATAAATTATTAATAAAGAACATACACTTGCTGAAATTGGTTAGTTTACATTGTCAATGTGTTTATCTGACATTTACATGTATATCTTGTACATGTGAAGCTGCATTTCGTTATGTTGAATGTTGAACAACAACTAGAGAAAAGATGGCTTCCATGGGAAAATGATTTCCCTGCTCTATTATTTTTTGAAATTTACCAGTTCTACATCAAAGATTATTTGTTTAAATGTATAAACTATACAGTTTATTAAATTTTGACCTACATGCAACAGGTTTGGGTATGCACTTCGGTTGCTCACATGTGTTGAATGGGTCAAATTGTAGCCGTAGATAACATATCGGAGGCGAATTATTGTAGCTATGTATATGTTTCTGTGAGTATGAATTCAAATAAATCTAGAGTTCATGTTGTTATTTATTGAACTAGTGTGCTGATTTTATGAAATCTCGGCATAGCCTCGTTTCTTATGAAACTGTTATTGACGAGGTCCTATTTTTGTTTGACCTGCACCAATTGCGGTTTTATTAAGGTCATGACGCTATCCAATACCATGTACAAATATAGAAAGTAAATTTATGCAAAATTGTCATTCAGTGACATAAATCTTACTCCATTGGCGGCCAGCGTAGCGCCAGATCAGCCTGCGCATCCGCGCAGTCTGATCAGGCGCTACCCTGTTCGCTACCCACTCTATAAGCAGCGATCGCCACTCCCAGGCATACATGTACATGCATGTGTACACGGTACCATACGCGAAATTATCATTGACAAGCATCTGTCCCAAAACAGCATAATTATGACCATTTTTTATCGCCATTCACCCCTATTTAATCGGCCCCATTATCATCGGGCTGTGTGACACGGGAAGGCATCGTGTCAGTTAATATCGATCCCTATTGTTTCACCATGGCGTAAACACGCAGTGAGAAAGCAAATTCGTGTACCATTATGCTAGAAATTGTATACTATCTTAGATAATGCTGCACAATGGAGCGTTAATGGTACGGTGACGTTGGATACACAACCGTTTGCGTTAATCTTGCCAAGAGCATCAACGTTTCTGAACGTCTGTTGGCAATGCAAACTCGCAAGCAAACAATTTCATTGTCTGAGCCTGAGATGTAGCACAGCTCAGGCTCAGACAATCAAGCTGCTTGATTTCAAGCACGATATCGAAGTATTTTGAAATAAAGACATTGGCAGCTGTATACAAGATTAGCTCAGGCGGTAGTGTATACAGTTGAACTGGTTAAACATTACGCTTGGCAGAAGTTCAATGTTAAGATTGAACCAAGAGAGTTATTCGGTAATAACGGAAGTGGCATCATTTAGAGCAACTCATATGTAGCACGCAGCGTGAAATGTCGCTGGATAGAGTTGCGGTTTACAGATGAACATATAAAGGAAATAATGGCAATTTGAATTACATTTGCTTGGCAAATTTATATATTTAATCTTCCTGGGGCCGTTTCACTATACTTCGTACGACTAAAATGTTCGTAAGTGCAACATTATGATAGTCTGTAAATTTCACATTAGCAATGTGTTCTTGTAAACAATTTTTGGATTTACATTTGTTGAGCATAGGCTGCATATGCAGCCTATACTCAATACATGTAAATTCATCGGTTGAAATTTACAGACGATCCTAAATGTGCGCTTCTTGTAATATGAACATAATTTCCACATGCATACCACATGCATACCAATCCAATGGTCACAAAATGATTTTCAGATTCGTCCATTTATGAAAAGGGTTTTTGTTCTAAGAAATATTAAAATTACTTTCAAAAAGTGCAAATCCTGATGAGCCGGCTCATCTGGATCTGCACTTTTTGCATAAACCGCTATAGCGGGATTTCGGGTTCAAAGGGTTAAGCTGTTCTAGTATATTACACTACCACCAGTGCTAATTTTATCAATACATGTATTGTCAATTTATACATTTATAAATACTTGAATAGTCTGCTGGAAATCAAGACAATTGATTGGTTGAGCCTATGCTTTGCTGCAGCTCAGTCTCAGACAATCACATTGCTTGACTGTCAGTTGACATTGCCAATATGTGTTCGTTGATAATCTGTCTAAGATTAACGTAGTCAGTTATGTACAACATAAACCCGGTATTTGAAACACATTGTGCAATGACGGGGGCGGTTTCATTACCGTCGTCGATCATTTCCCGCCACAATGTGGCGCTGTAGAAAATGTCTGGAGAAATATCGCTAACAGATCACATGATCAGTTTATAATAACGATGTATTACGCTGATAACGAGCCACGAGCAGCGCGGCGGGATGTGCCGTCAGCACAGGCACTTTGTGGCATGAACGACAAAACGATCTTTAAATCATACCCAATTTTACTCCGATATTAAATATCTACAAGGTATGACACTCGCCATCCTTTCAACCAACGGAAGTGGTACCAGTGTACCTTGGGCCCGGCTCGCTGATTCAGTAATTGTAGCGCGCGAGAAGGCCGGGACCCTGCTGGTCCCGGCCTTCGCGCGCGTTACAATTACTGAATTAGCGTGCCGGGCCCAAGGTAATTAATTCACTTCCGTTGGTTGAAAAGATGGTGAGTGTCCTACCTTGTAGATATTTAATATCGGAGTAAAATTGGGTATGCTTTAAATATCGTTTTGTCGTTCATACCACAAACTGCCTTTGGCCGCCATTTGTCTGTTTGTGCGACGTATTGTCGTTTGAGAGTCTGTCCTCTACGCACTATTTGACCCATATTTGATGGCATCAGTTGTGTTAGAAATACTTGAACCACTCAAGTCACAGATATACAATCACAGGTGGATGACTCAGATCTATGGCATAACACTGTCCCAGTGCTCCAGATAAGCTGCGTATTTGCGTAAATACCCAATTAAAATTGCCAAAAACCCAATTGAGATCAGAAGTAGCGAGTATCAAAAAGCAATAACAAATTTGTGGTACCTTTATCATGCTACAGAAAACAATAAACAGACCACGAAAACATCTTGGTATTTCATTAGAATGAACGACAAAACGAAATGCCAAGACATGTTTTCATTTCGAAGCAAACTATTCAATAATTGCTGTCTGTAGATGTGTAAACAGTGGTGTGATTTTATTTTACCCAATTAAAATATTGATATACTCAATTGCTTCAGATATGATGGAGTGAAAATACTCAATTACTAATTCCCTATCTGGAGCCCTGCTATCCATTAAAGAAGTACCATTTATCCCGTCAACACAGTGCGTATGTGCCGTGAAACACGGTGCCGTGAAACACTTTTGATATCCTGTCAATACGACATAATCACTGCGTATGAATATGTGCGGTGGCTGGCGTTATCTTTTTGCATTTAAAAGCCATTTGTAGGTGTTGACGGGATAAATAGAATAGTAGGTTAGTGCCGTGAATGGGAAAAATATCTGGCGCGGCACGGAAACGGGATGTGCTCGGCAGAGCCTCGCCCATCCCGTTTACTAAGCCTTGACAGATATATTTTCCCATTCACGGCACTAACCTACTATTCTCTACTACCCCGGCAACCTTTTGTCGTACTTGACATATACAACAATGCAGATCAAACTAGAAAATGTGTTCATAGAACATGGATGCCCCACATATCGCATTGATAGTAAACGAGGCAAAATTCTAAGTCCAAAAGGGGGAGATGATCCATGGCTCTATCTCAAAGCAAAAATAACTAGATGGCCGCGGCCTGCATGTCGCGCCTTGGGGCGAGGCATGGACACCAAACAAAGAGATATAGTAGACTGAAAAACTTTAACCAAACAACTTTAACCGGACACACGTACGTACGTACGTACGGACGGACATACGCCAAAGTGCCGACTATATCGCGCTTTCCGCAAGCGGTCGCGACAAAAACTTTAACCAAAAACTTTAACCAAAAATTTCCAAATAGTTAGACCTTGACATTGGGCACAGGGGCCGCACGGGAGCTGGGTAGAATGTAAATATAGATGATGGTAAACACCCATGTGAAGTTTCAATGTAATGGGAAAAGTAGGTGCAGAGATATAGTACATGAACAAAGTTTAACCAAAAATTAGACCTTGACATTGGGCACAGGGGCCGCACGGGTGGGGTAGAATGAAAATATGGATGATGATGCACAGGCATGTGAAGGTTCGCGGTAATGGGAAAACAAGGTGCATAGATATAGTACATGAACAAACTTTAACCAAAATCTTTAACCAAAAACTTAAAAGTAATTTGACCTTGACATTGGGCACAGGGGCCGCACGGGTGGGGGTAGAATGAAAATATGGATGATGATAATCAGGCATGTGTAGGTTCGCGGTAATGGGCAACAAGGTGCATAGATATAGTACATGAAAAAACTTTAAACAACATCTTTAACCAAAAACTTCAAAGTAATTTGACCTTGACATTGGGCACAGGGGCCGCACGGGTGGGGTAGAATGAAACTATGGATGATGATAAACACTCATGTGAAGTTTCAAGGTAATGGGCGAAACAGTTGCAGAGATATAGTATAACGAAAAACTTTAACCAAACAACTTTAACCAAAGGCTTTAACCAAAAACTTCAAAGTAATTTGACCTTGACATTGGGCACAGGAGCCACACGGGAGATGGGTAGAATGAAAATATAGATGATGATAAACACCCATGTTAAGTTTCAAGGTAATGGGCAAAACAGTTGCAGAGATATAGTACATGTATAACGAAAAACTTCAACAAAAAAAATTTAACCAAAAACTTTAAACAAAAACTTTAACCGGACACACGTACGTACGCCAAAGTGCCGACTATGTCGCGCTTTCCGCAAGCGGGCGCGACAAAAATTCACTGTGTGCATCTACACACCATAAAGAAGATGCATACCAAGCATCAAGCCTCCAGCTATTACGATTTAGAAGTTTTACAAGTTATAAGACACACATGGGTGGGGTTGTATGACTTTTTAAATATTACAACAGAGCGCTAGCGGGATAAGAAGCTAAAGTGATCCAAATGTCAATATTACGGTTCCTCTAAAATCAAAGTGGTAACGCCCATTCAAAGTATTACGTTTATATCACAAGGAGACAATTCTAATGAAATGCCAAGACAAGTTTTCATTTCGAAGCAAACAATTCAATAACTGCTATATGTTGATGTGTAAACAGTATTGTGATTTTAGTTTACCCAATTAAAATTTTGAAATACCCAATTTCTTCAGAAATGATGGAGTGACAATACTGAATTACTAATTCATTATCTGGAGCCCTGAGTTGTACCATGGTTTTGTTCCCTAATAAACTCCTTTCTCCAGCTCAAGTCACACATTAACAACTCTATGAAAGGCAGAGCAACAAGACAAGAGTTAATGTGATGATGTAATGGGATTTAATTAGAAGCTAAAACGGAAATTCTGTACTTGGATAATGTAATAAATAACCGTTAAAGGTCGTAACCGCGGCGACGGCCGTTTTGTTAATACCGTAATGGAGTATACGGGTTAATGCGACAGACATAATATACCATGACGTATGGTCAGCTGCTATGGACACGATATACGCTGCATGACTGACCAGTGCCAGTCAGTACATCTGCACTGAGAAGGAGGCATTGCTTGCCTAATACGATAAGATTTATTGATTTATTGGTGTTTACAGATAAATATTCAACCCTGAAATTAGAATAACCTGATCTGCTGCCAGGTCCATACCACACCAAAGTCACTTGGCCCCTTCACCTAAATGTTACAGGATTAGGACAAGGGGTATAACCAGATTAAACCCGTATGTACAAAAATGCCAAAAGACGTACCTGAGGGCCAAATCAGGTCTCCGTTCGGGATACCAGTAAGGATAAATCCCGATCGTTAAATTACCCATCGCATGCTCGCACCTGCCACCCATAATTAGATAAGAATGTACGACGTCATTACTAAAGAAAATGCGCAAAATCAGGATATGTATATATATAATGAAAAATACAACAAAATGCATGTTTCCAACATTGGAAACATGCATTTTGTTGTATTTTTCATTATATGTTTCGATATGGTGGAACATTGAACATTTTACTTATATATATATATATACATATATAGAAACATGTAAAGTGGAACCTCTCTAAACCGGACACCAAGAAAACACCTATGATCTATTTTTTTATGTATTTATTGGTCATTGTTCTCGGGTGATAATGTATGTTCGTGATCGCATAGCACACAGGTATTGTTCAGAATGATCAAATACCTGATTTACAATGCAACCTCTGTAAGCCGGACACCCTGGGGACCTCCCAGGGTGTCCGGCTTACAGAGGTTCCACTGTATATGGTTAAGAGGTCAACTATTTATATGCAGTGTATAAACGGACAATACAATGGTACATGGGGAAAGTCATGTTGCATACATGTAATGGTACCGATTTTCCGTTCTGCCTCTCCTTCTGCCAATGTGTTTGGTGTATTAAAGGTACATGCCCACTCAGTAGGCACAAACTGTTCTTTATATCAGAGACATCATCGGAGACATTTTTTGGGCAAAATAAACATTAATTCACTATTACCTCATGTACATGTATTGATTGGCATTATTATACATTGTATATCCGACGTAACTGTTCACACTGATATCAGGAGCGATAGCCGTGTTTCCTTGAAATGTTAATGGACATTACTATTTATTCTGTGTATTTATGTTTTGATGTGCAATGATCATACTTTATTATCTGTCGAAAATATTGTTTTTTCAGGTGACGTATTTAATTAGTATAAATAATTAAAATATATCATGCCTTATTTGCATATGAAAATAGCCTGATACCACCGCGCGTCACTAACTAAATATCACTAAATAATTATATCTGTATAGCGGGCACTCGTAATTGTTAAAACCATGTCAATCAATACGTGTGATAATGGTGTATAGCGGGCACTCGTATGTTTTGAACTGGTGGAATAGTGACACATTTATACACTTATTTAATTCCTATAAAGAACGGTTTGTGCCTACTAAGTTGGCATGATGTACCTTTAAACACAATTAAATAGGATACATTATTAATAAAGAACATACAAATGCATAAATTGGTTAGTTTACCATGTCAAGGTGTTTATCTCACATTAACATGTATATGCTTCATTTCGTTATGTTGAATGTCAAACAACAAAAAGAGAAAAGATAGATCTCCTGGGAAAATGTTTTCCTTGTTCTTTTATTTTTGACAATTTACTAGTTCTACATCACAAATTATTTGTCTAAAGGTATACAATATATAGTTTACTAAATATTGACCTACATGCAACAGGTTTGGGTATGCACTAAGGTTGCTCACATTTTTGAATGGGTCAAATTGTAGCCATAGAGGACATATCGGAGGCGAATTATTGTAGCTATATGCTTCTGTGAGTATGAATTCAAATAAATCTAGCGTTCATGTTGATATTTATTTAACTCGTGTACTGATTTTATGAAATCCTGGCATAGCCTCGCTATCCAATACTACATGTATGTACAAATATAGAATGTGAATGTATGCAAAATTGTCATTCTGTCCCTCTGCTGGTGACATAAATCTTACTCAATTGGCGACCCGCGTAGCATCCGCGCAGTCTGATCAGGCGCTACGCTGTTCGCTACCCACTCTATAAGCAGCAATCGCCACTCCCAGGCATACATTTTTTGAATGGGTCAAATTGTAGCCGTAGATAACATATCGGAGGCGAAGCGAATTTTATCCCGTCAACACAGTGCGTATGTGCCGTGAAACACGGTGCCGTGAAACATTTTTGATATCCAGTAAATACAATTTTTGCATTTTACAGCCATTTGTAGGTGTAGGTGTTGACGGGATAAATAGAATAGTAGGTTAGTGCCGTGAATGGGAAAAAATATCTGGCGCGGCACGGAAACGGGATGTGCTCGGCAGAGCCTCGCCCATCCCGTTTCCTGAGCCTTGCCAGATATTTTTTCCCATTCACGGCACTATTACATGTACCTACTATTCTCTATATTGTAGCTAGCTACAAACAAGTGCACATTTACTCGCCGCATAGACACTCCATTGACGGATCCACCCAATCCATCCATGTTTACTTTCCGTTACGTAGACGTGCTTCATATCGGAAGACAGGGGGCCCTTTCACTAAACTTCAAAAACTTGTAAACTTCTAAAAGTGCAAATTTAGGATCGTCTGGACATTTCAATCGATGGATTTACAGCCTATGCTCAATAAATGTAAATCCAATAATTGTTTACAAGAAAACATTGTTAATGTGAAATTTTAGTCGTACGAGGTTTAGTGAAACGGCCCCCAGATTCGCATATACAACTTGCTTTCTTTTGAATCCCATTCATAGTACGTCAAGTTTTGCTCGTGATTTACAGCATGTACATTTCATGTACCAATAATATGAATAAATTCATTTGAAGCACAGATGTGACCAAAAGCTAGCGGAAGACTAGGAAAAGGATCAACAACAACAACATAAGTTATGTTTATACTAGCCATTAATGACCATTCTGCATGTTACCCTGTTAAGCATACAGCCATCTGCATGTGCCGTTCTCAAAGAGTAACGAGACAACTCATCAGGGGCCCGTTTCACTAAACTTCCTACGACTAAAATGTTCGTAAGTGCAAATTTAAGATCGTCTGTAAATTTCCATTTATGGATTTACATTTATTGAGCATAGGCTGCATATGCAGCCTATGCTCAATAAATGTAAATCCAATAATTATTTACAAGAACACATTGTTAATGTGAAATTTACAGACTATCATAATTTTGCACTTACGAACATTTTAGTCGTAGGAAGTTTAGTGAAACGGCCCCCAGTAGCCGATTTCACCAACTTTGCAAAGTATACTTTTTTAGCAAAGTACATGTATACTTTGAGGGAGAAATTTAAAATTTTATGATAAATTTATTAATTTTTAATTTTACTGAATTTATTACATTATCACAACCATTTTGGCTGTGATAATGTAATACATTCAGTATAATAATTCTGCATACTTTTAATCATCAAATATATGCAGTTGTGAGTTTTATATGAAATAAAGCATTTCAGGACAAATAAATGATTACTCCATCAAAGTATGCTTTGCTATAAAAGTATACTTTGCAATGCTGGTGAAATCGGCTACAGGATAGACACTGTTTGTAGATATCTTCTAAATATTTACAAAAAAAATGCCCCATTTCTAATTAACGGAATGTTCTGAAAATTCTGAAAATTATCATGAAGTTTACACGGCAATTACTTGGGAAAGGAAGGATTAAACAGGCAAGTGTACAACGGTATTCAAGAGGCACAGAAACGCACTCCCCGACGGTCCACCTAGTATATAATAAACACACGACATAAGCAATAATACACCGATAAATAGTCACCACCCTAGATTAAAGGTACATGCCCACGCAGAAGGTTACACTGTACTACTACTTTTCATTTTCTGTCATGCCTTATATGAGCCATTTGTCTACCCACTAACGAGTTATTTTCAATTACGGCGCGTGTTAATTGGTGTTAAATCGCATTTTATATGCCGCGACCAGAAAGGGTATTTTCCGACCTCGTGCTATTTTTACCAATACGCGTCACGTGACACGGTCAACCATATCACATCTTTGACATGCGCAGTGAAGTATCGGAAGTTGAGAAGAAAAATCTCTGTTCGTGTCCAAATCTAAATCTCCACGTAACTCTTTCCATTTGGTGATCTGGTCGCTAATATTAACCACTCTCTCTCTCTCTCTCTCTCTCTGTACTGCCTGTCCCTCAGACATTTCGCCTTTTTTTTGGCCGATGCCGTTTCATACAATTTCCTTCCTGAACGTTTCGACATGTTGATATTCTTGTTTACATATTGGGAAGCCTATTGGCGCGCGTAGTATACTGCGCATGCGCACCGCAAGCCGTGATGTGAAAGTCGTCGTCCCCGCACATTATCAAAATAGACTGTTACCGCCGCGCGTCGCTAACAGTAAATTGATAATTAATAAATGATTATATTTGTATAGCGGGCACTCGTAATTTTTAGAACTGGTGGAATAGTGACATAATTATACACTTATTTAATTCCTATACAGAACATTTTGTGCCTACTGCGTGGGCATGTACCTTTAAGTTATATTATACAATGTGTCAGGGGCGGATCTGGTGGGGGGAGTTCCGGGGTTGCACCCCACCCCCACCCCCACCCCCACCCCGTTCAGCCACGTGGTTTACATATATCACAGTTTACCACCAGTTGGAGTCTGAATTTAAATGCCGTAAAACACAGGAAAGTACATTTCGAATAGCTCGAAAATAGGACAACCACCTAGTTGCGAACGGTAACTCTTGCAAATACTCCCGTACCGTCCGTAGCTAGCTTGCAAGAGTTACCATCGCAACAAGACATCGCCCCGTTCCCATATGCTGGATCCGCCCCTGTGTGTCTCAGATGAGCTTGTAAAGTGCAGGCGCGGATCCAGGATTTCGGGTTAGGGGGGGGGCGTAACTATTTTGCAATACTTGACTATATTATCGAACGAGCTAAGCTCGTTCGATAATATAGTCAAGTATTGCAAAATAGTCGAGATAGCGCTAGGGGGGTCCGGGGGCATTCCCACCCGGAAAATTTTGCAAATCTACATCGCATTTCCTGCGTTCTGGCGCATTTTGGAGCAAAAATATTGGCACTGTCACAGTATGTTTAGACATGATTTTTGATTGAAAACGTTTTAAATTTTGAAACAATAAGAAAACGACCGAAAAATGCATGGAAAACATGGCACTTGGCATGAAACGTGCCTTGTAACTTGTAAAAAATCATTACTCGACGGTAGTTTTGCTAAATATATAGAGGATATTCTATAGTACATTTTGAATAGCGGGACATAATACACGAGTGTACGTCGGCTTCCGCGTAAGAAATGAGTGAGCGTAGCGAACGAGGTGCTTGTACGGACGGACACGACTTGTTCCGCTATTCAAACATGTACGATGGAATATCCTATTTATTACACTTCCACGGCGGATATATATGCACATTTAGTCGATTTTTGAGATTAAAATCAATGAATTGTGATGTGCGCATGAATAGTTACACAATAACGTTTTTGACGTTACATTGTGTGAATCAAATTTGACGTCATGTAAACGTTTTGGAATGAATGAATGAATGAATGTGCGTATGTGCCGTGAAACACGGTGCCGTGAAACATGTTTGACATCCTGTCATACGACCTAATCACTGCGTATGAATATGTGCGGTTGTCATACTAGTCGATTCTCCGATTTTGAGGATGCCGCTGGGGTTATTTTTTTGCATTTTAAAGCTATTTTACGGGATAAATAGAATTATCCCGTCAACACAGTGCGTATGTGCCGTGAAACACGGTGCCGTGAAACATTTGTGCTATCCAGTCAATGTTATGTTTGCATTTTACAGCCATTTGTACATGTAGGTGTTGACGGGATAAATAGAATAGTAGGCTAGTGCCGTGAATGTGAAAAATATCTGGCGAGGCACGGAAACGGGATGTGCTCGGCAGAGCCTCGCCCATCCCGTTTCCTGAGCCTTGCAGGATATGTTTACCCATTCACGGCACTAACCCACTATTCTCTATTAGTAGGTTTGTGCCGTGAATGGGAACAATATCTGGCGCGGCACGGAAACGGGATGGGCGAGGCTCATACAGTTTCCTAAGCCTTGCCAGATATTTTTCCCATTCACAGCACTAACCTACTATTCTCTATGTGACATAATAAAAACACTGAAACGTTTATGAAAAGTCTTTCTTTCTCCGCAATCCTCCAATACGAATGTCTTATATGCCATGTGCTTATTCAAATGAAATCAAGTATTGTTTGAACCGAAGTAATTTTCGATTTCGGTTTGAAAATGTTACATACACGGTGTGTACAACAATTTGTTATACGCCAATGGGTATTTGATCCCAGTACTTCATTCAATGAAATTCCATCCACCATATAATGCGGATGGTGCATGACATTTCATTGAATCAATAGCGACCGCATCGGTCGCTATTGATTCAATGAAATGTCATGCACCATCTATTGTTTGGCATGAACGTTGGAATACGTCGCAAGGACCGTTTCCTCACCCGGAAGATTGATTTTTATGGTGACACCGCCACGGCGGATCGGTTTAAAATCCAGTTTAATGGTTTTATTGGACTTAGAGTGGTTTAAAAGCGAATTACTCTGTCAAGTTAATGCTTTCTGAAATGAAGTTTCTCGGTTCAATTTGTTGTTGTTTTTACTGTTGCATATTGCAGTGCGCAGTAAAAGATAATTGGACTCCGTATGAGAAAAGGGACCTTATGATTTTTGCGTAGTACCAATTCAGTCGTTGTTGTTGTTGTTGTTGGTGGTGGTGGTGGTGGTTGTGATGTGTAACTGCCTATCAACAGCTAAGGTTATTTAAGGCTGGGAAAACGGGTTCAATCCCGTAATTAAACCTGATGCATTGGGTGTGGCGCGGGGCGGGGGATCCCAGGTGCCTGGTCCATACCACACCAAAGCCACTTGGCCCCTTCCATAAAAGTAATAGGATTACGAATAATCATATTACTCATACAAGGGGTATAACTCTCAACATACAAGAGAGCCAGAGACGTACATGATGGCCACAACCAGGTCTCCGGTCCGTATTCCGGCAAGGATGAATCCCGATCGTTAAATTACCCATCGCATGCTCCCACCTACCACCCACACCAATTCAGTCGTTAGATCCGCAAACTGGTTGCAGTAGCTACACAACCGCCTGCGTTAATCCTGCCCAGATTATCCACGTATCTGAATATATATTGGAAATGCCAACTCATAATCGAGCGGCTTGATTGGCTGAGCATGAGCTGTTGCACAGCTCATGCTCAACCAATCAAGCTGCTCGATTTCCAGAATAGTATTCGAGCATTTTAAGAAATTAACAAATATTGGCAGTATTAGAACAGGCGGTACGAGATTTTAAAGGTACATGTCCAATCAGTAGGTTATGATTTAGGGAGACAGATAGTTTAGTATCTTCTGTTGATATGACATTTTCTGGCAACATACACATTCATTCACCATTACCCCACGTACTGATTTACATTAGTATGCATTTTATAACAGACGTAAATTTCCACACTGATATCAGGGGCAATAACCGTGTTTCCTTACAATGTTAACGGACATTACTATTTATTCTCTGTATTTATTTTTTGGTGTGCAATGATCAGACTTTGTAGACAATATTATTGTTTCACGTGACGCATTTAATTAGTATAAATAATTAAAAAATATCATGCCTCATATGCATATGAAAATAGCCTGATACCACCGCGCGTCACTAACAGTAAAATAAATAGCGGGCATTTGTAATTTTTAGAACTGGTGGAGTAGTGACACAATTATACCCATAAAGAACATTGTGTGCCTACTGAGTGGGCATGTACCTTTAAAAGTCTACTCTATTAGACTTGACAATTAACCCTTTGATCCCGAAGTAACTGGAATGGATTTTGATATGTTAATTTTGCAACCAATCCAATTATCCACAAATGGATTTTCAGACTATTCCAGTTATGAAACAGGAATGCTTTTGTTCTCAAAAGAATGAAATCTACTTGCAAAAAGTGCAGATGCTGATGAGATGGCTAGTAACGAGCCGGCTCATCTGGATCTACACTGTTTGCCAAACCACTATACATCCATGGGGCGTTGAAAGAGTTACATGTAAAGACCTGGGGGCCGTTTCACTAAACTTCCTACGATAGTCCTACGACTAAAATGTGCGTAAGTGCAAAATTATGATAGTCTGTAAATTTCACATTAACAATGTTTTCTTGTAAATAATTGTTGGATTTACATTTATTGAGCATAGGCTGCATATGCAGCCTATGCTCAATAAATGTAAATCCATAAATTGAAAGTTACAGACGATATTAAATTTGAACTTACGAACATTTTAGTCGTAAGAAATTTAGTGAAATGGGCCCCAGGGGCGTTGAAAGGGTTAAATACCGGGAGGCATTTAGCGGGTATTGCTGGACTAAAACAAAATATCGCTGATGGATTATCAACACATGTAGATTATTCCTCATTATTCCAGTCCAATTACACGTATATAGCAAAATGACTAAACCGATTTTAATAAGACTTAGTGAAATCTATCCACCCTGTCCGATCAGGGCCTCTGCTTTTAGCCATTCATTGCATTGTGTAACATTTCTGTCATCAATAAACTATAGAGTGGAACCTTGTCAGATTGTATTTCCCATTCACGGCACTAACCTACTATTCTCTATTTATCCCGTCAACACAGTGCGCATTCACGGCACTGACCTACTATTCTCTATTTATCCCGTCAACACAGTGCGCATTCACGGCACTGACCTACTATTCTCTATTTATCCCGTCAACACAGTGCGTATTCACGGCACTGACCTACTATTCTCTATTTATCCCGTCAACACAGTGCGCATTCACGGCACTGACCTACTATTCTCTTTATCAATCACGGCATGACTACTCCTCTATTTATTTCGTCAACACAGTGCGCATTCCGGCACGTACCTAGCTATTCTATATTTATTCATTTCCACGGCACTGGACTACTATTCTCTATTTATCCGTAACACAGTTTTGCGCATTTCACGGCACTGAACTACTTATTCTTTCTATTTAACAAACCTCAACAACAGTGGCGTATTTCACGGCAACTACATACCTATTCTATTTATTTAATCCGTTCTAACCCAACATTGCCCGCAATTCACGGCATGACCTACTATTCTCTATTTATCCCCGTTCACAGTGCGATTCACGGCACTACCCAAACCTATCTATTTATCCCTATGCGCATCACGGCACCTCACCCGTTACTTATTCTGATGCTCTATCGTCAACATTGCGCATCAGACTACTATTCTCTATTTATCCCGTCAACACAGTGCGCATTCACGGCACTAACCTACTATTCTATATTTATCCCGTCAACACAGTGCGTATTTACGGCACTAACCTACTATTCTCTATTTATCCCGTCAACACATTGCATATGTGCCGTGAAACACGGTGCCGTGAAACATTTTTGATATCCTGTCAATACGACCTAATCACTGCGTATGAATATGTGCGGTGGCTGAGGTTATTTTCTTTCCATTTTAAAAATTTAAAGCCATTTGTAGGTGTTGACAGGATAAATAGAATAGCAGGTTAGTGCCGTGAATGGGCAAAATATCTGGCGCGGCACGGAAACCCGTTTCCTAAGCCTTGCCAGATATTTTTCCCATTCACGGCACAAAAATATTATTCTCTATATTCAACGCATATCAGAGATCCAATTTTTTTTTTACAAAAAGTACAGTTATATCGCTTGCTACACATATTAAACACAAATACGTGTAGGTACTACAATGGAACTTCTCTAAACCGGACACCAAGAAAACACCTCTGATCTTATTTTTGATGAGTTTCTTGGTATCTCAGGTGATATTGTCTATTCGTGATCGCATAGCACAAACCTACTATGGCTCAGAATGATCAAATGCCCGATTTACGGTGCCACCTCTCTAAGCCAGACACCCTGGAAACCTCCCAGGGTGTCTGGTTTCGAGAGGTTTCACTGTATAATGCTTCTCCTACTGAATACGGACTATGGTAAGCAATGTATGTTAGCTAGTTATCTCCCTTTGAATTATATATAGCAATCCGGTCTAAATTGTATTTTGTATGGTCTTCTTGTTCGTAAAAATGGCGATTGTAGCCTGAATTGTTGTGAAATGAAGTCATTACAGTGTTTTCGACCAGCGTTGATCCATGTCATCCTACATATCTGTTCAATCTGACCAAGGACTGCATTATTTGCCATATTCATATTTTCACACTTATTAATGATGTTGCAAATCAGGACTCAGATCAGACTGCACATATGTGCAGTCTGATCTGGGTCTACTCTGTTCGCAAAACTCATTTCTTGTGCTGTTCATTAAGAAATAAACGCTGAAATACAACACAGGACCGGGTACCTATAAATATATTTGCAAAGGGGAATAACTAGCTACGATCCCTCGTTGTTTGAAATGCAGTTGTCTGTTGGCAATTATAACACTATTGCAAAACATTGACATCTATTGTTAATTATTAATGCTACCAATCTATCGTTCTCTACACTGCTGCCTCCGATAATATTTGTCCGGTTTAGAGAGGTACCACTGTAAACTTGATTGACTGAACCTCAGCTCTGATATAGCTCAGGCTCGGACAATTACATTGAATGATTGCGAGTTGGCATTATCAATAGATCAACAACCTTGATGATCTGTAGCCGATTTCAGCAAACTTGCTAAGCATACTTATCTAGCTAAGTATCCTTTGAGGGAGTAATCATTTATTTTTTCCCGAAATGCATTATTTCATATAGAACTAACGACTGCATATACGTGATGATTAAATGTATGCATAATTATTATACTGAATTTATTACATTATCACAGCCAAAATGGCTGTGATAATGTAATACATTCAATATAATAAAATTTAATAATTTCTCCCGCAATGTGTACACTACATGTACAAGATAAATATACTTTGCAAGTTTGGTGACATAGGCTACTGGGCAAGATTAACGCGGGCGATTGTGTATGTGGATATAATACAGCGTAATGTACCAGGAAATACCAGCGCAACATCGCGTTACAATCGCGATAACTCATAATTACCCTGGACACGCACGACAATCAACCCCGCTAGGTGGCAGCGTAACATTGCAACGGAATCTACAACCGGCGCCATTAATAAAGTAGTCCATTCTTCTGTAAACGAGGAATAGTTAAGTGACGTTTTCCAACCGCGTAGATCCACGACAGACTGCTCCGGGAAATCTAATATGGACATACGCTGATTTTAAACGAGTGTACCTGGTCATTCGGCGGACATTCCACGCACAGTTAGTTTCACGCCAGCAATAAAAGCGATCGTTCGTATAACCTGGTTATGTGATCCCCCCGGGGCCTGCAGACGATTGTAACCGTCTGGACACGTCCCACGCATGCGTATTGTTTTGACTTTTGGTATCGAATTATCGCAATGTACGTAGTTATCTGTACATCTATTAAATGGTGGAATTACCTCAAAGGGATTTGATACATATGCACACACGAACGCCCGCCCACACGCACGCACGCACGCACGCAGCATGCATAGTATGCTCAATAAATGTAAATCCAATAATTGTTTACAAGAAAACATTGTTAATGCGAAATGTACAGACTATCATAATTTTGCACTTACATGTACGAACAGTTTAGTCGTACGAAGCTCAGTGAAGCAGTCCCGAATATACATTCTATATATACAATGATGTAACTCTTTCATCATCACACGCTTGTATATAGCGGTATTGGCAAACAAATGTACATCCAGATAAGACGGCTCATAAATGGACTAGTCTGAAAATCATTTTGTGACGATTGGATTGGTTGCAAAGTTAACATCAAAATCCATTCCAATTACTTAGGGGTGAAAGGGTTAATACAGTCATGTAAGTGTACAGACGTGTTCGGGACATTAATAACTATTCCTGACATTTCGTACAAAGTTGAGTTTCAATAATTGCATGTGCCATTTACGTCTCCCCCGGTGTAACACAGGTCATATGAACCCTTATGTTGATTCATGTAGCTCAATTAATGCGTCAATTCGGTGCGTCTTGCGTTTAATGCTACATTTCCCGATACATTTCTGTATTTAAATGTCGCATACTCATGTATTTAAATGTCACCAACCAGAATGTATGCATGCAAACTGAATCGGGTGCTAATTAATAATACATAATCATGCAGATATATGAACAGTCACTATGTAAAAAATCTTGCGATCAAGTCTTACTAATATTCTTGTTGCTAAGCCTATTCTGTATACAGGTGTTTCCAGCGTGTTTTGGATGGGCAATTATTGTTCGTACATGTACATGAAACACCTTTTTAAACAACGTACAAAACAATTAACATGGGCCAGGGGCCCGTTTCACTAAACTTCTTACGACTAAAATGTTCGTAAGCGCAAATTTAGGATCGTCTAGAAGTTTCAATTGATGGATTTACATTTATTGAGCATAGGCTGCATATGCAGCCTATGCTCAATAAATGTAAATCCAATAATTGTTTACAAGAAAACAGTGTTGATGTGCAATTTACGGACTATCATAATTTTGCACTTACGAACATTTTAGTCGTACGAAGTTTAGTGAAACGGCACCCTGGTGTATAAACTATATACATCTTAGAAGGTAAAAAACGTCCCATTCGCCACCATTGAACGAAATATGCACAAGATCGCGTAATGGCTGACACGCCGACTGTGTTAGGGCGTTTCCAGACCGCAGTATGGGGTGGATTTTCTAGGAAGCCCCGCAGGGGACATGGATATTTTTAATTAATTCGTTCCCACGAAATAGCAATTCATTCCCTACATTTAACAATTCGTTCGCTCGAATTAACAGTTCGTTCCCACGATGTAACAATTCGTTCCCTCAAATTAGCAATTGATTCCAATGAAATGACAATTCGTTCCCTCAATTTAACAATTCGTTCCCTCGAATTAACAATTCATTCCCACGATATAACAATTCGTTACCACGAATTAACAATTCGTTCCCGTAGGATCGAATTGTTATTTCGTGGGAACGAATTGTTAAATTGAGGCAACGAATTGTTAATTCGTGGGAACAAATTGTTAAATTGATGGAACGAATTGTTAATTCGTGGGAAAGAATTGTTAAATTGAGGCAACGAATTGTTATTTCGTGGGAACGAATTAATAAGAAAATAAGAATGCTACGTCCCCTGCGGGGCTCCGTAGTTTTCGGCAAAGTGTGCACGTGATTGAAGCGGTTTATATGTATGCTTATCTACATGATATCATATGTTCTACTTCGCATTGTCAGTTTTTTTTCTCCAAACTTCAGAAGAGGTGTTTGTTTGTTTGTTTGTTTGTTTGTTTGTTTGTTTGTTAGGGTTTAACGGCCTATCAACAGCTAAGGTCATTTAAGGCCGGGTCAATGGGTTTAGTACTAAATCCCATATATTACCGGTAACTGTATAAGTACGTGTACATGTTCAAGTACATGTACACGTGGGGGGTGGAAGCCCAAAATCAGAACTGAATATTTACAATGAAAAATATATATATTCATCCCTGAAATCAGAATAATCCTGATCTGATGCAAGGTCCTCGCCACACTAGAATCACTTGGCCCCCTCCCAAAAGCAGTAGGATCAGTAATAATCTTACCACTTTTCTAATGGGCAATATCCCAATTCAACTCCCAGGTAACAAAAGAGCCAAAGATAGGTAGGTACCTGAGGACCAAACCAGGCAAATCGTGATTCCTATAAGGAGGAACATGAAACACACATTCAGAAACAACGATCATGAGCCCAATTTATGCAGTCACATCCACATATAGACGGAAGACAGATACAATTATATGACGACATGTCCGACCAGCGTAGCTGCTGATCAACCTGGGCATATGCACAGTCTGATTGGGGCCTACGTTGTTCGCCATTCAGTTATCTCGGTTATACAGTCAGAGTTCCAGATAAGGTGCGTATTGGCGTATTTACGCACTTACATGTGTCTTAGTAGAATACGCATTGATTATCATTTGTGAGA
The DNA here is from genome assembly GCA_029237695.1 of Conchocele bisecta. Taxonomy (NCBI): domain Eukaryota; kingdom Metazoa; phylum Mollusca; class Bivalvia; order Lucinida; family Thyasiridae; genus Conchocele; species Conchocele bisecta. The sequence continues at coordinate 37,285,085 of CM055271.1, forward strand.
GTACAAATACGCACAGCAATGTGAAAATACGCATTGATTTTCAAATTCAGTAGTGGAAATACTGTAATAAAGTTTACATTTACTTAGTTGAGTTGCAAATGCATTTGCTTTTTGCAGCTGAAATAAGTACTTGTTTTAATATTCATTTATTTGTTACCATTTGTTCCTTATTTAATAAGGAATAAAATCAATAATACATTTGTAAAAGTAAAATACGCATTGAATTTTAAATCTGGCGGTATAATACTCTTTAGATATAAAACTTATCTGGAGCTATGTATACAATCGCCTTTCGATGTCAGAAATATGATTCAGAGGACGTGTGCAGAATGGTTAGGTACTACACGACCGCCTGCGCTAATATTGCAAATATGTGTCTGTTTTTATTTCAACATACATGTATTCAAATAGTGTGCGTGAAATCAAGCGGTTTGATTGTCTGAGCCTGGGCTGTGCCACAGCCCAGGCTCAGCCAATCAAACTGCTGTCTTGCGATTTGAGATTTCTACTAAATGTTCAGAAACGTTGACAATTTGGGTACGATTAGCGCAGGCGGTTCTGTAACTATACTTGTTTAAAATTCGCAAAGCGTCTATTTCTAGCAGGCGGCGCATATTACAATCCATGCGAATTTGTGCCTAAGAAGATTTTACTTTTACAGAAACTGTGATACTTTTTGCTAATTATGTCAAAAGTTGACAAAATGTGGAATTCAAATTCGGATTTGCTCGGAACATTTCGTTAAATTTCGACGTCATCTACGGAAAATACCGGAAATGTAAATAATTTCCATGCGATATTCCGCATATTCGCATGAATTTCTCATATGCGGCTGCGACTGGAGAAATGGGGATTATGTGTTTTGCGACCAGTGTAGATCCTGATCAGCCTGTGCATCCGCACAGTCTGATCAGGATCTGCACTGTTCGCCATTCAAACAAACAATGAAACATCCGTTATGCTTCTAGCAAGCACTCTAGATGAAGATACACACTGGTCAACCATACAATAAGCCCCGTTTCTCCAGTCACATCCACATTCATTTTGTGGGTTGATTACTTTATCCCTTTGAACCCGAAAGCCCGCTATATCGGTTTATGCAAACAGTGCAGATCCAGATGAGCCGGCTCGTAACGAGCCGTCTCATCAGGATCTGCACTGTTTGAAAGTAATTTTCATATTTTTGAGAACAACAAATATCCCCTTTTTATAAATGGAACAGTCTGAAAATAATTTTGCGATGGTTGGATTGGTTGCAAAATTAACATATCCAGTTACTTAGGGGTGAAAGGGTTAATCGAACGGCCATGTTCACAGCGCGTACTAAGTGCATGTACTGTGGAACCACCCCTATAAACCGGTCACCCTGGCAGGTCCCCACGGTATCCGATATAGTTGTAAATGTCAATGAAACCCATCAAAATTACGCACACGTCGTTTAGTTTAGAGAGTTTCCACCGTATTAGTACATAACCTTAATTAAATTTCATTACACTGCATTACATAACAGTTATGACGGAGTAGTATTTCCAAATGTGCGTTTCAAGCGTTCTTTTTTCACTTTCTATTTCGCGGAGAGTGATATAAGGAATTGGCTAATACACACTTCATTAGGTAAGTTGAAGGTGAAATGTTTGTGTCATATTGTCTCTCAATAACAATATTGTCAACGCCCAGTAGGGTTTTTTTTCTATATTTTACTGCGCGAAGTGTAAATGCTATAACGCACATTTGTACTGTGTAGCGTGATGTAGTGATAAAGTGCAACGTGATAAAGTGCAATCTGTTGCCTACAATGCGGAAAACGTGCTGCGACCAATGTACATGCATGTCTACTGACGACGGCTGACGAGCAGTCACGATGAACTATATATGTATCTATTTGTATACCGTTCTCGCTCCATACGGATCATTATGACAGGTGTAGTGGCACACGGATGAAGCTCACGGAAACAAAGTGAATTAATGACACAATATATCTACTCTGAAAAAAAATCAAAGACAGACTGTCAGAAAAAAACCAAAACAAAAAAGTAAAAAAAAAAACAGAAAAAAAACCCAGACAAAACACAGACTTTGCCAAAATTAAAACTATTTACGAGAAGTGAGAGTCTGCTACCTTAAAGAACAATGTTAACCGGGATATAACTGCCACGATCTGTGAAAACCGGGTTTAGCATCCTTCCGAACAAGGTATATATCTACATATATGTGACTGTGACTGGAGAAATGGGGCTTATGGGTTTTGTGTCCAGTGTAGATCCATATCAACCTGGGGGGGGGGGGGTGGGGGGGGGGGGGGGGGCGTTTCACTTAAACTTCGTACTACTAAAATGTTCATACTGGCAACATTATGATAATCTGTAAATTTCACATTAACAATGTTTTCTTGTAAACAATTGATGGATTTACATTTCTTGAGCATAGGCCTAAATTTGCAGACATCATAAATTTGCATCTGGGTGTGCTATTGGTCTTTCATTTATATTAATATCCTATTTATCAACAACACTACCGCTGAATAACGGACATCAAAATAATGAAGGCAATCCAAAACCCTGCGTATTCACTGTTTCTGTTGTGACAACAAACCGCCATACGTATAAAACACATACCTTTCTTTGATTCGCCGTCTTGGGTGTAATATCCAATTCTTGTAAGTTAATCCAATTTAATTTCCGCGCGTGCGACAGCTGCGGTGTTCTCGTGTGTCAATCAACAATGACGCCAATCCTTGTTTATTTCTCACCGACTTACACGATGTGAGATAAATGAAATTAAGCCGCACGTGCAAATCTCAGTTTCTTATTACAGGTGGTGAGTATTTGTCGAGATGACAGATAGAGGTTTACAACAAGTCGAGTGGAATGTCTCTAAATCGAACACCCTGGGATTCTGGGATTCTGGGATTCTCAGGGTGTCCGGTGTAGAGAGATTCCACTCGAGGTTCCACTGTATATAAATCGGCTATATAAGCTATGTAAGACATGTGTATGTGCTTTGCAATCATGAACATACAGTATTAGTAGAGAAAAAAATACAATGGAATAAAACAAAATTGAGGTGTAAAGACATTCTACATCGATGTCGAACTTAAATTATTTAACTTGCTAGTTACTATATGTGTGTTTACTGATTTCGTAAGAAACGAGCTATGCCGAGTTTCGTAAGGAATATGCCAACAAGTTCAATGAATATCATAGTAAATCGGCACAAGAGTTATAATGTATACATTAAAAAGTGCAACATCATGCATTGAATATGTCCTGAGAAGTTGAAATGTTTTCTCCAATGGTCTTATTTGCATATGTACATGTATTACTAAACAAAGTGTATTATGATGTTAATACATTGTGGACATATGGGATTTGCGATCAGTGAAGATCCAGATCAGCCTGCGCATCCGCGCAGTCTGATCAGGATCTGCACTGTTAGCCATTCCATCAATGAAACATCCGTCATACTTCTGACAGGCAATGCGGGTCGCTATCTGGCTACACGAGTGTGCAATTCAATCAGGCGCTACACTGGTCACAAATCACATAAGCCCCATTTTTCCAGTCACTGCCGCATACAAAACCGCATGCGTTAATCTTGCCAGGATTATCAATGTTTCTGAAGATCAATTGGCAATGCCTACTCGCAATCAAGCAATTATATTGTCTGAGCCTGAGTTGTGCTACAGTAGCACATACCAGGCTCAGTCAATCAAGCTGTTTAATTTCAAGCGCAATATTCAAGTAATTTGATCGTCTTAGCCTGAGCTACATCACAACTCAGGCTCAGCACAGCCCAGACTCAGCCGATAAAACTGCTTGATTGTAAGCAAAATATTCAAGTATGACAACTATTGGCAAAATTAGCGCAGTCGGTAGTGTATTTGTTAATGAATTTTATTATATACCTACCCATGAAATACATAGTTATACGATGTAAATAAAAGTCGTACATGTATGTTCTCATCGATGAAATAAACAACTTCCGGTGAAAATACGACTACTTCCGCTATCTATATTCATAACGCGCACCTGAAAGAAAACAGCGCAAATAGGCTGCAAATACACATTCATTACCGTATATAGTCTAAAAAACTGCTAATTTCCATGGAGCGGTATGTAATAAATAGAATATTCATATTTTTATAACGAATATGACATGACATATATGTCATATTCGTTGCAGAAATTTGAATATCCTCTATATATTGTACTGATTCCCGGCTGTACTTGGTTCCGCGATGGACAGAATCTCAATTCCGTTGGTTTCCATTTCAGATTCCAATTACCGACTGCATGTCGTCATTCGATGATTCTGTCGCTAATAAAAGACTGCAAAACTTCAATTATGAGAAAATGAGCCGTCATCTGTGCCGCCGATGTGAAAATAATTGCGGTTTACAAACATAGCACAGTCGTAAATAGAATTAAAATAGTATCCATGGCTACAGGGTCGTAAGTTATGAACGTTAATGTTTATCATAACGTGTTAAAGCTGTTTTTGCGCAGTTATTGTACATATCAGAATTCAATAAGTAAATTATGGTAATACATGGTATGTATACAACCATGTATTACCATACTTTATATAGAGAATTGTAGGTTAGTGCTGTGAATTGGAAAACATCTGGCGCGGCACGGAAACGGGATGGCTCGGCAGAGCCTCGCCCATCCCGTTTCCTAAGCCTTGCCAGAGATTTCTTTTCCTATTCACGGCACTAACCTACTATTCTATTTATCCTGTCAACATTACAAATAGCTTTAAAATGCAAAAAAATAACCCCAGCCGCACCTTCAAAATCGGAAAATCGAACCGCACATATTCATACGCAGTGATTATGTAGTATTGACAGGATATCCGCAATGTTTCACGGCACCGTGTTTCACGGCACATACGCACGGTGTTGACGGGATACATACATTTACTGTGTATATATAAAGGACGCATTTATCGCCAGGAAAACAAGCAATCAAAGTAAATTACAAATAGCTAGCTGGGTGTGGGAATCGAACCAGTGACCCCGACTTTACATACACTAGCACATATACGTATGGAAGCGTCCTGTAGCCTATTTCATCAACATTGCAAAGTATACTTTAGTATCAAAGTATACTTTGAGGGAGAAATTTTCAATTTCATGATAAATTTATTAATTTTTATTATACTGAGTTTATTACATTATCACAGCCAATTTGGCTGTGATAATGTAATAAATTCAGTATAATAATTCTGCATACTTTTAATCATGAAATATATGCATTTGTTAGTTCTATATGAAATAATGCATTTCAGGAAAAATAAATGATTACTCCCTCAAAGTATACTTTGCTAGTAAAGTATACTTTGCAATGTTGATGAAATCGCCTACTGGTACCAATGCTAAAATATATGTATCTCCTAATTAGGAGATAATAAGTACTAATTAGGAGATAATGTCTCCTAATTAGGTATTATTATCTCCTAATTAGGAGATAATACGTCCTAATTAGGAGACAGTTACTCCGAATTAGGACTTACATGTCATATCTCCTAATTAGGACTTAGTATATCCTAATTATGACATAATATCTCCTAATTAGGAGTTAGTATCTCCTAATTAGGAGATCAAATATTTTTAACATTGACACAGGTAGTAAGTCATAATTATGAGATAGTAAGTCCTAATTAGGAGATAATAAATCCTAATTATGAGTGATTAAGTCCTAATTATGAGATACTAAGTCCTAATTAGGAGACACTGTATATACTATATCCTAATTAGGAGTTACTATCTCCTAATTAGGACTTAGTATCTCCTAATTAGGAGATCAATTTGAAATTAAAAAAGATCCCCATTGTTAACCCTTTGAACCCGAAATCCCGCTATAGCGGTTTATGCAAAAAGTGCAGATCCGGATGAGCCGACTCGTAACGAGCCGTCTTATCAGGATCTGCACTTTTTGAAAGTAATTTTAATATTTCTTAACAAAAACACCCCCTTTTCATAAATGGACGAATCTGAAAATCATTTTGTGACCATTGGATTGGTCGGAACATTAGCATATCACAGTCCATTCCAGTTCCTTAGGGTTGAAAGGGTTAAATCCCTATATAATTAATCTGTGAAGATGTCTGGAGATTTAGAATGGGGAGAATTTAACATGGGGAATATTTTTTTTTGTAATAAAATCAATATTCGACCATATTTCAGAAAATAACAAGAATTCTCATTTTCTAATTTTGATAAAATTTAAAATTATGGAAAAAAATATTGTTTTTGCATTCATACAGACGTAACATATGGGCAGCTTTCGTGTAACAGACAGTATGATCGGGTATTTGAAGTTTCAGGCAAGGCTAGGAAACGTTTAGGAATTTAAATTCCTACACGTTTCCTAGCCTTGCCAAGCCTGATAAACTGGAAAGCAAAATGCATTGCAACACATTTTTATTAGAAAAAACTTATTTACGTAGCGTCGCAACACTGGCGTCTTTCGGAAACTTCACGTGACGTTGTTCAATAGAGACGTGAGTGAAAATAAGTTTAAATTCACATGGAACATGGTCATCGTTAAAAGGAAGAAACCGCAGTCGTAGTGATGAAAACTAAAATTTACCTTAGCCCTCATGGGCGCCGCCATTACAGCAGTGTAAGCAATAGACCACGTGATCATATACCTTGATTCTCGATGCAGTGACGGTCTCAGTTTGGCGTAAGGGCCTCTTTACGGAGACCCGTAAGGTACATACAATTCTTTTTTTTATTAATTAGTTACCACGTATTGTTATGGTTTCCGTTGTTTGCACATATGCAAACAAATAACGCGCGCTGTTTGTACATGGCTTTAGGCAATGCTCATTCCGGGGCCGCGCGTATTGGAAGTGCCTTCATGACGTCACTACGCGGAAGTGCCTTCATGACGTCACTACTTCATGACGTTCATGACGTTCATGACGCGGCCCCGGAATATGCATACCGAAAAGTATCTACGTGAATTGGACGATGTATAAAAGTACTGAAAATACTGAATATAATGCTCAAATTACATCAGTTTTTTGTTGGAAATGTAACAATAACGTTTGATCATGTCCAGCCGTGTGCAAACGTTTGCTGTGGCACGAGGGAACTGTTTGAACCCGCGGCCTGCGGCCTTGGGGTTCAAACAGTTCCCTCGGGCCACAGCAAACGTTTGCACACGGCTGGACATGATCAAACCTTCTATTCACAATTCGTTCTCAGAATTAACAATTCTTTCCCTCAATTTAACAACGGAACGAATTGTTATATCGTGGGAACGAATTGTTATATCGTGGGAACGAATTGCTATATCGTGGGAACGAATTGATATATCGTTGGAACGAATTGTTAACTCGAGGGAACGAATTGTTAATTCGTGGGAACGAATTATATTTTCGTGGAAACGAATTAATAAAAAAGAATCCGTGTCCCTGCGGGGCTCCGTACCTTTTCACTCACCGTCTATGGCTGTGTTGCTTGAATACAAGTTATGGCATGTAATTATAGACATACTGCACCAGTTATGTTACTAATGGAACGAGTCCTATTTCCGAGAAAATCACACAGCATCCACGTTGAAAGCTTCTTAAGCGTAATTATCCCATATTTCGAAGTTGGTACCCGTATAGTTAGGAGAATTTCTGACGTGGTATGGGCATGGGGTGAGATAAACTACACATCCGCCTGCGTTAAGCTTGCCGAGCGTATATACGTTTCTGAACATATATTGACAATGCCAACTCGAAAACTATCACTTTGATCGTCTAAGCCTGAGCTGTGTCACAGCTCAGGCTCAGACAATCAGACAGCTTGATTTCAACCACATACATGCACGTATTGGCAAATATTGGTAAGATTGGCGCCGGCGGTACTGTATTTAGAGCATGGCCGTCCCCCTATAAGGGGACATAATCCAGGATATTGTCCCGCCTATGCGATCGATTACATGTTTCTACTCGTACAGGCGGACGAACCTTGCTATATGTCGTATATTTATCCACGGTTGAAGTGACGTTTTTTGTCTACATGTAAATGTACCATAATCCATGACCCTGGAGTCAAATCAGAAATGGAAATTCATTTTCAGTTCAATGGTACGGAGACCCGCAGTGGACGTAGAATTCTTTATTTTATTAATTCGTTCCCACGAAATAACAATTCGTTCCCTCAATTTAATAATTCGTTCCAACGAAATAACAATTCGTTCCCACGGGAACGAATTGTTAATTCGTGGGAACGAAGTTTTATATCGTGGGAACGAATTGTTAATTCGAGGGAACGAATTGTTAATTCGAGGGAACGAATTGCTAAATCGTGGGAACGAATTGTTAATTCGAGGGAACGAACGAATTGTTAATTCGACAGAACGAATTGTTAATTCAACAGAACGAATTGTCATTTCGTGGGAACGAATTAATAAAATAAAAATCCATGTCCCCCGCGGGGCTCCGTACAATGGGTCCTACCCTGTTAATACTACCCACACCGCATACCATGCATGTATCCAATATCATCATGCCGTTAAAAGAATTGAGCTCTGATTTTTTTGTCAATTTTCGACGTCATTTATGCGGAAAATACCCGCTTTTCAAAACCAATATCATTGAGATATGATGCCATGCGATCTGGATGGTACAAAACAGCATGAATTCATATTGCTCAGATTACAATTATTTACATCTGTTGGCAATACCAACTCGCAACCGAGAAAATTGTTGTCTGAGACTGAGCTGTGACACAGCTCAGGCTCAGCCAATCAAGCTGCTTGGTTTCGAGCGCAATATTAAAGTGTTTTGAAATGAAAATATATCAACATTGGCAAGCTTAGCGCAGGCGGTAGCGAATTTCTAACTGCACTTGTGTTTTGTGAATCGTACTGTATCATGATGAAACTTAGACAATAGTGCTCGTGACGCAGTATTTTGGAAAATAAATGAATCAAATGACACAATTTCATCAGATCCGCATCCGATACTTAAGGAATTACGTGTACTGCGCATCAGACATGCGCAGAGACTGAATAAAGACGAATAAATATTAGTATGCGATACTGATGCGATACTTATAGTGTACATTTTTATTGCATTTCTTTCTCAGTCACCTGAAAAGAATGGGGTTGGTAAAATAACTCGCTGAACATGTTCTATGTTTTGTGTGCAATCGCTTTTGCTAATTCAACTTTGTTTATTACGTAAACATGGTTTTAACAGTGTAATAACAGTGTAATAAATCATATTACACTTGTAATAAATATGGAAATTAGGCCGCTGCAGAAATCACGATACATGTAGATGACCAGTCCAGCTTTAATGTATAATATTGTCCGGATACAATAAGTAGAATCTAATATTTGAAATGATTTAATATGATATTTATTAAAATCGTTAACTGATTTCATAAGAAACGAGGCATAGCCTCGTTTCTTATGAAATCAGTTAACGAGTTTAATAAATATAAATATATTAAACATTTACGTAATTGCGGGCCAATAACTCTGCAGAATACTCCCATATCGTCCGTACCCAGAAATACAAGTTTGTTTTACTCTTACAAGACTGACATTTCGGTCACTTGAAAACTACAGAAATTATGTCACAATTAACAGTTAAAGCGAGAATCAGATCTGATTCGCTACTCTGCAGGGGAAACCTACGGAGGGCACCGTAATTCTGGGTACGGACGATACGCGAGTATTCTGCAGAGTTACTTCCCGCAACTTTTATGCAAGATCCTCTATTTGTATATTATTTCAGTTAGTGTATGTAAATTGAAACCTCTGTGGTATAGTAGTATCTCTAAACTGGACACATATGTGATCTTATTTTTGATTAGTTTCACGGTCATGTATATCTGGTGATAATGTATGTTCATGATCGCATAGCACACAGCTATGACTCGGTATGATCAAATGCCTGATTTACAGTGAAACCTCTCTAAACCGGACACCCTGGGAGGTCCCCAGGGTGTCCGGTTTAGAGAAGTTTCAATGTATAGTACTCCCTGGTACTGTGTTTAAACTGTGCTTAAAATCAAGCAATGTGATCGACTGGGTCTGAGCTGTGTTACAGCTAAGGCTCAGACAATTAAATTGCTACATTGTGAGTTTGCATTGTCAATATACATGTACATAGAGTAGGTTAGTGCCGTGACTGGGAAAAAATATCCGGCAAGGCTCAATAATTTCTTTATTTCTCATGAGAAGTATATGTTGTGACCACTCATTTGAACCGTCTCGCCGAGACGGTTCAAATGAGTGGTCACAACATATATTTTGGTTCAGAAATAAGGAAAATAGATAGAGAATAGTAGGTTAGTGCCGTGAATGGGAAAAAATATCTGGCAAGGCTCAGGAAACGGGATGGGCGAGGCTCTGCCGAGCACATCCCGTTTCCGTGCCGCGCCAGATATTTTTTCCCATTCACGGCACTAACCTACTATTCTATTTATCCCGTCAACACCTACAAATGGCTGTAAAATGCAAAAATAGTATTGACTGGATATCAAAAATGTTTCACGGCACCGTGTTTCACGGCACATACGCACTGTGTTGACGGGATAAAATGTATGTCCAGAAAGGCTGATAATCGTGACAAGATTTTCGAAGGCGGTTGTGTACCGTACATTGTACATGTAGCATAAAACACAAACAACTGAGAATTTGATCAAACAAACTGGTACTTTTGGTTGATATTTACAAGCCATAAAGTGACACATCACATTTGAACCGTTCAAGTGAGGATACGCAATTATGTTTGCGGAAAAGTCAAAATAGTTTCCTTCTATGCGCCCAGAAGACGAGACGGTTCAAATGAGTGGTCACAACATATACGTTCATTGATAAATAAAACAAAAAATATTAATAAATGTCATACCCTTAAAAGTCAAGGTGCATGATCACGTGGTTACAACAACAACAACGTCGCCCACTCCAAAGTAACTATTATTTGATCTTTTCCTTAATATGCAACGGATTTTGTTGAAATATGGCGCAGCAAACGCGCGTTCATGAGCTGCATGTGGTGGTCCAGGGAGTTTGGCACAGACTTATGTTGTTTTTGCGAAGAATCGATTTCCGTGTCGGAGACACGGAAATCGATTCTTCGCAAAAACGACAGAACTTTGGGCGAAAATACAGAGACCACCAAATGCAGCTTAACAAGACGCGTTTGATAGGCCACATTTCATCAAAATCCGTTACGTAATAAGGACACTATAAAATAATACGTACTTTGAATCGGTACTTGTTGTTGTTAGTACCACGTGATCATACACCTTGAAAGTGTATTCCGAAACTAATGGGTTAATACCCGAAACATCGTCTGAGACGTCGTGCCTTTAATATTTTTTCCTTTAATAACAGTTTATTACAAGTTATAAATCACAATTACGTATTGTATTATCGGAGTGTACGCGGAATTATTAATAATTCATACAATGCTTTGCTAATATGAGGCTGTGCCGAGAAATGTTGCTTATGGCATATGTCGGCGACTACTGACTGTTTCATGAAACCTGCCCAAATTTTACGGCCATATAAACAATGCAAAACCAGTATTTTTTTCGATAATATTAAATTTTATCAAAATTTAAGAATGAGCCTTATTTTCATTTCGTGAAATTTGGTCAAATTATTAACAATGCAATACCGGTTGGTACATGTACGTGTATGTAATTATTACTATGTACGCCAACGAATGGTACACATAGGGTAACCTCTCTAAACCGGACGCATAGCAAACACCTGCGATCTTATGTTTGATGAGTTTCTTGGTCATTTGTCTCAGGTGATAGTGTCTGCTCGTGATCGCATAGCACGCAACTATGGCTCAGAATGATCAAATTCCTGATTTACAGTGAAACCTCTCGAAGCCGGACACCCTGGGGACCTCCCAGGGTGTACGGTTTCGAGAGGTTTCACTGTATTAAAGGCACTGGGTCTCCGATATATATATGCACATAAACTGAGTATACATAATAGTGAATCATGGTTTCTTTACATACAGCGGGATCAGCGTGTAAGTGCACACACGAACCAACACGACGGGTTGGTTCACTACCCACCGAAAGTGTATGTTGTTACCACTCAGTTGAACCGTCTCGCCGAGACGGTTCAACTGAGTGGTAACAACATACACTTTTGATGCGAAATGAGAAAAAATACAGAAAAATATTTACTTATTTTGTTTATACATGAAATACAGTGGGGTCAGCGTTCCAACCTGTCGTGTTCGTTCGTGTGTGCACTTACACGCTGACCCCACTGTATACATGTAGTATCGTGATTCCTGAACACTATCCATTGTACATTGCCCCGCAGGTTCGTCCCCACGAAATAACAATTCGTTCCCTCAATTTAACAATTCGTTCCCTCGAATTAGCAATTCGTTCCCATGAATTAACAATTCGTTCGCACAAATTAACAATTCTTTCCCTCAATTTAACAATGAATTGTTATAGCGTGGGAACGAATTGTTAATTCGAGGGAACGAATTGTTAAATTGAGGGAACGAAAATTCATTTCGTGGGAACGAATTGTTAATTCGAGGGAACGAATTGTTATTTCGTGGGATCGAATTAATAAACAAAAATACATGTCCCCTGCGTGACTGCGTAACATTGTACACATATGTCTTCTGGAAAGAAATCGACAATTTATAAACTATTATAAATGTAATACTGAAAAATAACGTAGCGTAAAAACGCACATACACACACACATTGAATATCCAGGAAATCTTTTGATACGCATGTACCTTTATATCAATCAGCAACAAAACCGACCGTGCTAACCTTGCCCATACTATCAACGTCTGTGAAAATCTATAGAGAATAGTAGGTTAGTGTCGTGAATGGGAAAAAATATCTGACAAGGCTCAGGAAACGGGATGGGCGAGGCTCTGCCGAGCACATCCCGTTTCCGTGCCGCGCCAGATACTTTTCCCCATTCACGGCACTAACCTACTATTGTATTTATCCTGTCAACACCTACAAATGGCTGTAAAATGCAAAAATAGTATTGACTGGATATCAAAAATGTTTCACGGCACCGTGTTTCACGACACTGTGTTGACGGGATAAATTAACAATCAACCGCCGCAATCAAGCAATTTAATTGGCTAAACCTACGAGTTGGCACAGCCCAGGATCAGCGAATCAAGATGCTTGATTTCAAGCGCAATATTCAAATATTTTTAAATAAAGAAATTGACAAAAATTGGCACTAATAGCATAGGCATAGCATAGTAGAATAGCAATCATAAATTTTTTGTTGAAAAAAAGTTCATTATTTTGTTTATTTCTCGATAAAGGTATATGTTGTTACCACTCATTTGAGTGAGTGAGTGAGTGAATAGGGTTTAACGTCCGCTTTTCTGACATAGAGGTACAAGCCTCAGGGAGTCTACACGCAGACGGGTCAACGGGGTCGAGTCCCGTATCCACCTGTCCAAGGGGGGTAAATCCCAACTTCAGAACTCAATATTTACAATCAAAATATATATTCAGTCCTGAAATTAGAACAACCTGATCTGGTGCCAGGCCCTCGCCACACCAGCATCATTTATCCCATCCCCTAAAAATAATAGGATTAGCGCTAATCTTACTTTTATATATGGGGCATAGCCCGACTCAACTCTCACATACAAGAAAGCCAAAAATGTACATATGGGCCAAATCCGGTATAGTGGGTTCCGGAAAGTATGAACCCAATCGTTAAGCCAGTTTAGTCGCCTTTTACGACAAGCAATGGCTACTGTAGCACTATTCTCAGGATCAGTTGATCCCGCCCCGGTGCCTACACGGGGCCCACTCATTTGAACCGTCTCGACGAGACGGTTCGAATGAGTGGTAACAACATATACTTTCGAGGTGAAATAAAGAAATTAGGCGTACAAAGTTTCCAACTTACATGTATATTAATTATGAATTCACCGTTGTGTCCTGTCTTCAGCTCTAGTAATTCCAGCGAGTCGTGAATGACATCTACGCACTAAATACCACTATCATTTATTACTATATCTCACCATTTGATGTAAAATCACTACGAGAATTAAGAAAGGTTATTATTACATGAGATTTTCCGCCTTATCGATATTTATTCCAAAATTTTGAAACATTTTTCGTAAATGACGTCCAAAGTTGACGGAAATATCCGAACACATGCGGAATGGAATTCCGCATGTGTTCGGATATTTCCGTCAACTTTCGACAGAATTTATCACAACTCATAATTTCGGTAAAAATCATACGTAAAAAGGGGATGGGGGGGATCGCATAAACCATCCCAGATATCACCAAAATCACCGTTTATCACAATCACTGTAATTCCCTCGGTACACCTGTCAGTAGGCGACAGATCTACCAATGATCATATTCCACAATTCTCGCCACGTCGTCTCCAATATTACCCCGACTGGCGATGTCATATCGATGCCTACCTGCCACTTTACCGCGGTCTCAAATGCCGATACCAGGCGACACTGGTTCCCAGTTATATGTTGTATGGTTCAGGCCCTCGCGAATGGGTACCAGTTTGTTGCATTCCCTGAATTTTGGATATACATGTAGTTATTTTACCAGAGTTTTCATGTTGTTAATGTTTAACCATACTAAATCAACAGATACATGGCAGTTGTATTCATCCGCGGCGTAGTCAACGGTAATACGGCTTTCCCTGAATTTAGGATATCATTATTTTATCAAAGTATAGTTAACGTTTCACCATATTAAATCAACAGATATTCATGCGCGGTGTAGTCAAAAGTAGTACGGCATATTCCATGAATTTAGGATGTCATTATTTTACCCAACCGTCGTTAAAGTTTCACCACACTAAATCAACATATAGTATTCATGCGCGGCGTAGTCAAAAGTAGTACGGCATATTCCATGAATATAGGATGTCATTATTTTACCCAACCGTCGTTAAAGTTTCACCACACTGAATCAGCATATATTCATGCGCAACGTAGTCAAAAGTAGTACGACATTCCCTGAATTTAGGATATCATTATTTTACCTAAGTACAGTTAAGTTCAACCATACTAAATCAACAGATATTCACGCGCGGCGTAGTCACAAATAGTACGGCATTCCATGAATTTAGGATGTCATTATTTTACCCAAGCTTCGTTAAAGTTTAACAACATTAAATCAACAGATATCCAAGCGCGTTGTAGTCAAAAGTATATTACTGCGACCCTCATAAGGAAGGATGTCGTGGGCGGTAAATACGCACATGTGTTGTTCTAATGCACTCTATAAATATCACGCAATCTGATTGGCTGATGGTCATACATTACAGGTATATCATTGCTGATGAACGGTCGCAAATTATTTCAATATGTATTCCTACGCCAGTAGTAAAGGAGTGCATTAGAAATAGGTTAACCGCATTGTAATTTTGAAATTTGCGGCGTATATCAGAAAATGATAGGTCGGAAAACACGTTTAATTGCTCCGCTAGCGCGTCGCCATTAAACAGATTTTCCGACCTACCATTTTCTGATATACGCCACAAATTTGAAAATTACAATGCAGTTAACCCTTTAAAGTTACCTAAACCTATGAAATGCATTTCAGCATTTTCCTGAATATGCTTCGAGAAGACAATACAGTTAACCCTATATTATACATCTGTACATGTAAACGGACATATTCATCTTGGTCTCTAGAGTACAGGGGCCGTTTCACTAAACTTCGTACGACTACAATGTTCGTAAGTGCAAAATTATGATAGTCTTGTAAATTTCCCATTAACATTGCTTTCTTGTAAACAATTATTGGATTTACATTTATTGGGCATAGTCTGCATATGCAGCCTATGCTCAATAAATGTAAATCCATAAATTGAAATTTACAGACGATCTTAAATTTGCACATACGAACATTTTAGTCGTAGAAGTTTAGTGAAACGGGCCCCAGATCCGCGTGATTCCATTACTGGGTTTACATTTATTGAGCATAGGCTTCATATGCAGCCTATGTTCAATAAATGTAAATCCATCAATTGAAATTTCCGGACGATCCTAAATTTGCACTTACGAACAGTTTAGGCGTACGAAGTTTAGTGAAACGGCCCTCTGGTTAATTTGCAGTGGCAACGACAACCGCTGTCATGGTTTATCCTTTGCAAAACGATACTAACACGAACATTTCAGTCTGTTTCACGAAACCCGCTAAAATTTTAAGGCTATGTAAATAAGGCAAAAACAGCATATTTTTCGATAATATTAAAGCATAGCAAAATTTAAGAATGAGCCTACTTTTTATTTCGGGATATTTGGTCAAATATTGATTTTATTACGAAAAATTGATTTGTCTATGGGAATTTAACAGGGGGGGGGGGGGGAGGAGGAGGTAGAGGAGCTGTGGGAGGAGTAAAAAACGAACACATTTGGAAATTGACTCCGAAACCTGGCTAGATAGCTTGGAAATGATCTAACAAAGAAAACAAAAGTTACATTTTGAAAATCGGTCTAGAATTTCTGAAATTCTAAAAATTTCCCCATGTTGAATCCCCATAAACATCTTCACTCTGTGAAGATGTCTATGGGGATTTAACATGTGGAAATTGTGTTTTCGCAATAAATTCAATATTCGACAAAATTTGATGAAATAAAAAGAAGGCTCATTCTAAAATCTTGCTTTAATTTAATATTATCAGAAATAAAAAATGTTTTTTGCATTGTTTATATGGCCGTAAAATTTGGGCAGGTTTCGTGAAACTAGACAGTAGTGTTTCTACTCTAGTATTGACTTGAGCTTGACTTACAATGGTATGTAATCATGGATACATGGACATGCCCGTTTATGGCTGGTTCGTTGGTTGGGAATTATGGCTAAAACCGGTCTGCTGACGTGACGGTTAAACGTTAATTTCAATCTGACAGGCGCGTGTTATAAATACTAATGCGGGAAAATCCACGGTGTTAAAAACAAATCCTTTCATTCGAAACATGAAATCTGGAATTCAGAACAGTGTCTAAAACGTTTGCTTTTACACGTGCAAACCGCCGTGGGAAAACGCTCTTAGCATTTCGGGGGTCGGGTGGGGAGTGTGGCGCAGTCGATGTAGGCAATGAATGTAAGACAAACCCCCTTGGACATACATGTAACCCCCTTCATGTGAAAATGACCACATGGACAAAACCCCCTTCATGATTTTTACAGGGTGGAAAAAACACCCTTCGTCGTTTTTACAAGGTGGACATACATGTAACCCCCTTCACGGTTTTAACAGGGTGGACATAATCACCTTCATCATTTTTGCAAGTTGGACAACCCCCACCCCCTCCCCCTGATGATTTATAAAATTAAAACCATTAATAAAACTTTTGTTTTCTGTTCATTATTACTAATGGCATATATTATGCTACTAAGCTTTCAATCTTAGAATTATACGTAATATACAACAAACAAATATTCATATATTTGTAAAGATTCATTCGAATAATGGTGGGGTCAGGGGGTTATGTCCATCCTGTAGAAATCATGAAGGGGGTTTAGTCCAACTTGCAAAAACATTGAAGTGGGTTTTGTCCACCCTGTAACACTGAGAAGGGGGTTATGTCTGTAATTTGAAGAATTCAAATAATCCATTATCTAATTACTCGCCATTATATAGAGAATAGTAGGTTAGTGCCGTGAATGGGAAAACAATATCTGGTAAGGCTTGGAAAACGGGATGGGCGAGGCTCTGCCGAGCACATCCCGTTTCCGTTCCGCGCCAGATATGTATTCACGGCACTAACCTACTATTCTATTAATCCCGTCAACACCTAAACATGGCTTTAAAATGCAAAAGAAATAACCCCAGTCACCGCACATATTCATACGCAGTGATTAGGTTGTATTGATAGGATATCAAAAATATTTCACTGCACCGTGTTTCACGGCACATACGCACTGTGTTGACGGGATAAATTCATTTATTACACTCTTTCAAATTATTGGCACGGGTTTCACTGTGAGAGAAAACCCGTAATCAACTCCTTACAAATAATACACCGTGAAGAGAACACCCGTAATTGCTCGCCTCAATTCTTGGAAACCAGGAGCAAAATGTTGTAATTGTATTACAGTCAAAATAAAGTTATTTGAACATTTGGAAAGCGGGGTCTCGACTAATCTAGAATGTTAATGCGATTGAACACATTCCAAACATGCACTCAAATATACATGTATCTGGTTAATATAAACAGCTGCGTAACTTGGATTTCAAAAAGTTTACATGCCATCACATTTGACGTCACACAACGTAACGTCAAAACGCTGGAAAACACGTCATTGTATAACTATTATGCGCACATAACAATTCATTGCTTATAATCTCAAAAATAGAGTAAATGTGCATATATATCCGTCGTGGAAGTGTAATAAATAGGCTATTCCATCGTACATGTTTGAATAGTGGAAATAATACACTCGTATCCGTCGGCGTCCGTGCAAGCAACTCGTTTGCTACGCTCACTCGTTGCTTACGCGGAAGCCGACGCACACTCGTGTTGCATTGTTAACAAGAACATACAATTCACAAGGTGTATAACCACATGGTTAAAACAACACCAACAAGTACTGAAACTTCCAGAAGCCCTCAAGCCCTTATTATGTAATGGATTTTGATGAAATATGGCGCATCAAACAGGTGATCATGCGCCTTGATTTACGTCATCTCCCGCGAATACACGATTTATAACTACAAGATATTTTGACAGTATAAAAGGAGCCGGAAAGTTCGGAACGGTGAATGTGTAGATAATTGGCGATTTATGTCGTGTGTATTAGTAGTTGCACAAAACTATGTAAATTACACAAAACCAACGAAATCCACCCAAATCTACCCAAATCCACCAAAATACCCATATGATACCAACATACTGACCATCTATTGAAACACCGATGGAACATACATGTATATGTACTTGTACATATATGTGCACTGCGCAATGCATGCACAAATATTGCATATATTTGCCAATTCTATTGTTTCAAAATATTTCAGCATTGTGTTTGCAATCAAGCAACTTGATTGGCTGAGCCTGAGCTGTGCTACAGCTCAGGCTCAGACAATGAAGTTGCTTGATTGCGCGTTGGCATCGCCAACAGATGTTCAGAAACGAACGTTGATACTCTTGACAAGATTAACGCAGACGGTTGTGTACAGATGGAAAACGAAGCCTGAATGTCCAAAGATCGCCACGGGACGGGCGAGTCCAAGTTTAGGGGGGAAATTCATTTTTTCATTTAAACTATAAATAAATTCCGTACGTAAAAGAAATTGATCAAGGTTTCAGAGCCAGTTTTTTTTCTTCAATTTTCTTTCTATCCGCACCCCTCTTTTTCGGAACCGCCCAACATTACACAATTGGTCACACCTCACCGATTGTTGTCCATATATAGTTAACGAATTTTCAGGAAAACACGTGATTGTATATCAAGAAAGTTTCATCCGACGGTTCAATAATAATAATCGTTTATTCACTCCGGTCACATGGCATGACAACATGAGGTATACAACATAATAGTAGGATGACACAATGGCGATACATGTAACACTCAAAATGCATTATATACCTTGCATGTACATGTACAATGTCTTAATATAATTATAGATTATTTTTGACAAGATAATGCATTACAATTGTGTATTAATGAGTACTGGAAGATAATTAGAAACCACAGAGCGCTTACTATAGGGGGGGGCACTGGCTTAGTCCCAGATCGGAATGCGCATCACGTGTTCCAGTCGTGTGTAATCGGTGTTTGCCACTGGGATTTCATAAGTTGCGTAATTTACTGTAAATGAATTAGCAACACATGACAATTCCGCCTCCGAGCGTCGCAAGAGACGGGACTACGGTGTTGCATGCCTGTTTAACCTTAGCCTAAGAGTCACACCGTTGGCCTCATAATGCGAAATCGAAAGTTGAGAGCAACGGCTGAACATACACAGTACATTTAAATGACATTTGCTATACTGAATTGCTTTCACAGTGTAAAAAACATGGTTTATTACAAATAATAATACACACGTGTAATAAATACACATGTTTCACAAGTTATTTTACGCGTACAAGTTCAAAATATGAAATGGTGTTTTTTAAATACAATATAATACATGCATGTGCTAATTCAATACGACGTCCACCAAACCGGTCGACCGATTTCACTAGAAAATCGGCGAAACTTTGTATGCTATGAAATCGGACAACCTGTCCGACAAGTATCCCATCAAAGCAACATCCATGTACATCAGCCGGCCGTTTCACTAAACGTCGTACGACTAAAATGTTCGTAAGTGCAAATTTATGATCGTCTGGAAATCTCAATTGATGGATTTACATTTATTGAGCATAGGCTGCATATGCAGCCTATGCTCAATAAATGTAAATCCATCAATTGTTTACAAGAAATAATTGTTAATGTGAAATTTACAGACTATCATAATATTGCTCTTACGAACATTTTAGTCGTACGAAGATTTAATGTGAAACGGCCCCTAGGTATGTATTGAAAATATGTATAATTGCTGAATTAACGTATAAACGAACACAATAAAACCACATGCTACATCTACATGCTGCAAATTGTAGCGAACGCACGCAAGCACTCACACACTCACACACTCACGCACACACGCACACACATATAGACACATATCAAATATGCATATACACATGCAACCGTGGTTGTTTTTCATTACGTAACGTTCACATCAAACTCCCGTGGTCCCAGTGTCTGCCTGATAATGCTTGTAATTCCGCAAACAATGGCCTTGGATTCACGGTTCGTTACACTGCACTTCGGCCCGTGCTGCCTGATAATGGGCGATCGTTACAATTGAGACACGCCATGTGATTTTGTACCTGCGTAATTTTATTAAATACTTTTACAAAATGTACAATATTTTCCGTAAATGACGTCATAAGTTGACAATATTTTCAGGTACATGCGGAATATAATTCCGCATGTACTCTGAAAATGTTGTCAACTGTTCACCTTATTTATTAACAATATTGTAACTTTTGTAAATGTATTTAATACAATTACGCAGATACATGTATTCGAAGGTGAAATATCACATGACGTGTCTCATATGTGGCTGTGACTGGAGAAATGGGGCTTCTTGGTTTTGTGACCAGTGTAGCTCCTGATCACATACCACGCTCAAGTAGCCGGATAGCGATCTATATAGCATGTCGGCTGTTGCATTGATAGACTAGCGAACAGTGCAGATCCTGATCAGACTGTGCGGATGCACAGACTGATCTGGATCTACACTGGACGCAAAACCCATAAGCCGCATTTCTCCAGTCACGGCCATAAATACCATGTGCAGCTCTACATGTGTGCATGTCAATATGGGACCAGAATGTGATTTTATACCTACTGTCTGTTCCACGTTTTTCTGCCGACGAACTTTTGTCTAACACACTAAATCTAAAACCTATTTAAATGTAAGTACTTTTTCATCAATAACAAAAATGTCACCATCCCCAAAAAACTTATTTGATGAATCTCCGTCAAATATTTATTTTATTGCGAACAAATATTTTCCTATGGCAATTTAACATGAGGGCTAAACATAAATTTGTGGACCGATTTTCAAAATCTAACTTTTGTTTTCTTAGTTAAACTATAATCCCCATTTCTCCAGTCACATACATATACTTAATATTTAGTTCTGGGTACATAACTCTAATTACATTTCAGTACACTGCATTAGATATTAAGTGTTATGACGGAGTGGTCTTTCCAAATGTGCGTTTGGGACTGTTCTTTGTTTACTTTCTACTTAGTGGAGAGTGATCTGAGAATTTGACTAGTACACACTTTATTAGGTAAGTTTATGGTAATAATGTTCTGTTGAATTGTAGAATTGAATCTCAATAACAAAATCGCGAACTATGAACGTACACGCCCTGCAGGTTTTTTTCTATTAGTCAGGGCCCGGTTGCTCAAAACATCCGTTAGCTTAACGGACTGTTAAATCCTTAACTGAATGGTTAAAATCTCTGTTTTAACAGAGATTTTAACCATTCAGTTAAGGATTTAACAGTCTCTGTTTTAACAGAGATTTTAACCATTCAGTTAAGGATTTAACAGTCCGTTAAGCTAACTGATGTTTAACCATTCAGTTAAGGATTTAACAGTCCGTTAAGCTAACTGATGTTTTAACAGAGATTTTAACCATTCAGTTAAGGATTTAACAGTCCGTTAAGCTAACTGATGTTTTGAACAACCGGGCCCTGGCTGGTCGGGACTTTTATGTACGTTTCGTTTCCAAAACAATGTAGCTTAGCAACTGGTTAGGATTTGTTAATTGATGGGTTCTTATGGACGCCCTGGAGGGACTTCTGATTTCAATACTTCTAGCTTCCTTATATCCTACTTCCTTACTTCTAACTTCCAACTGCATTACTTCCTAATTCTAACTTCATTACTTCTTGCTTCTAACTTCTTTACTTTTTACTTCGAACTTCCAACTTCATCACGTCTGACGTATAACTTCCATATTTGCTAACGTCATTGATTCTAATTTGCTTTCTAGAAGTAATGAAGTTAGAAGTAAGGAAGTTAGAAGTAAGAAGTGATGAAGTTGGAAGTTAGAAATAAGGAAGTAGGAATTTACAACTAAGGAAGTTAGAAGTAACTAGATTGGTCAGTAAGCGAGGCTTACGGAATACCCCCCGCGTGGGCCCAGGTACCCCTAAAATATGTAAAAATTTCCAAGTGTGTGGGCTTGTGACCTTGACTCTGGGATTAGCGCGAGCGGCATGAACGTGAATTTGTCACAGGGTGGTAGAGGTCCATTGGAGCAATGATTGTGTGAAATGTGAAGCAGATCCGAGCAAGTTATAACCGATTTCTCTGATGTTAAGTTTTGTAAAGAGACTACCGTATAACCTCGAATTAACGCCCCCGGAGGCGTTACATTTTACAAAAGGGGGGCGTTTATTAGCCAGTAAAAAAAAAAAATAAATAAAGAAATTACCAAGGACCGCCAATTTCAAACACAAATAAGGATTTAAGGATTATTTGTGTTTGAAATTGGCGGTCATTAATTTTTTTTTTAAAAAAATTTTTTGGGGGGGGGGGGCGTTTATTAGGAGGGGGCGTCACTTCGAGGTTATACGGTATGTATGTGACGTTGACCTCGAGATCAGCGGGGATTTGTCACAGCATATGAAATATTAAGAATTTTCAATGAAAGTAATAGAAGTTATAACATATTTCTCTGATGTTAAGTTTTGTAAAGAGACTAAGTATGTGACATTGACCTTGGGATCAGCGGGGGTTGGACAGTCGTAGATTTGTCACAGCATGATAGTACAACCTTAGAGGAATGCACAAGTGAAATAATAAGAATTTTAAATGAAGGAAATAGAAGTTATAACTTATTTCTCAGATGTTAAGTTTTGTAAAGAGACTAAGTATTTGACCTTGAAATTGGGATCAGCGGGGGTTGGACGGTCATGGATTTGGCACAGCATGGTATTAGAGCCTTACAGGAATGCATGTGTGAAATATTAAGAATTTTAGATGAAGGAAATAGAAGTTAGAGCAATATTTCTCTGATGTTTAGTTTTGTAAAGAGACTATGTATTTGGCCTTGATCTTGGTATCAGTGGGAGTTGGATGGTCGTGGATTTGGCACAGCATGGTAGTAGAGCCTTACAGGAATGCATGTGTGAAATATTAAGCATTTTAGATGAATGAAATAGAAGTTATAACAATATTTCTCTGATGTTAAGTTTTGTAAAGAGACTAATTATTTGACCTTGACCTTGGGATCTGCGGGGGTTGGACGGTCGTGGATTTGGCACAGCATGGTAGTAGAGCCTTACAGGAATGCGTGTGTGAAATATTACGCATTTTAGACGAAGGAAATAGAAGTTATAACAATATTTCTCTGATGTTAAGTTTACGGACTAAGTATTTGACCTTGACCTTGGGATCTGCGGGGTTGGACGGTCGTGGATTTGGCACAGCATGGTAGTAGAGCCTTACAGGAATGCATGTGTGAAATATCAAGCATTTTAGATGAAGGAAATAGAAGTTATAACAATATTTCTCTGATGTTAAGTTTACGGACGCCAGGACGGACGGACGGACGGACAACCTGACTCCAGTATGCCCCCCACAACTCGTTGCGGGGGGTATAATGAAGTTACAAGTAAAGAAGTTAGAAGTAAGAAGTAATGTAAGGAAGTAGGAAGTTACAACTAAGGAAGTTAGAAGTAATGAACTTAGAAGTATTGAAGTCAGAAGTCCATCCAGGGCTTCCCTACGTTCTATTTGCAAAGCTGCCCGTTGCAATTTGTTACAAGATTCGTGACGTCCGTGAGAGGCTGTGTTATATGCCTTATATTTACACAGTGGAGGAACCCGTCATTCGACAGTACCAGTTACCGTCACAATGGTATAATATTTGTCGTTGCCTTTTTCAGGAGACATCATTGATGTATTTTGTGGAAGCGTATTGCTGACGGCTGTAAGACTACTTCAGTGGCTGAATTACAACCACAATATGCCCTGATCAGCCAGTGCATCAGCGCATTGTTCGCAAATATCACATGATGGCTTTTATCACCGGTGGCACACAAGTAATATAATAATTTACTTATTTAATGACGAACATAACTATCCTGATAAGACCTCCTGGATGTGTAAACTAATACGAGACACGCCAACGTGATGTTGTACCTGCGGACATCTGCGTAATTTATTTAAATACGTTTACAAAATTTAGAATAGTTTTCATAAATAAATTCACAAGTTGACAAAATCTTCAGAGTACATGCGGAATATAATTCCGCATGTACTCTGAAGATTGTGTCAACTTTTGACGCAAGTTACGAAAAATGTTGTAAATTTTGTAAACGTATTTTATGACATTACGCAGATATCCGAAGGTACAGAATCGCATGGCGTGTCTCACACGAGGATGGGCCAGTCAATAGACGATATTAGATACATGTAACAGTCCTTCGACATCACACATGATATAGCTGCTTGTATTGTTCGTCATCAATATCGTACTTACATGTAATGAAACTGCGCATCTGGGGGCCGTTTCACTAAACTTCGTACAACTAATAAATATGTTCGTAAGTGCAAAAGAATGTCTGTAAATTTCACATTAACATGGTTTTCTTGTAAACAATTATTGGACTACGTCAACTATATATAATATGTGTATGTTGTGTATTATATACGTGTAACGAAGAGCATTACATATTAATAATAAACAATTATTGGATTTACGTTTATTGAGCATAGGCTGCCTATGCTCAATAAATGTAAATACATCAATTTAAATTTCTAGACGATCCTAAAGTTGCGTTTACGAACATTTCAGTCGTACGAAGTTTTGTGAAAGGGCCCCCAGTAGCCTGATAAAGATCAACATTGTCCTTCGATCACTGGAGTACCGACTACATTGCTAAAATATACCATTTGTTATTGTACATGCTACTCGGGATCTACATAGATAATAGTAGGTTAGTGCCGTGAATGGGAAAAAATATCCGGCAAGGCTCAAGAATTTCTTTATTTCTCATCAGAAGTATATGTTGTGACCACTCATTTGAACCGTCTCGCCGAGACGGTTCAAATGAGTGGTCACAACATATACTTTGGTTCAGAAATAAGGAATAGTAGATAGAGAATAGTAGGTTAATGCCGTGAATGGGAAAAAAATATCTGGCAAGGCTCAGGAAACGGGATGGGCGAGGCTCTGCCGAGCACATCCCGTTTCCGTGCCGCGCCAGATATGTTTTCCGATTCACGGCACTAACCTACTATTCTATTTATCCCGTCAACACCTACAAATGGCTGTAAAATGCAAAAATTGTATTGACTGGATATCAAAAATGTTTCACGGCACCGTGTTTCACGGCACACAATCACTGTGTGGACGGGATAAAACAGCGAACAATGTCTCGATATACATTTTGTGTCGGAATATATACATGATATAGGTCCGACACCACCATTGATTGTTCCTATATAAACTAACCAATGACCACACATTTTGCTATTCTCTGCTACTTTCAATTTTCGTATGGATGTTGTGGGACCTGTTTTCGCATATCCTGCACCCATCCTGCACCCATTCTGCTCTGGATATTCACTAAATAAGTATAGGTGTAATTAGTGTTAAGAAATATAAATTTAATTTCCTGTGATCGCAAAAATGTCAGCGGCTGAAGTGAAACCGCCTTACATAACCAATATATTCCGACTTACAAAATAATCCCAAAACATACACTTGAAACTGATGTAAATGATACATTAACCCTTTGAACCCGAAAGCCCGCTTTAGCGGTTTATGCAAACAGTGCAGATCCAGATGAGCCGGCTCGTAACGAGCCGTCTCATCAGGATCTGCACTTTTTGCAAGTAATGTTCATATTTCTTAGAACAAAAACACCCCCTTTTCATAAATGGACGAATCTGAAAATCATTTTGTGACAATTGGATTGGTCGGAACATCAGCATATCACAGTCCATTCCAGTTCCTTAGGGTTGAAAGGGTTAACATACATGTGAAGTAGATTAGTACATCAATTGACCGCTATCTGCAAGAAAAGAGTGTCTATGGCATAACAAATCTAGATTGTCTTTTTTAATGTACTACTATACAACGCATGAATGTTTGATGATTTAGTGTGGCTAAGCATATCAGCCAAGGTGCATGATCACGTGGTTACAACAACAACAACGTCGCCCACTCCAAAGTAAGTATTATTTGATATTTTCCTTAATACGCAACGGATTTTGATGAAATATGGCGCAGCAAACGCGTCTTCAAGAGCTGTATTTGGTGGTCCAGGGAGTTCGCCCAAACTTCTGTCGTTTTTGCGAAGAATTGATTTCGGTGTCGGTAGACACGGAAATCGATTCTTCGCAAAAACGACAGAAGTTTGGGCGAACATACAGAGACCACCAAATGCAGATTAACAAGACGCGTTTGATGCGCCATATTTCATCAAAATCCGTTACGTAATAAGGACAATATAAAATAATACTTTGAATCAGATAGATTCTGGAAGTTTCAGTACGTGTTGTTGTTGTTGTTAGTACCACGTGATCATACATCTTGTCAGCGGCTGCGACACCAGCAGCCAGTCCAGTGGCATCAGCAAACGGTCTGCATGAAATAGTTTGCTGAAGTGTCACGAGTTGTTGAATTACTTCGGAGAGGAAACACTTACAGAGGTCAATCTACTTTACGGAGAACACTTTGTCACAACCTCCATTGCGTTCCTTTTGAAGACAGTATTGACTAAGCTCGCTAATTGCTGTTTCAGAAATGCAAATCGAGACTCCCCCAGGGGCCCGTTTCACTAAACTTCTTACGATAAGAAATTATCGTACGAACTTCTTAGGCGCAGTTTACCGTTTCACTAACGTCAATTTCGTGCGAACTTTCTTGCGAAGTTCGTAGGTATTTGGCTGTAGTACGAAGATTTTTTAGCGCAAGTATCACGGCCACCATACATGTATTCCATCAATAACATCGCCGTCAGATCGGCGGTGCATATTTCGCCCTATATGTTTCGCCAAATCCTTCCGTCTGTCTGTCTGTCCGTTTATTTTTGTCATTACTTAGTAACAATACATCCTTCCGCATTAATACAATTATATTATTTATTTTGTTGAGTTTTTGTCTGTCCATCTGTCTGTTCGTGTGTTTAATTTTTGGAAGTTTTTGTAAGTTTCTCAAATCAATTATAGGGGCCCTAAGTGCGTAGACAGACCGGATTATCTAGCTTTAGCTGCTTCTCAGTTAGCCAGCAAATGCAGCCTGATATAACGTGGCTTATAGAATAGTGACTCACTATACTTGTACCTGCTGATCAGTTAGCCAGCAAATGCAGCCTGATATAACGTGGCTTATAGAATAGTGACTCACTATACTTGTACCTGCTGATCAGTTAGCCAGCAAATGCAGCCTGATATAACGTGGCTTATATAATAGTGACTCGCTATACTTGTACCTGCTGATCAGTTAGTCAGCATATGCAGCCTGATATAACGTGGCTTATAGAATAGTGACTCCACTATACTTGTACTGCTGATCAGTTAGTCAGTATATGCAGCTGATATAACGTGGCTTTTAGAAGAATAGTGACTCACTATACTTGTACCTGCTGATCAGTTAGTGCAGCAAATGCAGCCTGATATAACGTGGCTTATATAATAGTGACTCGCTATACTTGTACCTGCTGATCAGTTAGTCAGCATATGCAGCCTGATATAACGTGGCTTATAGAATAGTGACTCGCTATACTTGTACCTGCTGATCAGTTAGTCAGCATATGCAGCCTGATATAACGTGGCTTATAGAATAGTGACTCGCTATACTTGTACCTGCTGATCAGTTAGTCAGTATATGCAGCCTGATATAACGTGGCTTATATAATAGTGACTCACTATACTTGTACCTGTTGATCAGTTAGTCAGTATATGCAGCCTGATATAACGTGGCTTATAGAATAGTGACTCACTATACTTGTACCTGCTGATCAGTTAGTGCAGCAAATGCAGCCTGATATAACGTGGCTTATATAATAGTGACTCGCTATACTTGTACCTGCTGATCAGTTAGTGCAGCAAATGCAGCCTGATATAACGTGGCTTATAGAATAGTGACTCACTATACTTGTACCTGTTGATCAGTTAGTCAGTATATGCAGCCTGATATAACGTGACTTATATAATAGTGACTCACTATACTTGTACCTGCTGATCAGTTAGTGCAGCAAATGCAGCCTGATATAACGTGGCTTATAGAATAGTGACTCACTATACTTGTACCTGTTGATCAGTTAGTCAGTATATGCAGCCTGATATAACGTGACTTATATAATAGTGACTCACTATACTTGTACCTGTTGATCAGTTAGTCAGTATATGCAGCCTGATATAACGTGGCTTATATAATAGTGACTCACTATACTTGTAGCTGCTGATCAGTTAGTCAGTATATGCAGCCTGATATAACGTGGCTTATAGAATAGTGACTCACTATACTTGTACCTGCTGATCAGTTAGTCAGCAAATGCAGCCTGATATAACGTGGCTTATATAATAGTGACTCGCTATACTTGTACCTGCTGATCAGTTAGTGCAGCAAATGCAGCCTGATATAACGTGGCTTATAGAATAGTGACTCACTATACTTGTACCTGTTGATCAGTTAGTCAGTATATGCAGCCTGATATAACGTGGCTTATAGAATAGTGACTCACTATACTTGTACCTGCTGATCAGTTAGTGCAGCAAATGCAGCCTGATATAACGTGGCTTATAGAATAGTGACTCACTATACTTGTACCTGCTGATCAGTTAGTGCAGCAAATGCAGCCTGATATAACGTGGCTTATATAATAGTGACTCGCTATACTTGTACCTGCTGATCAGTTAGTGCAGCAAATGCAGCCTGATATAACGTGGCTTATATAATAGTGACTCACTATACTTGTACCTGCTGATCAGTTAGTGCAGCAAATGCAGCCTGATATAACGTGGCTTATATAATAGTGACTCACTATACTTGTACCTGCTGATCAGTTAGTGCAGCAAATGCAGCCTGATATAACGTGGCTTATAGAATAGTGACTCACTATACTTGTACCTGCTGATCAGTTAGTGCAGCAAATGCAGCCTGATATAACGTGGCTTATATAATAGTGACTCGCTATACTTGTACCTGCTGATCAGTTAGTCAGCATATGCAGCCTGATATAACGTGGCTTATAGAATAGTGACTCGCTATAACTTTGTACTGCTGATCAGTTAGTCAGCATATGCAGCCTGATATAACGTGGCTTATAGAATAGTGACTCGCTATACTTGTACCTGCTGATCAGTTAGTCAGTATATGCAGCCTGATATAACGTGGCTTATATAATAGTGACTCGCTATACTTGTACCTGCTGATCAGTTAGTCAGCATATGCAGCCTGATATAACGTGGCTTATAGAATAGTGACTCGCTATACTTGTACCTGCTGATCAGTTAGTCAGTATATGCAGCCTGATATAACGTGGCTTATATAGTAAGGACTCACTATACTTATAGCTATTAATCAATTAGCCCAACAAATGCAGCCTGATATATAACGTGGCTTATGGAGTAGTTACTCACTATAATTGTTGCTGTTGATCAGTTAGCCCAACAAATGCAGCCTGATATAACGTGACTTATAATTGTAGATGCTTATCAGTTATCCCAACAAATGCAGCCTGATATAACGTGGCTTATGGAGTAGTTACTTATTATAGTTTTACCTTCTGATCAGTTTGCCAGCAAATGCAGCCTGATCTAATGTGGTTTAAGGACGATTGATTCACTCTAATTGCAGTGTGGTATTGGGGTGAAATGGATGAAAACACAAATCAAATAACTTTCAAAAGTAATATATGTAATGTGTTGTCATATTAGGAATATTACCCATGTCCGTCTAATGTTCGCAGCCATTTCCAGAACATTTTCAGAAAACAACATTTGTTTTGTTACTATATATTATATGGTACTGTACATCGAGTTGTCATCTCCGCCGTCTTTATATGTACAGCCATCTGACAGTTTCACACTTCGACCGCCGTTTGACACATACGGCAAATAATATGACAGAAAAAATATTACAATGAGGTGCAATACATTATAGACAGATATGACAACATCGTGCTATAAATATTATACCAGAAAGCTATACAACAGGTTAGGGTCATGTAAGGCCTGGCCAACTGGTTCGATCCCTTATTCAACCTGCTGCATTGGGAGTGGGGGATCCCAAAATCAGAACGGAATATTTACATCGAAAAAAAAAAATATATTCAGCCCTGAAATTAGAATAACCTGACCTGGTTTCAGGTCCATACAACACCAAAGCCACATGGACCCTTCCCCTAAAAGTAATATGAAATCAGAGGTTGTATATAAGTGTGATGAAAACTTGTATTTATGGGTATGTCAAATTATTTGTGGTATGTGTCAAACGACACAAGAGGTAAAACTTACTGGTGGATTGCATATACTAAGATGGCCAATATAGCAACTCCATGACCCGTATAGTATACAGTACAAGCTAAAGCAAATATAAATCACATTTGAGATCATCAAAGACTCAAGCACTTGAAACTTTGCAGACATTGATTACCCTGCGCTACCTGCCGAAGGGTGAGTTCTACTCCGAGGCTGGCGACATCCACGGTGTCTCTAGGAGTTCAATCTCCCGGTGTATTAATGATGTAGTCTCAGCCATCAATAATCGACTGGACAACATCAGTTTTCCAACCGAGGAACAAGACCTGGCCAACTGAAAAAAAAAGCCGTTTACAGTGTGGCCGGGATTCCGAACACCCTGGGCGCCGTGGGTGGGACACTCAGTGTCAGTCCAATTCACTTTCCTGGTTTTCAACATGCTGGATTAAGGAAGTTGATTTGACAGCTGTCGTCTGGTTGTTAAAGTCGGACCCGGAAGTTTACATTCAAAGGGCTTGATGGATTTCCAATACTGAAGAATTCTTAAGAAGTTCGTAACTTAAGAAATTTCGCACGAATATGTTAGTGAAACGCACGTAAGAAGTTCGCAAGAAGTTCGTATGAAAAGTATCGTAGACGTAAGAAAGTTCGTAGCGTAAGAAGTTTAGTGAAACGGGCCCCAGAATGATTGCCATCGGCTAAAGATGCACTGCACCAATACGCTAAACTCGTTCTCGAGAAATGCGATTTTGCCTGACCAATCGCTGCCGCCTCATACAGACAACGGCTGGAAGCTAGTGTACAATTATTTCATAGTAATTCGGGGAACAGTCAAAACTATTGCCCCGAGGTGATGTGAACGACCCGAGGCACTATTGCCCAGAGGCCGAAGGCCGAGGGCAATAGTGCATCGGGTCGTCCATAGTACCGAGGGGCAATGTTTTGACTCTTCCTCAAGATGACCATGATATAACTGTTTTATTACTCAACCTGTACGTAGTGTATGTGACACAATGAACGTTGAATTTTATGACGTAATATTCGACAAAAGTCATAACGTCATAATTTTCAGGGGTCAAATAGTTTTGACTATTGACCGGGTACGAAGAACTGTTGACCGGGCACGCCAAACTATTGCCCAAAATACGTCAAAAGCTGGGTAATTAGTCAAAACTATTTAATATCAACTTGTTTTGGGAGTTGAGTAATTAGTAATTAGTATTAGCAACTGTGTAACCGGTTCCAGTCATAAGTAATCTGCTCACCTGTAGCCTATTTCACCAACATTGCAAAGTATACTTTTCTTGAAAGTATACTTTGAGGGAGAAAGTTTCAATTTTAGGATAAATTTATTAATTTTTATTATACTGAATTTATTACATTATCACAGCCATTTTGGCTGTGACACTGTAATAAATTCAGTATAATATTTCTGCATACTTTTAATCATCAAATATATGCAGTCGTTAGTTATATATGAAAAAATGCATTTCGGGGAAAATAATGATTACTCCCTCAAAGTATACTTTGCTAGAAAAGTATAATTTGCAATTTTGATGAAATCGGCTACAGTTGCAGCCTCAATAATATAATGTACGTGGTATAGGTAGGTATCAATGCAGGAAGAACCGTTTATTGTCATTGTTATGAATATATAACATGACTGTGTCAATTTAGGTCATACGAAATATGTACCGGTACTTTTGTTCTCAGACACAGGGCTTGCGGAATGTGACGCGGGAGGGCGGGGTTTTTTTAAGTCGTTAAATGCATATATTTTCAATAAAGTTGCTATGGCCTATTTAGATGTAAAATATAATCGATGTGCGTCAGATATGATTGCATTTAACATACTTTTGCATTGTAGTGTTTTTAGCTCACCTGAGCGAAGCTCATGTGAGCTACTCATGTGAGCTATTGTTACCACAATGTGTCCGTCGTCGTCCGTCGTCCGTCGTCGTCCGTGAACATTTTCAAACGTCTTCTCCTCGGTAACCATTGGGCCTATAGTCACCAAACTTCATGATCATGGTCCTTAGGTAGGGGGATTACAAAATTGTTAAATTGACGTCATTACGTAATCCAAGATGGCCGCCATCTAAAAATAGCACAAATTCTTCGAAAATCTTCTTCTCAAGAACCGCAAACCGGATTTCGACAAAACTTGGTAGGAATGATCGATGTACAATGCTCTTTCAAAGTTGTTAAAATGGTGACCCCGGGGTCAAAAATGGATATGGCCCGTGGGGTCAAATTGGGGTCAAATTTTATTTTTGTCTGAATATGGTCATATCATATATCAAATCGAAGGTATCAACGAGGCGATCACTCTGGTGTCAAAATCGGATGGTTATGTCATCCAAGATGGCCGCCAAAAGGTCAAAAAGTTGTTATTTTATTAGAGATTTCAAAATTCTTCTTCACACGAACTACTTGGTCCATGGTGGCCAAACTTCACAGTTATGGTCCATGGGTGAAGCCTTTTCATATTTGTTAAAATGGAGGTCGTCGCTAATCCAAGATGGCCGCCGTCTAAAAATAGCACAAATTCTTAAAAAATCTTCTTCTCATGAACCGCCAGCTGGATTTCGATGAAACTTGGTAGGAATGATCGATGTACAATGCTCTTTCAAAGTTGTTAAAATAGTCACCCCGGGGTCAAAAATGGGCGTGGCCCATGGGGTCAAATTGGAGTCAAATTTTATTTTTGACCGAATATGGTCATGTCTATATCAAATTGAAAGTATCAAAGAGGCGATCGCTCTGGTACATTTTTTGTCGAAATTGGATGGTCATGTCATCCAAGATGGCCACCGAAAGGTCAAAAGGTCGTTCTTTTATTAGAG
Source organism: Conchocele bisecta (assembly GCA_029237695.1). Taxonomy (NCBI): domain Eukaryota; kingdom Metazoa; phylum Mollusca; class Bivalvia; order Lucinida; family Thyasiridae; genus Conchocele; species Conchocele bisecta. The sequence goes on from CM055271.1 coordinate 37,318,922, forward strand.
ATTTCAAAATTCTTCTTCACACGAACCACTACGCCCATGGTGGCCAAACTTCACAATTATGGTCCATGGATGAAGCCTTTTCAGATTTGTTAAAATGGAGGTCATCGCTAATCCAAGATGGCCGCCGTCTAAAAATAGCACAAATTCTTAAAAAAAATTCTTCTCATGAACCGCCAGCCGGATTTCGATAAAACTTGGTAGGAATGATCGATGTACAATGCTCTTTCAAAGTTGTTAAAATGGTGACCCCGGGGTCAAAAATGGGCGTTGGCACGTGGGGTCAATTTGGGGTCCAATTTTATTTTTGACCGAATATGGTCATGTCTATATCAAATCGAAAGTATCAAAAAGGTGATCGCTCTGGTACATTTTTTTGTCGAAATTGGATGGTCATGTCATCCAAGATGGCCACCAAAAGGTCAAAAGGTCGTTCTTTTATTAGAGATTTCAAAATTCTTCTTCACACGAACCACTTGGCCCATGGTGGTCAAACTTCATAGTAAGTTAAGATCCTTGGGTGAAGCATTTTCAGATTTGGTAAAATGAGAGTCATCGCTTAATCCAAGATGACCGCCATCTAAAAATAGCACAATTTTTTTAAAACACATGAACTCAATGTCACATTCTCCTCTGGTGTTCATGGAGTCAGGTGAGCGAATTAGGGCCATCATGGCCCTCTTGTTTATTGATCATGTGGCGAATTTGTAGTACGATTCTATTTCTCCATGACGATAAAATGCTCGATGCGCAGGGAGTTTATGACGCGGCGATATCTGAGAACAAAGTGCTATAATTGTGTATGGCCTTCGATGAAGAAATAGAGAATAGTAGGTTAGTGTCGTGAATGGGAAAAAATATATGGCAAGGCTTAGGAAACGGGATGGGCGAGGCTCTGCCGAGCACATCCCGTTTCCGAGCCGCGCCAGATATTTTTTCCCATTCACGGCACTAACCTACTATTCTATTTATCCCGTCAACACCTACAAATGGCTGTAAAATGCAAAAATAGTATTGACTGGATATCAAAAATGTTTCACGGCACCGTGTTTCACGGCACATACGCACTGTGTTGACGGGATAAAATGCAATTTTGATAACTTCCACCAATGCTGGATATGGTCTACCGGCCATCTGCCGGAACGCGCCAACTGGCAGCCATAGAAAGCGAGCGCATCTTTTGACAAAGGACGATAACTGGAAATGTAGGCAAATATGAAAGCATTGCTTGAAAATATGTCAATAAGAGCAAAGGACATTTAAAGACATTTACGAAATGAGACAGCAGAGACATATTAAGTAAATTACATTGACAATGTGGTCGGGCGGGGTGTAACATTTTGGGCTGAATGATTCAATGTGATTCAGCCATGTAACATTCATTAACTTAAAGGCAACATACACTAGAAGACAATTACGAAAATTGTATCTGACAACAAAAACATAAGTGAATGACCGTTGACCCAGTAGCATATTTCACCAACATTGCAAAGTATACTTTTCTAGCAAAGAATACTTTGAGGGAGTAATCATTTATTTTTCCGGAAATGCATTATTTCATACAAAACTAATGACTGCATATATTTGATGATTAAAAGTATGCAGAATTATTATACTGATTGTATTACATCATCATAATTATTATTACCATTTTGGCTGTTATAATGTAAACAATTCAGTATACTCAAAGTATACTTTGCTAGAAAATGTTGATAAAATCGACTACTGGTATAGCGATATATTGTTGCCTATAAAGTGGAAAATGTGCAGCTAATACTTATTTTGTGAATTGGAACCTCTGTAAGCCCAGGACATGGGATCACGTGGTCTATTGTTTACATTGCAAAAATGGCGGCGCCCATGAGGTCTCAAGTAAATATCTCATGTTTCATCAATACGACTGCAGTTTCTTCCTCTTAAGTATGAACATGTTCCAGCCGTTAACACTACGAGTGCGGTGTAGAGATATGTCATGTATGTCACGTATATCGACACAGAAAGACACAGAAAGACATGTGTCGTTGTGCGGTGAACATACATTATTCACTAGTGCTCTGCATTAGAGTAACATGTTTCACGTCGAAATAGGCGCCGGATTCCTGACGAATTCCCATTCAGCTGCATGGAGAAGATACTGTATAATTATAGAGAATAGTAGGTTAGTGCCATGAATGGGAAACATATCGGACAAGGCTTAGGAAACGGGATGGGCGAGGCTCTACCGAGCACATCCCGTTTCCGTGCCGCGCCAGATATTTTTCCCATTCACGGCACTAACCTCCTATTATATTTATCCCATCAACACCTACAAATGGCTGTAAAATGCAAAAATAAAATAACTTCAGTCACCGCACATGTTAATACGCAGTGATTAAGTCGTATTGACAGGATATCAAAAATGGTTCACGGCACCGTGTTTCACGGCACATACGCACAGTGTTGACGTGATAAAAACACATATTAAAACTGTGTTTTAGCGACAGCTCTAAGCTGAGGGTCAACTCATCAGGGGCCCGTTTCACTAAACTTCTTACGACTAAAATGTTCGTAAGTCCACATTTAGGATCGTCTGGAGATTTCAATTGATGGATTTACATGTATTGAGCATAGGCTGCATATGCAGCCTATGCTCAATAAATGTAAATCCAAGAATTATTTACAAGAAAACAATGTTAATGTGAAATTTACAGACTATCTTGATTTTGCACTTACGAACATTTTAGTCGTAAGAAGTGTAGTGAAAAGGCCCCCAGGGAGCCAGTGCATTCTTCACAAAGTGAAACATTTTACACCGGTGCGAAACACATCACCAGTCTGCCGTCGGAACGTTACAGATACGATTGGATTTATCGGTGTTTAACGGCCTATCAACAGCTAAGGTCATTTAAGGCTGGACCAACGAGTTCGACCCCTATTCAACCGGCTGCATTCGGGGGGGGGGGAGGGGGGGTGGGAATCCCAAAGTCAGAACGGAATATTTACATCGAAACAAAATATATACATGTATTCAGCCCTAAAATTAGAATAACCTGACTTGGTGCCATGCCCATACCACTCCAAAGTCAATTGGCCCTTTTCCCTAAAATAGGATCACGAATAATCGTAATAGATGTACTCACATAAAGGGAATAACCAGATTCAACTGGGAACGAGAATTTGAAGTTACCGTAGGATTGTCTGTGTTTCAAATTTAGCAGTTGTAAATGTAAATGCTTTGATTTAACGACGGCACTGGCTCGATGGCCTTGCATGTCGTCTCCCAAGAAGGGGAGATAGGAAGGAGGTGGATACAGAGGAAACCGGCCCCACGGGGCCTAGCTCTTATTAGAATAGTTCACTCTGATCCTTTAATGTGCACAGACTCTCCTTCAAATCTGATACACGGGACCGCCTTTTAAAGTCCCCATCCGAAAGGACTAGTAGAGCAGGAAATACAAAGTATCTCAGAAATACTGACGCCCTGGAACTGAACCTGAATCGAACCCGGGTCGCCAGCGAGGTAGTCCGACGTTGTTACCCCTCGGCCACGGTCTGCTATTTTTAGCAGTTCCACTGTATATCGCATTTATACATGTACAAAGGTTCACAGACAGCCATACATAATGATCCCGCACCGGAAGGACATTATCACATCCGGGCAATTAAAAATGGCATACATAAATGGGACGCCGGCTGATCAATAGTCTAAGATACATGTAGGAGAATGAACTTACTGGGGTAAATTAACCACCTTAAGACCTCATGAATTTAATGCACACGTTTCGACTGCATTGCAAGTGATAGTACATGTAAATTCAAAAAAGAAAACGGAACAACGGCCATTGGGTTGACAATTTGACGGGCTCCTATGCAATGTACGGACGTCGTTTTTAGCCAATTCTCAAAATTACTTACAATATAAGTAACTAGATGGCCGCGGCCCGCCCGTCAGCGACTTTGATAGTGCAATGTATACCGAAAACCTTAGCCAAAACTGTTAACCCGGACGCTCGTACGTACGGACGTACGTCAATGTGCCGACAATATCGCGCTTCCGCAAGCGTGCGCAACAATAAATGATATTTTAACGTCACATTTTAACCCGGACGCTCATACGTACGGACGTATGTCAATGTGCCGACTATATCGCGCTGTCCGCAAGTGTGCGCGACAATAAATGATACTTTAACCACAAAGTTTAACCCGAACGCTCGTACGTACGTCGTACGTCAATGTGCCGACAATATCGTGCTGTCCGCAAGCGTGCGCGACAATAAATGATACTTTAACCAACAGTTTTAACCGGGACGCTCGTACGTACGGACGTACATCAATGTGCAGACTATATCGCGCTGTGCCGACAAGCGTGCGCAACAATAAATTATATGTTAACGTCACATTTTAACCCGGACGCTCGTACGTACGGACGTATGTCAATTTAGGGGATAACCATGCTTTGTCGATTTGGAGCGGTATGTGGGAGGTTTTATGGTCTGTGAATCAGTGACGCGTCGCCGTAAAACTGATTCACAGACCATAAAACCTCACACATACCGCTCCAAATCGAAAAACAAAGCATGGTTATCCCCATTATAATGCACCTAGTGTGCTCCCCGCTTTCTATAAACGTTGTAGCATATCACGGACAGTGATCTTTTTCATTACGTCAGCAGGCTGTTGTCGTCATATCGATAACCGCCTCACACCAAACAATTTGAAGAAATGTAACTCCGCCGAAGAATATTCCCATTTCAAATAGAGATTAACGGGACTTTTTCTAAGACATCTATACATTTATTCAACTGTAATGTTTATATTAAGTATTGTATTGCTTTTGTATGTGTAGTTGCAACAGTTATTTGCTTTTAAGAAATGCCAACAATTCTGCATTGGGTTCGTGTGATTTTACAAAGGAAATGTCAGCAACAACTTGTTGTGTCAACAGGCCTAGGATTTCCCTGGATTTACGCCTAATTCAGGTGAATACCCATCTGCAATACAGTTTATTATGTATATAGTCACTCATGTATGTGCACATTGGAATTCGTAAAGTTATAGGCTGGTACTGGCATATTGAGTTTGCATTTGAGCACTTTATTAAATTCTTCTGCATTTTGGGCGGGTGGTGTAATATTTTTAGGAATTTGTTGAAGGGCCACCACACTGAAGCCACGTTTGTCAGCCGTTGGTAGATTCTATTTTCCGCTTTGGGTTGTACATGTCAATATGGCCGAATGGATAACCGAACATGTACCGAAATTAATATTCCCCGCCGCGCTGGCCATTGTTTACAAAAGCGCATAGGGTTACATAAATATGTCGAGTTGTAAAACATAGGCTGGTAAAACGGAGATTTTATATGCTGTGATTTTTCATATTATATAGGCTCTGATTTCAATTGACCAATCAGATGCGTGCTTTCTAGTTTCGGTGCATTAGAAGTGCCGACTATATCGCGCTTTCCGCAAGCGTGCGCAACAATAAATGATATTTTAACGTCACATTTTAACCCGCACGCTCGTACGTACGGACGTATGTCAATGTGCCGACTATATCGCGCTGTCCGCAAGCGTGCGCGACAATAAATGATACTTTAACAAGAGTTTTAACCCGGACGCTCGTACGTACGGACGTACGTCAATATGCCGACAATATCGCGCTGTCCGCATGCGTGCGTGACAAACAATGATGCATAGAGAATACACGGGCCTATGTCTTCAATCAGTTTATCAGGAACCCGTTTCACTAAGCTTCATACCACCAAAACGTTCGTAAGTGCAAATTTAGGATCGTCTGGAAATTTCAATAGATGGTTTTGCATGTATTCAGCATAGGCTGCATATGCAGCCTATGCTCGATAAATGTAAATCAAATACTTGTTTACAAGAACTCATTGTTAATGTGAAATTTACAGACTATCAAAAGTTTGCACTTACGAATATGTTAGTAGTGCGAAGTTTAGTGAAATCCAAGGCTCTCCGAGGAATTCCTACCGTTTCCAAGTCGAACATGGCGAACATGATATCAACATACATTACACTAATGCCTGCGCTAATCTTGCCAATAACTATTAATCACATTATTTCAAAATACTTACTAATATTGCGCTTGAAATCAAGCAACTTGACTGGCTGAGCTATTTTGCAGCAGATTAGTGAAACATGATATAGAGTCAAATGTATCACAATAATGTTGCGATCAGACCGAATTACATCCAAGACAATCATTTGTCGCGGAGACGGAAATTGCCGCCTAGTCCCCACTAATCCTGTTCGATTTCTACGTCAGTACCTCATCAACTTTCATCAGAGGTTAGTATACCTTGTAGGCGTGTTTAGCTTTATTATATATACAATGGGGTCAGCGTGTAAGTGCACACACGAACGAACACGACAGGTTGGAATGCTGACCCCACTGTATTTCATGTATAAACAAAATAAGTAAATATTTTTCTGCATTTTTTCTCATTTCGCATCAAAAGTGTATGTTGTTACCACTCAGTTGAACCGTCTCGGCGAGACGGTTCAACTGAGTGGTAACAACATACACTTTGGGTGGGTAGTGAGCCAACCTGTCGTGTTGATTCGTGTGTGCACTTAAACGATGACCCCACTGTACCTTTCATTGATTTGTTTTGTTTATTTGTTTATTTGTTGGGGTTTAACGGCCTATCAACATGTAAGGTCATTTAAGGCCGGTTCAATGGGTTTAGCACTAAATCCCATATATTATATGTACAAATGGGGCGAAAATCCCAACATCAGAACTGAATATTTACAATAACAATAATTCCTCCACGGAAGCGGTATCGCGCATGCCGAGGCATTTGACCGTGTTGTGAAAAAACAATAACGTTAACGCATTTGCTGCGGACGACGCGGACGACGCGGACGACGCGGACGACGACGCCGACGACGGAAAAAGCGCCGACTATAGTCGCGCCTCTGCTAAAGCAGGCGCGACAAAAATCTATATATTCAGCCCTGAAATCAGAATAATCCTGATCTGATGCCAGATCCTCGCCACACCAGAATCACTTGGCCCCTTCACAAAAGCTGTAGGATCAGTAATAATCGTACTGCTTTTATACTGGGCATTGCTTTGTTGTAAATGAATGCCCGTATGCCAGTGTACACAACTGCCTGCGTTAACCTTGCCCAGATTATCAACGTATCTGAACAACTATTGGCAATGCCAATTCGCAATCAAGCAATTTGATTGTCTGAGCCTGAGCTGTAGCACAGCTCAAGCTCAGCCATCAAGCTGCTTGATTCCAAACACAATATTCAAGTAGTTACATAAATACATCTATCTATGTATACATTGATAAAGATTGGCAATGTCAATTCGTAATCAAGCAATTTGATTGCTTGAGCCTGAGCTGTAGCATAGCTCAGGCTCAGTCAATCGAGCACACGTAGTTTATCCACGAGTTCAACGTTGAATCATAAAAGTCAGTATGCTAGCATAATACGGCATGAAAACATATCTTGGGTTTTCATGAGAATTGTCTCCTTGGAGACAATTCTAATGAAATACCAAGATGTGTTTTCATGGGCGTGCACACACCATGTCGCCTTTCGCATGCTCGTCCATCAAACGTATAAGTTGCGCGCTTACGCTTGCGGTAATTGCTATTAATGTCAGAATTAGAATCCGATAGTCAAATGGAAACAGCTTGTTTTGGCGCGGCTCGAAATTGCAGATAATTGGCAATAATAATTTTGACAGAAAGTAATTTGGATGTAATTGGTAGCTCGCTGATCCCATACAGAACAGACAAGCCCGGCTATGGGAGTTCAGACCGTACAGTACCGCCTGCGCTAATCCTGCCAGTAGTTGTCAATCTCTTTATTTCCAAACACTTGAATACAGCTGCATTGGCTGTGCCTGCACAATTCTTGCCAATCTTTGTCGATTTCTTTATTTAAAAAAACACGTGAATATAGTGTGCTTGAAATCAAGCGGCTTGGTTGGCTGAACCTGATGTTTAGAAAAGTTGATAATCTGGGCAATAAATGAGAGTACATTATGTGCTTGCTTCTAATATAAGCACACAATTGGAAATACGGCACAAATCTTGCCAATATTTGTCCATTTCTTTATTTCAAAATACTCGCATAGTGTGCTTGAATTCAAGCCACTTGATTGGCTGAGCCTGAGCTGTCGCACAGCTCAGGCTCAGACAATCAAATTGCTTGAACACAAGTTGGCATAGATGTTCAGAAAAGTTGGTAATCGGGGCAAGAATAACGCAGGCGGCTTTGTTTGTTGGGGTTTAACGGCCTATCAACAGCTAAGGTCATTTAAGGCCGGGTCAATGGGTTTAGTACTAAATCCCATATATTACCTGTACAAGTACATGTACATGTTCAAGTACATGTACAAATGGGGGGGGGGATCCCAAAATCAGAACTGAATATTTACAATAAAAAAATATATATTCAACCCTGAAATCAGAATAATCCTGATCTGATGCCAGGTCCTCGCCACACCAGAATCACTTGGCCCCTCCGAAAAGCAGTAGGATCAGTAATACTCTTACTACTTTTATAATGGGCAATAAACCAATTCAACTCCCATGTAACAAAAGAGCCAAAGATAAAAACGTACCGGAGGGCCAAACCAGGCAAATAGTGATTCCTATAAGGAGAAACCACTACCGTTAATGTACGCCTGTAGAGCCGGTTTTTGTAAACCCCCGGTTTTTGTAAACCCCGTTAACAAAAACCGGGGGTAACAAAAACCGTTGACGTACACGCCGGTTTTTGTAAACCCCCGGTTTTTGTAACCCCAAATATTAATATTGCGATACATGAAATATGATTGCTTCAAACCTTAAATAAAGTATGTTTGTGCCTGACTCGACGTTCCGAGTTCGATACTCAAGTCTTTGGGCGGTGGCCGAGCGCAAATTTAACTTGTTTTTACCAAAAATGTCTACACTATAGCCGCGTGACTGAAAATGTAATAGACTTTCAAGTGTTGAACTCAAGCTTTTCCACCTCCGAGTAAGATAACATATGATGTTAATATTGCGATACACGAGATATGCTTGGTAACTGCATACCTGACAATAAGGTATGTATAGGCTGATCCTACCTTCTAAGTTCGATACTCAAGCTTATCTGAAGGAAAATTTAACTCAGTATGTTTTCAACTTTTCCTACACTATATTGCTCGACTGGCAGACTCGAATGTCATTTTTTTAATTGTTCTATATCGTAGCAGAGTGACAGAAAACGTAAGATATTTCTCATGGCATATGGATGATAAAAACCAGGTGTTACAAACACCCTGAACGTAAGCGACGGTTTTGCTAAAAACCCGTTTGTGTAGCCCCAAATAGTATTATTACGATATAGCAAAGTATCGTGCGGGTGGCTGTATACTTAAACCTTAATGTTTCGAGCTCGATACTTGCCAAGTGACAGGTTTACTGCATTCATTTTGTTTTCAAATTCTTTCTATTCTACAGCAGAATGACAGAAAATGTAAATGAATTGGTTCGTTATTTCTTTCTTATTCTGTACTTTAACTATTTTATTTCTACAGAGTGTATGTTCATTTGTACACTTTCAACCGTATGGTGTGTGCGGGTATTATGTACAGCAAACTGACGTCAACTGTGGAGATGTCACTTCGTCTACTGACATCCGAAACGTTTTGGTTTTACGCTTTTTTCACCGACAAATCTTCATATATCAGCTCGTGAGTTCCTGTCTCAAGTATCAAGATGATGGGTCAAGTAGCAGTACCTACAGACAGAATGTATGTATACATGTATTATACCTTGTGCCAACAAGAACCACGCTACCCCACCATGTGGAACTTTTGTTGAGTACAATTCTGCCGTGAAAAGTCTATTACATTTTCTATCACTCGGCCATAGTGTAGAAAAGGTTGAAAAAACAACTGAGTTAAATTTGCGCTCGGCCACCGCCCAACGGCTTGAGTATCGAACTCGGAACGTCGAGTCAGGCACAAACATACTTTATTTAAGGTTTGAAGCAATCTTATTTCATGTAGCTCGGAACGTCGAGTGAGGCACAAACATACTTTATTTACGGTTTGAAGCAATCATATTTCATGTATCGCAATATTAATATTTGGGGTTACAAAAACCGGTGGTTTACAAAAACCGGCGCGTACGTCAACGGTTTTTGTTACCCCCGGTTTTTGTTAACCCTATGCCGTGAAAAGTCTATTACATTTTCTGTCACTCGGCTATAAGGTATAAACAATTGGTAAAAACGACAGAGTTAAATTTGCACTCGGCCACCGCCCAACGGCTTGAGTATCGAACTCGGAACATCGGACCTGGCCCAAACATACTTTATTTAAAGTTTGAAGCAATCATATTTCATGTATCGCAATATTAATATTTGGGGTTACAAAAACCGGGGGTTTACAAAAACCGGCGCGTACGTCAACGGTTTTTGTTACCCCCGGTTTTTGTGAACCCTATGCCGTGAAAAGTCTATTACATTTTCTGTCACTCGGCAATAATGTATAAACAATTGGAAAAAACGACAAAGTTAAATTTGCACTCTGCCACCGCCCAACGGCTTGAGTATCGAACTCGTAACTTCGGACCGGACCCAAACATACCTTATTTAAATTTTGAAGCAATCATATTTCATGTATCGCAATATTAATATTTGGGGTTACAAAAACCGGGGGTTTACAAAAACCGGCGCGTACGTCAACGGTTTTTGTTACCCCCGGTTTTTGTTAACGGTGTTTACAAAAACCGGGGGGTCACAAAAACAGGCTCTACATACGCCGTCTCGTTCGCCTCGACCACCACCCACCAGGCGGCTTTGTACACAATAACCCGCGATAATCATGCCAATATTTGTCGATTTCTTTATTTCAAAACTCTCGAATAGTGTGCTCGAATTCAAGCAACTTGATTGTCTGAGCCTGAGCTGTTGCACAGCTCAGGCTCAGCCAATCAAATTGCTTGTTAGCGAGTTGGTATTGCCGATAGATGTTCAGAAAGGCAAGATCCACGTAGGCGGTTGTGCACACTGCTGACTGCGCCAATCATGCCAAAAATGTATCAATTTTTTTTTTTTCTTCAAAATACTTGAATATTGTATTTGAAATCGAGCAGCTCGATTACGGACGGTATGGGACTATTTATCAGTGTTGTATTTCCGTAACTATCGAACGAGTACATGTGTATACGTGCATGCTTACTGGCATCAGTGATCGTAGTGCAGTGGAACCTCTCTAAACGGACACCCTGGGGGTTCCCCAGGGTGTCCGATTTAGAGAGGTTTCACTGTAAATCAGGCATTTAATCATTCTGAGCCATAGCTGTGTGCTGTGCGATCATGAACAGACATTATCGCCCGAGATAAATGACTAAGAACCCATTAAACAGATGATCACATATAGAGGGTTCAGCGCAATACGGTCGTAACTCACTTTTTTTTTCAAAATGGATTTTTTTTGCATTTTCTAATGTATTTTATTGTAATACAGCATATCGATGGTCTAGTAACATAAGGTCGTAACTGCTATGCTAAAGCATAGCACTTACGACCTTATGTTACTAGACCATCGATATGTAAAAAAGATTAGAATTGAATTCCAATATTTAAGGCTATAAATGGTCATATGGCATAAGGTCGTAACTCAATCTCGCCAAATAATCTCAGCGCAACACAGTCGTAACTCAAATTGCATGACTGTGCAACGTATTTGTGATGCATTTTATACAGAATTGTGGTGGATCTATAGTGCAATGTTCAACTATAAATAATTGTGGACTTGTATTTAGTAAAAAGTAAAAAAAAATGATATTTCAGTGTACATATAAACAAAATATTAACTTTTAAAAATAAATGCAAGTTTGGAGACAAAAATATCATCTCGCAATGCAAAAACAATTTCAGCGCAATACTGCATATAGCTGTAGCATTTAAAAATACTTATAAATTTAAAAAATGTTTCACTGACAAAGCCAAATAAGTTCTGACAGCCAAATTTTTTATTTTTTAAATTTAATTAACTGTTCAATATAGATTGCAAATAAAGGGAGAAATACGTGGCACTGTATATAGTTGAAAATGAGGTTGACGTCATGGTCAGGAACGTAGATATAAACATTATTTTTATAATCTTAAATGCAATCTGAAAGGATTAAGCCTAGTCCGGAAGTTGTATGTACATGTACCGTATTTATGAAAATGTGTATTAATTACATTTTTTTCTTCAAATTGTCACATTAGATTCCGTGACTTGTTTCTAATCTCAGGCAGTATTATTCTAGTGTGTGTATCTTATAATAGATACTTCCAATTCAATTGGAGGAGACTGTCACATTGTAAGTAAAAAAACAAACAAAAGAAAACCACCTAATTGTGTCACCGGTAGGTGTGATTTCACTGGCTATAGCTGCACTGAGAGTTCCCTGCCAAAGTTTTAGCAGCTCCTGTGCTGAGTATACAATAGAATTGTCATAGTTTCTAATAAAACTTTACTTATATAGAGAGATCAGACATTCATGAATGAATTAAGTCACTTAAACATGATTGAAATAGTCCGCGTAGTTTGTTTCAGATCAATATTTTATGATTTCACTGCCCATTTTGCTTTTAAAGGTTCATTTGTTCGTCATATCTGTTTAGCGATAAACATAAGACAGTCATTATTATAATATCAAAGCATATATTATATGGTCATAAATGGTGTTGTAAACATAAGAATGCAATGTTACAGAGTACCTGAATTATGTAGTTTGGCGCGGAAGTCTAAAATTACGAGACTAATTATGTGCCAGCGGCTATACATGTATCATGGTCTTACAAAGCAGCTAATTCAGTGTCATATAATTGGTGACTGATGACGTCATGAAAACCCATTGTTAATTCAAACATGGCACATGTTACACATGAATGAGTATTACCAGATACACACTCCCTTACTTTCTAAAATGTATTATGTTTCATAATTAGTGTAGTTGACTATGTCTTTCTCAAACCGTGTTTTCATATAATTTACTGTTTACATTGTTGTATTAGTCACTTTATACTGATATATAATTTCTAGTGACAGAAATAATGGAAATATATCTTCAATACACAATTATGTAAAACTGATTGTATAAATTAATTCCAATATTCAAGACTAAGCATGGTTATGTGTATTGTACGCATTCGGACGCAAATTACCGTTCCTTTATGGAAAGCCTGTTAGTATTTGTAGCTTCCTTACTTCCTACTTCCTTACTTCTAACTTCCTACTTCATTACTTCCTACTTCATTACTTCTAACTTCATTACGTCTTGCATCTAACTTCTTTACTTTTTACTTGGAGCTTCCAACGTCATCACTTTGTACGTCTAACTTCTTTACTTCTAACTTCCTTGCTTCTAACTTCATTACTTCTTAGAAGTATTGAAGTTAGATGTAAGGAAGTTAGAAGTAAGAAGTGATGAAGTTGGAAGTTAGAAATTACTGTAATGAAGTTAAAAGAAGAAGTAATGAAGTTGGAAGTTAGAAGTAAGAACTAAGGAAGTTAGAAGTGAGAAGTGATGAAGTTGGAAGTTAGAAGTTACTGTAATAAAGTTAAAAGTAGAAGTAATGACGTTGGAAGTTAGAAGTAAGAACTAAGGAAGTTAGAATAAAGAGTAATGAAGTTTGAAGTTAGAAGTAAGGAAGTAGGAAGTTACAAATAAGGAAGTTAGAAGTGATGAAATTAGAAGTATTGAAGTCAGAAGTCCCTCCAGGGCTTCCATATTCCTTCGCCACGAAGGACTAAATATAACTCAATAACCACAATTCATAGTCAACTATAACGGGGAACAACTTAGATACATACAAACAACTCAGTATTTTCCACGTATTATCTCCCTTGTTGAAAAACTGACAGCCGTTGTGGACGTGTTTTCTGCAATATGTGGCTGTGTTTGTTTGTTTGTTTGAGGATTGCTGTTTAACGGCCTATCAACAGCTAATATCATTTAGGGCCGGGCCAACGGGTTCGATCCCGTATTTAACCTGCTGCATTGGGGTGGAGGGGGGAGGGGGTCCCAAAATCAGCACGGAATATTTACATCGGGAAAAAATATATGCAGCCCTGAAATTAGAATAACCTGACCTGGTGCCAGGTCATACCACACCAAGTCACTTGGCCGCTTCCCATAAAAGTAATAGGAGTAGGAATAATCGTATTAAGAATACCAGCGACGTACGTGCGGGCCAAACCAGGGGGCCGTTTCACTAAACATCGTACGACTAAAATTTTCGTAAGTGCAAATTTATGATCGTCTGGAAATCTCAATTGATGGATTTACATTTATTGAGCATAGGCTGCATATGCAGCCTATGTCAATAAATGTAAATCCATCAATTGTTTACAATAAAAAAGTGTTAATGTGAAATTTACAGACTATCATAATTTTACTCTTACGAACATTCTAGTCGTACGAAGGTTAGTGAAACGGCCCCAGGTCGCCGGTCGGGATTCGGGTAAGGCTGAACCCAGATCGTTAAATTACCTATGGCATACTCCCACCTTCCACCCACAAGCTGTTGCTGTGACTGCAGGAATGTGGATTACGGGTTTTGCGACCAATGTGGATCGTGATCAGCCTGTGCATCCGCATAGTCTGATCAGGATCTGCAGTGTTCGTCATAACATGAATAAAACACCTGTCATGCTTTTCACAAGCATTACAAATCATTAATAACAGGCTGCATGAGTGTGCTATTTAATCAGGAGCTACACTGGTCACATAACATTTAACCACCATCTAGTGAAAGTCACATATATCGTTTATTTTCCATTTATTTGTAACTGGGCCATCTTTTAAGAAATTACGTCATAGCCCGTGCAACCGACCGACCGACCGACATGTGGTTTTGATCATGATGGTGGCAAACACTGTTAACCCATTTCAGCCTAAGGATATGATAATGTTTGTTGAAAGAATCTCACTATTTTTTAATTTCTCGATATAGCGGTATATATTGTTACCACTCGTTCGAACCGTCTCGTCGAGACGGTTCAAACGAGTGGTAACAACATATTCTTTCGAAAGGAAATAAAGGCAATGGGATCTTTTTTCATGCTACTATAATTATATCCCGTCGGTAATGGGTCAAAGTCACATTTAACAAGTTATAAGAACCGTAACCAGGATGAGGCAGACGAGGCGGATGCATTGTCAGTCATTTTGCCGATTTATTTGCACCATTTCTTGCTAAGAATTAAACAAATCCCCGGCGTGGCGACGGGGAGAATGCTCCCTGAACCCCATATCGTGACTTTGTCTGTTTTTTACCTCTGGTTACGTCCCTGATTATCCAAGTCAGCATTTACATAAGCATGTACGCATGCTTAAAATAACAACAATACTTTTACATTGGCAACGTTTAATAACTACGTATCTTTAGGCACACACTCTGTTTCTGTATATACATATTTACATGAATGATTTATTAACAAAATAAATATATGCAAACAATAAAACCAAGCGAAATTAAAATGCAGATTCGATGCATATCGTAAAACTGTCACTCTTCCCCCAGTTAAGAATACACATTATTTTTACCTTACACATGCATTCCATAGATAGCACTATATCAGAGCAACTATTTCACTTTCCGTGTGTGGCTAACACAAGGTGTATGATCACGTGGTACTAACAACAACAAGTACTGAAACATCCAGAATCCATCTGATTCAAAGTACGTATTATTTGTCCCTATTACGTAACGGATTTTGATGAAATATGACGCATCAAACACGTCTTGTTAAGCTGTATTTTGGTGGTCTATTTTGGTGGTCTTCTGTCGTTTTTGCAAAGAATCGATTTCCGTGTCTACCGACACGGAAATCGATTCTTCGCAAAAACGACATAAGTCTGTGCGGAACTCCCTGGACCACCAAATGCAGCTCATGAATACGAGTTTGCTGCGCCAATATTTCATCAAAATCCGTTGTATATTAAGGAAAATATCAAGTAATACTTACTTTGGAGTGTGCGACGTTGTTGTTGTTGTAACCACGTGATCATGCACATTGTGACATATTAAAATCAGAAATTACTATCACATCGGCTTGTAAAATTAGTTTGACATCAAACACATGCAAGTAAAAGACTAAGCGGCCCTCAGACACCCATCTTAAGTAGGTCATTTAGTTAACTTATATAACTGTAATTTCCAATATATATATACACAACCGGCTGCGTTAATCTTGCTCAGATTATCAACATTTGTAATGCATAGTCTTGGACGCTACCGTGGATGTCTGCGTTACTGTCATAGTGCAGGTCGCCGCCTGATTATCCATAGCCCAAATATACAATAGCCAGCTGGTTCGTATTACAGGTAGGTGCTGAGGTACAGTTGATTGATGAAGTAGCTAGGATAGATCTCCACACCGGGTCTTGTCGCCTACACATGCGTGGTACTGCAGTCAACTTCACGCCAGTAGACCTAAATGGAGAAGATCAGTAGCCTATTTCACCAGCATTGCTAAGCATACTTATATAGCTAAGTATACTTTGAAGGAGTGATCATTTATTTTTCCCGAAATGCATTATTTCATATAGAGTTAGTGTCTGCATATATTTGATGATTAAAAGTATGCAGAATTATTATACTGAATTTATTACATTTTCTAATGCACTCTATAAATATCACGCAATCTGATTGGCTAAAGACCACACATTACAGGTATATTATTGTTGATGAACGGTCGCAAAGTGTTTACAATATATACCCTGGGGCACTTTACCCACGCGCGAAAAATATATTCCTACGCCAAATTTGTTTACTTTGGAGACGCGAATATGTCATCGATCGAAGAAAATCTGATTTTCGGAAATGTTAATGTTAACTCACAAGTAAGACTGAAAATGGAAGAAAGGATGGACGAAGATGACGAATTTCTGACTACGGCATTATTATAAATCGAAAAGGAGCCGTCGCCGCCGCCGAAAATGGAATTTGAGGGCGGGCTATTGCCGATTCCCAACGCTGACCGAATCTGACATAGACGACTTGGTTACGTCATTAGTGCATTACGTCATTAGTGCATTAGAAAGATCGTTCACACACACATAAATTGTGTAATGTTGCAGCTCAAATGGTAGTATGTAACGAATGATTAGACAAGTCATCACAAATTGACAAAGTCCGAGAGTTTTACAGGCTGCGGCCATCGACATTGTTGCTAAGAGAAAAGTAAGAGATCGCACCGAAGGGAAAGTTAAAAATTAAATCTTAAAATATTATATATAGCAATTATAATTCTGACGATGTGTTTAATGAGTTTATTAATTAAATATTTTGAAAGCATGAACATAACTTTAGACACATTCGTTAAAACATTGTATAATTCAATTGGAACTATCTTTTGCTTGGCGGAACATTATTTGTGTGATTCGTCCGGTATGCCATGCGCAAACACCTTGCACTCGGTACGACTTTCACAAGTAGAATCGGTAAAATTTGCAAAATGTTCAATTTGTGCATTAGAAATAGGTTAACCGCATTGTAATTTTGAGATTTGCGGCGTATATCAGAAAATGATAGGTCGGAAAATATGTTTAATGGCTCCGCTGGCGCGTCGCCATTAAACAGATTTTCCGACCTATCATTTTCTGATATACGCCGCAAATCCCAAAATTACAATACAGTTAACCCTATAATCACAGCCAAAATGGCTGTGATAATGTAATAAATTCAGTATAATAGCATGCTTCAATTGAAAATTTCTCCCTCAAAGTATACTTTGCTAGATAAGTATACTTTGCAATGTTGGTGAAATAGGCTACTGGACGCTTCTATACATAGACGTATCGAAAAATGTTGCATGGTTACCAAGATAAATATGTAGTACCAGATGGCCGCGGCCCGCATGTCGTGCCCGCCGAGGCATTTGATGGTATTTTTTAAAAACTTTCTCGCAAATTTCGGACGGACGGTCGCACGCACGCAGGCACGCACGTACGGACGTCATTGTGATCACTATGTCCGCTTTCCGCAAGCGGACTCGACAATAATTGCGCATAAATCAATATCTGGTGGCCAGAAACTGAACTCGTATGTGTCTGATTGGAGAAATGGTACTTATGGGATTTGTGACCAGTGTAGCCCCTGATCAAATAGCACAATACTGTAGCTTGGTAGTGATCTATATTGCTTGTTAGAAGCATTACCGATGATTCATTGATGTAACGGTGAACAGTGCAGAACCTGATCAGACGCAAGTGAGCCATGTAATCATTTATACATGTAGTAATTACGTGCGTCACATGAAACAAATAATATTTTCGACACATTATAAAGTATGATCATTGCACATCAAAAAAGAAATACAGATAATAAATAGTAATGTCCGTTAACATTTTAAGGAAACACGGTTATGGCCCCTGATATCAGCGTGGAGATTTACGTCTGGTATAAAATATATAATCATGCCAATCGATACGTGGGGTAATGGTGAATGAATGTTTATTTTGCCAGATAATGTCTCCGATTATGTCTCTGATATAAGAAACAGGGGACCCGTTTCACTAAACTTCCTACGACTAAAATGTTCGTAAATGCAAAATTATGATAGCCTGTAAATATCACATTAACAATGTTTTCTTTTAAATAATTATTGGATTTATATTTATTGAGCATAGGCTGCATATGCAGCCTATGCTCAATAAATTTAAATCCATTAATTGACATTTACAGACGATCTTAAATTTGAACTTACGAACATTTTAGTCGTAAGAAGTTTAGTTAAACGGGCCCCAGGTGCACAACAAATAGATTGCATACTTTGCATAAGCATAACACCATACACCATACACCATCATACACCATCATACACCATAAACCATCATACATCCATACACCTACACCCATACACCATTCGACATCATCATACATTAATAACCATACACCATTCATTCACACACCATACACCCATACACCATACATCATACACCATCATACATCATACACCATACACCATACACCATACACCATCATACACCATCATACATCATACACCATCATACACCATACACCATACACCATCTACACCATCATACATCATACACCATCATACATCATACACCATACACCAATCATCTAACACGTTCTGTTACGGCATCATCCATGCATCTCTTACACTTGTATATTATGATCTGACTACACTGGTTTTATATACAATTGTATGCATATTATCCCGTCAACACAGTGCGTATGTGCCGTGAAACACGGTGCCGTGAAACATTTTTGATATCCTGTCAATACAAGCTAATCACTGCGTATGAATATATGCGGTGACGGGGTTATTTATTTTGCATTTTAAAGCTATGTGTACATGTAGGTGTTGACGGGATAAATAGAATAGTAGCTTAGTGCCGTGAACAGGAAAATATATCTGGCGCGGCACGGAAACGGGATGGGCGAGGAGCCCATCCCGTTTCCTAAGCCTTGCCAGATATTTTTTCCAATTCACGGCACTAAACTACTATTCTCTATAAGTTTAAATATCCTCGTGTGTAGTAACTAAATAAAACATACACTACCGCCTGCGCTAATCTTGCCAATATTTATTAATGTCATATGTCAAAGTACTTGTGTTTGAAATCAAGCAGCTTGATTGGCTGCATCTGAGCTGTGCTTACAGCTCACGCTCAGACAATCAAATTTCTTCATTGCGAGTTCGCATTGCCATTACATGTAGCTGTTCAGAACCGTTGATAATATGTGCAAGATTAATGTAGGCGGTTGTGTATACCCATGTCATTTCTTGGTCGGTTGGACCTCATGTGGGCTGCACTGGCTTTAGCCGCCTTCTTACTTCTCGCCCGGGCGTTTTGAAACCAGACCTGGCGAATGAAAACATACATGTACATAAATTTATTATTTTTTTATTATACTGAATGTATTACATTATCACAGCCATTTTGGCTGTGATAATGTAATAAATTCAGTATAATAATTCTGCATACTTGTAATCATCAAATATATGCAGTGGTTAGTTCTATATGAAATAATGCATTTTGGGAAAAATAAATGATTACTCCCTCACAATATACTTTGCTAGAAAAGTATACTTTGCAATGTTGGTGAAATAGGCTACAGGTGAATGCAAACATACATGTACATATCAGCCGCAATCTGATTATGGCTGATGATGGATAAAAAGCATGTACTGCTATATACAAAATGTATATATAAGGTTTGACAATGTTCAGCCGTGGGCAAACGTTTGCCGTGGCAAGAGGGACCTGTTTGAACCCGAAGGCCGTCGTACGCCGCGGGCTCAAATAGTTCGCAAAAAAATATCGGCTAAGTGTTTTCGCAAACATGTGAAGATAAACAAGGTCAATGTCATGTTAATGGCGGCATGAGTGTGTTCCGAATGTATCGAGTGTCCAAATATTGAAGCAATCCTTAAGTAATATTAAAGTTATACCATTTTTTGACGCGAAATGCCTTCGTGTTTCAGCAAATATGTGAAGGTAAAAGGTCATGTTAATGTTAATGGCGGCATTAATGTGTTACAAATGCTCACATGTATCAAATATTGAAGCAATCCGTCTTGTAATATTAAAGTTATACCATGATGACGAAGTTTTACACACTTTTTGACATTTCGGACGACGACGACGCGGACGACCATGACGACGACGGAACAAGCGGCGACTATAGTCGGGCCTTCTGCTAAAGCAGGCGCAGCAATGATGAAACTCAAAAAATCTCTTTGATTTACATTTATTGAGCATAGGCTGTAAATCCAATAATTTCTCTTGCCGTGAGAAACAAGTATAACTTGGTTTTGAAAACGAAATATATCGAAATATATTCGGCGAATTGTGTCGTTTGTTTGTTTGTTTATTGGTGTTTAACGGTCTATCAACAGTTAAGGTCATGTAAGGCCGGGCACATGGGATTCAAATAAGATTACGAATAATCGTAATACTCACATAAGGGGCATAACCAGATTCAACTGTCACATACAAAATGCCAAAGACGTATATGAGGGCAAAACCACAGGTGGAAGACTCGGACCTACGACACAAAAAAAATGCGTATTAAAAAAATCCCCACCCACTTGGTCTCGTACAGTACCATATTCTATTTATAAAGGTGAGTATCAATATGGCTATAATAGAAAGACCCCTCTCTTTTCCGGCTCGCACAAACACAATAAACATCGATTAAATGTATGACTTCTGTCTCTGGCAATCGATAAATGTATTAGGTGTGTGAATATATTCACTTCAAATCGCTGTTTCCAGCATTTATTCAGTTATTCGCATTGTGTATACCCCATCCAAAGCGAAATTTGCGTGTACGAAAGAATCTCACACAGAATCGGAGGCCGTCCGGTGTGGATTATCGGTCATATTTGACCAATAACTGATCGCCAGCTCAAACTGAAGTCGTGCACCATGACCATATACATTAGCAACTCCAACCATACAAAGTTCGTCCAAATGTGATCGTACACCGATCTAAAAAACACATTTTTTCTACTTTCATTCATGATTCGCGTATTATCAGATTATGTCTTCCGGAATCCCGAAATAGGTTGAATGACGTCATCACAGTTTAGATTTAGCCAATCAGAGATGTTCTTTACATATACGCTTCCGGTTGTATTATGGAAGATGGTGCATTGACCCGGTTCCAGATAATGAACGAAATTAGACAAAAAAGTGTTTTTTAGATCGGTGAACGATCACAATTGGACGAACTTTGTATGGTTGGAGTTTATAATGTATATATGGTCACGGTGCACGTCATTAGTTAGAACTGGCGATCAGCTATCGGCCAAATATGACCGATAATCCATGCCGGACGGCCTCCGATTCTGTGTGAGATTCTTTCGTACACGCAACTTTCGCTTTGGATGGGGTAATCAAAACACGAATAACTCAATAAATGCTTGAAACAGCGATTTGAAGTGGGTATATTCACACACCTAATACCTTTATCGATTGCCAGAGACATATTTCATACATTTAATCGATGTTTATTGTGTTTGTGCGAATCGGAAAAGAGAGGGCTCTTTCTATAATAGCCATATTCTTACCCACCTTTCTATAAATGAAGATGGTAATGTACGAGATCAAGTGGGTGGGGTAATGGGATTTTTTTAATAGGCATTTTTTTGGTGTCATAGGTCCAAGTCTTCCACCTGTGGGCAAAACCAGGTCTCCAGTTGGAATTCCGGTAAGGATGAACCCCGATCGTTAAATTACACATCGCATGCTCCCACCGATTTTTTTCAAACGGGCGTGTAAGAAGCGGTCCAAATACCAGATGGCGTGTATCTGTATGGTAGTCACGTTCAACGAATAGCATGGATCTCCTACAATACGAATGACGTATTTGATGACGTACATGAACACAAGCTCCTGCGTCACCAACTTGCCCATCTATTGGCAATGCCAACTCGCAATCAAGCAATTTGATTGTCTAAGCGTGAGCTAGGTGTGTCTACCTGCACGACTTTGCGGCTGTGGCCCACCTGGTCGGCGATCATCTCCATGTCCTCGCTGTTCGGGCACGACTGGCGGTCAAAGTGCCTCTGTAGCAGGGCAATCTGGTCGGGCGTGAAACTGGAGCGGGCCCTTGTCTTCTTGGTCGCATCCGAGCAGTCGGACTCGCCCGAGGACACTGTAAGTAGAACACACGGCGGGCAAATGACATGTAACGTCATTTATGTAAAATAGTTTAGTTATTGTAATACGTTTCATGAAATATCGCGCGTCTTAGACCTTTGACATGACTTACAAGTTTCAAGGTGTTTCCTTATGTACATGTCGTGTATTTATGTAATGTGAACAAGATATACCATGTTCGCTTGAACATTGCCAAATATGATTACATTTATGTTTAGTTTTTACAAATGGAAAAATCTTACAATAGCTATACAACTGTTCCTTTTGTCTATACCGCACAAAGGGGAGGACAATCTCCCGAAACTGAAACAGAAACACCATGTCACAATGCCACGTTACAATATGCTTACCACGTTTATTAAACATCTATTTAGTATTGTACATCATATTGCTACGGAGCCCCGTATGGGACATTGATTCTTTTTTATTAATTCGTTCCCACGAAATAACAATTAGTTCCCTCAATTTATTAATTCGTTCCAACGATATAACAATTCGTTCCCACGAATTAACAATTAGTTCCCACGAAATAACAATTCGTTGCCTCAAATTAAACAAATTCGTTCCCAACGAAAATTAAACAAATTTAGTTTGCCTCAAATTGACAATTCGTTTCCACGAATTAACAATTCATTCCCACGATACCGTGGGAACGAATTGTTAATTCGATGGAACGAATTGCTATTTCGTGGGAAAGAATTGTCATTTCGTGAGAACGAATTAATAAAAAAGAATTCTACTTCACCTGTGGGGCTCCGTATATTGCATTGTATGTATATGAACAAGTATTGTATGTTTGCTCACGAGACAGTTGTCTAGATACAATAAACATTATTGTTACATGCATGTACAAAATCGCATAGCTCGTCTCAAATATGCATTGTGCTAATAGTGTCTTATTTCATGACACAACCGCATGAGCATATTAAATGCGTAACTCAAAACTACTACAACATACCAGATTCTGAATCATCGGAGTGCGCATTTGAATGCGCACGCGTATTCGTTTGTAGGTGGCGCTTGCAGAGAAGGTTGGTTCCCCGCAGTACAAACTCCTCGCCCGTGTTGAGTTCGCGGCCGCACTGGGAACAACGGAAACAGCCGAGGTGGTAGACTTGGTCATGAGCGTAACGGACCCAGTCCTCCTGGTGCAGAGTCGTCTCGCACACGGCACACTTCGTACCGAACTGCCTGCAATCATGCAACTTGTCAATGCACCCTCACATGGGCACAGGGCATCCCAGGTGTTTGAACTGATGCAATGATGGTCAGTTTGTTGGTGTCATATGGGTAATTTTGGTGAATTGTGGGTAGATTTTGGTGAACTTCGTTCGTTTTGGGTAATTTACATAGTTTTGTGCAACTACTAAATGCTCAATAATTACACACGACGGAAATCGTCAATTATCTACACATTCACCGTTCCGAACTTTCGGACCCCTTTTATACTATCAAAATACCTGTGTAAATGACCGTACATATCCGTGTAACTCGTGGGAGGTGACGTACATTGCGTGTTCGTAACAATGCACATAAACCACCACATATACCGAAATAACCCATAAAACACCGAAATATGAACCGTTCTTCATAAACTGGTGGTGGTGTTGGTGAACTCCGCGTCGGCGTAATCTGTTTCATGTCAAAAAATGCACCAGTTTCCTGACGAGATGCGAAACTGTTCAATTTAGAGCTATAGCATAAACCGTTAAATGCATATTTCGGCTAGTAACCGCATATGCGCATCGCCGAATGCATGTATACATGTATGCAACTGAATTATGAGGGTGACTTGACAATTCACTGTATTACACGGGGACCCGTTTCACTAAACTCCGTACGACTAAAGTATTCGTAAGTGCAAAATTATGATGACAAAATTTTCTTGTAAACAATTATTGGATTTACATTTATTTAGCATAGGCTGCATATGCAGCCTATGATCAATAAATGTAAATCCATCAATTGAAATTTCCAGACGATCCTAAATTTGCACTTACGAACATTTGAGTCGTACGAAGTTTAGTGAAACGAGCACCTGATGTTGGCAACTCTTTACGTATCTGCAGTATACAGTGGACCCTCTTTAAACCGAACACCAAGAAAACACATTTTTCATGAGTTTCTTGGTCATTAATCTCGGGTGATAATGTCTGTTCGTGATCGCATAGCACGCAACTATGGCTCCGAATGATCAAATGCCTGGTTTACAGTGAAGCCTCTCTAAGCCGGACACCGTGGGGACCTCCCAGGGTGTCCGGTTTAGAGAGGTTTCTCCGTATGTGACAATGAAATGTGAAACCATAATCGGCGTGTCTTTGCGTATCGGAGAGTGGATTGCGAGTGTGAATTGATACACTACTGCTAGCTTAGATAATCTCAACTCTACGGATTTCTTTTACTATTTCATCTGTGTTTTATATTTTCTGTATCCGTGAGAGCTGAGACCCTTATAGTGTAAAATTGTATAACAGCCACATGAAAGTATACATACTTTGACATTAGTTATCCTTTTATTCTAATTTGTGTAAACCAACTGTACAATCATCCTGTCAAAGTATTGGCCTATGAATGTTTATAACATTACTGTGAATTGTTCAACTTCTCACTCGTCAGACTGTGTAGCAAAACGCCAGGACAGATTGGGCTGTTATTGCGACGTTTACACTGTAAGGGTCTCAGCTCTCACGGGTACAGAAAATATAAAAGAAAGACGAAGTTGTAAAATACATCCGTAGAGCTGAGATTATCTAAGCTACACTACTGCCTACGCTAATCTTGCGAATATGTGTCTAGTTTCTATATTTCAAAACACTATTATATTGTGGTTGAAATCCCATGGGCGTATTCAGGGGCGGACCCGGTGCGCCACCCCCCCCCCCCCCACTCCACCCCCCCCCCCCCTTAAAATTCGCCGAGTAAAGATTTCTTTACAAGTTACAAGGCACGTTTCATGCCAAGTGCCATGCATTCCATGCATTTTCCGCTCGCTCCGCTCGGTCGACTATTTTGCAATACTTGACTATATTATCGAACGAGCTTAGCTCGTTCGATAATATAGTCAAGTATTGCAAAATAGTTACGCCCCCCTAAACCGAAATCTTGGATCCGCGCCTGAATCCAGCAACTTGATTTGCTGAGCCTGATGTTTAGAAACGTTGATAATCTGGGCAATACATGAGAGTACATTATGGGCTTGTTTGTTCTAATCACAAAACTGGAAATACGGTTTGAGGCATACACGTATGTAATTATTTGTCTGCGTGCGCGTGCGTATGTATGTATACGTACATGCCGTAATGGAATTTACAGAAGACCTCAGATCCCCGGATGTAACACGTGGTGTGCGAGTCGAGAGTGCGCAGACACATACAGCACCGGAGGCAGGCCATGTGGTAGGGGGAGTGGCCAACATGCAGCATCCACCGGTCCTGTATCACCTGGCCACACCCACAACATGCCCCCTCATCGCCGTCGTACGAATCGTCGGTCTGGCATATAGAGGAACCAGTCGGCCAATAAATAATGTGACAGTAAACCAGTCCTGGTACAGCTTAGCAACAAGGAGTAAATTCTCAGGACAACTGCATTGATTGTTATTATTATGACAGAGAGATAAATAAAATAGATGCTGCAGGAAAGGTATGTCTGTGCCAAACATTTCGTTATATTATTTGCATGCTCTGCACATGCAGGTTAAATGTTCTGTGTGCGAGGGTGAAAGTAGACGGTTCCGTCAACAAAGATAACTCGTATGACCCCGTGTTTGGCATGGATCTAGAACCGGCTTACATGTAGGTCACTGACTCCAGGAATGGAAATAACAAATTGATTTTGGCGCAGGTAGTTTGCGATTGTCATGTTTGTGTGAATGTGGGTATATGGGGAATCAATTGCCTGCCTGTTTCCTAGAGGGGCAGTATAAGAAGAGAAATAGTTGCGGGAGTTACTGCCCGCACCTAGCAGGGGAAATAACATGGCTATACCCACAAAACGCCCGTCTTCGCCCTGGTAGGACACCTCAGTCAGTCATTTAGAGGGGAAGTATAAGGAGGGACATAATTGCGGGAAGTAACTCTGAAAAACTCCTGAACTGGACGGGAGTTTTGCAGAGTTACTGCCCGCACCTAGAATGGGAAATGACATGGCCACGCCCACAAAACGCCCGTCTTCGCCCTGGTAGGACACCTCAGTCAGTCATATAGAGGGGAAGTATAAGGAGGGACATAGTTGCGGGAGGTAACGTACGGGAGTTTGGCAGAGATTACTGCTCGCAACTAAGAGCAACAATGACCCGTCCTGACTAAAACGTGGCTGTGACGAGAGCGAAGTAGTCGAGAACATCACCGACCCAATCAAGATGGGTCGTGATTACTGCTATTTGTTTATTGGGATTTTATATTTTTCAATAAAACTGAAAATATACAGCATCTAACTGTATGAACACTTGGATTGAACACTAGTTTACATTTACAAACATACACCAGCATTATATTGTTGATTTCAATACAATTTATTAGTCAAATATTTCTCAGATATTCATGAATGTTGTCAATAAAAATGATTTCTTTTTAATTATTATAAACAATAACAAGAAACGTGGCAAAGCCACGAAGGCCATGTTTTTTCCAAGCATAGACACTTGGATAACATAATTATACCCACTGTTTGTAGACTAGATGGCCGTGGCCTGCATGTCGCGCCTTGGGGCGAGGCATGGACACTACAAAAATAGATACAATAGATGGAAAAACTTTAACGAAAACAATTTAACCGGACACGGACGGAAGGACGGAAGGACGGACGTATGCCAAAATGCCGACGATATCGCACTTTCCGCAAGCGGGTGCGACAATGATGATAAACACCCATGTGAAGTATCAAGGTAATGGGTGAAGCAGTTGCAGACATATAGTACACGAAAAAACTTTAACAAAAAAATTCAAAGTAATTTGACCTTGACATTGGGAACAGGGGCCGCACGGTTGGGGGGTAGAATGAAAATATGGATGATGATAAACACCCATGTGAAGTTTCAAGGTAATGGGCGAAGCAGTTGCAGAGATATAGTATAACGAAAAAGTTTTAACCAAAATATTTAACCAGACGTACGTTAAAAAGTTAACGTTGAAAATGGCTAAGTCAATTACGTAGAAATAATAGGTGAAGGTAAAAAAATGGTCACATGTTGGATAGTTGTATGTGGTAGGCACCCCTTGGTTATGAAGCTGTGAAAATAAGTTTGGGTGGTCCTAAGGTGGATACCCAAAGGAAATGGACTTAAACACGGAAAACTTTAACATTGTTAAAACGCGAAAACTTAAAACATTACATTGAAAATTGGCTAAGTCGACTGCGCGGAAAAAATGGGTCAAGTTAAAAAAAAAAACATATTGGATAGTGATATGTGGTGGGCACCCCTTGATTATGAAGCTGTGAAAGTTTGGTGGTCCTAGGTGGTACAGTACCAAAGAAATGGACTTAAACACGAAAACTTAACATTGTAAACGCGAAAAGTTAACATTGAAAATGGCTAAGTCGACTACGCGGAAAAAATGGGTCAAGTTAAAGAAAAAGTAACATGTTGGATAGTGATATGTGGTGGGCACCCCTTGATTATGAAGCTGTGAAACACTAGAATGTATCATGAAGCGCGAACACGTCTGATTTACAGTGGAACATCTCCAAACCGGACCTCCCATGGTGTCCGGTTGCATCTCCAAACCGGACCTCCCAGGGTGTCCGGTTTGGAGAGGATACATTGCAGTAAGGGCATGCATATTCAATGTATAATACCTTGACGGAGGCGGGGTCGGAGTATGGGGACGATACCGGTTCTTCCTCCACGGATTCCCCGGGCGAGTTGACGAAGTTGATGATGTGCCGAAAGTCCATCATACCAGTCTAACGGGTCAATTATTGCCAATTATCGCCGCCTACCTTTTATAAAATGACATCGATTCACTGTAAAAGTTATTCCAAATCAACTTGTGATATATGTACGTGTTATTCCACAGGTCAATCAATATACACCATCACCAAACATACGAGGTTTGAACTGTCTAATTAATCCTTGATCAGTTAGTTCTTGATCAATTAGTTCTTGATCAATTAGTCCTTGATTAATTAACTGCGTAGCTGATGTACACGACTGCCTGCGTTAACCATACCCAGATTATCAAAGTTTCTGAACACCTTTTGACAATGCCAACTCGCAATCACGCAGCTTGATTGTCTGAGCCTGAGCTGTAGCACAGCTGAGGCTCAGACAATCGAGCTGCCTGATTCGAAGCACACTTATCATGCGTTTTGAAGAAAGAAATTGATTTTAAAATGAAGAAATTGAATTTGAAATAAAGAAATTAACAGATATCGGTAGGACTAGTGCAGGCGCTTGTGTTTTACACGATTAAACAATCCAATCACGGCGTCAGAGAACGGCCATCCGGTTCGATGGCGGGTAAGAATGAGATTCCCAAAATTAAGACACGTACACAGTAATCCCTTGTATGACACAACCCTTACAATGCGTAGATACGATGATTGCATTTCGTGAGAGTACAGTATTCGTGGGGAGCTGTATTCCGTCACCGGTGACATGTTTTCACTAGACGTCAGTGACAGCGCGTGCACTTGTCACATGTCATCGAGCGGCGGACAGATTTAATGACAACGCACTCACGCATGCACTATATATGTCAAGTGTTTTCAATCTTAGCATCGAGTGTCACGAGAAAAGTGGATTTAAGTCGAATATTCGGAGGTATCTGCGGTTGAGCCTCTCTAAACCGGACACCCTGGGAGGTCCCCAGGGTGTCCGATTTAGAGAGGTTCGACTGTAATTAAGCACACCGGGATCAAAGTTTATGATTTTCAATCATGAACAGACGCGACAATGAAACAAGTTACAGTGAAACCCATCTGAATTAAACACAATGTGGTCCCGATATTGTCCGGTTTAGCAAGGTTTCTCTATGCTCGTGTTACGTTCACGACAGTACACAATGTATATGTAATGTGACTATCATTTGTACTATACACTACCGCCTGCGCTAGTCTTGCCAATACGTGTCAATTTCGTTATTGCACAATACTTGAATATCGTGTTTGTAATCAAGCAGCTTGATTGGCTGAGCCTGAACTGTGCCACAGTTCAGGCTCAGGCAATCAAGCTGCTTGATTGCGAGTTACATGTAGTTTAAGTTGCCACTTGAATATCATGTTTCAAATCAAGCAGCTTGATTGGCTGAGCCTGAGCTGTGCTACAGCTCAGGCTCAGACAATCAAGCCGCTTGACTGCGAGTTAGTTTAAGTTGCCAATATATGTTCAGAAACTTCGATAATCTGGGCAAGATTAACGCAGGCGTTCGTGTACAACCGTTAGTACTCGCAGTTCCCGGTACTAGGAGGCGCACAGCTAGATCACGGTTCGTCCGCATGTACGAGGAGATAATCCGCGAGCTTTAGCGAGTGGATTATCGACCGTACATGCGGACGAACGTGATCTAACTGTGCTATCACATTCTCATGTCCATACATTACCCACGTGATGTGTGAATGCAGAAACAAAACTCGAAAATGTATCAAAGATGTGTTTATTGTACCAAGCCTCCCCAACCAAACAGAATACATGTAAAAAAAACTAACATGACGCTTATAATATTTATTGAGTCATACTTAAGCGTTAAACATAGTATATAACATGTATAAACCAACATGTTTTAGCCATTTCGTACTTGCGAACTATTGTGTGCGAAAAGCGACCATACCGCAGACCATAGTTGCAAACATGTCTAGAACCGTGGAATAATCTGCTGTGCACGTGATACAATTGTGACTAAAAGCCAGCGAACAGCGACTAGCTTAGAAAATACACGTAGGATGAACTATAAAACAGGTGTTGTACACATAAACAGTGTAGCTACCGATCAGCCTGCGCATCGGTGCAATTTGATCAGCGCCTGCACTGTTCGCCGTAATTTAAAATGCTATTAGCGACCCGTTAACTTCTTTACCTGTGTCCTGTTGCTCAAAACCTCTGTTAGCGTAACAGACTGTTAACTCCTTAGCATTGCTAAGGATTTAACAGTCTGTTAAGCTAACAGAAGCTTTGAGCAACCGGGCCCAGGTTAGCTATAGTCTATAGGTTGTCAGCAGTTACACTGGTCATACATTCAATAAGCTACATTTCGTCCTGATGTGTCGCGTTTACTATCAACAAGGAAATGATGGACCTTTCCAAAACGTCATTTTTGGAAATGCCTACCATTTCCTGGTTTACAGTATCTCGTAATTGGCGGGCGCGGAGGGAGGGCGGATGATGTGCGATTTTGCATGGACAATATTTACAGAAACAGTTATATTTTAGATGACGTCGAATATTGACGACATTTTCATAGCAAACGTTCTCTGAACGTTTCGTTAACTTGCTATGTCATTTGCGGAAAATATAGTAAATTTTGTAAATAATTTCCTACGGTATCGCACATCTTTTTAATGTATGTGCAAAATTGCATGGATGGTCTCAGATTAGAAGCTATACTGGTCAAACTCTGAATACGCCCCTTTACTGGTGGAAGGTCAGGCCATGACCCGTATATGTGGCTGTGACTGGAGAAATGGGGCTTATGGGATTTGTGACCAGTGTAGCTCATGATCAAATAGCAAACTCGTGTAGCCTGATAACGATATATCTTGCTTGTTAGAAGCATACCGGGTGTTTCACTGTTGGAATGACGAACAGTGCAGATCCTGATCAGACTGTGCGGATGCACAGTCTGATCTGGATCTACACTGGTCGCAAATCCCATAAGCACCATTTCTCCAATCAAACAGCCACATACATGTATACTTATAAAACTCTTCTCTTTTTTTTTACTTGTAAACCTTGCTTATCATTGTCTCCATATTCACAATCGAAATCACGTAGTTTGATTGACCGAGGCTGAGCATAGCAGCTCAGGCTCGGCCAATCAACCATTATGATCCCGTGTATGAGTAAATGCTCAGAACGTTCTACAAACACAGACCATGATCTCCCTACTCATTAGTAGAATGGGCAACAGAAGTCGCCCAAATGTTGACGGGCATTGTAGACTCTGATCTATGGTGGCTAATGTCGGACAATTCGTATCGTCGCCACATATAAACCTGCATTTAGAACAGTATGTGTCATGTCTTCGTTTCTACACACTGTGTTGAGATGAGGATTAATAACCTTCGCGTTGGTTCCTTGGTTTCCATACGCATAGAAGAATATTAACATTTTGAAACACGCCATGGGATTTTGTACCTTCGGACATCTGCGAAATTTCATGAAATACATTTACAAAATCTTCAATATTTTCCGTAAATGGCGTCAAAAGTTGACACAATTTTCAGAGTACATGCGGAATGATATTCCGCATGTACTCTGCAAATTTTTACAACTTCTGACTTAATTTATGATAAATATTGTAAATTTTGTAAACGTATTTAATGAAATTACGGAGATGTCTGAAGGTACACATGTTTTCAGTACAACGTATCCGGTGATTACTTCAGCAAAACCCTGTATATGCTGCCTGTGTGCGCTATTTGATCAGGAGCTATGTGATCCAAATGGGATATGAACTATGATGTGTTCCATTGCCGATCATTTGTGATTCATTTTCTGGCTGTCACGCAGGTCATATTCTGGTTAAAGGTACATGCCCACTCAGTGAGCACAAACTGTTATTTATGGGAATTAAATAAATGTAAGTGTACAATTGTGTCACTATTCCACAAATTCTAAAAATTACGAGTGCCCGCTATGCAGATAGTATCATGTAGTGGTATTTATTTTACTGATAGTGACGCGCGGTAGTATCAGCCTATTTTCATATGCAAATGAGGCATGATATTTGTTAATTATTTACAATAAATGAATGCGTAATCTGAAGAAAAAAAATATTTTTAGACAGATATTAAAGTATGATCATTGGACATCAAAAATAAATACAGATAATGAATAGTAATGTCCGTTAACATTTTAAGGAAACACGGTTATCGCCCCTGATAGCAGTGTGAAAAGTTACGTCTGATATAAAATGTATAATAATGCGAATCAGTACGTGGGGTAATGGTGAATGAATGTTGATTTTACCAGAAAATGTCTCGGATGATGTATCCGATATACATAACATGTTGTGCCTAATGAGTAGGCATGTACCTTTAACATCGATCATTGGCATCGATGAAGTACATAGCACTAGGACACTACCGCTTGCGTTACTCTACTGAGTGGGCATGTACCTTTAAAGAATACACACAATGTACTATAATGGCAATACACATTTACATGTATTCAATCGTAGATCAGTAGCCGATTTCACCAACATTGCAAAGTATACTTTTCTATCAAAGTATACGTTGAGGGAGTAATCATTTATTTTTCCCGAAATGCATTATTTCATATACTACTAACGACTGCATAATTATATTTGATGATTAAAAGTATGCAGAATTATCATACTTAATTTATTACATTATCACAGCCAAAATGGCTGTGATAATGTAATAAATTCAGTATGTTTTGGCTGTGATAATGTAATAAATTCAGTATAATAAAAATTAATAAATTGATCCTAAAATTGAAAATGTCTCCCTCAAAGTGTACTTTGTTAGAAAAGTATACTTTTGCAATGTTGGTGAAATAGGCTACAGTCTAAATTGATACTATGCATATACATGTAATTACATTTTGAAAATTAAATAATGTTCATGGTATATAATATAGATAGACACTAAAACGCCATGCATACATATGTTCAACCGATAATTGCGATAACGAGCTATCGCTACCCCACCCACTGAACATCTAGCAAGCAATACCTGGTCGTCATAACAACAAGGTAACAGTTAACGATATTGATCGGAAACGTGTATTGGACATTTACATCAACTGCCGAGTGACGGACTTGTGACATTTCCCGTTTCATTTTCATTAATAAGGTAAGTTTTATTATTTTCTACACATTTTACACTACTCAATCACCTATTAATATATAATGTATTTATAAAACTGCTTAAACTATGTGTTAATACGGTGAAATAGTTGATAAATACACCGGTAATGTGTGTGTTTACGTGTTGTTATTATAAAACTTACACTCGATATTATCGCTGGTATGTTTAAATTCTTAATGCAAGCTTGTAGAAACATGTCGTGTACTTTAAAATATTTGGTTTAATATATCACTGGATGAATGTATTTGCGATATTTATTATACAGTACATGTATCTAGTAAAGTATAAAGGAAAATATGATATTGTGCAATACTCGCTTAAAGGGTGAAAAGAAACAACAGTATGGGAGTCGCCTCCGTTACACGATCATATTGGTTATCAATAATACAATATTCTACCGCTTCACGACAATGAAAGGCTTTGCGGATTCGCGAACAGTGTAGCCCAGATCAGCCTGCGCGTCAGCGCAGTCTGATCAGGGCTTACGCTGTTCGTATTGCTGTGGGGAAACATCCGTGATACATCAAATAAACAGACCCGTGTCAGGCTGTATTTGTGAAATGATGAGATACAATGTACACGTTGATCAATCAATAGTTCGTGTCCCTGACTGAATGGTGAACAGTGCAGATCCATGATTAGAGTCGGTGGCCCAAGTACATTATTATCACATATTTGATACATGTTCGAGTTTTGTTTCTTCTGCATTTACACAACACATGGGCAATGTATGGACATGATGATGTGATAACACATTTAGATCACGTTCGTCCGCATGTGTCATAGGCCACAGTAACATTTATCCAGTCACGGCCACATTTTCAGATTTGCATTCAACGGATCCATTCAACTCATTATGCGACAATATAGAAGCAAGGATCAAATACATTTTCTTCATCAAACCTTCGACTTTGTGTAACATAATGTGTCTCGTTATTCAAATGCAATCGGTTTATTTGTCGCCAGTCACCAAACTGCTAAACGTAGTTCTAAACATGTTTTAATCTCGTTATATGTCGCGCTTAAATTGTTTGCGTATCTGCTTTCAACTGCTTTCATATACCGTCTTTGACTACACTGTTGTTAAGCCGTGTTGTTAGCACACAGCCATGAATACGGTATAATTGAAGGTGTGTTGGTCAATATATCCCAGTCACGATCTGGCAAAACCGGGATTATTTCGCGTAAGACAAGTGTATATATTGATCAGCTGTTACGCTCCTACAAAGGTAAACTAGTTACGTCAAGTGTTTAACCATTTCACCCCTAAGTAACTGGACTGAATTTGGATATTTTCATTTTGTAACCAATCCATCCGTCACAAAATGATTTTCAGACTAGTCCATTTATAAAATGTGGGTGTTTTTTTTTATAATAATAATTACTTGCAAACAGTGAAGATCTTGATGAGACGGCTCGTTACGAGCCGGCTCATCTGGATCTGCACTGTTTGCATATGTCACTATCATGGATATAGCAGGAGTTCGGGTCCAAACAGTTAACATGTAAAATGCAGGAACCGAAAATTTTCGTCTGCTGTTTTTTATATTTGTTTTATTCCTTAGCGAAAAACATGTTTGACACAGCATGATACTCGTCTCATGCACTGTCAAAACATGTTTTGATAACAAAAATCAGGAAATGAATAATAAACAACAGACGACAAAAGTTAATTCAGCGTTGGATGGGTTAAATTATTAGCCAATGGTTTTATTGTTTGTTGGTTGGCTGTGCAGCGTATATTTGTTGAAGGCTCCCAAACGAAACAAATGAAAACGAATGGATTTTTTTTTAACGAAGTGAAAACGATCAGTATATATATAACGATATGAATAGAAGCGAATGTCGTTTGGGGTATCGGATTTCCTATCTCGTTGCGTTCAACACGATAGAAAATCTAGTACCGATATCGGTGAAATTAAAACAACAAATAAGCCCTAGTATCGTCACAATCTTCAATTAAACCACTTTACACAGGGCCATGATGAACACACATTTATATTGTTTATTATAGGAATGAATGGCCTTTTTGTGGAATTTATCGGGGTATAAACTTGGAAAAGTCGCGGGAATACTGGACGAAGGCCGGACGGCCTCGTCCAGTATTCCCGCGACTTTTCCAAGTTTATATCCCCGATAAATTCAACTAAAAGACCATTCATTCCTTATAATTCAAGCATTTTAAATAAATTCATAAAGAAAATGTGTTTATTTTCCGTTTTCTTAAGAATTATTTTAATTGCGCCTCACGGTTACGGAAAGTAGTTCGGCGTGGGAGTTTACTGGGATATAAATTTTGGACAGAGACTTGCTACGTGCCAATCAAATGTTAGGGAATTGTGTAAATATTTTTGTGCTGGAATTATAGTATTTAAAAAAAAAAATCCGGATATGCCCCTTTAACGGACTGCTAGCCTAACTGAGCTGTTAAATCCCACAGGTGGAAGACTCGGACCTAGGACCGGATAAATGGCTCATTTGTAAACTATTACCCCACCCACCAATGTCCGTACAATATACAGTATATATAATAGACTATACTGTATAGTGTACGGAAATGGGTGGGTGGGGTAACGGTTTTCAAATGAGCCATTTATTGAGTCCTAGCCTCCGAGTCTTCCAACTGTGTTCAATCATTAACGGATTATATCCTCTGTATTTCAGACAATGAATCACCATCGAACCAGCCACAATCCGATCGGCAACGTGGGATTCGCGTACGGTCAGCCGGCGAAGGCGAACAGACGTGTGGACGGACTGCCGCACGTGTGTGCCGACGGACACAGCCATGCGTCCGAGGCGGAGGTACAAAACTGCATAGAGGCACATAGGGTTTTTGTGTGTTCCACCAACCATTTCCATACGGCGCCACTCGACGCCGAGCGATGTGACACGATGAAACGGTATTTATTTATTTATTTAACACTTTCACCCCTAGATATGCTAATTTTCCGACCAATCCAACCGTCACAAAATGATTTTCAGACTAGTCCATTTATGAAAAGGAGGCGTTTTGGATCTCAAAGATATGAAAACAATTTTCAAAAAGTGAAGACCCTGATGAGACGGCTCGTTACGAGCCGGCTCATCTGGATCTGCACTGTTTGCATAAAACGCTATAGTCGGCTTTCGCATTCAAAGGGTTAAGAATAGGTTACTGATCATATATTGCAGTTTTATAGGAATTAAATGCGAGGGAGCGTTAGCATCCACAGCATTTAGTTCCTTAAACATCAAATATGTGAACAATACCATACTTATATTTAGCCAGGTTTATAATGCAGTCTCTCATCCGAGTATTGATTTCCATTTCGTCATTATATCTGGAAATATTTAACTTAGGGTTAAATCTTGTAATATGTGAAATAAGTGGAGGGCATACTGGTCAGCTTAACTACTGTCTGTTTCACGAAACCTGCCCAAATTTTACGGCCATATAAACAATGCAAAAACAGTATTTTTGGCGATAATATTAAATTGTATCAAAATTTAAGAATGAGCCTTCGTGAAATTTTGTCAAATATTCAATTTTATTACAAGAAAATTATTTCTCTATGGGAATGTAACATGGGGGGAAATGAGATCGAGTAGCTGAGGGAGCAGTCAAAAAACGAAAACATTTGGAAAATGCTTCCGAAACCTGGCTAGATAGCTTGGAAATGATTTAACTAAGAAAACAAAGGTTACATTTTTGAAAATCAGTCCACTATTTCTGAAATTAGAAGAATGTTCCCATGTTAAATCCCCAATGACATTTTCACACTCTGTGAAGATGTCTATGGGGATTTAACATAGGGAATTTGTATTTTGGTAATAAAATAAATATTGGACCAAATTTCACGAAATGAAAAGAAGGCTTTCACGAAATAAAAAGAAGGCTCACTCTTAAATTTTCCTTTAATTTAATATTATCAAAAACAATATTGTTTTTGTATTGTTTATATAGCCGTAACATCTGAGCAGGTTTCGTGAAACAGACAGTAGTAGATTCGACAGTCGAGCGAATTATAATGGTGTGTTACGGCCTGTCAACAGCTACAGTCAGGTCATGTATGGCAGATTCTGTAGAAATGTGACTTATGCGTTTTGCGATCAATGAGGTCTTATGGGCTTTGCGATCAGTGCAGATACTGATATACTGATCAGACTGTGCGGATTGTAATGTGTTTAATTGCCTGTCACCAGCTAAGTTCATTTATGGCAGTAACTTTAGAAATGGGGTTTATGGGTTTTGCGACCAGTGTAGATCCAAATCAGCCTGTACATCCGCACAGTCTGATCAGGATCTGCACCGTTCATCATTCCATCAATGAAACGCCCGTCCTGTTTCTAACACAGGTGGAAGACTCGGAACTATGACACCAACAAAATGCCTATATAAAAAAATCCCATTACCCCACCCACTTGGTCTCGTACAGTACCATATTCTATTTATAAATATATTTTTTTTGGTGTCATAGGTCCGAGTCTTTCACCTGTGGTTTCTAACACACAACATAGATCGCTATCTGGCTACGTGAGTGTGGTATTTGATCAGGAGCTGGAGCCCGTTTCACTAAACTTCGTACGACTAAAATGTTCGTAAGTGCAAATTTAGGATCGTCTGGAAATTTCAATTGATGAATTTACATTTATTGAGGGCTAAAATGACTAAAATAAGGAAAACGACTAAAATGTTCGTAAGTACAAATTTGGCATCGTCTATACATTTCAATTGATGGATTTACATTTATTGAGCATATGCTGCATATGCAGCATATGCTCAATAAATGTAAATCCAATAATTGTTTACAAGAAAACATTGTTAATTTTGCACTTACCAACATTTTAGTCGTACGAAGTTTAGTGAAACGGCCCCAGGACTCTGTGACTAATTTATATTTATTTTTTTAATAATCAATAAATGTAAATCCAATAATTGTTTACAAGAAAACATTGCTAATGTGAAAGTTGCAGACTATCATAATTGTGCGCTTACGAACATTTTAGTCGTAGGAAGTTTAGTGAAACGGGCCCCAAGTGTTCTAAACATATGTAGGGCTTTTTCAATCATATGTAGGGCTTTTTCAATCATATGTAGGGCTTTTTCAATCATGTCAGCATATCTGTCACGCTGTACCCACCTGTGTGTGTTATATGTACAACAATGTGCAAACCCAGCACATACATGTACAATACAGCATGTTTGTTTGTTTGTGTGTTAGGGTTTAATGGCCTATCAACATATAAGGTCATTTAAGGCCGGGTCAATGTGTTCAGTACTAAATCCCATATATTACCTGTGCAAGTACATGTACATGTTCAAGTACATGCATAAATGTGGGGGGGGGGTCCCAAAATCAGAACAGAATATTTACAATAAAAAACTATATATTCAGCCCTGAAATCAGAATGATCCTGATCTGATGTCAGGTCCTCGCCACACCAGAATCACTTGGCCCCCTCCCAAAAGCAGTAGGATCGGTAATAATCTTACTACTTTTATAATGAGCAATAGCCCAAATCAACTCCCAGGTAACCAAGACAGCCAAAGATAAAAACGTGACATGAGGGCCAAACCAGGCAAATCGTGATTCCTATAAGGAGGAACCCCACCGTTAATTTGCACCATCGCGTTCGCCCGACCAACCATGGCCACCCACCCACAATAAAGCATGTACAATATATAGAGAATATTAGGTTAGTACCGTGAATGGGAAAATATATCTGGCAAGGCTTAGGAAACGGGATGGGCGAGGCTCTGCCGAGCACATCCCGTTTCCGTGCCGCGCCAGATATTTTTCCCATTCACGGCACTAACCTACTATTCTATTTATCCCGTCAACACCTACAAATGGATTTAAAATGCAAAAGAATAACCCAGTCACCGCATATATTCATACGCGGTGATTAGGTCGTATTGACAGTATATCAAAAATGTTTCACGGCACCGTGTTTCACGGCACATACGCACTGTGTTGACGGGATATAGCATGTACAATGTACATGTATGCTTGCCTTATAGAGAGGTGGAGGCGAACAGAGAGAAAGAATCGGAGAGACTCCACGAACGGGAAATGATGGACAAGCAAATCAAGTTCGCAAATGAACTCCGGTGAGTACAAGTACACGTAGCATGGTGCCACCCACAACAGGTGAAAGGCTCAACCCTAGAAAACAGTCATTTAAAATAATCCATTCGAAAAGCATTATCGCACCGACCCATTCCCAGTTAGACTATACAGTTTATTTTTGGGAAAAGAAATCCAGGCTATTGGATTGGCGAAAGCCGGGCGGGCGGGCGGCGTCCACACTCAATGTTAAGTTTTCGTGGTTGAGTTCATTTCTTTGGTACTGTACCACCTAGGACCACCAAACTTCACAGCTTCATACCCAAGGGGTGCCCACCACATATCACTATCCAACATGTGACCTATTATGTCTACGTAATTGACTTAGCCATTTTCAACGTTAACTTTTTAACGTACGTCTGGTTAAGGTTTTTTGGTTAAAAGCGTTTCGTTATACTATATCTCTGTAACTGCTTCGCCCATTACCTTGAAACTTCACATGGGTGTTTATCATCATCCATGAATAGCGTGCTTGATGCTTGATTTCAAGCACGCTATTCAAGTATTTTGAAATACAGAAATTGATAAACATAAGCAAGATTAGAGCAGGCAGTACTGTAATACAGCTTATTGCATAAATTCCACGGCGTATTACAAATCATAACCCACGTATGTAAAACCAACACACGCAATAATCATAGCAGCTTAAATATATGAGTATGTGGTTATGCATTTCATATAATCTAACATTTGTTATATTCATTGAACAAATTGTTCCCTTAGAAATCAGTGATCTTGTTCAGAAAATGTCAAATTATCGCGCGTGTAAGATATTCTATGAATTAAAATCATTGTATATTTGTGTAATTACTTTGGAAACGAGATCAGCACCGAAAACATGCTCAGCCTGGTTGATCAGTACAGTTCGCTATATGATGATATGCTTATGAAACACATATGTGGCTGTGACTGGAGCTTATGGGCTTTGCGACCAGTGTAGAGTCCGCACAGTCTGATCAGGATCTGCACTGTTCTTCATTCTATCAATCAAACACGTCATGCTTCTAATAAGCAATATATAGAGAATACCAGGCTACTGTCTTTTGATATCAAGTTTATCAGGCAAGGCTAGGAAACGCGTAGGAATTCCGAGGCTTGCCGAGGAATTCCTACCGTTTCCGAGCCGAGCCTGATAAACTTGATATCACAATACACTATTCTGGTATTCTATTCATCAGGTAACGTTTTATGCTCAACAATGACCACAGATGACGTCGTTATCTATGGACAGAACGCGGACTTGTTTACGTTGCGTCATTACACTGACGTCATTCGGTAATGTCACGTGACATCAATCGACCAATGGAACGTCAGTTTTCACTTTGTTGTAACCCGGATGTTGATATCAGATCAATGCCTGATACACCAATACGTATTCGGTCAATACAGGGCAGGTTACCTGATACAGGACTGTGCTATTGAGTTGCACTGGTTACAAAACCGATAAGCCCTATCTCTCCAGTCACAGTCACATATATCATGTTCATTTAATATTGAACTCGTTGACTAAATTCATAAGAAGTTTGTTACATGTATATTTTTATACCTGGGGGCAGTTTCACTACACTCTGTACGACTGAAATGTTTGTTTGTAAGTGCAAAAAATATGATAGTCTGTAAATTTAACATTAAGAATGTTTTCTTGTAAACAATTATTGGATTTACATATGATATGGATTTGCATATGCAGCCTATGCTCTATACATAGAAGATATTCATATTTTTGCAACGAATATGACATTTATGTTCATCGAGTGGTGTGAAATGTCCATATTTCACGAGTGCCGTTACATCGAGTGGTGTGAAATGTCCATATTTCACGAGTGCCGTTGGGCACTCGTGAAATATGGACATTTCACACCACTCGATGAACATACTGTATATGACATATTCGTTGCAAAAATATGAATATTCTATTTATTATATACCGCTCCATGGAAATTAGCAGTTTGTTTAGACTGTATACGGTAATGAGTGTGTATTTTCAGCCTATTTGCGCTGTTTTACCGAACATAGATTTTATGAATATAGATAGCGGAAGTAGTCGTATTTTCACCGGAAGTTGTTTATTTCATCGATGAGAACATATGACTTTTATTTACATCTTATGACTATGTATTTCATGGGTAGGTACATGTATATAATAAAAATGTAAATTTATCAATTGAAATTCCAGAAGATCCCAAATTTGCACTTACGAACATCTTAGTCGTACGAAGTTTAGTGAAACGGCCCCAGGTTTATTATGAAATCGGTAAACCTTTTTAATACATGTCAATGCTTCTTTGTGTCTGTGACTGCATAAATGGGGCTTATGGAATTTGTGACCAGTGTAGCTCCTGGTCAAATATCATACTCCTGTAGCCTGATAACAATATATATTGCTACAGCTCAGGCTCAGTCAAATTGCTTGATTGTTAGTTGGCATTGTCAAGAGCTCTGCAGAAACAGCAAGATTAACGCAGGCGGTTGTGTACTACATTGCTAAAGACAATTGTTTGTTTGTTTGTTTATTGGTGTTTAACGGCCTATCAACAGCTAAGGTCATGTAAGGCCGGGCAAACGGGTTCGATCCCGTTTTAACCTGCTGCATTGGGGGGAAAATTCCAAAATCAGAACTGAATATTTACATCGAGAAACAATATATTCAGCCCTGAAATTAGAATAACCTGACCTGGTGGCAGGTCCATATCACACCAAAGTCACTTGGCCCCTTCCCCTAAAATAGGATTACGAATAATCGTAATACTCACATAAGGGGTATAACCAAATTCAACTGTCACATACAAAATGCCAAAGACGTATGTGAGGGCCAAACCAGGTCTCCAGTCGGGATTCCGGTAAGGATGAACCCCGATCGTTAAATTACCCATCGCTTGCACCCACCTTCCACCCACTAAAGACAATTGAACACAAACAATATAATTTTCTGATCACGTTACAGTGGTTTGGGCTACGACTTCAAACGACACGGACCGATGAACGGGCAGATGAACCGGCTACAGTGGAAGGAATGACAGCTCTTCTACAATCACATAGAACTCTGTAGCCTCTATCGAATAGTGCATTTGTCTCTCGGAAACCGCCAAACCTGTCTTGTCGACAAGCACATACAATAGTGTCGCCTTTATCAATTAAAGTGGTCAGTTGAAAAATGACACCAATAAATCAAATCAATGCTTATGTATAGGGTGCTCAATATTGGTGGCTTTGTTTGATGACAGGTTTGGCTGTCTTCCAGCTCTGAACCAAAGAAGCTGTGACGACAAGACAATTCAACACGGCAGTACATGTACAGTCCATGCATTCAAAGCAACAGGCCATACCATATACTTTTCTATGTTAAGCGTCCACACAGGTGACCAAAGGCCTTGAAAAAAAACGAAGGTAAATGTATGTTAACAACTTCCTCAACAATTTGCAAGGTTGAGGAAGAATTCAGTATTTTAAATATCAGCTAGCAAACTTCAGAAAAAAGGAAAACAAAATACTCTTATTAAAATTATTAAGTGGACATTCATGAACGAATTTAATACTTGAACAAATCATCCAATCAGTTTTCATATTACTTCACCAGTAAACAGTGTAAAATAACATTTTTTCACAGAACCACGCTCAAAACAAACTCGCACGTGGACGCTTAACAGAGAAAGAAATTGCTATGGCCTCAACATGATTCAACAGAACTTGGGACCGTTTCACTAAACTTTGTACGACTAAAATGTTCGATATGCAGCCTATGCTCAATGAATGAAAATCCAATAATTGTTTACAAGAAAACGTTGTTAATGTGAAATTTACAGACTATCATGAAGTTGGACTTACGAACTCTTTAGTCGTAGGAAGTTTAGTGAAACGTGCCCCACAAGGCAGGTGTATTTCATTCAGTCCCAGACCCCACTGAGAGGCTGCCATCTTTATTTCAGACGGAGTAGCTTTCACTATGACAGACCCAGCATGACTCCCTCATCTAAACTGCCACAACTCCACTGGACTTATTCCTAACCTGCGAACCAGCAAGAGGCCTGCGGGCCGTTTCACTAAACTTCGTACGACTAAAATGTTCGTAAGTGCAAAATTATGATAGTCTGTAAATTTCCCATTAACAATTTTTTCTTGCAAGCACGTATTGGATTTACATTTATTGAGCATAGGCTGCATATGCAGCCTATGCTCAATAAACGTAAATGCATCAAGTTAAATTCCCAGACGATCCTAAATTTGCACTTACGAACATTTTAGTCGTACGAAGTTTAGTGAAACGGGCCCCTGTTTCACTAAACTTCATACATTCAAAACGTTTGTACGAGACTTCTCACATTAAGACGGTTCCCTGGCGCTATCATTGTCAAAGTATATGTAGACATCGTTGAATTTGAACACATCCACGAAATAAATGAAAAAATTGGTTGCCAGGGAAAATGTAGATTTCAAGTTTTCACAGAAGACCTTCGTAGTCGTTTGCAGCTTTAAACGACTAAGAAGTCTATAAGTGCAAACGTTTTCACACACGAGAGTATTATCAGTCGATGTTGAAAAGTCTTTGTTGGATTTGTGCAGACTTAATGGTATCTACATGTACATGTTGGTGAAGAATAGTAGTTATGAATCGCAATATTGTGCGAAGTAAATTATAGATTTGTTTTGTATGACCATCTTCAAGGTGTATGATCACGTGGTACTAACAACAACAACAAATCCGATTGAAAGTACGTATTATTTTATATTGTCATTATTACGCACCGGATTTTAATGAAATATAGCGCATCAAACGCGTCTTGTTAAGCTGCATCTGGTGGTCTCTGTATGTTCGCCCAAACTTCTGTCGTTTTTGCGAAGAATCGATTTCCGTGTCTCCGACACGGAAATCGATTATTTGCAAACACGACATAAGTCTGTGCCAAACTCCATGGACCACCAAATGCATCTCACGAAGACGCGTTTGCTGCACCATATTTCATCAAAATCCGTTGCATATTAAGGAAAATATCAAATAATACTTACTTTACAGTGGGCGACGTTGTTGTTGTTGTAACCACGTGATTATGCACCTTGATCTTTGTCCTACCAAGGTTTAGTGAAATGGCCCCCACACTCGGAATCTTACTGACCTCCACACAACTACTCAAAGCCAGGACCATCTGGGACAAGGTCCATATTTTGTATAGTGTAAATAGTGTATAGTGTACAGATACAATGTAGTTACTTGCGGCTGTGATTGCAGAA
The DNA here is from genome assembly GCA_029237695.1 of Conchocele bisecta. Lineage (NCBI taxonomy): Eukaryota > Metazoa > Mollusca > Bivalvia > Lucinida > Thyasiridae > Conchocele > Conchocele bisecta. The sequence goes on from CM055271.1 coordinate 37,363,886, forward strand.
ACCCCTGTAGCTTGATAACGATGTATACAGTGGAACATCGGTATGTCGAACACCATGCAAACATATCGATGGTCTAGTAACATAAGGTCGTAAGTGCTATGCTTTAGCATAGCACTTACGACCTTATGTTACTATACCATCGATATGTGATCGTATTTTGATGTGTTTCATGGTAATTTATGTTGTATGTTCATGATTGCAAAGCACGCAAATACGGTTTAGAATGGCCATACGTCTGATGTACAGTGAAACATCGCCAAATACCCTGTGTCCGGTTTAGAGATGTTTCACTGTATATTGCTTTCAGAAGCGTGACGGGTGTTTCATTGATGGAAGGATGAATAGTGCAGTTCCTGATCAGATAATGCGGATGCATATGCTGATTTGGATCTACACTGGTCGCAAAACCCAGAAGCCCCATTTCTCCAGTCTCAGCCACGATTGTTATTCAATTATAATATGCCATATGTGATAATGTGGTATCTATTTTAGAGAATTATCTTACTTTGCCTCTGTCTATGTGTTTCATTTTCCGCATAAGCTAATATATTTATTTCTATCGACTTTAGACAACCATTAATAATTAATAAAATATTTTTCATTGTTTTCATTTTTTCTTTTATTTTCTTTTTCAAGCTTCCATCAATCTGAAAATAAAACTCTAACCTAAGAAATGTGTATTTATGTTTGGATAATGTCACACGACTGCCTGCCATTACATGATGTTGGCAACCATACATGAATGTCTATTTCCAACTTTCTACCTCGTCTGCACGTTACTTGTAGTGAATAGTTAGCATTGCTCGGAACATTTGACACGGTTTTCGTAAAGCAATGTACATTTATAAGTCCAAATACTCTGTCTGTTGCTATGCATGTGTATCTGGGTACCAGATAAGGTGCGTATTGGCGTATTTTATGCACTTATTTTAGCAGAATACGCATTGATTATCCAAAAAAGGGAGTACAAAATATTCACTGCAATATGAAAATACGCATTGATTTTCAAATTTAGTAGTGAAAATACTGTAATAAAGTTGAAAATTTACTTAGTTGAGCTGCAAAAAGCGTGTTTGCTTTTTGCTGCTCAAATAAGTGAGAATTTTTTTTTTTATCATGTGTTCCCTATTTAATAAGGAGGAAAATCAATAACGTATTTGTAAAAGTAAAATATGCATTTAATTTGAAATCTGGGGGTGTAATGCTCTTTAGATACAAAACTTATCTGGAGCACTGATAACATATAATTACAAGCTGCATTATTTAATATTACTAATATTGGCCAATGAGCATCAACAATCATTTAAAATTGTTTATGTCACTCAGTTACTGTCTACATGTGATTGTATAACCACACAATATGCGTTATTTCTACACTGGCCATAAATGAGACACGCCGTGTGATTTTGTGACTTCGGACATTAGCGTAATTTCATGAAATCTGTTTACAAACTTCACAATATATTCCGTAAATGGCTTGAAAAGATGACAAAATGTTCAGTGTACATGCGGCTCTGAAAATGTTTTGACTTTATCAAATATATTAAATAAATTTTGTAAACGTATTTAATGAAATTCCGGAGATGTCTGAAGGTACAAATTTACATGGCGTGTCTCAAATGTCATACCGTCCCTTTTCTCATTTGGTGGCTCATATTCACTCTTGGAGATAATATTCTCTGAACATATTCTGAATAGCAGGTGCTCATGTCACATGTTCACAATCAAGCAGATTGGTTGGTCGAGAATGTACACAACTCTCAGCCATTCAATCTGTTTCATTGTTATCAACTTTTGAGATAACCATATACATGTACCCTATACATGTAGATGCGGGGTTAACGCAGCTACCGTCTGTTCCACGTTTTGCTGCCGACGAACTTTTGGCCATTAAACACATTAAATCTAAAAAATATTTAAAATTAAGTACTTTTCCATCAATAACAAAAAAGATTTTCCTATGGGAATTTAACATGGGGGCTAAAAATATATATTTTTTTAAATATTTTTTTATTTGTCAACCGATTTTCAAAATCTAACTTGTTTTCTTAATTACATCATCTCGCCAGGTTTCGGAGTCAATTTCCAAATGTTTTCGTTTTTTTATCCTTTAGGAAATTGACTCCCCACGTTAAATTCCCATAGTAATTTTTAGTAGTAGTGTATATTACATATGTGGCTGCGACTGGAGACATGGAGCTTATGTGTTTTGCGAGCAGTGTAGACCCAGATCAGCCTGTGCATCCGCAGTCTGATCAGGATCTGCACTGTTCGCCGTTCCATCATTGAAACACATGTCATGCTTCTAACGAGTTATATAGATCGTTATCAGGACAAGTTCATCACGAGCTACACTGGTTACAAATCCCATTGCATAAGCACAGCTTCTCCAGTCACGGTCTCATAATAGCGTCACTGTAACTTACTGAGATCAACGTCTTAACATTTCATTGTTTTTAAACGAAGTTGTATTCTGTGAATGTTACCGTCATGATATAGAGAATAGTAGGTTAGTGCCGTGAATGGTAAAAATATCTGGCCAGGCTTAGGAAATGGGCGAGGCTCTGTCGAGCACATCCAGTTTCCGTGCCGCGCCAGATATATTTTCCCATTCCCGGCACTAACCTACTATTCTATTTACTAGTATCCCGTCAACACCTACAAATAGCTTTAAAATGTAAAAATAACCCCAGCCGCATCGTTAAAATCGGAGAATTGACTAAATGTTTCACGGCACATACGCACTGTGTTGACGGGATAAAAGTTAATCTTCACATTCTTTTAAAAAATCCTTCTTTTAGTTACAATATACAATTTATTAAATTTAATTGATAAATAGAAAAGAAATATAACCAGCTGTTGTTTTGTGTTATTCGTTCAACAGTGCCAAGGCACTCATACAACAAGAGCAATCGAGTAGAGGCTCACGGATACCCCCAGCCGCCTGGACCAACAAAACCTATCTTACAGACAGACGGACAAACAGACGGAAATATGAAAACTATATAAATATGGGTATTTCAATATACAACAAAGTTTGTGTGTAAACAATGGTGTGTTGTTGTTTTATATTGTGTCTTATTTCTCACGAAAAAAACATGGTTTGACAGCACTTGAGAATCATTTCCATTGGAAATGATTCGAAAGTGTTGTAAACCCATGTTATTAATGAAGAAAACTTGAAAATAATAAAGCAGACAAAATAATTTAACTAGAAAATGTGGTCTGTCGACGAACATAGGGCCCGGCCCCTACAGGTGATTTGCTAAACTCCTTCAAACACTTCCAAAAAACGGACAGACAGAGGGAAACATAAAGGGCACCGCCGATATTGCCCTAATAATGCATTGTAAGGGTTAACAGAGTTACAAGTCTGTTGGAGACGTTTTCTAACATACAACAAACCAAATATTTCCAAACAACCACAGACTAAAACATGTTAGACAAAATGTCACTTACACTGCCAAATGTGTGTATGTACAAAAAACAACAACAATGGAAGCATACCTCTTAAACATCTTTTATTTAAAAAAATACAATTACACATGTAGTTATAAACAACTGTAAATATGTAGTTAACAAAATAAATATAAATTAGTCACAGAGTCCTGTGGCCGTTTCACTAAACTTTGAATGACTAAAATGTTCGTAAGTGCAAAATTAACAATTTTTTCTTGTAAACAATTATTGGATTTACATTTATTGAGCATAGGCTGCATATGCAGCCTATGCTCTATAAATGTAAATCCATCAATTGAAACTTCCAGACGATCCAAAATTTGTACTTACAAACATTTTAGTTGCTTTTCTCTATTTTAGTCATTTTAGTCCTCAATAAATGTAAATCCATCAATTGAAATTTCCAGACGATCAAAAATGTGTACTTACAAACATTTTAGTCATACAAAGTTTAGTGAAATGGGCCCCTGATATAAAGCACTGATCATGTATGATATGTATAACTTCATAATCTCATTGCCACAGCCCGCATGTCAAGCCTGACCAACAGGTTAATACACTAAAACAAGAGAGACAAAGGTTGCAATAAAGGGATGGTTGGTAAGCAAGGAGAGAGTTTGTTTGTTTATTGGTGTTTAACGGCCTATCAACAGCTATGGTCATTTAAGGCCGGGCCAATGGGTTCGATCCCGTATTTAACCTGCTACAATGGGGGAAATCCCAAAATCAGAACGGAATATTTACATAAAAGAAATATATATTCAGCCCTGAAATTAGAATAACCTGACCTGGTGCCAGGTTCATACCACACCAAAGCCACTTGGCTCCTTCCCCTAAAAGTAATAGGATTACGATTAACCATATTACTCATATAAGGGGGTATAACCAAATTCAACTCTCACATACAAGAAAGCCAATGACGTACATGAGGACCAAACCAAATCTCGGGTCGGGATTCCGATAAGGATGAATCCTAACAATAATGCCAATGGTTGAAATAAAGTAAACAAATATTGTTACCAAAATATTTGAAAATCGATACGATTCTTCCCTGTTAATTGATATACATGTATACAGTATTTTGTAAGACATGTTACGTCACCATCGAGTTATTTATTATGAGGAAAATGATAAAGAATGTAAAAAATAAAAGAATTGGCCATCACATGCAGATAAATTATCAAAATTCTTACTTAAAATTTGGCTAAGATGCCTTCAGTAACATTTGAGTTATTACATAGAGAAGTTCTGCCTGCCCGACTGTACAAGCTGAATACTCATTTATTTTCAAATCTGCAGAAAATATAAATTAATCATGCATGCTGGACACACAGACCATGATTGTGATCACTATATTGCCATTTCCGTATTAACCCTTTCCACAGACACCACAGACCTCTATAGAGACAATGTTTGCAAACAATGCAGATCCAGATGAGCCGGCTCGTAACGAGCCGTCTCATCAGGATCTCCACTGTTTGTTAATAATTTTAAACGTCGTACAGATTACCCTTTTAGAAGAATGGGATAATTTGAATGAACAAAATTAATGAAATAGCGTGAAACATTGGCATGGAACATCCTATTAAGTTACTTGGTGTTGAAAGGGTTAAAGTGGAATCATAAACAAATGTGACCTACAATGATAAAGGGGGGTTATTCAGATTTTAACGTTGTAGTTCCAAAACAACTAGCACACACAAGGACTCCATAACAGATCTGAGGTGTTTGTTAGATGTAACGCGAGTCCAATATGCAAACAGTGTAGGTCCTGATCAGACTGTGCAGCTGCACAGTCTGATCTGGACCTGCACTGGACGCCAACTCACTAAACCCCCTTTCTCATAAAGAGCCATAATTCACAATCACAGATAAATTTTAGCTGCATATAAAACATACAAAATATCACCGGGCGCAGGAGCCAAACTGGGGCCCGTTTCACTAAACTTCTTACGACTAAAATGTTCGTAAGTGCAAATTTAAGATCGCCTGGAAATTTCAATTTATGGATTTACATTTATTGAGCATAGGCTGCATATGCAGCCTATGCTCAATAAATGTAAATTCAATAATTGTTTACAAGAAAACATTGTTAATGTGAAATTTACAGACTATCATAATTTTGCACTTACAAACATTTTAGTCGTAAGAAGTTTAGTGAAACGGGCCCCAGGTATCTAACGCAACTCCTAGTTCTTGCTTTAACATGTGACGTACCCATGCAAGGCGATACCCGTGTCGTTACCCACCCACAACAAGAAATCAGTAACACTGATGAGAGATGTACGCATCGACAACCTTAAAGGAGCATATATCAGGATTTTTTTGAAAAAATACTATAAAAAATAAAAACATGTTTTCATCATGGCCCTGTGTAAAGTGGTTTAATTGAAGATATATGAGGATACTAGGATACTGGGTTGTTTTTATTTTCACCCATATACATACACGTAAAAAATCTGATACTTATGTACCGATATCGGTGAAACAACCCAGCAGTCCTAGTATCGTCATATATCTTCAATTAAATCACTTTGCATAGGGCCATGATGAAAACACGTTGTACATCAGTCATGACTAGCTCATGTTTCGACTGATCGGCAGCGCATAACCCATGATCTGTGTCTACAAGGGCTGTATATCCATCACTGTGCCACTCTGTTGGCTGGGTCTGGTGGCTTGAAGTTCACTCGCAAATACTCGCGGGAGTTAATGTCCGCCTGAAACAAAGACACGGAGATAACAGAGCACAATACCATGGAAAACCACCACTATCATTTATCCAGTCAACACAGTGTGTATGTGCCGTGAAACATTTCTGATATCCTGTCAATACGACCTAATCACTGCGTATGAATATGTGCAGTGACTGGGGTTATTTTTTTGCATTTTAAAGCCATTTGTAGGTGTTGATGGGATAAATAGAATACATGTAGTAGGTTAGTGCCGTGAATGGGAAAAATATCTGGCGCGTGTGATCTTATTTTTATGGGTTTCTTGGTCATTTATCTCAGCTGACAATACCTGTTCATGATCGCAAAGCAAAAACACACATGTATATGAATAGTCATATGCCTAATTTACAGCGAAACCTCTCTAAACCGGACACCGTAGGAGGTCCCCATGGTGTCCGATTTAGAGAGGTTTCACTGTACATCAAAAGATACAGGTGCATTGGGCAGCATTAGTTAGTAGGAAAACTAACCCTAAATATTTGGACACTATTTGTTTTATTACATGTATTGTGGTTTCCCAAAACAAGTTGAATCCAAATATATTGCTATTGCAATAAACCAGTACACTAACAACAATACTAACAAAAACATGGGGACACTCATTGTTGTGGCAAACCAGGGGCCCGTTTCACTAAACTTTGTACGACTAAAATGTTTGTACGTGCAAATTTAGGATCGTCTGCAAATTTCAATTCATGGCTTTACATTTATTGAGCATAGGCTGCATATGCAGCCTATGCTCAATAAATGTAAATCCAATAATTGTTTACAAGAAAACAATGTTAATGTGAAATTTACTGACTATCATAATGTCGCACTTACGAACATTTTAGTCGTACGAAGTTTAGTGAAACGGGCCCTTGATATATATGTAAGACTAAAATCGGGGGTCAGTCTCAGAACAGGGGCTAATCCCGGAATGGGGGCCGAAAACGTGACATCAATCCCAGAACGGGGGCCAATCTGAAAATGGCCGGAAAGTTGCACTCATGGGACAGTTACAAGATACGACAGTCATGGAAACAGGAAAGGCATACTCTTAATTCGCTTCATTGCTAAACACTTCACGGTAGGTAATGTACGTTTGGCCTGGATGACAACCCTGACATCTTCACTAGTTGCCGCCATTTTTTATCTGGATTCATACGGCCAGGGCGTGACATTACGTCACTAACTTTGACGTCATTCAGGCTTGAAATCAAAACGGAACATGCAGAATTGGCCCCCATTCTGGGAGAAATTGACCCCCATTGTGGGATTTGTCCCCCGTTCTGGGGCTGATCCCCAATCCGAGTCTTACATTTTTCAGTTTTCTAGAATAAATTGTGTCCCAATATGTAGGGTTATTACGATGTTTGTACATGTAGTTTGTTTTGTAACCAATGACTTACCAATCTGACAGGTTCTGGTACCCGGTATTTACAGCAGCTGTGTACCAGTCTGACCGCAGTATCCATGGAAACCTTGTGGCCCGGCGACACGTACACAGGATTCTTAGCGGAGTTACAACTCCGTAGGGCCTACAATATGAGCAAGGGCAATTCTATGGGAATTTAACATGGGGGAAAAAGAGGTAAAGGAGTGTCAAAAAATGAAAGATTTTGGAAATTAGAAAACAAAAATTAAATTTTGAAAATCGGTCCAGGATTACTGAAATTCTAAAAAATGTCCCCATGTTAAATCCCCACATTAAATCTATGGCGATTTAACATGGGGAAATTGTTTTTTTCGCAATAAAACCAATATTTGTCCAAATTTCACGAAATAAAAAGGCTCATTCTTAAATTTTCCTTGTTTTTGAATTGTTTATATGGCCGTAAAATTTGGGCAGCTTTCGTGAAACAGACTATAACGCTATATCCCTCATGCCTATTGGCGAAGGGATAACAAGAGTAAACTCTGAACAAAAGCACAGATGCTACTCAGGGCTCCAGATAAGAAATTAATAATTGAGTATTGTCATTTCTGAGGAAAATGGGTATTTCAAAATTTTAATTGGGTAAAATAAAATCACACTACTGTCTACACATCAACAGACAGCAATTATTGAATAGTTTGCTTCAAAATGAAAACATGTCTTGGCATTTCATTACAATTGTATCCTTGGAGACAATTCTAATGAAATACCAAGATGTATTTTCATGGAAAATACGAAAAATATGCTATATTTGTGGTCTGTTTATTGTTTTCTGCAGCCTGATAAAGGTACAATAAAATTTGTATTGCTTTTCGATACTCGCTACTTCTGATTTCAATTGGGTTTTTTGGCCATTTTAATTGGGTATTTAAGCAAATACGCAGCTTATCTGCAGCTCTGACTACTATACATGTAGTGTGCCATAAGCGAAACATACCATTCCTAAGATCCTGCCAGAGTTTCCCTGGAGCAGGAACGTGTCCCCTCCCTTGGTTAAACCCTCAATCTGTAAAAAGACATAAACGTCACACAACCTCTGTACGATACCAGTAGCCGATTTCACCAAAATTGCAAAGTATACTTATCTTGCTAAGTACACTTTGAGGGAGATTTTTTTCTCAATCTAACGATAAATGCATTATCACAGCCATTGTGGCTGTGATACAAATGTAAAGTAATAAATTCAGAAAAATAATTCTGCATAATTATCCGTCAACATATATGCAGTCGTTACTTCTATATGAACTAATGCATTTCGGGAAAACTAAATTAGTATTCCCTCACAGTATACTTAGCTAGATAAGTATGCATATAAATTTTGGTGAAATAAGCTAGAGCTACATGTACAGATAAGTTTTATATCTAAAGAATTTCACCAAAAGTATACCCCCAGACTTCAAATGCAATGCATACTTCACCTTTGCAAATGTATTATTGATGTTATTTCCTTATTAAATACGGAACAAATGATAAAACATAAAACAAATTTAATAAGAGTGTGCCGCAAAAATATGCCTGTCGAAGATGAGCCAGACAGCGAATAGTTGCAGAAATGTGAAGCTGTCACCAAGGCAAGAAACATTAATGAGAATTTGAAAATCTATAGCATTATTTCTTCCTCTTGTTGTGATAAACAGGTATACTAATTTAGCTAGAGATGTGTAAAGTAGAAATTATACAGAATTGGATACAAAAATGTAGAAAAAATGGCTATAAAGTTAAAAAGATGATATTTTTGTAAAAAAAACAACATTTTCGCATAAAAACACAAAGGTGCACATCTTCAATATATGTAGAAGACATGTGTATAGTTTCAGATCGATTGACTGAACGGTTTCCGAGGAGTTGTGTACACAAACTATATACCCTATATAGAATTGTATGCAAAAATTGTATGCAAAAAATGGCTATTAAGTTAAAAGGTGATATTTTTGTTAACAAATATTTTTTCAGCATAAAAACACCAAAATGCACATCTTTAATACGGTATGTATAGTTTCGGATCAATTGACTTAACGGTTTCACAGGAGTTGTGTACACAAACTCTGTACCCTATATAGATTTGTATACAAACATGTAGAAAATATGGCTATTTAAAGTTAAAAAGGTGATATTTTTCGGCATAAAAACACCAAGGTGCACATCTTCAATATGTGTAGAAGACGTGTGTATAGTTTCAGATCGATTGACTGAACGATTTCAGAGGAGTTGTGTACACAAACTATGCAGTTTTTCTGTCCGCCGCCCGCCCCGCGGTATAACATAATACGTATCGGTTTTTTAAAACAGTTGTGTACAAATCACTTATTTGAGCTGGAAAAAGTAAACACAGCAGCTCAAATTTTTAAAGTAAATTTTCAACTTTATTATAGTATTTTCTCTACTCAGTTTGAAAATCAATGCATATTTTCACATTGCTATGAGTATTTTGTACTCCCACTTTTGATAATCAATGTTTATTCTGCTAAAATCAGGGCGTAAAATACGCCAATATGCACCTTATCTGGAGATCTGTAGCCAATTTCACCAACATTGCAAAGTATACTTTCCTAGGAAAGTAAACTTTGGGGGAGTAATCATTTATTTTTCCTGAAATGCATTATTTCTTATAAAACTAACAACTGCATATATTTGCTGATTAAAAGTATGCAGAATTATTATACTGAATTTATTACACTATCACAGCCAAAATGGCTGTGATAATGTAATAAATTAAGTTTAATAAAAATTAATAATAAAATTTATCATAAAATTTAAAATTTCTCCCTCAAAGTAAACTTTGCTAGAAAAGCATACTTTGCAATGTTGGTGAAATACATGTAGACTACTGGAGATTAGCAAGTTTCTATGATTATCAATTTATCAGGCACTGCTAGAAACATTTCAGCAGCACCATAACATTCAGTACCCTTTTTAAGTGGTGCTCGTCCTTCTCCAGCCCGTCGACTTGAAACAACTTCTTCGCGACACCAATACAGGCCATGTCCAGACTGACCCCGAGGTGACACGCGGACCCAAATCCTGAAATCAGAAAAATGAAGTGTTTCTTCTTTACATTTTTTATTTCAATTGATTGATTGGTGTTTAACGGCATATCAACAGCTAAGGTCATTAAGGCTGGGCCAACGGGTTCGATCCCGTATTTAACCTGCTGCATTGGGGGGAAGATCCCAAAATCAAAACGGAATATTTACATCAAAAAGAAATATATTCAGCCCTGAAATAAGAATACCCTGACCTGTAGCCTATTTCATCAACATTGCAAAGTATACTTTGAGGGAGTAATCATTTTTTTTTCCTGAAATGCATTATTTCATATAGAACTAACAAATGCATGTATTTCATGATTAAAAGTATGCAGAATTATTATACTGAATTTATTACATTATCACAGCCATTAAATGGCTGTGATAATGTAATAAATTCAGTATAATAAAAATTAATAAATTTTTCAAAAAATTGAAAATTTCTCCCTCAAAGTATAGTTTGCTACCAAAGTATACTTTGCAATGTTGATGAAACAGGCTACTGGTGCCAGCTCCATACCACACCAAAGCCACTTTATCCCTTCCCATAAAAATATTAAGATTACGAATAATCGTAATACTCACATAAGAGATAAAACCAGATTCAAATGATGCATTTGTTTCAACTGACTTATTGAGAGGTGACTGCCGATAGTATGTGACCATTAGCGGACAGGGATTTTTTCTGAAGTATTTATAGCCAGTATTTGACTGTTATCAATGGCAAATAGTATCCTGGGAGACAGATTACCACGACGAGTTATACTTTCGGTCAATTCCGATGACTTATCTACTGTAACTTATTATAAGGATTGATCATGTCCAGCCGTGTGCAAACGCTTGCTGTGGCCCGAGGGAACTGTTTGAACCCCAAGGCCGCAGGCCGCGGGTTCAAACAGTTCCCGAGGGCCACAGCAAACGTTTGCACACGGCTGGACTGATCAAACGTTATTGTTACATTTCCAACAAAAAACTGATGTAATTTGAGCATTATATTCAGTATTTTCAGTGCTTTTATAAATCGTCCCATTCACGTAGATAATTTTCGGTATTCATGTTCCGGGGCCGCGTCATGAACGTCATGAAGTAGTGACGTCATGAAGGCACTTCCATTACACGCGGCCCCGGAATGAGCATTGCCTAAAGCCATGTGCAAACAGCACACGCTATTTGTGCAAATGTGTGCAAACAACGGAAACCATGTAACAATGTTGAATAACATTGTTTCAAGTAAATAGTATCGGTATACATGTACTTTTTTGTTTTTTGTCCCAAATTTAAGTGAACTTTCCCAAGCAATTCCAAGGGTATGGGTCATGTTTCACCAAATGGCAACAAAACCCCCCGGCAATGATGGAAATGTATGAGTAATCCGTAAATGACTTCGAAAGATGACGAAATTTTCATAGCAAATGCGGAATACTATTCCGCATTTGCTATGAATATTTCGCCATCTTTCGACACCAATTTCAGAAAATATCACATTTTCTGTAAATACAAAAGTACATGTATAGTGAGAGCTATTACGGCACATAACCCACCTTTTGGATGCAGAATTCCGTTCCCATCCACCATGAGGACCTGCACAAAAGAATCAAACACGGTGTTACCTATGGCATGAATGAGACGAGCCATGCGATTTTGTACCCAAGAAGATGTGCAATTTTCGACGAAAAATATTTACAGAAACTGTGACATTTTCGGTTCTCGTCGAAAGTTGACAAAATTTTCATAGGATGAAGCCAAATGCAGAATTATATTCGCATTTACTGTCGTGCCATTTACGGAAAATATTTACGGATATCTCACATCTTTTTAGGCACAAAATCATGTGACTGGAGAACTGGGGCTTATGGGATTTGTGACCAGTGTTGCTCCTGATCAAATAGCACACTCCTGTAGCCTCATAATGATTGCTGGTTAAAAGCACGGCATCTGTTTCATTGACGGAATGACTAACAGTGCAGGTCATGATCAGACTGCGCGGATGTAAAGGCTGACCAGGATCAGCACTGGTCACAAAACATACAAGCCCCATGTCAACAGTCACAATTTTGTAAAAGTTAGTGTGAATCAAACAGATAATAATGCTAAAACACTAAGGTTTACATTGCTATAGAAAATTCTCAATATGTTTAATTTGTCTCAATATATTTCTGCAGAAAAAAATATTAAATGCTGTGACGACTCATTTGATACGTCTCGTCGAGACACTACAAATGAGTGGTCACAACATATGCATTCATTAAGAAATTTAGAAAACAGGTGCCCGTTTTACTAAACTTCATACGACTAAAATGTTTGTAAGTGCAAAATTATGATAGTCTGTAAATTTCACATTAACAATGTTTTCTTGTAAACAATTATTGGATTAACATTTATTGAGCATAGGCTGCATATGCAGCCTATGCTCAATAAATGTAAATCCCACAATTGAAATTTCCAGACGATCCTAAATTTGCACATACGAACATTTTAGTCGTACAAAGTTTAGTGAAACGGCACCCTTGAAAACAGGAATCAATATTACCTGTGAATTAGTAACTCAAATGACCTGTGCTAGCAAGGTTTGACTCAAATTCTATATACGGGTGTAATGTAACCCGAATTTCCGACGATTATTCGTCAAACGAATTATGAGATTAAAGCCGCCTATACAATAAAGGGCAACGCGTACCGCATTTGCTGCCGTATATTTCATAAAAATATGTCATTCCATTAGAATGATATTAAGGGAAATCTATTGTAAACACATCTAAAAACATGACGTCACGCCGTTTTCAAACACGTGATGCCACACCTCGAGTACGATCTGACCGGGTATAGAAGGCGTTCGAATTCCCACTCTTAAATATAAGCCAAAACGAAACAAAAGTTGTGTTTGTTGGGGTTTAACGGCCTATCAAAAGGTACAGACATTTAAGGCAGGGCCAATGGGTTTAGTACTAAATCCCATACATTACCGGTACAAATGGGGGGAAATCCCAAAATCAGAACTGAATATTTACAATAAAAAAACTATATGTTCAGCCCTGAAATCAGAATAATCCTGATCCGATGCCAGGTCCTCGACACACCAGAATCACTTGGCCCCCTCCCAAAAGCAGTAGGATCAGTAATAATCTTACTACTTCTATAATGGGCAATAACACAATTCAATTCCCAGGTAACGAAAGAGCCAAAGATAAGAACGTACATGAGGGCCAAACCGGGCAAATCGTGATTACTATAAGGACGAACCCCTAAGTTAATGCTAATATATGCCGTCGCATTCGCTGGAAATGAAAGTACGGTCTGTGCTAATCTTGCTAATATTTGTAAATTTCTTTATTTCAAAATACATGATTATAGAGAAAATGGGAAAAAATATCTGGCAAGGCTCAGGAATTTCCTTATTTCTCATCAGAAGTATATGTTGTGACCACTCATTTGAACCGTCTCGCCGTCAATACCTACAAATGGCTGTAAAATGCAAAAATTGTATTGACTGGATATCAAAAATGTTTCACAGCACCGTGTTTCACGGCACATACGCACCGTGTTGATGGGATACATTGTGATTCAAATCACGCAGCTTCATTGGCTGAGCCTGAGCTGTGTTACGTCATGCGAGATAGCACTGCCACAGGTGGAAGACTCGAACCTATGACACCAAAGTAATGACTATTAAAAAAATCCCATTACCCCACCCACTTGGTCTCGTACAGTACCATCTTCTATATAGATGTTCAAGTCAAGTCCCACCCTGTGACATTCAGGAAAGTTGATAATCTGGGCAAGATTAACGATGCAGGCACTGCCACTGTACCTGGGGTATGTATTCTCCGTGATCTCGTTTCAGCCTGTTAAACAGCGCGACAATAAAGGGCACCTCCCGGAACCCGAGAAAACCAGGGATATACGGCTCGGTGAGCTGAACCATCTCGTAGGCCTCATGCACAAGCTGGGAAATGTAGATGGTAATCATTGTTAACACTGAGCCAGTAGCCTATTTCATCAACATTGCAAAGTATACTTTCCTAGCAAAGTATACTTTGAGGGAGAAATTTTAAATTTTATGATAAATTTATTAATTTTTATTATACTGAATTTATTACATTATCACAGCCATTTTGGCTGTGATAATGTAATAAATTCAGTATAATGATTCTGTTTTAATCATCAACTATATGCAATCATTAGTTCTGTATGAAATAATGCATTTCAGAAAAATCAATGATTACTCCCTCAAAGTATACTTTGCTAGAAAAGTATACTTTGCAATTTTTATGAAATCGGCTACAGGGGCTCGTTTAACTAAACTTCTTACGACTAAAATGTTTGTAAGTGCAAATTTAGGATCGTCTGGAAAATTCAATTGATGGAATTACATTTATTGAGCATAGGCTGCATATGCAGCCTATGCTCAATACATGTAAATCCAATAATTGTTTACAAGAAAACAGTATTAATGTGAAATTTACAGACTATCATAATTTTGCACTTATGAACATTTTAGTGGTACGATGTTTAGTGAAACGGCCCCCAGATATTTTACGCACATATTTTAGAAGAATACGTATTGATTATCAAAAGCGGAAATACAAAATACCCACAGCAATGTGAAAATACGCATTGATTTTAAAATTGAGAAGTGGAAATATTGTAATTTTTTATTATAAAATTTCATGGCAAAGTGCCACAAGTAAATGGGCAAAAGAAGGTCACAGTTACTTGAAGGTCATGAGTGTGGCATTGGGTTGTGACACCGCTGGGTCATGCTTATGTACAAGTATGGTGGCTGTAGGCGGAATAGTATGAAAAGCGAATGGGTTTAATGTCCCAGCAACAGCTAAAGTCATATAGACGGAACCACAGTTTAAAGTCTATAGAACAAAGATATGAATTAAAACCAAAACTTTAACCGGACGCAATCGCCAACGACGAGGTGATGACAATAAAACGAAATGAGATCATCACTTATTTTAACCCTGGAATGGATTAATTTTACAACCAATCCAATCATCACCAACTGATTTTCAGACTAGGCCATTTACGAAAAGTGGGAGTTTAAGTTCTCAAAAAAAAAAAATTACTTGTAAAAAGTGAAGATCCTGATGAGACGGCTCGTCACGAGCCATCTCATCTGGATCTACACATTTTGCCAATACCACTATACAGGCCTGTGGTGTTGAAAGGGTTAATTACCTCCAAATCAGGGAAACTGACAATGACCAGGCCAGCACACGCATTCACGTCATCCCCCTTCACAAACGATATGTCAACACCACCGATGTAGAACTGCTGGTCAGTCTCCGGCCGGTCATTGTGATCACTCTCCAAGATCATCGCCCGGATATCATCACTGTCTGATAACGACACCATTGTCTTTAACTGATCTTGTTCTCTGAAAAATACATTGGAACCTCTCTAAACCGGACACCAAGAAAACACCTGTGATCTCATTTTTGATCAGTTTCTTGGTCATTTATCTCAGGTGATAATGTCTGTTCGTGATCGCATAGCACACAGCTATGGCTCGGAATGATCAAATGCCTGATTTAAAGTAAAACCTCTCGAAGCCGGACATCATGGGTGTCCGGTTTAGAGAGGTTCCACTGTATTAGTACAGTAACAACTCTAAATATTTGGACACCATTAACATGATAAAGAAAAGAAATTGTATCCAAATATATTGTTGTTAATATAAACTAGTACAAACATACAAACCTTGAACATTGGGGCATCTCGGGGGGTATAATACTCTTTAGATACAAAACTTATCTTCAGCTCTGCTTGTGAATTTGTTGATGTGGACGATGACGAAGGAAAAAGCGGCGACTATAGTCACGTCTTATGCTAAAGCAGGCACGACAAAAATTGTTGATTCCTGCATGTATACCTCTCCCATTTGTCTCTAACATCGTCCGGCAGTAGGTCAGCTCGCTTTACAGGTGGCTCCTCACTAGCTGGTGAGAAAATTGCTGCCAGCGCAGCCACGTATCGTCTGTACATGTTCCTGGAAATAGAGAACGTAGCCTATAGACAATTCCAGATTTCGGTCAATGCTAGGTTGGCAGTAGTCAGTTGGCTACAAATATTTCTGAAATGAACATTTTTGGCTACTAACTGTTAAACAACAGGGCTCGAGATAAGGAATTAGTAATTGAGTATTGTCACTCCATCATTTCTGAAGCAATTGGGTATTTCAAAATTTTCATTGGGTAAAATAAAATCACACTTAGTACTTTTTACGCATCAGCAGACAGTAATTATTGAATAGTTTGCTTCTAAATGAAAACATGTCTTGGCATTTCATTAGAATTGTCTCAGTGGAGATAATTCTAATGAAATGCCAAGATGTGTTTTTATGGAAAATAAGAAAAATATGCTATATTTGTGGTCTGTTTATTGTTTTTTGCAGCATGATAAATGTACCATAAAAGTTGCATTGCTTTTTAATACTCGCTACGTCCGATTTCAATTGGGTTTTTGGTAATTTTAATTGGGTATTTAAGCAAATACGCAGCTTATCTCGAGCTCTGTAACAATTTCCGAAATTATTTGAAAAAATACTATGTTTTTACAGATGTTGTCTTTTTACACGCTTTCAGCTCACTATGGCTACTAATTTCAAATTCCTAGCACCAACTGGAGACCGACATCATTTCTCATTAACCAACCAAATCAGTGCGTCTCACGCGATTCAATTTTTTTTAATGATGGCGGCTAACATTCATTTTTAATCAGGAAGCGAAGGTGTTTGATTCTAAAAAGCGAATTTAGGTTAGCGAGACGCGTTTTTAGTGCAGTTTACACTCGAAATCCATAATACTTTGTATAGGCGAGTTCCAGATGTCTAGAGTTTGTGGCTTTTTGTTTCAATGGTGGCGAATGGGAGTTTGATACCTTTCTAAGTACTATTATTATTACCCCCGGGCGCATTTGAATTGTTTTGTACATTGTTTAGAAAGGTGTTTCATGTATATACAACAGGGCTCCAGATAAGAAATTGGTAATTGAGTATTGTCACTCCATCATTTCAAAAATTTAATTGTGTAAAATAGAATCACACTACTGTTTACACATCAGCAGACCAGACCGCACTTATTGAATAGTTTGCTTCTAAATGAAAACACATCTTAGAAGTTGGTATTTACATTAGAATTGTCTCCAAGGAGACAATTCTAATGAAATACCAAGATGTCTTTTCATGGAAAATCAAGAAAATATGCTATATTTGTGGTCTGTTTATTGTTTTCTGTAGCATGATAAAGATACCACAAATTTTTCAGTGCTTTTTGATACTCATTACTTTTTGATACTCATTACTTCTGATTTCAATTCGGTTTTTGGCAATTTTAATTGGGTATTTACGCAAATACGCAGCTTATCTGGAGCTCTGTACAAACAATAATTGACCATCCAAGACGCGCTAGAATCACCTGTGGGAACATATATTGCAGAGTTAGGTGCCCGCAACTGGAAAAAAGGTACAGTTTGTTAGTGAAGCTGGAAACGATATGGTCATGACGCCAGTTTTCGGGGTAGTCAGTGTTTTCGGGGTATTCACATATTTTGTAATTTGTAGACCTGTGTGCAGCCGCGATGTGCTTTACGTCACGTAATTAAAATAAGCAAAGTAAAATAGTAAGTTCTTAAAAAATGCCACCAAATCCAGTGTTTGGACAAAATACTGGTAATTTTTGCCATTTATGTCATTTTGTTCACTAACCTACCGTGATTTTCATGATTTTATGCATCCGCCATTAATCTGCTCTTTAATATTGTTAAAATCATAATCAAGATAAAAGTTTCAAGTTTTCCTTCACTGTGCCTCATTCATCTGCGTGATGATCTTATAGCCAATGAAAACTCGGGACGAATTAACAAATTTATTGACACTTTCGGAACATACACCGAAAACTCCAACCACAAGTCAATATTCAAGATGGCTGACTCATGTGTTGCTAAACGAGCTGACGCAAATTTTAATCTAACAACAATCTTATTTTGAGGGCAAGAAACATTGAAAGAAATGTTTATCATTCTATTGAACTAACAATTTAGCTCATATGCTATGTTTGATAAAAACCGTTAGTTGATGAACTTGGTAATACCCTGAAAACTAGACCCACCATCATACTACATACTGTTAATTACCTAACTGTTTCAAGCAATTGCATGTCCTATTCAGTATTGTGCATAATTGAATAAGCGTCTAACTATACAGCATATATTGTTTTGCTTTCCACGCAGTTTAACGAAGAAATAGTACAATATGTAGCTAAAAAGCTGGTTAAATTCAAGTATAATTATACGGCTCTAGCCTTCATTAAAATGCCATACAGTTTGTATGCTCTACTATCTCTAAGCGCATATTTTATATGGAAATTACAACACATTTCGTAAGAATAACAATCATCTGTGTCACTGGAATGTTCGGAAATATTCGTTGCGTGCAAGTCAACACGGCACAAAGTCAAAACGGTCATACGCCTGTTCGTCCCACGAATTACAGACATGTCTGTATACTGCTTTACCAAGTTTTTCGAGCACTGGAGCAAGCGACACTTTATAATATGTTACTGTGACTGGAAACATTAGAAGTACTGGTTTTTGCGATCAGTCT
Organism: Conchocele bisecta; assembly: GCA_029237695.1. Lineage (NCBI taxonomy): Eukaryota > Metazoa > Mollusca > Bivalvia > Lucinida > Thyasiridae > Conchocele > Conchocele bisecta. The sequence continues at coordinate 37,383,134 of CM055271.1, forward strand.
AGATCCAGATCAGCCTGTGCATCCTCACAATCTCTTCAGGGTCTGCAATTATAGAGTGTTACATTTTTAATGTATGGGTAGGAATAAACACAACACGACTGTTGTTGATTATCATTATACTTTTATATACTAAGCATCTAAAGCTCGGATATGTATTTCAGTGTAAGGCCAGAATAGGTGTCCCTGTAACTCCAAACTAAAATGCTTGGATTTAACGACTGCACAGGCTCGATTACATTGCATGTCTTCTCTCAAGAAGGGGAGAAGGGAAGGAGGTGCATACAGAGAAAACCGGCCCCATGGTGCATAGCTCTTATTAGAATAGTCTCCTCTGTTTCTTTAACGTGCCGAGACTCTCATTCAAATCGGATGCACGGGACCCTGTTAAAGCCCCCATCTGAAAGGACTAGTAGAGCACTGTAGCCGATTTCATCAACATTGCAAAGTATACTTTAGTAGCAAAGTATACTTTGAGGGAGAAATTTTCAATTTTATGATAAATTTATTAATTTTTATTATACTGAATTTATTACATTATCACAGCCAATGTGGCTGTGATAATGTAATAAATTCAGTATAATAATTCTGCATACTTTTAATCATGAAATATATGCAGTTGTTAGTTCTATATGAAATAATGCATTTCAGGAAAAATAAATGATTACTCCCTCAAAGTATACTTTGGTAGTAAAGTATACTTTGCAATGTTGATGAAATAGGCTACTGTGAAATACAATGTATCTCAGAAATACTGACGCCTTGGAACTGATCAGTTACATGTAACGTTGACGAGAAAAATATAGTGTACCTTTTTATTGCAGCAAGCAAATAGCAATATATTTTCTAGTAAAGGTGCATGGTTGGTAATGCGCAGCCCAACATCTCTTTACACACCAAAGAAACTTAGAGGACATTTGAATGTAGTGTTTGATAACCAAATACATGTAACCTCTTTGTCAATGTTACATACACGAGATTCAGCTTATTTCTATCTCTCCTAAGTCAACGACATGTATATTCTGCAAACTGCAGTTGTCAAAACCCTAATCGTTTGGACTATGCAACGTTGCATTTTTTGTAACAAAGCGCAATAAGTATAAACAAAATTCTTAAATGTCCCCCTGTTAGACTAAATACTGAATTCTTGCCCATATACACAAAACGTAGGCTGAAATATAAGCCTTCAATCAGCAGAAATTGTACGCTAAAGTTCGCATCGAATTATTCATTGGATTATAGTATGATAGTTATATAAAACATATACGGGAAGCTGGTTGGTTGGTGCGCCTTTCACAGGCGGAACATACAACATACAAAACAGAATAAAGCGCTTAACACCGCCATGATTTAATTTGAAAAACAGATTTAATCAGCGTTCATGTTGAGCGGGTGATTGGAATGGAATGGTGATCAACGGCCTGCGTTATCAATCAAGGGCCAAGCCCTTATTTTCGCTTCAATTTGGAAGTGGTAACTTTTAAAAAATAAACATCTTTATATTACACTACATTTTTTCTGTACTATTTCACCATATTTTAGCTATGTACAATCATTAGATAGCAAGCTTAATGACTCTCAGTTCGACTACGCTAATACAATTTCTGGGAATAGTCACGACAGACATTCCCTCCTGTAACAATTGTATTTGTCTTAATTCCATATCTATCCCATAAGCATGATAAGTGTAAAACATGTGTGTACCTACATATAATAATATTTAGACCTATCTACATTATAAAGTAAAACAATTTATTGTTTAAAATCTAATGGTATATTTCTCGTCCAAAATTGTTATTTCACAGAGCTCCAGTTAAGGTGCGTAATTTGGAGGTAAATTTCTTATTTCTCCATCAAAAATGGCAAGTTGGGAGTGCTTTAGAATCGTCTCAATGAGACGAGTCTAAAGGACTCCCAACTTGCCATTTTTAATGAAGAAATAACAAAATTTCACCCCAAGTTGGTCAAATTACGCACCTTAACTGGAGCTCTGATTTCAAAATACAAGTTTCATCGTGTTACATCACATTTGTTTTTCCATTACAATACATCTCAAATCCAGTCATAGTGTTTGTTCATTGAATGTCTAGATACGTTTTTTATACTATTTAATAATGCGTATAGTCACCGTTTGCTGCAATAAGTTTGACACCGGCTTGTCATGTAATTTACATAATGATGCAACTCGCGTTGCTGGGAGTATTGTGGCAAACTTTTTTTGATCATAGACAGCTCTGCAGTTGATCTTGCCCTGATGCCATGGAGCTAGTGACAAACTTGACCAACCCACCCCCAGATGCACATCAGCTATCAGCTGAGAAACTGGAATGTGTGTTGCAATATTGGGATAGTGCGGAGGATCCAGGGGTTAAGAAATTGCTTTGGGTTGGTAGGGACAAGATTTGTAATGACATATACGACCAATGAAACATATCATATGTTACACCCATCCACGCCACCCATGCATATTATATCAAATAATTAGTACCAGTACAGTGATGCCTTACTGTTTAGTCATTATGACATGGTGTGTGACTCAAAGCATACCAGTTAACGGGGTGTGGGACCTAGATTCATTTATTTATTTGAAATGTTGCTCCTAGAAACTTTTTTGCTGTTGTTATGTAAACTTATTGTTGTTGTTGTTAATATAAAACTTACTTGAAATACTGTGCTTATTTTTTGGCAGCACTGCATAAATACGTGGATGTCGCCCCGTTTCGTCCTCCTTTTGCGCAGCTAACATCCTCAGTATGTCAAAGTTGAGTAGTTTATTCGAGAAGACTATATGTGAACGACAGCATGAGAAAATATCAACGAGTTCAGGATGCACATTCTTGAAAGTGGCGAGCAGAGGTGCTGGACGCTCTCGGATCAGTTCATGCATATTTAATTCGGAATTATTTCAGAACGTTCTAGGATTGATTCCTTTGGGTGGAACACATGGTTGTTGAAATGAACATAATGAGTTTATCTTTAGTAGTTGCCAAGTTATCACAACTATTAAATGCACATGTACCTCATATGCGGCGGCCATATTGTATTTCAGGCAGATCCAATTGTTTTATCAGCCTGCAACTGTGTTAGATCGATTCATTGTGGTAGAAAACATTGATGTACATACACATATAACGTTTCTATTTTAGTATTTGCATATTTATTGCGACTTTAACAGGTACCTCATTATGCATGGTGGCAATCTTGAATTCATGAGATTGAAATGGCTGTATGAGCCTGGGACTGTTTTAGAATGATTCATTTGGGTCTGAAACATGGGCCTAGTGACCAAAGTTAAGTCTATAAAATGATATATCTGCAAATGTAGCTGAGTTATGAAGATTTTACCATTTACCTCATTATAAATGGCGGCCATCTTGAATTTCAGGAGGTTGGACTTAATGCATGTGCTTTGGATTGTGTTAGATAGATTATTTGGGGTCGAAAACATGGGTATAGGCACCAACATTAAGTATATGTGGCTTATTAAGGAAGATAGGCTTACTTTGGTGATTTGACCTACTTAATATGCTAATTAGGTCAATTATGAAAAATGCTAAACATATGAAACGTAGCATCCGGCAGTTTCCGAGTCGTGAGGACCTATATATTACATTTCAAGCATAAAACCTTATAGTACTCAACATTTCCCGGTTCACTATAGAACATATAGGGATGGCTAGTAGACTAAGTGTATATATTCATAATATCAAAATAAAAACTTTTCGTCGGACAATTATAAGGCCTCTGGAAGCTCACCAGACAGTTTAATTGAACCTTCACTGGTTGCAATGCCGTCGAGATCAACTTTCTCGGAGTGGATTCCTATTGACATACACCTGTATGTTATATGTTTACTTAAACTTAGTACTAAAACAAATGTTTCGAACAAATGACAATTTCCAAAAAGACACGATACATGTGTCACAATGAGTAATATGCGTATTTTTCATCTTAACAACAGTGCTTTATGCACAACACAGTCAACCTTTATATCCGTTCATTTATGTCAAGTTTAACTTTAAGGGGCACTATAGGATTGTTTTGGAGAAAAACAAGTTGAACAAGAAATGCGTCTGTCGAACGCGGATGCCACCTGCAGCATATTTGAGAAACTGTGACAAATTGGTTAACCGAAAAGTGTGCCGGACGGACAGACGGACAGACAGACAGACGGACAGATGGACGGTCAAAACACTATATGCCACCCGTTTCTTCGAAACCCGGTGGCATAAAAATAAAAATGTATTATTATCATGGCCCTAGGTTTCAATATTCACCAATATCGGTACATAACTACCATAATTTATGTTCTGTCTTATTGAACACAGCACGATCGGAAATATGATAGTTAAGTACCCATATGTATGAAAATAGAGACAACCTAGCAGTTCCTGTATCGTCATTATCTTCAATTAAACCACTTTACACAGGACCATGATGAAAACATGTTTTGTTCTTCTTCATATATCCCCCTCCCCCACAAAAACCCTATAATGCACCTTTGAAGTTCAAATATGATTAAAACAGGAATGTTAGAGTCTGGTAATGTGTTATGGAGTTTCGGGTCATATTATTGTGACATTAGTTACTGATACCAATAAAATGACAACCCGTAACATGGATAATAATTTCTACTCTATAGCGATACCGTCTATTTAATTGTCAAGTAATTACAAGTGTTTCCAAATATCATCATTGATTTTGTAATGGGTATTACTTATTCCGATTACATTTTCTGGTTCTGGGATAATTCCTAATATATCATCAAGACTATACGACCTGTCGCGGTACGAGGCCACACAAAACGATTGTCATCCTTCTTTCCTCCAGTCGCCTTCATACACTTAACAAGTAAGCATGTTGCTCTAGCTTCCTCAACGATTCCCGGGTACGGTCGGCGATTGTATTTTACTAGTACGTATTTGTTTACAGAAGTTAGTGGATCCTTAACCGCTTTGATGGTCGTGTCATCGGCGTTGACAATTTCTTTTATTTTCCTGTCTGTTTTACCTGTACTTTTGTTGGTATTCACATTGTCAAAAGTCGTACTGATAATTTCTCTTTCGTGTGCATTGTCTTTGATTTTCTCTCTTACAACATCATTGCTCTCACTCCTATCTATCAGTTCGGTTTCACATGTATCTATCCTTTCTGTTTCCGATGAAGTATCGATGCAGTCGTCACTGCTAATATCATTGTCGTCAGTCCTATCTATTGTCTTCTCTTTCATTTTGGCCATTTCTGCTGTAAAACCTTTTTTGTCGATGACAATGGAATCAATGTCGTTGCCTTCATCAAGGTAAATCGTAACTACCTCATCTACATGTAGCTCTGCATCATTGTTGACATTATGGCGTGTATTCAAGTGCTGAAAACTCGGCGTCCAGATCTTCATGCGCTTCGTCTTCACAGATATTCAGTTCACGCGCTTCGTCTTCACAGATATTCAGTTCACGAAGATGTTTTTGATATTGATTCTTCTCGCTGCACTCCGGGTGTTGGGAACCACCCTGTTTGTGATTCCTGTCCAAGTTTTCAGACTCAATCTTTCTTTCATTTTTAGCCAGGTTTTTTGAAAAAAAATCCAGGCTATTTGATTGGCGAAAGCCGGGCGGGCGGCGGGCGGCGGGCGGCGGGCGGCGGGCGGCGTCCACAATCAATGTTAAGTTTTCGTGTTTGAGTCCATTTCTTTGTTACTGTACCACCTAGAACCACCAAACTTTCACAGCTTCATAATCAAGGGGTGCCCACCACATATCACTATCCAACATGTTACTTTTTTTTTAACTTGACCCATTTTTTCCGCGCAGTCGACTTAGCCATTTTCAATGTTAAGTTTTCGTGTTTACAATGTTAAGTTTTCATGTTTAAGTCCATTTCTTTGGTACTGTACCACCTAGGACCACCAAACTTTCGAAGCTTCATAACCAAGGGGTGCCTACCACATAAACTATCCAACATGTGACCATTTTTTTACCTTCACCTATTATTTCGACGTTTTCAACGTTAACTTTTTAACGTACGTCTGGTTAAAAGTTTTTTGCTTAAAACTTTTTCGTTATACTATATCTCTGCAACTGCTTCGCCCATTACCTTGAAACTTCACATGGGTGTTTATCATCATCCATATTTTCATTCTACCCCCCAAACGTGCTGCCCCTGTGCCCAATGTCAAGGTCAAATTACTTTGAATTATTTTATTAAAGTTTTTTCGTGTACTATATCTCTGCAACTGCTTCACCCAATACCTTGATACTTCACATGGGTGTTTATCATCATTGTCGCACCCGCTTGCGGAAAGCGCGATATCGTCGGCATTTTTGCATACGTCCGTCCGTACGTCCGTACGTCCGTGTGTCCGGTTAAAGTTTTTTCGTTAAAGTTTTTCCATCTACTATATCTATTTTTTTAGTGTCCATGCCTCGCCCCAAGGCGCGACATGCAGGCCACGGCCATCTAGTCTACAAAAAGTGCGTATAATTATGTTATCCAAGTGTCTATGCTTGGGAAAAACTTGGCCTTCGTGGCTTGGCCTCGTTTCTTGTCATATTTATGTTGCATTGCCTTGAGCGCCTCATTTATCTTTTTTTTTCTTCTGGCGGCTTTGGATAGAAATTGCACGTTATTCGTTTCATCTTTGTGGTTGAATTTCTCTTGACTACTTGGTAGACTCTGAGTTTTGAAGATTATCGTTCTCCTGCGCCCGGTCTTTGTTTAGAGATTGCATATCTTTCTTCCATTCGTATTTTGTTTTTTTCGATTTTGGCTCGTCAATTATTGTCATCTTTCGTTTGGCTGCTTTGATTGGAACGTTCTCACTATTCTTTAGGGGTTCACTACATAGTTCACACATATTATCGCACACACAACTCAAATTTGTATACGAAAGGCTTCCGTTCGGTCTAAGAAGTATCTGATGTAATTTCATTGTTCCTGGTATGGGTTTTGCTTTCTTTCGTTCTAGATTCGCCCTTTCTAACTCTATTTCTGATTCTGTCACTAACATTACCATTGGTTTTCCATGTTGCATTTGGTTCACGAAGGTTTTAGCACACATAATGTCATGACCATGCCGAACTTGTTGATCAGCTCCCCTTTTCAGTGCCCCACCAATGGCCGGCCTCGAAGAACGACCATTTCACAGACTCAAATCCAATTTTCTTCAGTTCCGTGGACAGTAAGAGAAAATTGTCCTTCTGTCTATACTGGGTCGTTGCACCGTCACTGAAGAACTCTATGCTATTTACGGCTGGTGTTTCTGTTTAACATGCTTCATGACTTTTTCAAGTGAGCCCAGATACCGCTGGGACTATGGTTGAGCGAATCAGACACCGTGCCAAAAGTTTCGCTTTTCTCCTGACCCACATAGAACACTCCTGTATGAAGTGTTAGTTGTCTTTTCGAAGCACCAAAGTGCATAGACTGAATTTCCTGTCATTTTACAGACATAATTTTCTGAGAAGTCTACATGTATAATACATTCGTTGTCCTTTAAAGTTTCTCTTGAATGCTTCATGTACTTAAATTGGGCCCAGAATTTGTACATGTGTTACATGTAGACTTCAAAATCATCATTAAACTTCTCTAATATGTGTCCACACGTGTCAGTTAGGCTTTCCTTTGTTGTATATGTTACTTGTTTCTGTTTCGTGTTGTTTCCGTCTTTAAAAGTCCTTTCTTTCTTTGTTAACCATTTAAACCAGGTTATTTCTTCGTCGTGCTTTTCGTTGTTTAAAAGTCCATTTGTTTGCGTCGCATGTACTACATTGTCCATGCATGCATTTGTACTCGTTTATATCACAAACTCTCCTTGTCAAGAGCGTATGCAAGTTGTCGGATTTCAGTATGTTTGATTTATATAACGACGATGCCATCATGGTGACATTATCACACTTTCTGCACATGCATGTTTCGCTATCAGACTCTTTAGGGAATATTACCCAAAATGGTCGCATTTTTCGGAAAAGGTTATAGCTCATTTTTGTTTTGCTCTCTACTTGAAATTTTGTGTGGAGTTATCAGTGTGTCGCACAGTAATCGTTTTTGCTTCTTCTTGTTCCTGGTTACTGTTTGTTTTTGACCAGCAACAACTCTTAAATTGTCATCTCTGAGATATAATTCTTTCACCTGTTTAGTCTTTTTGAAAGGCAATTAGTTGTATGTTTCCTGTCTTTAGCAGTCATTCCAATGAGTTTGAAGGTTTCGCATTTGCTGCGATATTTTCTCAAAATCGACGCATTTAAATTTTTCGTCATTCTTAATTTGTCTGCCTTTTTCGCTTCCATGTATGCAACTTGCAGGCTTTTAACAATACCGTTGTATGTGTATAATGTTTTTTTGACTGATTTGTTAGAACAGTTTCTCACAGTTTCTCAATAGCAGTCGTGTTTTCTTTCTCGGTGTATCCTTGTTCGTATTACTTTGCTTTTCTCTCAACCATCTCTGTTTGTATAGCTTTGTCTTCTTTTTCCATTGTTTAATCTCCTTTGCTAATTGCTTGTTTTCTCTGTAACATTTGGCTTTTTCTTTCGCATTTTTCTTATCCGACTGTTGCTTCTGTCGACTTGGAGCTATTCTCCGGAGAGGCATATATCCCGCCTGGAGATGGTGTGGTGTGGCTGGTATTACTGTTTCCAAACGTTTCTTATTCTCTTTTGCCTTTTGCTTGCAAATACGCCATTCCTTTCTAGTGTGTCGCTTTTCACGGTTTGTCATATTTTTTACAAGTTTCTTTTTTCCCCATCTCTTTATAGGAAATATACTTCCTTTTACACTTCTGTAAATACTCCTGTCGTCTTTCGGGGTCAGCGTCACGATTGAGGCGGAACTTCCGCTGTCTTTCGGCACTTGACATCCCCATGTTATCTGAAACAGTAAAATAGCATGACCAACTGTTGCGGTGTGTTTTAGATATACAATGCAACCTCTACAACAGCCAGCCATGACAACTGGCTGTTGTAGAGGTGGCTGTTGAAGAGGGGTACGTCATATAACACTCGGAGTCACAGTTAAGGTGTGTAATTTGATCAACTTTCTTTTTATTTCTTCACCAAAACTGGCAGTCTCACTCCCAATTTTGTTTTGGTGAAGAATTAACAAAGTTAATCGAATGACGAATACTAACTGTAGCTGTGGCAAATCATCACATTGGGTCTTAGTATTTTGGCTGTTAAATAGAGGTGGATTTTGTAAAGAGGTGGCTGTTCGTGGAGGTGCGACTGTACCGATAATATTTATATATCAAATGTAAAAAGGATCATATGGAATTTTCAAAGATATTGTGTACATATATGCAAATTCAATTGCATCTTCCATGTAGCATTTAGCGGTAACATAAGTGTTCTTTCCTGTACAAACATATATATACATGTATACACTTCTTGATTATGACAGACATGAATTACAATACAGCAGATATGATATCGGTTCACAAGTTAAAATGATATGAACGGAAACTTAAAACGAATTCAAGCTATAGTTTAGGGTATTCTACCAGATGTTTGGTAAAGAACGTTAAAACAGTTTAGTGCATTAGTGCGTGTTGAGCCTGACTAGCGTCGTACGTTCTGTCCTTGACCAAAACAATTTATCCACACTGCTCCAGTTCACCCAGCTGTAAGTGGGTACCGATAATTCGTTGTTGCTCTGTAAATATGAATTACCGGCTTCTCTAAAAAATCTCTACCTCTGTTATTTGTCCCATTCTCGGGAGACGGCATACAATGTCATAGAGCCAGTGCCACCGTTAAATATGAGATAAAAATTAAAAATAAATAAATCAGTGAGTGTTCTCTCGCGTAACAGTATATGAATGAGCATTGCTCAAAGCCATCAATTACAATACAGCAGACATACTGACTTGTAATACGTTAAAATGACAAATATAACTACATACTAACAACACGTGTTGTTTATACCTAACATTACTAAATAGCTTTTATTATATAACTCCTAGAATCTTTCACGTAACAATTTACTGTAACGAAAATGTTCACTTTCGTAACAATATATACACCCTGGTTATTAGAAGACAGACAATACAATATACCGGTAACACACATAATGTCGTACGTACTACTATGTTAAAATGAATTCAATGATAACTTAATATAAACAATCATTACCGGCATTTGCCTATTACCAATATATAAACAATCATTACCGGCATTGGCCTATTACCAATATATATAATTCATTACATTCATGTAACAGTTTACTGTAACAGATTTGTTCTTTCGTGTAACAGTATGTATATAATGAATGCTCATATAATGAAATTTAGAGATAACTCAATTAATCTCATATTGCATTTGAGAAATAGCGCAGTCAATGTGTAATTTTATCATTCAATGTGCCAGCCACGGTAAGTATATCATTGGCATAGATAACCTGCATCTATTCACTCGTGTAACAGTTTACTATACCATATACGTTCACTCGTGTAACGGCATATTTATGTTTGTTGGTCCTATCAAATTTCTAAACGGTAAAATATATCTTTCTGTGCAGTTCTTCAAACACTGACATACATTCAAATGTAATTTTAACAGTACACACTGCTTTCAGTTTTTTTTTATCAAATTTGTAGCTCGAAACAAAGCATAGTTTTCACTCATGTAACACTTTTGGGCTTTCCTGTAACAAAATCAGCTGTGACATGAGTGAATGTTACACGAGGGATGTATTCATTGTTTTATCGGAATAACAACAACAACAGATCCGTGGATATTACACGTGACTCATGAGTAAAACCGGTACGCAAAAACAAACAACATTCACTCCCTGCAATAAAATCATATTAGACAAGGACAAAAAAAACGCCGTTACACTAAAGACCGTTATAAAAAGTACGCATACACCTGCTTCTCGTCGAATAACGATTTTATCAAATTTCCGCCGCCATCAGACTTCTGTGACCGCCATTTTTTCTACGAAATGAATACTCTTCAAAATGGAGACGGGGCGTGCGCATTATTTCAAAGGGGTCATACATTACACTATGTAGTTGTTACATGAGTGAACTTGTTAGTAGAATGTTGGTATCAACTTTAGACAATGATTTTTTCTTAATAAATATCAGCAAAATCTGGTATGTTATAGTCGAGATACGTAATGAAATATGAATTGGCATTTCAAATTTAGTCTTCCATGCATCAAAAACGACCAAAAAACATACCTGGATACAGCACAAAAGTGCTATTTCAGCATATTTAAATATGAAAAATATATAATTTTACTATCCCAGGGTTAAAAATAAATTGGCCCACATGTTCGATACAATTATTTTAAAACTCTACGTAATACGTTTCGTAATGCTACAGTCTGTTTACTAGAAAAACAAAAAAATCAACAATTTAACCGAAAAAAGTCGAGTGGTTCGTACTTCGGGCCGTAATAAATGAGAAGGCGCAAAACATAACACAATGCACGATACAGTTAATTAGATATATTTATACCAACAAGTTATGAAGGGTGAATATGAGATGATATAAACGATAGATAAATTGGGCTATTCCAGTTTATATAAGTACCCCCCTATGGAAGAGACTTTTACCTACGGAAATGACCACCTCTCAATTATTTTACCAGGATGACCCCCCCCCACCATCAATTATTTTACCCGGAAGACCCCCCACCCCTCAATAAATCTCTTCCGCACCCCATCAGCCTATATATACCCCCCTCAATTTTTTCGAATGGTCCACTCCCACAATTTTTTTATCCAGATGAACCCCCCCCCCCACCCCACCACTCAATTCTTTTACAAGAGAATGACACACGCCCCCTTAATAAATCTCTTCCACACCCCAGCGGCCTATATTATATATACCCCCCCCTCCATTTTGTTGTATGACATCCCCTCAATTCCCCCCCCCCCCCCCGGAACATTTCCTCCCCCTCAATAAATCTCTTCCACCACCCATCAGCCTGTACATCCCCCTTGATTTTTTTCCCGCGGATAGTTTCCCCCCCCCCGATTTTTTTATTCCCTACAAAATCCCCCCCTCAAAAACTTTCATACCCCCATCGGCCTATATACCCCCTCAATTTTGTATCCAGATGACACCCCCACCCCCCTCTCAATTTTTCATCCGAAATATCCCATGGTGTATTCCATGCCACAGCGCATTTACCGTGCAACACATCCTACTGTACTGTATCGATTTTGCCGATATTCGAGGCAAACACTTCAATTTTACTTCACTTGCGGAGCTATTCCAGGTGGAGAACATTGAAGGTTTGCTTCACTTTCTACATGAAACTAACTTGTATCGGACAATTTACTTTTATCATTGTATACATGTTTCTCATTTCTATAATTTTATAATTCTATACACGTTTTTCATTTATATTGTTTATCATATTAATATTTTTACCTTATCATCTGATTGATTACCACATGTAACATACTATTTTACTATTATTTTTATTCTTCATCTACATTGCTTGGCCCTAAATGATACTCTTTTGTGTTGATGGGCCGTTAAGCACCATTCCATTCCATTCCATCCGCAATATCCCCTACCCCTCAATTACCCGGATAACACACCCCCACCCAATTAATCTCTTCCACACCCCATCAGCATATATACCCGCCTGAATTTTGTATCGTATTCATGATGTCACGTATCGGGATATTATATGGCATTTTACATTTCATTTTATAAACTATGGTTTGGAACATGTCGGAAAATGTTTCTTTAACCGTGTGAGCTGATTAGCATGAGTTGTTTCTGTCTTTTTTCGCTATGTTTCCTTGTTTGTTTAGCAGAAGGATCCAATCACTCGTGAATTATATCACGGTAAGAAGCTGAGCTCTTTAAAAAAATGTAATAGTTGTTTACTCATTGCATTCATACTCCATTTTATTATATGATCTATAAACTATAGACTGCTATCGGCGAAAAAAAATATCACGTTATATTCACTGGGCTTGGGTTTTCCCACGTTATATTCACTGCCTAAATATATAAAACCTCATTTGTCTGTTCCATCTTATGTTTTGGAAGCACATTATAATCGTATCCTACTGTTATCGTATAATAAAACAATTATTGACTAGTTAGCCATAGAATATGATCTGATATTCACTGGAAGAAAAGTCATATTGACCGAGACTTCATACATATACTTGAGATAGTTGATCCCGGTAGGCCAATGGAATCACAATGTTCAGAACTGAATATTTGCATCGTACATGTATAGCAATACCTCAGACACAGTAAAACTACAGCAAGTGAGCAGGGGCTCACAAATACCCCTACCCGCCGCACCCACCAACCATTTAATCAAACAAATTGGATTGAAGGTCTTTGAGTAAAAAGTGTCATACCAATGTGATGTAAATTTGTGATTGAGAATGGTAGCTGGTTATTTTATAAACGTTTGGTGTCTGTATGATTTATATGGGCTGGGGATTTAAATGCACAATGAAATCCAAATGTCCAAAAGTGAAAAAGGTATGTCAAAATCATACAAAGGTCAACGTTTATAAAGTCAATTTCTGGTGTAGAGCTGTAGCTGTTTATTGTGCCAAAGTTTGGTAGATGTTGGTGAGTAACGGACAAAGTGTTATGGACAGACAAACGGTAAGGTGCAATGACGAACGTTCGGATTGATTGTGTAAACCTATATAACCCTATTATATATACATTTTATGCCTGGGATATAATAACCAAAAACACTACCAGAAAGAGTGTAAACCAATTAATTGACCTTAACCTATGAGATACATAACTGCTCAGAACAGGCATTGTTACATTTAATCAATCCTCATGGACTTTTGGCGAGAGTGAATTTGCTTTTTTTCACGATCATATATGGATATTGTATTTCGTCAAACTACAAAATACATCAAAATGCATGTTTAAACTTGTTTGTATATAAGGTATGCAACTGATTTAACTATGGTTGTGAAGATTAATACTTTGATACAATACCACGTGACAGGCTCATGCAATTGTGGCAAAGGATGAGGGCCGCTAATCTTGCAGTTATCTTAATCGATACATGTGTAATGCATGATATCACATCATGCATGTTGGTTACATTGCAAAGCAAAATTGCATACAAAAGGTTTGCTGTATTTGTATTTTATCTGATGTGATCATATATACATTTTCTTGAAACATGCAGTTTGTCCATATTTGGTGTGTCGATGATTTGTAGAACATTTAATGATTTAAATACACTCTCGTACAAATATTTACATATTTACACACATTTACAGTGACACAAGTACACATGTCCACATTAATACACACAATATGCAACAACATAACGGTTCATGATGATCTACACTGGTCATGATATTTATTATATCAGATCAGTTTGGTCACAACAACATAAAACGTACAACAGAATGATGTGGCAAATACAGCTACTTCTCAATAACATGCCTGCTGAACAGTTTCAGTGCTTTTTATCGGTTGTTTGTTTTGCATTGTGTATTTCACTGTGATTGATAAGCATGAAATGTGGTCTCATACATGAGGCATAGAGAAATGTGGTCTCATACTCAAATGTTGTGGTTTTGTTACTGAAACTCTGTTATGATTAGCAGACAGAGTACCGCCAGCCCTTTTTGTGACATGGCCTGACCACTTGAGGTGGTACAGTCATATACTGACGGTACTTGGTCCGCTTTGTCACCTTTGTTCATTGGTGGCATCACATCACGTTCACATGGCTTGATTTACTTTTGGATCCATATCTACACTAGTACCGCCAGCCCGCATAGCGGCATGGCCTGCCAACTGGCAGTTCGCAGTCATATACGGACGGTACTCGTGTCAGATTTATTGGGTGTCAGCTCGCTTTGATAGCATGCTAATTCTATACAATATTCTTAACGTTTGTTGATTCTCACAAGGCGTCCATCGATAAGTGGCATAACTTCAGTCTCGTATCTGCAGTTTGGTTCCAATTCTTAGCAAACAACTATTTGGTCATTAGATTCATCTACTTCAACAACAGTCGCTGCATACCACCCTGGACTGAAATGGAATGGAATGGTGCTTAACGGCCCATCAACACAAAATAGTATCATTTAGGGCCAAGCAATGTACTTGTAGATGAAGAATAAAAATAATAGTAAAACAGTATGTTACATGTGATAATCAATCAGATGATAAGGTAAAAATATTAATATGATAAACAATATAAATGAACAACGTGTATAGAATTATAATGGAATGGAATGGAATGGTGCTTAACGGCCCATCAACACAAAAGAGTATCATTTAGGGCCAAGCAATGTAGATGAAGAAATAAAAAAGAATAGTAAAATAGTATGTTACATGTAATAATCAATCAGATGATAAGGTAAAAATATTAATATGATAAATAATATAAATGAACAACGTGTATAGAATTATAAAAGTATAATAATGAGAAACATGTATACAATAATAAAATTAAATTTTCCGATACAAGTTAGTTTCATGTAGAAAGTGAAGCAAACCTTCAATGTTCTCCACCTGGAATAGCTCCGCAAGTGAAGTAACATTGAAGTGTTTGCCTCGAATATCGGCAAAATCGATACAGTCCAGTAGGATGTGTTGCACGGTAAATGCGCTGTGGCATGGAATACACCATGGACGCGGCTCACCTTTGAGCATATACGAATGCGTTAGTCGTGTATGTCCAATGCGCAATCGACTAAGGACAACTTCATCCCGGCGTACATGTCTGTAGCCAGGAGTCCATTCGCCCAGAGTCGGTTTCACAGCATGAAGTTTATTATCTGTGAGCAGATCCCACTGGATCTGCATTGTATCGGAGATGAATGAGTTGATGGATGATTTAAAATCATGATAGCAAACAGGAAAATGAGAAGTGGTTAGATCCAGGGCGGCCTTGGCAGCACTATCTGCCCTGTCATTGCCCTTGATACCAGTATGACTGGGTAGCCAACAAAAAATAATGTCCTTGCCAGACGAAAGTAAAATATGGTGTAGCTCCATGATTTGGCGGATAAGTGGATGTTCAAGCTTCATGTTGTACAAAGCTTGTAGTGAAGATAATGAATCGGAAAACAAAATGAATTGCTTTCTCCAAGATATTTTCGCGAAATCAAGAGCAAGTAAAATCGCCCTCAATTCCGCAGAAAATATCGAAGATTTGTCTGGGAGTCTGGATTGAAGATCTCCCTTGGGGACAGCGGCAGCAGATGCTACCCGGTCCCCGATCTTTGAGCCATCAGTAAAAATCGGAGTGTACGTATTGTATCTGTCTTTAATCTCAAGAAAAAGTGATTTAAAAATGGATGGATCAGTTGTTGCTTTCGTGTGCTGACTAAGATCGAAGATCACCTTGGGCTGCTCCAACTGCCACGGTGGAGTATCTGGAACAGCGTATTTGGCAATGTGATCCAGATCCAAGCCAGCATCGTGTATAAAAGGATCCATTCTCTTGCCGAATGGTGGCTTGAAGCTTGGTTTCTTATCGAATACAGCATCTGTAGTTCGATGAAAGACAGTGTTATAAGCTGGATTAGATGGATTGGAATGTAGTTTAGTGGCGTATTGCAAAGATAATTTGGTGCGTCTGTCGTGGAGAGAAGGCTCATTGCTTCGGCATATAAGCTCTGTGCGTTAGACGTACGGAATGCACCCAGGCAGAGTCGTAAGCCTTGGTGATGTATTGGATCGAGCGTCCCGAAGATCGGATTTACTGGCAGACCCATATACAGTGCATCCATAGTCTAGTTTTGAGCGAACATGTGCGATGTAAAGGCGGTGCAGCACCTTTCGGTCTGCACCCAGTCATGATTTGCTACCACTCGCATTAAGTTGAGTGCTTTCTGGCATTTAGCTTTCAAGTATCGTAAATGGGGTTTAAAAGTGAGTTTAGGATCAAAGATAAGACCAAGAAACTTCTGCTCCCGAACAACTGGGATGGGATGTGTTCCCAGTTTAAGTTCGGGATCATGGGTGAAGACCGCGTCTTTTGCAAAAATGCATGCAGTTAGTTTTAGATTTCGAAAACTTAAAGCCGTTTTCTGTGGTCCACTTGTTTATTCTATTGAGGCTCAGTTGTAATTGGCGCTCAATAGTATGCATGTTCTTTGATTTGTAACATATAAAAAAATCATCGACATATAAAGAACAGTCAACACCTGGTTGCAGGCATTTTACAATATTATTCAGTTTAATGCTAAAAAGGGTAACAGACAATATACTTCCCTGCGGTACACCCATTTCCTGTTCATGGGGATCAGAAAGGGTTGTACCGACTCGTACTTGGAATTGTCTGTCTTTCAAAAAATTAGAAATAAAATCAGGGAGATGACCCTTCAGACCGAGGTCATGAAGGTCCTTCATAATCCCATACTTCCAAGTCGTCGTCATATGCCTTTTCTAGGTCAAAAAATATGGCAACTATATGTTCATTGTTAACAAACCCGTCTCGAATGAATGCTTCGAGTCTAATCAGATTATCGGCAGTGCTTCTCTGGCGACGGAATCCAGACTGATACTCAGATATCAGTCCATTGGATTCCAGAAACCAGACAAGCCTGTCGTTAATCATTCGTTCCATGGTTTTACAGACGCAGCTAGTAAGTGCGATGGGACGGTAACTTGATGGGTCGGTGTGATCCTTGCCCGGTTTGGGAACAGGTATGATTGTAGCTTCCCGCCATGAAGGCGGAAATACGCCTTGTTCCCAAATGGTATTAAAATATTTCAAGGAGGTTGTCTAAAGAGTGTTCAGGTAAATGTTTAAGCAGTTGGTAGTGGATATCATCAGGGCCTGCTGATGTATCATGTGCTTTCTCGAGGGAAGCTTTTAATTCCCTCATCGAGAAAGGAGCGTTGTAATGTTCTGAATTGTCTGAATTAAAATTAAGTTTAGTTTTCTCTTGCTCAGATTTCACCTTCAAGAACTCCTCAGAATAGTTATTACATGAGGAGTTCTTGGAGAAGGTATCTGCTAATGTGTTTGAAATGTCTGTTTTGGAAGATACTTTATGTCCTGCTTTGTTGAGGTGATTGATAGAAGTTGATTTACCTTTACCGTTTATCTTACGAATCATGTCCCATGTGGTTTTCATTTTAGATCGCGAATTCAACTTGGAGACAAAAGATCTCCAAGTCCTTCTCTTGCTAGCTTTAATTGTGCGTCGAGCTTTCGCTCTAAAAATTCTATGAGCATTTAAATTATCTGGTGTTGCATTGTTATTGATTTGACGAATAGACTGCTTACGAGCAGTCATTGCCTCTTTGGCATTCTTCGTCAAACCATGGTTTATTGACACGTTTGGGCTTTGCCGAGGTTTTTTGGTATTTATTGTCTTTTCTGCAATATCGTGTAAAAGGGAAACGTAGTGTTCTAGTGGATCTTCCGCATCTCGAAAGCGATCAAAATCTAGTTCAATTATGCACATATTACGAAATGTGTCCCAATCGGCTTTATGTAATTTCCACCTCTGGACTCTGTCAGTGGATGGTGGTCCATTACTCTGCAAGAAGACAGGAAAGTGGTCACTCCCACATAGGTCGTCACCAACTTTCCACGTAAAGTCTAAATACGAGAAGGATGACACAGAGTTAAATCCAGAGAGGAATATGAACCGGTTGCGGGATGTAAATATGTGCTCGATTTATCATTAAAAATGCTGAAGATTGTGATCGGAAAGAAAATTTTCAATAAGTTCCCCCCTTTTTGTTGTGTCTTTACAACCCCAAAAAGCATGTTATGTCCATTAAAATCGCCAAGGAGAATGAAAGGTGAAGGGAGCTGAGAGACAAGATTATCTAGTTCTGATTTTAACAGGACTGCAGATGGTGGAATGTAGATAGAACAGTAACGAAATAGTCTTGTGCATCGTAACACTAACGGCCACAGCCTGAAGATTTAGTGTCAAGATTCACGAGACTATGTGGGGTGCTCAAATTAACGAGGATTGAGACCCCACCAGATGCGCGTTCAGCGTTATCTGAACACTTACTGTATAATGCATGTGATTTAAAAGAAAATGTATCGTCAACTTTCAGGAATGTTTCCTGAAGACAAACAGCAATGGGGTTGTGTTGAGTTAATAAAATTGTTAATTCATCACGATTTGCTTTAATTCCTCGACAGTTCCATTGGATAATATTATCCATGTTTTATGTAGGTGGAAGTATGGGTTTGCGGGGTGGAACAGGTTTGGACAGTTGGAGTGTCAGAAGACTCTTCAGTCTCCATCGAGTCCAACGACTCAAACCTGTTCTTCAGTGGAATGGGGCCGTCTGCCCCCCTTCTGCGATCCAGGGTCATCAGACCCTTTCTGTGATCCAGGGTCATCAGACCCTTTCCTGGGCGGTTTTGTAGGGATCCTCTCCATGGCCGTGGGCCTACCCCTGAGTGGTAGTGGAGTGGCCGACCTGTCTTCGGCCCTTGCCGTGATCGCAGAGGAGACACGGCCGTGATTTGTTTTAAGGTCTTTTTAGCCCGACCTTTAGGGCTTTTGGTTTTGGAAGGCGTGACCTTTGAGGTTTTGCCTTCCGAAGATGGTTTTGATGTTGAGGCCTTTGGGCTCGGTCTCGGGGAGATTGTGTAGATGAGTTAGATGTAGAAGGCTTGTAGTGTGGCGTATTATAGGTCCACGTTATGTGGGGTGTTCAGCTGGTTTCCAAGAAACGTCCGTTTGGGTTGAAATACTTCTGCTGGGCTTGCGAGAGACTGCAGCCGAAGCGTAAGAAAAGCCAGGGATAGGAGTTGTTGGTATTTCAACAATCTTCCTGGCTTCAGGGAATGATATGTTGCGTGTATGTTTCACGCGAACTATCTCCTTCTCGATCTTCCACTTCGGGCAGTCTTTCGAATATGCCGAATGGTTACCATTACAGTTGACACAATGTTCGGCCTCCACACAGTTTTCATTACTGTGCTTGGCAATGCCACAGCGTGCACATGCAAGATCTCTCTTACATCTGTCTTTGTGGTGGCCGTACAATTGGCAGTTGTAACATCGCAACGGGTTTGGTATATATGGATCAACTGCAATCAGTAACCATCTGGTGAGTTTGAGTTCTTTCGGTAGTAAAGTGAGGTTGAAAGTCAGAACGAAGGTATTGGTAGGGACTAGTTGTCCATTGACTTTTCTACTAATCCTTCTGGCATCAGCGACTCCTTGCGGTTTGAGTTGCTCGATCACCTCTTGCTCAGTTACATGAGCAAACTCCGGTGATCGGACAACCCCCTTGCAACTGTTCAATGATTTATGTGGCTGAATGTCGACAGGAGTGTCCAAGAATTTGTTGCAGAGAAGTAAATTCTCTGCATGTCTCTTCCTCTCAACTTCTATGAGAAGGTCACCAGAGCGTAAACGCTTCAAATTCTTTGGCTCTCCTGCCACACTATTCAGGATCTTTGACAAAACAAAGACAGACAATTTGGTGAGGGGTTTGTTTGTCTGAATCAGTTGCATGGACCACAAGGAATCGAGGCCATGTGGCTACATGTTCTTGTTCCGACTGTTGTTTGGGTTGGTCGTGTTAGAAAAACAGGTTCGTTATCTGGTAGGAAATTGAATTCTGCAGGTCGCGTCCGTTTCTTGGACGGACCAGCGAACACGGTTGGCTGGACGACTTTGTGAAGTCCGAAGCCTTCCAATCGACTGGATTGATCGATAATTGTGATGAGGTTTGTTTTTTGTTTTTTTGGCGATTCATATCAGTAGGCCGGTATATTCATCACTATGTTCCCCACCCTCCATGGAGCCCTACAAGGGGATGTGCTAATGGTGCGGGTCTCCGCACCGCACACCGAGGATACATAGTGATATACTCGAGCAAGACAAATAACTCACTCGTGTAGCACTAAACCGTGACACCTACTAGAGCCGCGGACTGGTCACACAATGTGGGCTGACTGGAACCGAGTTTTGTTCACCGATGAATCTCGGTTCACAGTTAGTCATGCTGACGGAAGATTACGGGTATACAGGCGTAAAAATGAAAGATTCACCGATTGTTGCATTGAGAAGAACAGGTTTGGGGGAGGGAGCGTAATGGTCTGGGGTGGGATCATGGGAAACCGGAAGACAGATTTGGTTGTTGTACAGGGCAACATCAATGCACAACGTTATGTTGCAGATGTGCTAAATGCACATGCCTTACCATTTATCCGTCAGCATGGTCCTGGTGTGACATTGATGCACGACAATGCCCGCCCTCACGTAGCCAGGGTCACCACTCAATACTTACAGCAAAACAACGTCGACGTCATGCCATGGCCCGCGGTCTCCCCGGATCTCAATCCCATTGAGCACATATGCGATGAGCTGGGCCGCAAAGCACGAGCTAACCATCAGATTGACAATGTTCGCGATCTTACACGGGCGTTACAACGGGAATGGAGGAATTTGCCCAACGCACTGGTATTGCGTTACGTCACGTCGATGCGGCGTAGGATCATTGCATGCATTCATGCAAATGGTGGCCACACTCGGTACTAACGAGATTTACTGAATTTGCCACATTACTTATTGAAATTCCATCTCTAAACATTAAGTAACACATTTCTGATTTTTTTTGATTTTTGATTTTGACCCCTACCGCCCTTGGCCGGTTATCTCTCGAATATTTAACAAGATATCCAAATGCAATTTATTGGCTTTGATACAGAAATGAATGAACTTGTTTTTCCATTTTGATTTTTAAAAGTAACCCTTTTGGTTTTTGATGAATCTTTCCTTAAACATGGAGGGACGTTTCTAGTTTTGCTCAGTATAGTAATGCGTGACATCTTGGCCAGGAATTATGCCAGCCACGCAAGACACTCACCCACCAGGATCCCTTCCTCCAAAACGTCCGGGTCGCAGGCCACGGCAAACGGCCAGCCAGGTTCCCCTACACACACACGCCCAAAGGTAAGTGTACCTACCTTTGTGCGGGAATGCATAGAATGCATAGAGTACCTACTAGTCACCAAGGGGTGTTTAGGTAATATGTGCATGCACCATTTGCCTATGGAACCCGTATCGCATATCAACTAGGTCCTTCCCATTCCTTCACATCAGCTGATTGGAATGAAATTATGTTTGCCAGCGACGGTAACCATATTATATATACACTACTTATAATAATACCACAGTGTACACGGACGCTGATCGCAAATACTATAATGCTTTGGTCACAATACCTTCCGATTAGGCTTAGGATGTACTCCCGGCATGATTTTTTGCCATTTTGGCCTGGTCCCCGGCCGGACACAAGACATGGCCGGCCGGTGGCCGGGTCTCTCAGGCATAATCGGGGAGGTGCCCGAAGAGTTTTAACTCGAAGTTAAAATTGTCCGGTGTCCCGTAGATTTTCATAATCGGCCACATATCCTTCACACATCGTTTAAGTATCGTCCGATATCCTGCCGGGAATCGAGCGGTAATCGGCCGGTGTATGTAGCCTCAAAGGAGAATTTCTTGGGACCGGACATGGGCCGATATCCGGCCAATGTGTGTTTACACATTGGGAAGTAACCCACCGATGTCCGATCGGACATCGGCCGGGCATCGGGTGGACTATATAAACGTCAGTCGTCGTGTACAACATTATAGCGCGTTCCTACACAAGACACAACACACACGACAAGAAGATGCCTCCCAAAGGAAAACAAGGAGAATGTGGCAAGGGCAAGTGCAAGCAGAAGAAGGCACCCGCAGCTCCTCGGAGAACCTCCCCCAGGAAGAAGAAGGCTGCCCCCGCCGAGGACCACAGCAGTGACGAGGAGAGCACCCATGGAGCCGGAGCTGAGTCAGATGCGTCGCAGGAGTCTGTGGCCCAGTCGCAGTCAGGGTCGCAGTCCCAGTCGCTGCCCCAGTCACAGTCTGAGTCGCAGTCGCTGTCCAAGAGGCGCCGCAAGGAGCCAGAGTTCCCCATCGACATAATGAGGAAGATAGCGTCTTTTTACGAGGGGAACCCTATGTTTTACGATGTGTCACACGAGAGCCACAAGGACACCCACCTCAAGGACACGAAGCTGCTCGAGTTGAGCGCCGAGATCAACGTTCAAGGTGAGAGCAATATTTATTGTGAAATATTGAATGTTTTTGGAATTTTGTGAAAATTTTACTTAAAAAATGTATTACAATTTAAAGGCACACAATGCATAACTCATCGAATATGATCGCCTGTTGGGTTTTTGTATATATAAATCAAGTAAGTATCCATTTAGACATCATTCCAATGTGGTTACATACATTTTAGGACACAATTGACTTTGTAGCCGATAAACGTATCAACATTTATTGATATTCAAACCGCGTGGATGCCCCAATAGCGGATAGCTTATTCGGCCTTTAAAAATGTCCTAATGTTTTTCCTTTTTCTGTGTGTTACAGTGGAAGACATCATGCGCCACTTCACGAACATGCGAACAGACCACTTCAAGCTCAAGAATGCGGTCAAGACGACACCGAGCGGGTCTGGTGCAGCCAAGGTCCTGACGCCCCTCCAGCATTGGACCCCTTCTACAGGCCCCGTACTTCCAAGACAGACACGTGCGGAAAGGTAAGCATCTGCAAGCAGAATTTGTCGACTTTACCTCTTTTATAAATATTTCAATATTTCACAATATATAATTAAGAATTGAATGGCTATTTTTCAATGTTCATGGGGTCATGAACACAGTGGGAGAAGCTAAAATTCAATGAAGCGCGAAGCGAAGCTTCATGTGGAATTTTAGCTACTCACACTGTGTTCATGACCCCATGAACATTGGAAAATACCATTCAATACTTATATTTTCACATTATTCTTATACATATTTTACATACTTCAAACATGTTTATATCCAAATATCGCTTTAAAATACATTTTATGTGACTTTACGTGAAGTTGTCGCAATTCTTGGAACAGCGATGTTGCAACAGTGGCGTGATCGGGGATAGAGAAACCAGAAATATAAATATGTTATTAACTGACAATTTGTGGAACGACTGTTTGGTCTGGTGTGAGCCACCACATTCATTGTCAAATGAACCAGATTTTCTTTCTATGTGTTATGGAAAATTCTTGGAAGGTGTAAATATTACTGAATGGACAATTGGTATGAACTCATTTTCAT
Organism: Conchocele bisecta; assembly: GCA_029237695.1. Classification (NCBI taxonomy): domain Eukaryota; kingdom Metazoa; phylum Mollusca; class Bivalvia; order Lucinida; family Thyasiridae; genus Conchocele; species Conchocele bisecta. Next base: position 37,407,182 of record CM055271.1, read on the forward strand.
TTTTTGCTTGCTGATGTTTCAGATTGCCGGGGCTGAGGGCGGTGACGAGTCTGGGTCGGACGTGGAGTCTGAGTCGGTGGCGACAGATGAGGGAGCTCCCAGCACTTCCAGGGGTACTTCAAAGTACAAGTCCTCAGCCAAGCCATCAGCGAAGTCCTCGGGTGTGCAAGAAGTGCTTCTTAGGTTTCTGGAGAAGAGTGCCGAGTCAGCCAAGCAGGCGGATGAGAAGGTAAATACATGATAAAATTGCCACATTGAGCATTGTCTTGTACATACATCCCATTACTTTTGAATGTACCCTTCTTGTTTTTTTTGTGTTTACTATTAAATGCAATACTCATGTTCTGTTCACAGGTGCAGGCTATGCGGGAGGCATCCCAGAAGCCAGAGAGTGCGGCGTGGGCTGACTGGCTAGTCAGCATACAGTCGGAGATCCCCGAGAACCTGTACCGCCAGTATCAGGCCGACAGTTTCGCGCTGGGCATGCGGTACCTCTCGGGGCAGGTCCAGCCCACGCCGCAGCCGCAGCCGCAGCCGCAGCCGCAGCCGCAGCCGCAGCCGTTAGCACAGCCGCAGCAACAGTACATCACCCTCTCTGCCATCCCTCCACGGGTCCACCAGCAGCAGCAGCCGCAGTTTGCCACACAACTACAGGTATGTTTTTGTAAGCTCTTTACATTGTACAGTACATCTCATTGCAGTTATTTTACAATATGAACATTTTATGCCTAGCACTTAGTCTTATTTTGCACTGTAGTAATGTTTTTATGTTACTATGTTTCAGTATCCAGCTCGTGCACTCTCGGCCCCTGCGCCAGCTGCCACCTCCTTTGACAGTCTGCTGAAACAGGCATGGGACGTAGCTGACACCATGACGTCACCATTGGGCAGCTCGCTCCCGACGCGTACTTCAATGGTGGACACGCCCCCCGCTCAGCAGTCCACACAGTCCACTGAGTCCCTGTCACTTCAGGATACGCAGAGGACACTCCACCCCTCCGACTCGGATAACGATATGGACAGGGATATGGCCAGGGATCTGTGACTTTTGAGATTACTTTATATGTGCATCTATTGATGTGATTACCATTGACGTTGGATATGTTTATGTTATATTGCCATGTGACTGTGCATATTAAAAGAATGTGCTTTCAGTTTTAATAAAAAATCCTGGGTCTTAAAATAATTTATGTGTGTGTTTTGCCTTGTATAAAATAAAGTTGTTATAAACGGTCCAATAACAAAGGAAAAAAAGCAAATAGTAAGGTCAATTTTACAATAGAAATAATAAAGGTCATCTAAAAAAAACAAAGGTGAAATGTGTTAAAGGTCAAATTCGTACAAAGTCTAAAATAATAACTGAAAAGACTTTGCTTTATGTATTTGGCTCTTCTTTTTGAAAAATGTAATGACAGTCAAAGTCTGCGATTGCTCTATATGTATATATAGATGTCCCCCAAATTTAACTATTGAAATTACTTTTTATTAGGACAATCACAATGATTGATAATAGAATTATGCTGTTTTATTTCTCAGTCCATATTTTTATACCCCTCGCAACGATAGTTGTGTGGGGGGGGGGGGTATACTGGTTTCACCTTGTCCGTCCGTCCGTTCGTCGTTGGTTCGTCCGTTCGTCCGTCCGTAACATTTTGGTTTCCGCACGATAACTCTAGTTCTCTTCCTCCGATCTTTATGAGACTTCACATGTGTACTTATCTCACTGACGGCAAGACACCCATTGAATATGGGTTACGTCCGACCAAGGTCAAGGTCACTGTTGCTAAAAATAGATTGATATTTATATAACAATTTGGTTTCCGCACGATAACTTGAGTTCTGTGTGTCCGATCTTCATAAAACTTCACATGTGCTTGATATCAATGATGGCAAGACACCTATTGCATATGGGTTTTTTTCATCCAAGGTCAAGGTCACTATTGCTAAAACTTGATAGTTCAGTGGTGGTCAGGGTTCAAACGTGGGGTATATCCGTAAGCCCTCGCTTACTGACAAATCTAGTTATTTTTATTTTTCAAACCATTATATTTCTTTATTACAAGCATGGGACATAGTAAAATACGAATGTAATGAAAGTGTCTGTCACAATGAAAGTAATACACAAAGTCATTGTTGTATCGCCACATGCTGCCACGGGACACTGCCGGCCGGATTCATGAAATATTTTTAAATTTACGCGCGCTGCTCCTTGCCAGCCTGGGTCGTCCTGGGCCCCGTCCTTCTGCCTCGACATGACGCATCACAGCGTCGTCCCGCCACGCCCCGGGCACGAGTTGCACCTAGTCGTCTTCCCGGTCGAGGTCCGGGTTCTGCAGGCCGGGGTAGCGGGTCCTCATAATGTTGTGTAGCGTCATGCAGGCCTTTGCAACCTTGGCGACGTTGCGGGGCTTGAGTTGGATGGTCAGCAGGCATCTGAAGCGGCGGGCCAGGATGCCGAACGCGTTCTCCACAACACGCCGGGCCCGCGACAACCTGTAGCTGTAGATGCGCTCGGGGATTGTCTGGTAGCGGTGGGAGTACGGTTTCATCATGTACGTCCTCAGCGGGAACGCGTCATCCCCGATCATGAAGAAGGGCATGTCTCTGTCGTCGTTGGGAATGGGTTCGGGCAGGGGTACCCAGGGTACCCAGGCGAAGAGCCGGCTCCAGGCGGGATCGGTTGAATATCCCGGCGTCCGAAGATGAGCCGGGGATCCCGGCGTCCGAAGATGAGCCGGGGGCCCCCACGTCGGCCCAGATGAACTTGTAATTAGCGTCTACAACAGCCAGCATGACGATGGAGAAGAAGCCTTTAAAGTTGTAGTACAGCGACCCAATCTTGCCCGGCTTCGTGATAGCGATGTGCTTGCCGTCGATGGCCCCGCAGGCGTGTGGGAAGTTCCACTTGTCTCGGAACCCTTCGGCCACTGGTCGCCACTCATCTGGGGTCTGGGGAGTGTTCCACATCTCGGCCTGGTACTCTTCAAAGATCGCCTGGCACACCTCAGGGATGAAGAGCGATATGGTATTGTGGGCGACGCGGAACGCGGAAGTCTCGGTAGCTGGCTCCCGTGGCAAGGTATCTCAGTGTGATGGCGAGCTTGAGGCTCGGTACCTGCAACACATGAAGGTGGTAAAATATAATTAGAATCATGCATAATGAAATATGTTTTAAACCACATGTTTGCAAAAATAGGTACAAGTCACAAGGATTTCACAATTTCACAGTATAATTACTTTTGGCACTTGGTAATCCGGGGCCCCACTCTGTCGAGGAGCTCGTGCCAAAGTGCCGGCCCCACACGTAGGTATGACTTGAAGTCGCTGGCGTGTTCGTTCTCGAGCTCCCACATCAACGTCTCGTACTGGCCGAACAGCGGTCTACGCAGGATCCAGTGGCGGACCCACCACCTCCGTCTTCTCCTCGGGGCCCTCTGTCGCTCCCTCTCGTCTAACAGCGCCGCCAGTATCATGTTGTGTTGAAGTCTTGCTTGCGCCAATTCCTGTTCCAGCATCGCCAGTCGTAGTCTTCTTGGTGCAGCCATCGTAACGTTTTGACCATGCCAGGTAGAGCGGCCATTATATACCTCTTGACCGATGACGTAGCCATCGGCCATCACACCCCCCGACAATCGCCCGACATTCGACCGGGCCTGGTACAAGCATCGTTCGTTGTCCGTAGGATACTCGGGCGATATTCGTACGATGTCGGGTGAATAGGCCGGTTATCGTCCGGACATCATAGGATAATCGGCCGATTAGTATTAGATGTTCGGTCGGTATTCACTGCCTCGCCGGCCCCAAAAAGAATTATCTTTGGAAACAGACGCCGGACGATTACCAGACGGTGTTCGGACGGCCTCCACACGGCCTCCGGACGGTGCCATTTATGTAAATGAGGTGTGACAAATTTTTTGACCGGTGTTGTCCGATGTCGGGAAAATGGTCAAAACCAGCGGTGTACTCCCGATTACCCCATATCTCCGTATACCGGCCGATCATTGTGACCAAAGCATAAGGTACAGTTTCTCAGGCCGGTGTCATTTCTTTGACCCATTTGGGCAACAATCCCACTAGTCAATATTTTGCTATCATTGGTTGGAGTACCTAATACAGCGCTATGCTTATCATCCTTATATTGCTCAATAGCAGCGTTAGATAGAACACAGCGTTGTTAATTAACGTTTATCCAATAATAGGTCTGTGAATTGTCACGTACGATTCACATGCAGGATAACGTCTCCTGTAATGTAAGCAACTTGTAGTTAATGCAAGTTTCTCATATTGAAAACAAGCTCTCCTGTAATGTAAGCAACTTGTAGTTAATGCAAGTTTCTCATATTGAAAACAAGCTAACACTGCATAAAGCCTAAAGCCCACTAGTCAACCATTATATAATATATAGTTGTTGA